>JBCEDN010000032.1:0-736367 GCA_039880775.1 Diaporthe vaccinii
TAATAATTTAGTCTTATAATGCTTTAATCTTATAAGCTTATAAATCCTTTATTTCTTTATTCTTTTTTTATTTTAAATAAATATTATATTTAGCTTAATTAATGAGTTTTTTAAAGCCTTTAAGCTTATTCTTCTTAGAATAGAGTATAATAATTATATATAGCTTAGGGTTAAGTTTAATATAAATATATTATATTTATATATCTTTATTAATCTTTTTAACTTTATTATAAAGGTAGATCTTATTATTAATATATTTTTATAAAGGTAAGGTGTTTTTATCCTTAAAGTTATATATTATCTTATTAGCCTTAGCTATAAGGTTTTTATAATCCTTATAAAAGTATTATTAAAGTTTATTCTCTTATAAGGTAAGGTTAGTAAAAAGCTATTTATATTCTCTCTTTATTAAAGATATAAACTAATATATATTATTTAAGTTTAAGTTAAAGATAATATTAATAGAGAGATTTATTAATATAATATCATTATTATAAATCTTAATAAAGTATTTAATATAAGAGATATAGGCATTAATTTTAATATTATAAAACTTAAATATTTTTAATTTAAGGTATAAGGTAATACCCTTTAAGAATATAAAGGCTTAATTAAGAATAACTAATTTTAAATAAGATCTTTAATATAATATAAGCTAATAAGAAGGGAGCTTATATTTATAATCATAAGCTAAATAAGGATAATATTTATAATTATAATTTAGATTAAAGTAATAATCCTATTCATCTTCTTATCCTAAGAGGATACCTTTAGGTAATTATTATATTAAAGTTAATATAAGATAATAATAAGGCTAATAAGGAGATCTTAAGAAGAAATAAAATGCCTTTTATTAATAGTAAGATAAAGCCCTTATAAGCCTTAATGAAATAAGGGGTATAGTTATTAATTATTAAAAGGGTTATTAAGGTAGTATTAATTCCTAATAAGGTAGTATCTAGGAATATCAAGGTAGTATTAGTAATTAATAAGCTAATCTTACCTTAAAATAAATAAGGAGGATATAATAAGCAATTAAAGAAGAAATAATACTTATAGGTTTAATAAATAAATATTATATTATAGCTACTTACTTATAATATTCTCTCTTTATAAATTCACCTATAATTAATTAAACCTTTTAAGATATCTTATTAAATATAATAAGGTGAAGCTTAAGAAGTATTCTTAAGACAATACTTTATTTAATAATATAAATAATTATTATATTAAAAGTATAATCTATTTTAATATAAGGAGGTCTTTATTTAAATAATCCCTTAAAAGCTTTTTTAGCTTATTTTATAAGGGAATTTAATAATTTAATTATAACTATAATAATAAAGGAGTAATAAGTTAAAGAGAGAGATTTAATTAGGTATATAAAAGGAAGGGATTCTGCTTAAGGTATTAAGGAATTTATTTATAATATAGAAAAATCTAATAATTAATTAATAATAGGGTACTTTCTACTTTTAAATTAAGGATATTAATAATATAAAATAATAAGATTTTAGATGATAATTAATAGAAGATTTCCTATTATAAATAAGAGATATTAATTAAATTTAGGAGAATTAATAAAGGAAGAAGATTAAGATAATAATTATAATAAGTTAATAATAGCTTCCTTAATAGCTTTTAAATTCTATATCTTAAAAAGAAAGTTATAATTTAAAATATAAATAGCTATATTTTATATTTAAAAGGCTTAAAAGGGGCTATTAAGAGTATAAGGTAGTATTATTATAGGCTAAGGAATAGCTTTTAAAAGCAGCTTAGGCTACCCTTTATTTAATAATATTAAATTAAAGGATAACTTATAGATATTAAGCTGGTTTTAAGGGGGTTTAGTATTAAAGAAGTATCCCTTAATATCTTATAATAGTTTTTTCTTATTTTTATTTATAAGGTTATTTAAGGTTTAACTTAAGTAATTAATAAAGGGCTATTTAGTTTAAGTTAATTTAATTAAAGGGATTTAATAATTAGAAGTTTATTAAGGCTGCTAAATTAATAAGAATTTAATATTTAATAAATATGAGGCTTATTAATAGTTATTTAAGGCGTTATAGATATTTAAGGCCTCTAATTAACTAGGCTAGTGCTTATTTAATAAAGTCTTAATATATTATATAAGGGGAGGAGTTTAATTATTATAATAATTATAGGATAATTAGTAAAGATTAAGGATTATTCTTAGCATAAAAGCTTAGAGAATAAAATAAAGTTATAGCTATTATATAATAAGTTATATAAGGGCTTTAGAATTAATTAGGGTATTAATTTAGGTTTCTAATAGTTAATTCAATTAAAGGTATCGTATCTTGTTATATATGTTGAGGAGAAGCTAATGCTAGGCGGGCTATAAAAGGTGTGGTATATTAGAAGAGAGTGGGGTGATTAGTCATCCCCCAACAATAAGCAACAGTGCTGTAAGGCTGATATTGAGTGGAGAATCAAGACGAGAACAACTGGGACTCCTTATAGCAAGCATCCACAATTATTCTGAGTGACAATCGTCAATCTACTTGGCATGAGATCTGCGATTTGTTAATTGGAACTGGAACACAATTTGCGATGATGGAGAAGCGTGCTTTGGAAATCATAATGAGGTGAGTTGATGGTTTCTTAGGCCTCCCGCACTCTTGTCTGCTAGACATCTTGAGAGCATGGAATCAACAAAAACTGTGAGCGTTGAACCCAGCCCTGGCAACTGGGGACTTGTATAACAACTGAATAGGTTGCAAGTCAAATATCAACCTCCCAACATGCCACCTTGGATAGCACAGACTGACTTGGTAATAATCGATGTGGATTACGGATTGCAATGCAAGCACATAGTAACAATGCATGCTGTTTATATGGGATCCGTAGGACAGATCGATCGAGGTCCGGAGTGGACTGTCTTGCAGTATTGATATTCCTACCTGGCAAGAGGAGATTCTTGTACCTGGCTGGTATTCTGCATAAAGTGACAGAAGTGCAACTTCGAGAGCAGACGCGGGCAAAACTCGATGCCAGTATTCGCTGGGCCACATGGCCAACTAGAGCGCGGGTTCTTTGGCTCGGCCAAGGTCCTGTGAGAAACTATTGATGAGTCAAAGCGGCCGGCTTGCATCCTCCATGCTCGCCTCTTCCCGTTCTCCACATATGGGGTTGGTTCGCAATGTCTTCGTCTAGCTTCTGGAATGTTCAAATGGGATGCGAGTGTGAGTGACCGGCCACACACGTCCTTACAATAGCTTATGGAAGATTCATTTTAAAAGTAGTCCTCCTTCATCCCTTCTGACTGTCCTTGATTTGAATTCTTGCCCATCTGTCACTACCTGATTAGAGGCCAGAACGTATTGGTAAGGTGGTGACCAAGTGAGACATGGGTTATATTAACAAGCCGCTCGTAGGGGCACGGCAAACCTGAAGTCCGGTCAGCAATGTCAGGTAACGAACGTGCTAGGTAGAGAATATTTGAGCCTCTAGACCCCCGGACCTGGTCGGAGTGGGTCAGCATACACAAAGGAGGCCGCTGGCCATGTTGTGCCCCCCATATCCCCTTAAGTGGAACCCTGCAAGTGAGAGAGAGCGTGGCCCCTTAGAGGGCCTGCATAGTCACCACCCTAGGCTTTAGCTAGGCCGATTGCCTCCTAGGCCGGAGTTCTGATAACGTTTTAACTCAGGACCCTGGCTGCCCAGGGGATCTACCCGAGACCCCCTGAAGATAGGCCATGTTACACTGTGTAGAAGATAAGACAAGCTGCGCGCTGGTGTAGCAGTGAACTAGGGTAGCTGTGAGTTATTGAAGCTTCAGTTTTATGCGATGCGAGGAGCTCTGTCAAGGCACGGGATGATTTCCGGGATTGTGCAGTGGTATTATTGTTGTGATCAAGGTCGTTGGGGTTGCCAAGGATCCTCATTGCTCTTGGAGTGGAATAGTCCCATCGGTACGAGAAAAGGTTATTCTCTACCCGAGTAATTTTTGCAGGCCCGAGTCGTTCCGCGGAATCTTTTGCTAAATCACAGCTGCCAAAATCCGACCCCAGAAAACTCGCGTTCGCCCTCGACGCGCGAGTGGGTGGCGGGTTTTTCGCACACGTCCCATCGGAGCTTGCACTTTCTGATTCTTGGAAATCCGAATTGCAAATCAGGGATTCTGGGTGGGTCTCTCCATGGCCGGAAAAAGGGGCGCCACCGCGGAACTATGGCCCCCAACGCCCCAATCTCGTCGCTATCGAAAGAGCCAACGGCTCCGGTAAAATGTGGTATTTCGGTTGTCGGATAAAGCGATGGCACGCCCGCGCAATGCCCTTCCGATGCCAGAAAATCCAATACGCTTCGCGGTCAAGAGACGAGGGGATGGGCAGAGCGAAGCTGTTCGCTTATATAAGTGGCCTCGAGGGCTAGTGTAATTATGTGCTGCCGATTGTGAATTTGACGACTCAGGGGCTCGGGAATTCGAGCGCCACAGGACCCGTCGTGCCCGTGTAGCGAGGGCCCACTCTGCGGTTCCTCGGTAGCCTCGATCCACCGGCTATGGATATCCTGTAAAATTAATCGCCAATAAGCTGCTGCAACTGGCCGGACGGCGATTGGGGGGCCTGGCCTCACACGGCGAGGCCTGCTTTGGGAAGTGTGGGTTTTTGCAAGGGACCATGCTT
Organism: Diaporthe vaccinii; assembly: GCA_039880775.1. Lineage (NCBI taxonomy): Eukaryota > Fungi > Ascomycota > Sordariomycetes > Diaporthales > Diaporthaceae > Diaporthe > Diaporthe vaccinii. The sequence continues at coordinate 4,656 of JBCEDN010000032.1, forward strand.
AGATTGGGGCATTTTCCCGCAAGACCACGGAGCCTCCAAGACCTCCTAATCCGCCTTTCTCTGTAGCCTACAGAGAGACACCTGCCCCCGTTTCCAACACAGCGTCCCCCCCTGCGAATGGTAAATAGGCAAAGGCCAGAGTCGGCCAGAATGCGTGAGCGGTCAAGGGCAATGCGCCGAGTGCCCACCGTGAGGCCCCCCGGGCAGCATCCGAGATTAAAACCGGAGAGCGCGAGATCGTGACGTACCGCCGTGGGCGCTCCTTTTGACTTTTTATAAACTGCATCGCAGCCACAGAAACTCTCACAGCTCATTCCGCGCCGAACTACTCCGTCTCAGCAGCCTCTTTGCGCAAGAAAACGTTCAGACCGGCATCATAGCCAACCAGAGAGGGCCCGCCCACCAAGCCAGCACGCCAACAACACAACACCTCAACAGACCAAACAAACAAGCATACCAGCCATCCCTCAAGATGATGGTCATTGTCCCCCTGTTTATGGTTGAGGTCTTCGTGATCGTCCTTGGTCTCCTCCTTTGCTTGATCATCACCTGCGGGAGGCTCACGGATATAAGCTTCAGCAGAAATTAAGCTTCAGGAGCCAAGTCGAAAAAGCGCAGGGCTTAGAAGCGTGCACATACACACGCCTGGGCACACACAAGCAACACGAATCCGGCCCGGGTAGTCGGATGCGGCTGTCGGAATCCACTATGCGTCCATGACCAGGAAAACGCGGAGAACCGGCCGAGTGCGAAAATTATGACTGATCAGGTTCGTCGCATGGTTCGATTTTTCCGGACGACCTTTATCGCCTCTGCAGTCGACGCCCTACCCGCTCGAATGCTTATCGATCATATCCCAGCATTCAACCAACCCGCCAGCAGCCTGGATTTCGGTACCTTGACAAGCTGGTCTCGAAGACCTCGACCGATGAGAAAGGGTGCACGTGCCGGATGGCACACAGCCGTACCGATGTGCCCGTGAGGCAGTGCAACGTAATTTTGTGGAGTCGCGGGCGTTTACCGGAGCATACAAAGGACAGGCAGGCAGGAGTCGAGGAGTTTTGGCAGGATGCATTTTCGGGGTCAATCGGATATGGGGGGCAAAGGCAGCAAAAACCATTACGGCTAAGGAGGCTGGCTGCCACAACCATTCGGCACAGCCCTACAAGAGTGACATTGACAGTAATCTCAACATGACGTTCCAGGAATGGAGGCAACACTCCTCTGGCGTCCCCCCGACTTGCATCTGACCCTTCACTCTTCCCTGTGCTGGCGGAAATCGCCCGGCGGCGACAATCATGACATTGTGGCACATGACGGTCGGAATCGCGAGATATTCACAGCCTACAAAAATGTTGCTTTGAAAGAGACATGATTCTGCTGCAACAGCGACACGCTACAATCAAGGTACCAAGGCGCCTACTACGAGCAACGTAGAAATCACATGCAGAGGACGCGAAATATAGAAACCGCTCTGGGCGTGTGGCTGATAGTCTCGCAATTTGGCGACACATCACTGCCTAACTACCTGACTACCTAAGTCCAAAAGATTTGATGGTACACATCAACTCAAAGCCTCGAGCGGCAAATGCACCCACGACAATTCCCTTTTGTGTCAATCCAACCCGCTAACCTCGAACCAATTCCATTCCATCGCTTCGTAGCCACCACACTCGAGCTCTCAACTACCAAGCAGAACCCAGAGGGCGCGGAATCCAAACCGCGGCCACTTTCTCTCCCATCTCACAAAGCCAGGTCCAATTACCACCGGGAGGCATCAGAAGACTGGACCGCCACGTCCCCGGCGGGCAGCGAGACCTCGTACTCGAGGTCCAGCTTGACGCCCCTGCCGGCGTGGAGCTCGACGTCCCAGCTGACCTCGCCGCCCTTCCCGAGCGTGGCGGTGGCCTTGCCCCAGTCCTTGGCGCCGCCGCTGCCGGCACCGCCCCCCTCCTGGGCGCCGGTGCTGACGCCGGCGCGCCCCTCGGCCAGGCCGCTGGGGTGCGCGATCTCGACGCGCAGCTTGTCGTCCTCGCTGACGGGGACCTGGTCGAGGACGACCAGGCGGACGGGCTTGGCGCCGCCGCCGCCGCCGTTGGGAGAGGATGAGGTGGAGGTGGAAGAGGATGCGGCACCGCGGGTGTTGGTGATGGCGATGGAGCGCCTGTACGCGGTGCTGTTCTCCTTGGAGAAGACGCCGCTCGAGCTGCGCTTGACGTCCGGCTTGGGGTAGGATACGCGTATTGTCGGGTCCACGCCGAGGCTCATGGTGAACGAGTCGCCCGACGAGCAGCGCGGCAGCGAGGAGCGGCCCATGAAGGTGCCGTCGAGGGTTAGGCCGACGGGGCCCTTGAGCAGCGACATCTTGCTCGCGTTGCGCAGCCTGGCCTTGAGGAAGGCGGCGGGGCGGTACTTGGCCACGACGGTGTGGCTGAAGGCGACGTTGTTGAAGAGGATCCGGGCCACGCGCTGCTTCGACGCGTTGGTGCTGGGCGCGAGCGTCTTGGTCCCGGGGAGGTCGTACGTCGTCGTCAGGCCCGTCTCCTCCATCGCGGAGTCCTGGAAGTCGAGCGAGGGCTCGGGCTCGTGGAGCGTGACCTCCTCTTCGACGGGCGCAGAGGCACTCAGGCTGCCGAACAGTTGAGTAGATGCGGCTGGAGGAGGTGGGACGGCGGAGGCTCTGGCTGACCCGAACAATGCACCACCGCTGGCGCGGTTGGGTTGAGTTTGTTGGGATTGCTGCATTGCATAGTGGTGCGCTTGTGGCGCCTGTTGTTGCATCATCTGTTGCTGCATCATCTGTTGTTGCGGAGCCTGCGCCATCGCGGGAGCACCAAATGCCTGCGCAGCTGAATGTCGAATGCTACCAAGTCGAGAACGTGCTGCTTGAGGCATGTCATCGGTCACGTCCAGGCGCGTGTTCAAGTTCTGCACAAGCCGGTCAGCAATCTTTTGAATGGATAATTCTAGAGCCCTAATATGTGGGCGAGCACAAGATTGACTTACGTGGTTCATGTAAGCCATGAAAGGGTCCTTCGGGAGGCCGATCAGGTTGGCACCTTGCTTGTCCTGGGATGTGGAGACAGATGCGTTCTGGAACTTGCGCCGCTGTTCCACCTCCTGGATGCTCTTGGTAATATCACCACTGGCCGCGCCGCCAAACCTTCCGGCCAGCTTGATGCGCCACGGGACGAGCTTCGGGATGTCGTCCTGCAGGCCGGAGAAGACGGCCTGGGAGGTGGAAAGAATGATCTTGCAGTCCTTCCATGCCTCCGAGGTGTTGTTGGTCAGCTGCGCGTCGAAGAAAAGAGTGCCCGTGTTGGCGGTCGTGTTGAGCTGCAGGTCATAGGACGGAGACCAGAATGCCGAAGAGGTGACGTAGGAGATGGAAATGTCGCAGGCTGGGTACGGTGTCTCAGGGTCCGGGGATGCAGGATCGGCGGGCTCATCTACGACGGGCTTCACGAGGTCGGTCACAGAGGAGACCGAAGACCGGCGGGAGGAGATAGGCGTGTAGCGAGTAGCGTCAAGGGTGATGCGGACAGTGTAGCAAGAGCGTGGCCAGAATTTCTGCTTCTCGCCTCGAATGCGCGCTTTCTCTGCTGCCTTCTTCTGCAGACGAGCGGCCGCGATCTGATCCTTCTTGCGCTTGGCCTGCTGTTTCTTGACGGCGGCCTTGGTGCGCTTGTTGTCCTCCTTTTGAACCTTCGCCTTGAGCTTGCTCTCATTCTTCCGAAGGCGGGCGACCTCGGCATGGAGCTCGCGCTGGCGGATTGTTCCATCAATGTGGTCCTGGAAGGTTTTCCCTCGCTGCTCGGTGTAGACATCAACGATCTCGCCGACATCTGTTCCCGACTTGGGCTCAAATTTCTTTCCGTACTCTTCCAAGAGACCCAAACGCTTCTCTGCACTCGAGACCACCTCGTTTGCACGCTTGACATCGTCGAGCACAGCCACGATCTTCCTCTGGACTGCCTTCAGTTCCGTCTTGGCGGGGGTGAGGGCATCATCGTCAGAATCCTTGGTCGAAGCATCCTGACCGGTTTCGTCATCTGATGCGTCCGACTCATCCTTGCCGGAATCAGGGTAGACCTCCTGGAAAATCTCAGAGTTCTCAAGCAGCTCGACGGAGATATCAGAGATGACGGCGGAGCCAGTGCCTTCGACCTTGATGGAGTGCTCGTCGACAGTGGGAGTCAATCCGATGACGGAAATTTGGTTCAATCCAGGCTACGAATAGAGTTAGCGGTCAAAAATGCTTGGGCATGACTGTGGGTTTGAAGGGGGGAGGGGTTCAGCGTTTGCATACCTTCAGGATGACGTTACGGATGTCTCGTACGACCTGGGCACGCGTTGGGAAGAGGGTGATGGACCGCGTGGGCAGATCGCGGACGCGATACTCCTGGGTGTGAGTGGCCTCCATGATTTCGGCCGCACCCAAAGATGATCAGTGTAGCTGTGGAAGAAGAGCAATGAGATTTGAGGATGTGGTGGTTTGTCCTTGAGATGGTGGTTGATGGGTTGGTAGGATGATAGGTTGAGTGCCTGCAGCCACGGATTCGGGAGGTTTTAAAGTGCTGTGATCCACCGTTTGTAGGGACCCACACTCGTACAAGTGGTTAGAGAAGGGTGTTCCTGAAGTGAACAGTTTGGTTGAATGTTTGCAGACAGGTTTAAATGTCGTCAGCACAGGATCAAAGGCTGCAGGCAGTCCATATGTGGTCGTTGGGGCGGCAGGACAAAGAGCCAATGAGCTGCAGCCTAACCCTGCAAAAGTTCCTGCCTGGAGGCATGTGCCTTCTCAGTGACTCACGTGGAATGATTTTGCCTGGGAAACAAAGCATATCGAGGCTCAGATGGCCGTTTGGATCCAGCTGGCAAGGCACAAGTCCAGGACCTAGAATTTCACACCCCCTTGCAAGACTGAGGTCTCGCTCTAACCCTTTCGGAATAGTATCCCCACTATACCGCCACTGCCATAAGGCTAGTATATCTAGAGACTTCCCTTGGCACCTAATTACTACTATGCATAATAAGCTTGAACTGCCTAGTGCTTAAAAAGCTAGGAGTTATATGATATAGTAGAATACTAAGTAGTATAGCTAATACAAGGATATATAATGAAATCATGGTAACTCTAAGCTTATAACCTAAAGGTTATGAATATAATTAATGTATGAATAAACTTCTAACTCCCTCTAGCTAGCTTCTTTTTTAGGCTAAAGGGAGTTATGAATAATAAACATATATAGTTATTTTATAAGAGTTTTTATTCTAGTAATAAGTATAAGGATTATAATATAATAAGATAAGTTCTACTTATAATAATATAATAGTTTATAATATAATAATCTATAATATAATAGCCTTAATATAATAAAATAGCTTCCTTTATAATATTATAATAGTTTTTATATTAAATATATAGGCTATTATTAGCTAATATTTCTAAATATATTAAGAGGTATTATAAATATATATTTTTATATATTTATTTTACTAAACTTTAAACCTATTTAATATAACTGCTATTTATATCTCTTAAAGCTTAATATTATAAATATATATTTTTATATATTTATTTTATTAAACTCTAGACCTATTTAATATAGCTAGATAAGCTTTTATATTAAGGCTATTTATACCTCTTAAGTTATTACCTTTATTAAAGTTAACTTATATTACTTATACTTTAATTTACTTATTAATCTTAATATTCTTAAGTAATATAATATGTTTAACTATATATTTAAATTAGACTTTATTAATTATATTATAAAGGATAAGGATAAGATCTTTATTTAAGGGAAATATAACTTTAATCTACTTTAAATAACCTCTAACTTTATTAAAATTATTATATTTAATATATAAGAAGAGCTTTAAGAGGCTATTGTTTATTAAGCATTTAAATCTAGGTTTAGTATTAATACTAGTTAATCTTAGAGAAATAAACCTTTAAGTTTAAGAAAATAATATCTTTATTATATATATAGTTTAAGGGGTAATAAAAAATAAAAGTAATATAATAATATTTAAGTATATAATTATAACTAGTATATAAGAGCAGCTAAGGATAATAATGGGCTATAATAGCTTAAGGTTATTAATAATATATATTAGGGATATATATTGAATTTAAAAGATGCATTTAACCTCCTTTATAATTATCGACTATTCCATATACTTAAGATTATTAAATGAGTCCTTTACCTTATTATAATCTAGAAGCTTTTATATAATGATATTATTATAATGATTTATAATAAGATTAAGAAGTAATATATTAATTCTAATATTATATATATCTTAAAAAAGGCTAGAAAGGAATAAGATAATAACTATATTATTATATAATTATTTATTAATGAGTTATGAAAAAGGTAAGGAGCTAATAAAGTAATCATTAAGGTAAATTATAAGATACCTAGTAATATTATATTATAGTTAATATAAATCTTCTAGATATATAAATAATATCTTAAGTAATAGAAAGCTAATCTTAAGGTCTTATCTATTAATAATATATATAAGGTTAACTATTTTAATATACTACTTTATTAGATTAATAATATTATATTTATAAATATTAATTTTAATATAGCCTTTTACTTAATTAATAGTAAATAAGAAGATTCCTTTAAATAAATATTTAAGAGGTTATTTATAATAATAAAGACCCATGAAATCAGCTGGTTATATATTATATTAAGTGACTTTAATAAGGTATTTAAGAATACCTTATTAAGATTATATATTAAGAGGAATATAAAGGTTATATAATAGTTTTATTATTAATATATTATAAAGAATGTTGTTTATAATGTTAAGAAGAAGTGGTTTAGATCCCTTAAAGGCATATAGCTTAATAAGATTAATAATAATCAAGATAATTGCCTCTTAAATAAAAATTATCTCTTAAAGCTAATTAATATAATTATAAAATATAATCATCTTATATTAAAAAAGGTTAGCTATATTATTATTATAAAGGATTATTAAGTAGATAATATAGCTTCTTATCTATTAAATAGAAATGATAAAGCTACTTAATATAATAACTTAAAATAATAACCTAGCCTATTTAAGTTTAATAAACCTTAATTATCAGCTAGATAAACTTAGGTAAATAATACTAATAGTATTCTCTATATATAATAAGACTTTTATTATATAAAGTTAAGGGAGGATTTAGAATTAATATAATATATAATATATCTTAAGTTTAAAGATAAAAAGCTTATATTAAAGTATCTTTAAGATATATACCTATTTTATATATATAAGTTCTATGAATAAGTAGTTAATAAGTTATATAACTTTAGCTTTTATATTATATCCTAAGTAGAGAGCTTATATATAGCCCTTAAAAAGTATCTTTATAATTATCTTATTAATCTTATAAGGCTTTATGATATAATTAATAAGATATTAAAGTAATAAGAGAGTAGGTTTAACTTAAGGTTTACTTATAATAAAATGAAATGTCATGATAAACTTATAAATATTCTATTATTTATAAGAGTTTAATAATTAGTATTATATTAAGCACTTAATCTTATAGAAAAATAATATAAGCTAGTAAAAAATATAGTTAAAGATAAGATAAAGAAAATACTTTATATAGGGAAATTCACTAAGTAATATAGCTTGTTATGTTGCTATATAATGCTAGAGATGATAGATTTAATAAGCATTATGTACTTCCCTTAATATACCTTAGAGTTTAGCTAGTGAAATGGATATATGTTTTAATATATACTGTTTATTAATTATATATCCCTTGGTATAATAGATACTTATATTATTTATAAGGATAATACCTTTAACTTAACTATTTTTATATTTATTAATATATTTATCCTAATAATCTATTATTAAAAGAAGAGATTAATAGTTATTATACCCTTAACTTATAAATTATATTAAGTAGAAAGGCTTATAAATATAGTGGAATGCTGCTAAGTCCTTAGTCCTAGATCTTATAAGCAACAATAATTACTCTTAATAAGATTATAAGTATAAGATATAATCCCTTGTATAATAAACTAGCTAAAAAGAAGCTAAGGGTTAATAGATAACCTACTAAGATAATACTCTTAGAATAAACATTTAATTAGTAGATATAAATGTTTAATAAATAGATATAGCTTATATTAACTCTCTTTAAGGAGCTTAAGAGGGCATTATAACTATAATCATCATTATTACTTAGGTATAGCTATTATAATATTATCTACTAAATAAACTACTTAATTATAATATTAATAGCAATGCTACTACCCTTAAACTAAGTTATATTATAGTTATAACCTTAAACTTAATATCTAAATATATAGCTAGCTCCCTTTTATTTATTATAGCTATATGGCTTTGCTAATATACCTTTTTAGCTATTATTATTATCACTTAATTAACTATAAAGAATAATATATAACCTTACCCTATTATTGTCTAGGTTATAAACTATATAAGATACTCTTATGAGTTAGAGATTTAAGCTATTATAAGGGTAATAGGGGCAGAGATTATATATATATATATAAGAGGAGGCTTATATAAGTAGAGAGATTTTATAAGCTATAGAGGTAAGAGTAATAGATTTAAAATATTATAATAATAATAATAAGTATTTAATAATTGTTTCTTAGTTGCAACTTAAACCTCTATTATGTAGTTATATTTATTTTTAATATATACTTAGAGGAGTTTAGTAAAATAAATATGTTAATTAATATGTTTATTTTATTAAATTCCTTTAAATATATATTAATAATATTATATTCTTATCCCTTCCTACTTAAGTATATTGCTCCTTCCTTATTTATAATAAATAGTTAAGTAGTATAATTAATAGTATATTTAACCTATAATATAATGGTAGTTTAATTTTTAATTTAGCTAATTCTTTTTACTTATATCTATTATTAAGCAACCTTTAAGAGTATAGGTAATAAAAGTAGCCTATAGTATTAAGTTTAATTAAACTTAAAGTTAATAAGTATGCTATTTTAATTAAATTAAAATGCATTATTAAGTTAATTATATTAGCATGTTATGAAATAAAGGCATAGGCTTTTATATTAGGTCCTATTATAAGGTAGTTAAGGTAGTCTATATATAGTAATTTTTTCCATTTAATGTATTTAATAATAAAGATTATTTAATGATAATGCTATTATTAATACTTTACTTACTTGCTAATTACTTAAGAGCTAACTTAAAATGCTTATATAAGGCTTGCTTTTTAAGTAATATTTATATATTCAACTTATATTATTATAAATAAGTAATGAATATTAATTAGCTACTTTCTAAGATTAGATTAGATTAAATTAGTTATAGATTATAAGTTGTGTAATATATTATGATTAGTTGAATTAATATAATGCTTAAAATCCTCTTAGATGCTCTTCTTAAGATACCTCCTCTTATATATATACCTAAACTTCTCTCTTTAATATATAAGTACTAAATTATAAAATCTAGTTAAGGATGCTTATTAAATATAAGCTAATAACTTAAGTACTTATATAAGGTAAGGTAATATAAAAACCTTCTTTAATACTAATAAGCTGCTAAAAGAACTAATATTACAATTACCTTTAAAAGGAGGGGGGGGAGTAAGAAGTACCTAAGATAGTTTTAATTAAATTATAGATTTAAGGATAGCCTTATTTCTTATTATTTTTACTAAGAATTATAATAAGTGTTATCTTAATAATCTTTTCTTTTACTTAGAGTTACTCCTTATCTATAAAGCCCTTAATAATAATAATTAACTTAGATTATAGCTATTATTTTAAGTATAATATTATATATAATAAAGATTAAAATAAATAAATAAATATATTATAAGAGTTTCTAGCATAAATAATATTATATATTAAGCTTAAAAGAGCACTTATTTAACTAATACTTATAAGCTAAATAAAACATTATTTACTACTTTTATTATAACTATTATATAGTTATTAATAATCTTTATATACCTTATAAATAAGATAATATAATAACCACTACTTGATAAGCTAGGGATATAGCCCCTTTAATTAAGCTATATAAAAGTTTATATAACATAAAAATGCTAATGCCCTAATACCTTAATACCTTAACTCCTCCTTAACTCCCTTAATTATTACCCCTTGCTAAATATATATCTATAATATTATAGCTCTTATAGCTATTATAAAAGTATATAATATATTATATTATTATCTTTAAAGTTTTAAAAGCTAGCTTATTATAATAATATCAAAGAATAACTCTTACTAAGCTAACCTTATAAAGAGGTTATTATAAAGATATTAACTTAGCTATATTAGCTTAAAATAATAACCTTACCTATTAATATAATCTTTAATAATATTATTATTAAAATATTAACTACTTAACTAAATAACCTTAATAATATTAATAAGGTAAATTAAGTATTTATAAATCATCCTTTATATTATTATTTATATTAAAATAATTATTAAAATATTAAGGATATAATCCTTATTTTAACTTATTAAGAGTTAATAATAATCCCTTAGTTAAGAGCTCTTTTATTCTTAACTTTATTAAACTTTAAAATTATAATAAATGATAAACCCTGATTATAAGTAATAAAGACTAGTAATTAACGCCTTAAGTATTAAGCTAGGCCTCTTCTTTTACCTATTAAATAAGGTGATATTTGTTTATATTAGCTCTAAAGCACCTTATTAAAGAAGTATTATTATCTTATTTAAGGGATATAACTCGCTTAATATCCTTTATTAAGTTTATTAAATTAAGTCTTAAGGACTCATAACTTAGTCTTAATATAATATTGAGTTTTATAAGATCCTTAAATCCTATATTTATATTATTATTACTATCCTTAGCTTTAATCCTAAGATTTATTATAAAGTTATTATAGCTTAATGATACTATAAATATAATAAGTATTATATTAGGATAGGATAAGATTATAGAATTATTAGGGTGACTTTATATAGGTATAAAACTAATAATAGGAGGAGGAATAAAAGGGCCTTATTATAAGCTAGCTGCTTAAAGCTATGGAAGCTATAATATACTTTAAGTAAACGTGGGTATGTTATACTTGCTTGAATTGCTATTATATATATAGTTTATATAAATATAGCTAGGTAAGGATTAAATCTTAAACTTATCTGCTTAATGTAAGTTAAGGTAATAATTAACCTAATTATTATATCTGCTTAAGCATCTCTTATAACCTATAAGTTAAGAGTAGATGTTAATTATTTATATAAATAAGGTAGTAAGATTATTATTTTAATAAAAAGGTTTATTACTTAATTATTATCCTTAGGAGTAGATATTCTATTAAGGGTTTATTATAAGCTAGTAAATAATTAATAAATTAAGCTATAATTATAATTAACATATATGTATTAGGAAGGTAGAAGGATAAGGGAGAGATAATCTTATTAATTATATAACTTTATAGTTTATTAAATATTAATTGCTTAGGAAGGCTATAATTAATACTAGATAAGCTGCTTATATAGCTTTTCAAATAAAGCTAGTAATAACTAAATAGTTTATTAAAATATAAGTAATATTTATATATTATACATTTATTTTAAGAGGCAACCATATAAATTTATATAATAGTATCTTATTTATAATAAAGGTGATTATTTATATAAAGGGAAGGTAGTAATATTAGCATTAATATTAGGTAGGGGAATAGAAAAAGCTATAATAACTTAAATAAAGAGTTTATTAATTATTAAAAATACTTATTATATTTTAATAAGCATATATTTATAAAAAGAAGATATAAAAAGAGTTAATAATATATGTTATAATTATTAACTAGTATTATAATTAAGTATATTAATCTTTAAAATCTTAGAATATTATAAGTGTACTTAGTGTATATTATTATAATATCTGTTTAATGAAATGGATATATTAATTAAGGTATATATTTACTAGGTAGGTCTCTAAGTAATATAGCTCTTATATATATAGCTTAATAACTAGCATTATATACTTAATATTATAATATAATACTTTATAAAGGGTATTATAATATGAAAATAATATTAATTAAAGGATTATAATTATAGCTATTATAATATATATAACTGGTTTGCTATTAATGACCTATATAGTAGCTATAGGGATGCTAGTAAAAGAGGGCTAATAAAGGGCTAGTATAATATAATACCATATAGCTAAATTATATATATTATTAATTTAGTACTATGATGCATGCTTACTCTACATATTATAATGCTAACTAAGCAAGGAGAAGTCTCTTAATATACTAGTATCTTGGCAGTGGTGGTATGGTGGGGATACTATTCTGAAAGGGTTAGAGCGAGACCTTAGTCTTGCAAGGGGGTGTGAAATTCTAGGTCTTAATATAAGGTTGTCAGATTGAAGACCATATGGTGAATGACTGGTTCCCGGTGAATCCACCGTGAATTCACCGTTAGACTGTGAATTCACCGTGAGATGATGGTTCACCGTGAATTCACCGAGAATTCACGGATCACCACGGTGAATGCCTGAGGCATCCACCTTTTAGCCTGACAAAACCAGCCCCCGCAATGCAGGGACCTGACAGGACAAGACAAGCAATACAACAACATCAAGAACTACGATTTTACCTGTGAAATCACCATAATCAACCGTGACGCGGTGTAGAATCTGACAATTAAGAGTCTCATTGCCTCAAGCCAATCAATATGGCCGACGAAATCAACAAGAAGACCCAAAATGCGATGCTCACGAAGGCGGAAGAATGGAATGGTTGGAACCATGAGTTCCTTCTCCAAGCCGAAACCTACGGACTCGAAGACCACATAAACCACCGAGTAGACCTCCTTCCAAAGCCGCAGAAACCCGACTTACGACTGCGAAAATACACGAAAACCGTTGCAGCCGCAAGAGGCGCCATTTCCCAAACCATCGGCGGGTCCGACGACGATGCCGAAGAAGCCGAAATCATCCAAGAAAAACGACAAGGCCAGTGGCAGCTGTCCGACCTTACCGATGCCGGCCTCAAGCTCTACAATCTGGACCTGCAAGGGTATAAACAACTCGAGCCGGAATACAAAGAAGAACAGGCTGCAGTCCAGAAGCTTAAGAAATGGGTGATGCAAACTGTCAATCCGACCTACAAGTTAACGTGCTGCATCCCGGGAGAACCCCTCTGGGAATGGCATGAAAACCTACGGCAAAGATGCGGACAGTCGCGGTCAGATGACCTGCTAGAAACAAGAAATGCATACAAAAATGCTCTCAAACCACCACGGAATCTGAAGGATACCGTGCTCTGGGTGGATCGATGGGAAACCGCTATGGCAAGAGCCACCCAACAAGGGATTGCGGAGGCACGACAACCCATTGCCTGGGTCTATGACCTATTACAAGCCCTACAAGGGACGCTGCCAACGTGGACAACTACGTTCAGGCAAACACAAGAGCAGAAAATTGCAAATGGGAGCCCCACATACCGTGGTATTGGAAACCTCCTCCGGAAGGAGTTGCAAGCTCTGGGTGCGCAGAACAAACCTGCAAGAACCGCAAGGGGAGCATGGGCAACTACCTACGATGGCTTGAAAGACCATGACAGTGAAGAGGACGCTCACACTGTTGAGGAAAGGAATCCCAATCGGCGAGGTGTGAACAAACCACATGGAACCCGTACAAGCCAGAAACGCAGTCAGTCTAGGGCAAAAGAACCCGCTGAGTTATGCGAGGCGTGCGCTAGGAACCATGCCCTTGCAAATTGCTACTACGTCTTCCCTGAGAAAGCTTTTGAAGGCTTCAGGAGGAACAAAACTACTGAAGAAAAGGTACGTAAGGCCCTTGAAGACGATGCTGATCTGCAAGCAAAGGTCCGAGCCATAAAAGGCCCGAGGTCAAAGTCCAAGTCAAAGACACCAAGACCTTCCAAGGAAGAACCTGTCGACGAGATCGAGGATTGACTCCCTGGGTACTGTGTGGCTAGTGTAGAGGCTAGGGGAGCTTTCGCCACAAGTACGGAAGAATACCCTCTGAAACACTCAGTCATACTGGACTCAGCGAGCACGATATCGATCACCAATGACCGTGAAAGGCTGTTCAACATACGGCCAGCCAGACACGATGATTACCTATGGGCAGGTGACCGACAACTCCCCATCAAGGCGTACGGCACAATGCCGGTCTGTACCGGAGGAACCGTCCTATGGATCGAAAACGTTGCCCTATGCCCAAAGCTCTTGACCACACTGGTGTCTCTGAGACAACTCCGGAGAAAGGGCATCTTTTGGGACAATGAAGCGGATCCAACTACGTTGAAGAGACGGGACAAAACAATCCTCTGCAAACTCACGGACATTCACGGACAATATGTCATCGAACACCCAATTCACGAACCAAAGGCTACATTCAGCGCCTGGAGGAAGAAACATACAACATTCACCAAAAGGAAACCACTGACAAGTGAAGCCCTTCTTTGGCACGGACGACTTGGCCACCCCGGACCCAGGGCATTAGAACACCTGGTGAACACGTCTCAGGGGGTGCGAATCCGTGGACCAACAACTGTCGAATGCGAAGCATGCGCCCTAGCCAAGATCACGAGGCAAATCCGTCGTTCACCGAGGGAGATCCTTGAACGAGAAGGCGAAAGAATAGCACTGGACTTTCACGACTATGAGCCGGGTATTCACGGCTACAATTCACAACTCCTGCTTACATGCAGAGTCTCAGGATACATATGGGACTACTACCTCACGAACCGAGACAGCGACACAATACTCAAGATACTCAAATCCTTTCTCGGAATGATGGAACTCCAACACGAAACAAAAGTCAAGATCATTGAGTGTGACGGCGAAATATTCAACCGAAGACGAGCCGTCAAAGACTACCTCGAGTCGAAACACATCCAAATCGAGCCCTCCGCACCCAATACACAAGCACAAAACGGTGGAGCGGAGCGCTCAGGGGGTGTAATAAAAGAGAAGATGCGGGCACTACGGACAAGTTCAAAGCTCCCGACTTCCCTATGGCCAGAAATTGGACGAACAACCGTCTATCTCAACAACCGAACGCCATCTTATGGATTGGACTGGCAGACACCATACTACCGATTCTTCTCTGCTATCGCTAAAAGGCAGGGAATTCCAAGGCCAGATCCAAGACCTGATCAGACTCACTTGAAAGTATTTGGCTGCAAAGCCTATGCAATGACCTCAGATGCTCAACTCAAGAAGAGGAGGCATCAACGCCTAGAACCACGGGCCTGGATTGGCTACCTCGTGGGATATCAATCGTCAAACATCTACCGGATATGGATTCCGTCCACTGGAAAGATAATCAACACACGAGACGTGATTTTCAATGAGCACCAAGTGTTTGACGGAAACTGGGAAGGTTTCACGGACGAACTCCTCACCACAGATATTGAACAACTGGCTGAGTGGACAAAAAGAAACATGCTCCCGGACAACAATGAAATACCGGACCCAGAGGGAGAAGACCTTCTTGAAACCGAAAGCCTAGAAGGACCTGATGAAGGAGGGATCCAGGAAGGAAATGTAGAGGAAGCAGAAAATGTGCGGCCCGAGGAGGACCGACAAAACGGCCCCTACACAGATGCCAAGTTCACACTGCTCCCTACACCACCTCGATCACCACCGTCGGCACTCCTGGCACATACCATACAAACACGGTCAGATGAAGAAGAAATCCCGTCAGCCGTTGAATCTCCGGTGAATTCACCGTGGCAAGCCGCGTTTATGGCCGGAACAAAGGCAGCGCCCATGGCAAAGTCAGATGGCAACATTCTCGACAAAGCCCAGATTGAGAGACGTCTACGTCAGGGGGTGAAGATGCCGAGAAGGCAACTCCCAGAGCCACCAAAATGGCACAAGGACTTGATAAACCACCCATTCGGCAGTCTGTTCAAGCAAGCTGAAGTTGACCATTTACAGAGTCATGCCGAAATGAGATCCTGGACCGAAATCCGCAAGAAAGATCCCCGTGCAGCAGGAAAGCAAATCCTGGACTGCATGTGGGTGTACATTTACAAATTCAACAAGCACGGCATCTTCGAGAAGTGCAAAGCACGGCTCGTTGTCAGAGGAGACCAGCAAGCGCGAGGACAAACACAAGAAACCTACGCCGCGACTCTGGCGGGACGGTCGTTTCGCACGTTGATTGCCATTGCCGCAAAGTTCAATCTCGAGCTGATTCAATACGACGTAGTGAATGCATTTGTTCACGCTCCAATCGATCAGGACATCTTCATGAGAATGCCTCGCGGTTACGAGAAGAAGGGTACCATCCTAATGCTCAACAAGGCACTGTATGGGCTACGGATTTCACCGTTACTATGGCAGAAGGAATTCACCAGAACACTTGCCGAGCTTGGATACCAACAAGTACCACATGAGCCCTGTTGTTACAAAAAGAACGGCATCCTGATCTTCTTCTACGTTGATGACATTGTTGTGGCGTATCGAAAGAACCGACAAAGACAAGTCGATGAACTCGCTCAACAACTCCAAGAGAAGTATAAAATCAGTGGAGGGGATCCAATTCAGTGGTTCCTGGGCATGGAAATCCACAGGGACCGTCCCAATCGCCGGATCTGGCTGGCCCAGACCGCATACATCGAGAAGATTGCCAAGATGGCTAACAAAAGAAATCTCTCTCACAAGGTCCCCATGACAACCGAAGAACTGAAGCCACGAACCGATGCCGCAAAACCTGCCGAAGTCAACTCCTACCAACGAAAGATTGGGTCTATACTATTTGCTGCAATATCCACCCGACCAGACATTGCGTTCGCCACATCAAGGCTCGCACGTTTCCTCACAAATCCAAGCCAGAAACACCACGAAGCTGCGGACCGAGTGCTTCTCTATCTCGAAAATACCAAACATCTTGCTCTCTGCTTTACAGACACGGACGAATTCACGGCGGCAAGCGACTCTTCCTTTGCCGATAACACCGTTGATCGAAAGAGTTCTCAAGCATTCGCAATGAAGTTGTTTGGAGGTATGATTGGGTGGAGAGCCAACAAACAAGACACGGTCACAACATCAACAACGGAGGCGGAACTCCTCGCCTTGGCACAAGCAGCAAAAGAAACCTTGTTCGTGAGCAGACTTCTCACAGAACTATCGGTTGAATTGGATGAGAAGAAAATCAAGATCGAGTGCGACAACACGCAGACCATAAACCTGGTGAATTCCGAAATCACCCAGCTCAAGACAAAATTACGACATGTGGACATTCACAACCATTGGTTACGGCAAGAGGTTCAGAACGGCACCATCGGCGTGGAATATACCCCGTCAGCACAGATGATGGCAGACGGGTTGACCAAGGCATTACCAGCTGGAAAGTGGAATGGATTTCTCCAACAGTTGGGCCTAGAAGACATTAACAACCGGCGAAAAGACCGGAATCTGTCGGAAGATCCCATGAAGCACAGACAAGAAGCGGTGGAAGAGGGCTAAAGTCCAGCCTACCACGATGTGCTAGTCTGAGGGGGTGTGTCAGATTGAAGACCATATGGTGAATGACTGGTTCCCGGTGAATCCACCGTGAATTCACCGTTAGACTGTGAATTCACCGTGAGATGATGGTTCACCGTGAATTCACCGTGAATTCACGGATCACCACGGTGAATGCCTGAGGCATCCACCTTTTAGCCTGACAAAACCAGCCCCCGCAATGCAGGGACCTGACAGGACAAGACAAGCAATACAACAACATCAAGAACTACGATTTTACCTGTGAAATCACCATAATCAACCGTGACGCGGTGTAGAATCTGAATAAGTCATTCAGCTTGCGGGCGCCCTCCTTGCAACGGCCAGGCAGCAGTGCATCTGCATTTTCTGTTACACGCTATTGGTGAATTCATGACCCTCACCTACCCCTGATGACAAAGCATGCTGCAAACCACCCTCCCCCCACAATCAACCCCCCTCCTCCTCCCACTAATGAGCACCCCCCCATGACTAACCCTTGTGCCGGTTCTTGTCACTGCTCTAGGAGCAACATGACACTAAATCAATACCAATTGAATCGCAACTTTGCCTGGTTCTCAGATACACACCATACCAGCCATCAGGATTGGCCTCACGATGCCGGCTCCAAGCTTTTACTCCACTCCGCGACCTGAGGGTGTGCCTTCACCCTCCTAGCATCAAACCCGATGACCTGGAGCCCTTCCATGCTGGCAGCTCGAGACAAAGCCACATAGCTTTGGCCTGTACAGAAGAAAGATGAATCAGCTAAGATATTCATATCCCTAGAAAACGGCCACTGTGTCTTACCTTTTTCAAAGACCTTGCTTAGATCAACCTTGACGCGCTGGATCGTCTGGCCCTGCGCCTTGTGGATGGAAACAGCCCAGGCCAGGACGAGCGGGATCTACAGATGAGACGGATACCAAATGTTAGCGATGCCGCGTGCGTGGAAGTGAGAGCGAGTAGACTGATGCAGGAATTGGCCCTACCTGGACACGCCTCGCGAGCAACTTGCCTTCGCTGTCCTCAGCCCGGAACTCGTCACGGGACACAAGCAGCGTCTCCTTCCCCCGAAGCGTACTGAACTCTACAAGCGGCAACAACTCATGACCATCGACACCACCCTGGGTCTTCTTCTTGTTGTTGTTGTCATCAGGCGAAGGGCAGAAGTCGAGCACCTTGCCCACACTCCCGTTGACCAGTGTGTCGCTGACGTTCTTGACCAGCATCACCTGCGCGTCCCGCTTGAGCTCGAGAGTCCTGACCGCCATCATATTCTCAAGCAGCCTCTGTTTCTTGCCTTGTTCCGCGGATCCAGAGTCCCGCGCCACGAATGTCTGCGCTGGGCCGCCGAGGGCTGCGAGGCGGGATGCGTTGGCACGGTCGACTTCGGTGCGCAATGGGAATAGTTGTGTGGGGAGTATGCCGTCATCTTGTGAGAGTGGCCCGGACAGGCTAGTCAAGATTCTCTGCGTGACTGGGGAAATTTCGCCCCGGCGCAGCTCGTTGAGCAGCCTGACAAAGTCTGCGGTTCGAACATGGTGTATGAGTGTCCGGGACTGTATGCACCGCTTCAATTTCCTTCTTTGAGTGACAGACTTACCACTATCCTTTTGGCGAAAGACTTGCGTGAGTGTTACGACACGTTCAATACTTTCTTTCCATGCGTCACTTTGGAATGCGAAAAACACATCCTTTCCGCCCTGGGTCACCGGTGGGAGCTGGAAGAAGTCTCCTGTGACAACGATCTTTCCAAAGTTAGTAGGTGCACATTACGGAAGCACGCATGTCATGGGGAAGTCACCTGGATACCCCCGAATGGTCTGTCTGTCTTCTTGCGCAGGATTGCTGCGAGGGCGGCTAGGAGGTTGAAAAGCTGACCGTCGACCATGGACACTGAGTGTGTGTGCATTAATAAGAGCTAGGAGACTCAAAACTGTGAGAGGCATTGTTAGAACACACCTTCGTCGATGACAAGAACCTTGACTGTCTTCCATCGCTGATGGGCAGGCCTGCATGTCTTGATATAACTGATTTGCTTTTCCACGTCGAAGACGCCTGGCGTAACAGCACCCCAGGCGTGTATAGTTGTGCCTGTATTCCCTCTTAGCATCAACTCAAAAAGCTAAAGGCAATATCCAGGACACAAACCACCGATGTTTTGCGCAGCCATACCGGTACTGGCACAGATAGCCAGGCATTCTGCCTTCTTGGCATATTTCTTCTTGAGAGCCTCTATGATAGCCCTCAATAACAGTGACTTGCCCGTTCCTGCATGACGGTCAGCACCACGATGGATGAAGGGAGTGCTCGTTCAATCTTTGAGAAGTCATGACACTAACCTGCCGAGCCGGTAAAAAATATGTTCCTCTCATCATCTACAACCATTCGCAACACTCTTTCCTGCTCAGCGCTGAGTCCAACATTGCACCGGCCAGTCGATCCCGTTTCTGGTGAACTCTTAGTCGATGGCTCATTCGTGGCGGTCCTCTTGTGTAGCACAGAAGCAGGCACCTCCTGCCTCGGAGCAAAGAATGCATCCAGCGTTGTGCGTTGGAGCTTGGCCGGACCGTTCGTCTTGGAATTTCCGACGCTATCGCGGGCCTTTCGCTTCGTCACATTTGGTCCAGGTCCTGGCATTACGACATGTGCCGAGTCTCTCGTGGGTCGCTTGACTTTTAGTAGAAGATTCGGCTGCCGTTGGCCTCGCTGATGATGAGGTCGCGCTCTGCACGCGTCGACCCAACAGGGCTCTGTTTACTGTACGTACTGCTTTATTATGCGTGTGGACCAGGCATCAGGGTTAAACCCTTGACCATGTTATAGCCCAATGTTGGTCTACAGTTCGAGAATCAAACCTCAATGTCCAACTCACACCGACTCGGTTTCATTTATCACACGAATTATACAAGTAATTCAGAAACTGCTCGCAAGAATGCGGAACATGAACAACGACAGGCCCGTCAAGGATGACTTCCTGGGTAAGAGTCTCCTTGGGTCAATATGTCAATTGTATTGCATACCCCTCTTCCTGTGCTCATATACTGGTCTCTCGGATCGTCCTAGTTGACATAAATTTCCCGAGTTTGTTCATTTGGCCAAGGGAATATCCTGCGCCTGCCTCCTGTATTCAAATCCTGTTGATTCCCTACTTTTGAGTTGGGAGATTCCTGCGGGACTGTGCGGTACTTTGGGAAGTACTCTTTCTGAAGTAACGTCAAGTTGTTACAATTCTTGCGTATAATTGAGTCATTGAGTGAGCTAATATGTAGCTATCTGTGCACTCACAGCGAAGCCACGGTCGCTAGCTCTACGATGCGGATAACCCAAATTATTCGAAGCGCAGAGGCTAGCAAGAAAATGTTAGATGTATCAGCACCACAGAAATGAACGCTTCTGAATCACTGGGGCTTCGATTATTCTTAAGATATGTTCAAGCAGGCTATCGACTCTGGCTGGGCTGTGTCTTGAAGTCGGGTATATTGGACGTTTGCATTGCCGGTCACCCTGCGATCGTTCCTGTTGTGGCGCTGCACTGCTTGCAAGCACGAATTCCTGCGTTGAATCAATATAAATTTTTAAAAGTATATGGATTTTAGTAAAAACAATTTCTTTTATGAATGCCAGTTGTATCTTTTGTTAACGCAATTTATAGCTACAAGTATATTAATTACTGTTATTCTTCAAGTGCTGAGACACTCCCTCGGCGCATATAAAAATCCACCTTACTCTACATCTGGTGCCTGGCCGCATTGTCTGCCAATTCAAACCTCGGAGTCTCAAGGTCCAGACCAGGTCCTCCACGTAATTCTCCTTCATTAAATCCACTCCCTCTAGACGGAAGCTCGTGATAGGATTTGGACTCTGGTGCAAGTTCGTGCAATGTTTGCGCTTGAGCTTCTGCCGGCTCGACATCGATGAGCTTACCCAAGGCAACATTTGCCCTAGGGCTGGACGCATGACTTCCTGCGGGCATGTAATCATGATGAAGCTCAGCCACGCCTGCGTCTCTCTTTGCCTTGCGCCGTCTCAAAGTGAAACAGATGACGAGAGCGGAAATCGAGGCGATCCCTACTAGGCCACCGACCACACCTCCAGCGATGGCAGGTACATTGGGGGATGGAGTTCTGCCTGAAGAGGTGGCGTCGACAGAAGCGGTGGACGCAGTGTTTGAGCCGCCGGTGCTATCCGAACCTCCTGCGGTCACAGTGGATGTCTCGTTTGAGGAGCAGAGATCGTCAAGCTCAGCGCCAGCTGTGTCGACAGCGACCAGGTCCTGGCTTGACGTTATGTTTTCCGCAGTAGGCCACATTGTGAATTCGCCGGAATCATAGTTCACCATGAGGTATGCTGCGGAGAAAAAGTTGCGCCCGATTCGGATCACGTCGTTGGCGTTGCCGTCTGTTAGGGAGATGAAGGCGACGACGTCAGGTGCAGAGCTATTGGCCGTAAAAGCCCCCGTGGTCTTGTCGATGTTGACATTTGGTCCGATGTATTGTGTGTTGTCGACCCGAACCGAAAGCCCCGAAGCGAATTGCAGTGTGATGTCTCCAGTGAACCTAATTACGCAAAGGTAAGTACTTCAATGCACGGAAATACAGATATGTTGTGTGCGCAAGATCTCTGGGGACTTACGGAGTTTCGCCCTCGTCGTATAGCATGTTGTACCACTGTAAGCCGGTGGAGTGGCCAGTGACTCTTGCATCCGTGGTGGTTTGGAAGTTACTCCAGTAAGGGTTCAGTGGTATCGTTGCCAGCGCGGGGTATGCGGGATCAATGCAGGCAGCCAAAAGAGAGGACGTATCCTCATCAGAAAAGAGACTGGAAGATGTGCCGTCTACCCAGTTTAAGATGACGTCTGTCAACGTGACAAATAGCCCCGTGTTGCAGCGACCTGAGCCCGTCATGATGCTCTGTTTGTAACCATCTCCGTCGACTTTGGCTTTGTCATACCCGCCGAGGACAAGACTACCATCGATCTGGGATTGTGTTGAGTCGCTGGACAGCGCGCCACTTAATCCCCAGAACCATGACCATGTTCGCGAAGCAATAGTGCCAGAGTCAACCAGCGTCGATAGCAATGTAGAATCGGGCCCGAGTCCTAGGGTTGCCTGGGGATAGTAGCCTTGCGCGCCATAGTCATCCTGCACAATCCCAATAGGAAAGCCCTCAAGAGTAGAATTCGAATTAAGAGTGACTGTGTCTGAGATTCTTGCGAGGTCCGGAACGTTGACGTTGTCGGACGAGTCAGAAGCGAAGGCAGAAGTATCTGCATCTTGCATCGTTGTCGAGCTATCGGAATCGTAGGCCCCACCTCGAAACGTTGTACAGCCATCGACCTCCCATCCCGTGGTAACGCTATTGCAGTAGCCGCTTGTACCGTACACGAAGGAGTTGTTCATTGGTCTTTATGTGATCATCCAGACATCAGCAAGGGGCCTTGAGTGAAGGAGACGACACGCTGGAAGGACTTGAACTTACATCTGGGGTAAGAACGCCATGGGCTGTGATGGAGTCCCTACTCCCACCGCGGCGCCCCTTGCTATTTGACCATTGGCAAGTGTGACATTGCCCACGGTCAGGGATAATGCTTGGTGACATGTGTTCTGCGAGCGAACCGCTTTCAGTGCGGCGGCCCAATAGACCAATCTTGAGGAGACAGTGGGTTTCATTTTTCCAGCTGTGCGCTGTGAAGGAACGCAGAGAGGTGGGCAGTCATGCGCCCAGGGTTTTGAGGTTGAGATACTGAAAGGACAGACAGTGAGTCCGGATGATGTGGAATTGAAAGAAAAATGGTTGACCACTCAAGCCTTGGGCGGCGCAGTCGAGTCTTCCACATCATAGACCAGAGTACAGCAACACAGCAGCCCAATTTCCTTTTCCCAAGGATTCGATTCCGAACCACTCCGAAACAGCGGCTGAGTTCGTCATTGGCCATTGGCCGAACTCGGTCGGTGTTGGAACTAGTAGCACCAACATGCAGATTCAGTAGGCCTGATGTGCAGTTTGCGGAAATTGACCTGTGATCCCTGGAGTCGGCGGCGGAAAAAGCCCTCGCTTGAACCCAACAGTGTCCCACTCCACCAAATAGGAACGCCTCCCGCTAGTCAGTGAGCGGTTTCCAACCCAAGCAAAGTGCTATGTCACCGTATTGGGCAGATAATTGCAGTCCATATACCAACCTACCATCTGTCTATCCTGCATGCGTTCAACTGGTATATAGATATGCTAATCCTTTACTGAACTACTAGTCCGAGTTGACCGGTATATATGAACGAGGTACTAAGCAAAAACTTAGGCGCCGGATGCTAATGGTAACCGCCTGGGCAGTCACAAGGCATGGAGATGTTTTTGTGACCCCACAAAATGGGGACGGTGGGGACGCGGCTGAATTCCAGCTTCTTTAGCGAGCAAATGGGAGGCAGGTGCCAGGAGAGAGGGTCAATGTAGGCCTGTGTGAATACAGTTTATGTGTGTGGGTACATTACAACCAACAGTCGAGTCCAAAACTCTTGGCATGCTGTTGGTATTTCCTCTTTCTTCTCGTCGTCGTCTACAAAATTCCGCCTGTTTTATATTTTCTGCTCAACATCATTCGGCCTTCAGTTGACCCAGTATCAAAATGCTTTCACAAACGCTACGGTCCGGGTCCAGAAAAGGACTCGGGATATCTCTCGTGCTTGTTGTTCTTGTCCTGTTCTTGCTGCTGTCTATCATTTCCCCGGACCACGTGGCGTTGTCGATGGTCTCCCCAGTTCAACCAGAGTCAGACAACTCACCTTTCCCACGAAAGATATGGCAAATATTCTTCAACCCCAGAGGTTCGACGTTCGAATATCCGCACTCGACCAATCTAGACATTCTCCACGATACTAGATCCTGGATCGGCTTGAACCCAGGTTATCAATACAAATTAATGGGAATCGGGCTCGAATCCGGAGATAACTTTGTCATCAAGCACTTCTCCCACGACAAGTCCATTATGGATACATACTTCGCGTTACGAAACCCGGGCTTGAAGACAGATCTTCTTCGATACCTCATCCTTTGGATCGAGGGTGGTATATACTCCGACTTGGACACCTGGACCTTCAAACCGGTGGATGCCTGGGTGCCTGAACATATGAAAGGACGAGTTGGAGCGATTGTTGGAATTGAGTGGGACCAGCTGGATGGTGACCCATGGCCTGCCTTTGACAATGGGCCCTCTGACATGACGCACGAGGTTCAGTTCTGTCAATGGACTCTTGCTGGCGCTGCTGGGCACCCACTCTTCAAGATGGCCGCCAGGATGTCTGTGGAGAGAATCGCAGCTTTGGCTACCGCTCGACAAGAGTCGATAACGGACCTCGACCCCACCGGACATGTACGTCAAGCAATCACACCGTGCGAAATTTGATGAGACTAACACCCAGCAGGAAGTTGTCACTACCACTGGGCCATCAGCATGGTCAGATGTGGTTTTCGAGTACCTTCACAAGGTCGATCCGACATTCACCGAGCCTAGACAGCTGTCCCATCTGACGGAGCCGAAGCTTATTGGGGACGTTCTGGTTTTGACAATAGATGGATTCGGGATGGGCCAGCCTCACTCGCACTCAAGTTCTGGTGCCTCTACACCAGATGCAGCCTTGGTAAAACATGGCTTTGCCGGCACTTGGGCAAAGGATCGACCGCATTCAAAGGGAAATCATCACTAGACAGAAAACTACTAGGATTAATAAATAATAATCGCCAACATGTCCCCTGGCTGTGCTCCCTATCTTCAAGTTGGTCCGAAAATGCTCGAGTAGCCCCATCGTGCTTGACCATCGCTGAATGGTCGGACCTGCGATCAAGCCATATACGCCGTATCCTCCGGGAACGTGGTCGTGTTGTCACAAACGCCACGGTAACGTACTTGGTGTAGACAAACCTTAACGACCTTTGACGAAGAATAGCACAAGATCTGCCATGCTCATTAGAATAAGAGACTATTCTATCAATAACAATATTCAATTACATGCTTCGATCGCCGGTCATTACTGCTATGGTATCAGCTTAGACCACAGACTTCAGGATCAGTGACCAACTCTTCAAAGACGACCCCTAACTTATTTGACCTTGCACCAAGCGCCTGAGAGTCAATGATGCGGCCTGCTCGACGACCAAACATGTGCCAGACCGGTAAGAACTTTTTGTCCTCGTGGCTCTGATCCGTGATGTTATCAAACGCCCTCTTCATGTTCTTTCTGGTCCGCAGCTTGGCCGCGTAGCCGGCGAATTTCAAGGCGGCGTCAGAGTCCATCCCGTCAATGTGTTCGTGATACGTCTGCACCAGCCTCGGCAGGTACATAGCAAGCGACGCCAGGCCGGCCGCGAGTGCCGTCGACACCTTGGTGGCTTGGGCCCACCGTGACCTTTTCGTCTCGAGAAGAGAAGGAATCACTGGGTTCTCAGGGCAGTGAGCAACAGACCCCAATTCACAATCAAGATGAAACCTCCCTGGAGAGAACCTTCCGTTTCTGTCGGCACTCAAAGCTTTCATGGGACGAGCGACGTGAGCCCCGCAAGGGGCCCCGGCGAAAGCCATCACTCGTGCTCACGCAGCATGGATGTCTGCAGGGCACCAGGTGACATCTAAAGTACAGGCACACTTGAGGCCTCGAAAAGTGGCCTCTTTCTTGATCCCACGGCCGTATATTGCCAATTCGTTGATCAGTCAGAAAGGCATCATCACTGATCAATCAGGTCGGGTGTTCTCAAAATAAAGTCTACATGGTGTGGAGTGCGATTGAGCCAACACTAAACCAGAAGTGTCTCGTTGCAGGAATGAAATACCTAAGCTAGGATCCAATTATCTCTACCAAGGGCAATGGTATCTCGTCTCTAGCTCAGAAGATGTTGAAATGCAATGGTGTCCTCCTCACAGGCTGGCACCCTGTTCAACGTCGTCGCAATAAAGAGCAAAGGCCTAAAATAGCACAATCATTTCCTATTGTTGAGTAATTGAATGAGTTAGTATGGTTTGCCTGTATATTTACAGTTGAATTCAGGATCGCTAGCTCTACGTTGTGGACAATCGAAGCCCTAGGCTAGCAGGAAAGTTTTACAAGTATCAGCGTCACAGAAATGCATCATGCATTTCTGGATCACTGAACCTCAATTACTCAAATAGTATGCGGAGTCCGTTCAGTCCCCGAGAAGGCTGAGCACTCTGCCGGGCCCGTGGGCCCGTGTTGGGAAAGATATTGGGCATTTGCTGCGCCCCTTACCGTGATATCGTTCCTGTGGCACTGCTGACAAGCGCACCTGAGACATATGTGATTCAATCGAGAGGCTGCGCATTTAAAAATGTACGACTTCGCCCTGTTTGTGTCCAGCTGACTGTGCGTGCGCAGTCTGAGAATGTTGCATTATGAAGAAGTCATGCAGATGCCAACCAATCAACGATACAAGTTGCTCGGTGAAGTCTCATGTCGTTCGACAATAAGATTGTTACACAACAGGACGTTTCCTGCAGATAGTTGCCCAAGCCTTCACTAGAATGGTGATCCTTTTGTTCTGATGTCGCTAAAAATACTGCTGCTTTACCCGAGCTGAATTTCTTGTCGGGATGTAGTATAAGAGTCCACAATCCTTCGAAGGCTGTCTTGCCTTGTCACATCTTCAGCGAAAACTCCTGCAAACAAATCTTTGAGCATAAATCTCATTTCTTGCCAGTGGCATTCAAACGCGTCCAGTTACCTGGTGTGGCGAACTGACATGGCGACCCAAACTGCACGAAGGCCGCCGCTTGACACAATCAGAACGTTACCGCAGCAGGGATCAGAATCACCACAGCCCAAGGCATATGCAAAATGGAATCCCCTGACCAGGCTTTGGACGGAGACAATCACAGAATTCCGAAGCGAAATGAACTCTACAAAATGGGGACTCACCGCAGCGATTACATTTTATTTGCTTCTTTGCTGTATCTGGGCAGTCGTGCTGGTGCTTATGTGCATATTTATCCCTCTCCTCTCATTAGGCTACGATGATTCCGGAAATCACTGTGCTCCCGACGGCTCGTTCAGACTGGAATCAACAAATCTTTTGGCACCGACCTGGTTCTTCCAGGTCATACTTGGTTTTGGATCGCTAAATTTCACGTCGGTCAAGGCTGTAGATATTGTTTGGGACGTCGTGAGTGATTTCAATAATATCAAATCTCTAAGACAGCTGTTGACTTTGAAGTAGGTTGTGGGTCGTGGCGGACAGACACTCCTGGCATATATCTCATGGAGGGCCTTCTCAAAGTACCTTTACAGCGTCATGATGACTGTTCCTGTGACCTACCAGACCTTCTGGACAGTCTTCATGGAAGACGGTCCGTCTCTCTGGTCTATTCTCCGCATCCTCAGAGAATTCACCTGGCTCAGAGGTCTTCGATCCAAGCCAACCATGTTCTTCATGATCCTAGCGATGACATTCGTTCTGGTCTTCCCTACAATTGCCAGTGCCATGACCGGTTACTCCGCAAATAATCAAGCCGTGGTCAAAACGGATCACATTAGGCAAGTGTTGTTCAGCCAGTTCGGTCGCGCCCGGTATGTGATACAAGATGGATATAGGGTTGATGTAAACGTCAAGATTGCCAAAGCCCGACTCAAGCGTGGTGGCCACGTCACGCGCGGGAAGTTCAAGCTCGGCCACCTTAAGCAGATCTTCCTCAGCCCGCAGTTCTAGACCGTTGTCCTCGTCGACGTACTATTCTGGAATGCCGGGATACACAAGAGTACCGGCAGCTTCCTCCTCTGGATCAAGAGCCTGGGGCGGTACTCCCCAGCCCAGGTCAACGAGATGGGGACCATCGAACCGGCGTTGGGAATCCTGTACAACCTCGTGGCTTGCTTCCTATCGGACTTGGTCCTGGGCCCGGCTTGGGCGATCACCTTTTCCTCGCTCTGGAACGTCACCGGTCTCATCATGCTCGTTGTCTGGGACATCCCCGAAGGCGCAAAGTGGTTCGCGTTCGCGACCATGTACTGGTCGAATGCGCTCTCGAGTGTCCTGCACGGCTGGGTCAACACCATCCTTCGAGACTCGCCCGAGCAGCGGTCCTTCACACTGGTCCTGATCACCATCATCGCCCAGTCGTCGACCGCTTGGACGCCGCTGCTCACGTTCCCTACGGTCGAGTCCCCGAGCTATCCCAAGGGTTTTTCTTTCTGCCTTGGCTGCGCTGTGTCTCTGATTGTGGCGACCCACGTCCTAGACGTCTACATCAAGCGCAAAGAGTAAGACATCGTCGTCCGAGAATTGTGAATCATTGGCTGACACGGGCGAATAGGAAAGCAAAGCTCGTCCAACTGGAAAGCGACAGCGATCGTGGGGACAGCGTAAGAGCTGGTCCGGGGGTGACAACTGGCAAAGGGGGGAGTACGGATGTTGCAACAGTCCACTAGAAGCTGGACAGTTTGAGGTCACTCTTCCGGCCAAGTTCGTGGTGAACTATACCAAGGTACCGAGGCCGGCACACTTCTGACTTGCTTCCAACCTCTTCATCGACCTAATAAACAAAGATGGCAGACAAACATGTATCTCTAGCCGACATACTAGAATTTTCAAAGCCTCAGGCATCAGAGCCATATTTCACAAGACGTCCGCTCCGGCCCATCTGGCCATATGTGCACTCAAAGGATACCACGCAGTATAATATTGCTCAGAGAAACCGCTCTTGGTCACGAGACCACGTATCCTGCAACTATGGGACCTCATAATTCCATAATACATTTTAATATCATCGCGTTGATGAACTCTCCTTGAAAACGATGTACTGTTTAGGACTGGTCGTGGCAATTGATTTCTCGACCCAAAAAGTTTAAGCATTCGAGCCCGAACTGGGAGACATGAGGAATTGTGCAGAGAAGCGCCTACTTCCACTCGACACAAATCTTTAGATGAGGCTTATCCAAGGCTCGCGATCTCTCAAAGAATGGCAGAGCTACTCCCCAAATGGACCCGTCGACGAGGTGCATCAGACTTTTGAAGTACTGTGACGTAACACCCTTGGCGTTGTACTCGGAGCCAATACTTTGCCTGTCCGCCCCGAGTCTCCCCGCGTTTGGGCTGGCGCTTCCCAAGTCAATAGACAGCGGTAACATGGGACGTCCTTGAAAGCATTTCTATCAACGGCTGTTTCAAGCACTTGCTCACGAGGTGGTCATTTGTGTTTTTTCGTTTTTTTTTTTTGAATAACCGAGACATAACGGGACCTAGGAAGGTGCTGCCATTGCTAGGCATAAGCATCCTCGTCCCCTCCCCCTCCATTGGAAGTAGCCAGCATGGCCACTGGATCATCGCCCACGACGGTCATCCGATATGGGCAGCCACCTGGCGCAGACACATCGGCCCCATCCAACCTCCCGGGGTATCCACCCCCGGGGCCCAGCATGTCGGGTGCCTTGCCCGGTAACTGGCAACCTACCAAGATATCCGACACAGGTCCGCCCGGCCAACCTTACTCCAGGCCTGTCCGGGTGTACTCTCCGCAGGAGATCCCGACGAACATAAAGACTGCTCGCTTGAGCGTCAAGCACGGCTTGAAAGAGCTCATCAGCCTCCAGCAGCGACGATCTCAGCTGGAAGGGGTCGCCTTTCTCGATCAGTTCCGGTTACAATCTGCACATGTCCTCGGTGACCTAGACGCACTGCGAGGGGAGGTGTCGGACATGATAAGCGCGGCAGAGCGCCATCGATGGCGGAGGTGGCTCTTGGGAGGCCTGGCGTGAGCGAGCACCGTCCCTCGATGCATGCTCTGAACAATATATGCTGACCAGTCTTACACAAAAGCGCCGTGCTTGTCCCAGCAGTGAGGGCGATTTGGAAACGACCACAGCATGACAGCGAGTCGTCCAACAGTACCGAGTACGCATTCCAGAAGAGCAAGTCGCTCATCACTCGCATACTGGGCGCTGTCCGAAGCAGCTTCGGTGGCCTGGCGTCCGTGACCTTCTTCGTGTTTGCGGTGTTGTATGTCTTTCAGAACGAGGTGTCTCTACGCGTGGCCAAGACGGTGTCCAAGAGGCTGAAGAGGCTATACGCCAAGGTCGAAAGAGGTGAGCAGGAGATCACCCAAGCTGATCTGAAACTGCTTCGCGGATGGCGGTGGCGGATACTACTGTGAAGATGCTGGAGGTTATTTTGCTGTTGTTGCCGAGGTACAAACTCTCCTCGAGCTGTTACTTTGACTCAATCCATGTGTTTTCTTGCCTAGCCTTAGAACACCACGAAGCTCTTGGGAATCGTTGAAGGATAAAATTGTGGGTCTTTTCTGCACTTGATTAGCGCTTTCCAAGATGAAATTTCACCATGTAGAGTTAATCGAAGGGCGGCGGCTTATAAATGACAAGACTTCTTTCCACTCCGCCGTGGACGGTGTGCTACTCACCATAATTCTTTGGAACACCCGGTCAGCCGATGAGGTCTCGTTATGGGCGCTACCTGGCGGGTGCCAGTCGACCTCCCTTGGAGTTGTTAACAGTTCTTGGCAACTTGCTAGAAGAAGCACATTTATTACCTAGTCTCACCAACAGATCAGGTTGAAGTTTGGTTCTAGGAAGCAAGCTAGTGACCGGGATCTGATCACGACGCCGTCCTGAGAGAACATAAAAGGTCAAGGCATAGACCAGCCAACAAACCTGAGGTGTGTCACGGGCTCTCTTCCCATCTTATCAATTCCGTATGCCCGGGGCGATTCTGAGTTCAGGCGCCAAGTGCGAGGTTCTCTTGGACTGACGTCTGAGACCAGTTTCCGCTCGAGCACTGCCACGAGCTTGGTAGCCCCCCAAGATCCGGGGAAGTCTGTGAGGAAGGGGACTTGGCGGGCAGAAACCTTCCAGACTGCCGGCTCCCCACACGAGAGGCACCAAGTCTCACCGCCGAGCGGGCCAACAAGGGGCGGAAAATCCTCCTCGTTCTTGACTCTTTTTTACCCTTCTACTAGTGCCGCCCCGCGGTGTCTCATTTCGCTTCTCCTTTGAAACCTAGTCATTTCCTCCATTCCACCGGCTGGGCGCGCCGTGCCCAGAAAACGCCACGCGGTAGGCAGTCGAAGGCTTAACGCAAAAGGGGGGCGTCGGAACAGAGCTCTGTGTACAAACACGCACGACACGATACTCGAAAGCGAGTCCGATCTTCTCGGATCTATACCCCTGGGCCATCTCGACGCTAATCCGGTTCTGCGCGCCTGATGGGGCCTTGCCCGGCGGCCTGGGTCCAGATGTCGTCTCCCAGTGGTTGAGCAGACGAAGCAATCTAGCAATCTCGCATGCGATGTGACCAGTACCATCGCCTCGGGCGCGGGGGGGGGGGGGGTTGCAGCAATCTTGCCTGTTGTATCTTAAAACCAGGTAGCACATTTTGCGCCATTGTTCTGGACCCACCAGCCCCAGGATAATGGCAAGAATGCGGGGAGTGAGCACTTGTATTGCCAAGTCTTGGCTCAAGCCTGTGGCTTTGGAGACGCGGCTGATATTGGTCCTTTGGCAACTGTGCCAGGGATAGTCCGTCTTGGTACGGAATCCTGTCCAACTCTCTGTTATCAAGCCAGCTACATCCGAACGAATGGGCCTCGCTGCAACCACACGGGTCAGATAAGTGCAGCGGAGCTGAGTGCGTTGGCTTGAGGATACTCGAGGGTTACACCACTTGTCCTTTTTCGATAAAAAGGTCTCAGAGTACATACGATCAATAGGCAGCGGCCTCTGACAGAGTCTCGACCGTGCCGGCCCTGATACCAATAGTGATTAGCCTCAACAAAACGGAAGCTGAGGAAGGGACAACAATAAACCTTTTTGGCGCCTTGGCCAGGACTCGTGACGAATTCTAAGTCGTTCTCCCGGACAGATGGGCCACCTCCTAGTTCCTGAGCCTTGTCCAGTGGACTAAAAGTGAGACCCCAGGTGGCTTCGTCTTGGCTAGGCATTGGCATTTTTCCTTCGGGGTCCGGGGCACAACCCACGAAGTCTCTTCCGCGGTGTTGGTACGCCCAATGAAGAACAATGTGCATCATCTTCCAAGATTACCTTTCGGACTGCAGGCCGAAAGTGGTATAATATTTCGGGAGGGTGGGGATCCAAGCCCAGCATCTATAAAGTGAAAGCCCTCCCCCATAGTCTTTGTTTAGTTTCAACTGAAGGGCTTGACACCTGCCGTTAGCTGAGCTTACACGCAGGGGAACAGCTTGCCCCAACGTTTCTTTTCTTCTAAGCAAGGGTCCTATCAGCTCTCCCGATTATTTTCAACGCCTGTGCGTGGCCATGGCGGACATAAAAGCCCAAGTCGACAGCTCCGGCACGAGCTTGGAAGAAAAGCCAGTGGGCAAAACCGTCGAGGACGTTGGTGACATTGACACCCAATCCATCGAGGGCGCAGGCTGGGATGAGTCAACAACCAAGAAGCTCATCCGCAAGATCGACTACCGGCTCATCCCCTTCCTCGCGCTCCTCTACCTGCTCTCCTTCCTCGACAGAACCAACATCGGAAATGCCAGACTCGACACCCTGGAGGCAGACCTTGGCATGCCCAAGACCAGCCTCCAGTACAACAATGCGCTCGGCATCTTCTTTCCCTTTTACGTCGCCGCCGAGGTGCCCAGCAATATGGCCATGAAGAAGTTCCGCCCGAGCATCTGGATCCCCATCATTATGATCGCCTGGGGCATATGCACGACACTCATGGGAATCGTTCACAACTATCCCGGGCTGATGGCTGCGAGAGCGGCATTGGGTCTTGCTGAGGGCGGTCTGTTCCCTGGAATTACGTACTAGTAAGTCTACTTGAGCCTTTGGGAACTAGGATTGGATGCTGACTACGTCGCAGCATCACGATGTGGTACGCGCGTCACGAGTGTGGTCTTCGGATGGCCATCTTCTTCTCCGCTGCCACAGCAGCCGGTGCTTTTGGCGGTCTGCTTGCGCGCGGTATCATGGAGATGCGAGGAGTCGCAGGCTTGTCTGGCTGGCAATGGATTTTCATCCTCGAGGGCATACTGACCTTCTTCGTCGGTAAGTCTCTCCTTCGATCTCAGCCATGTTCCTTTGATGTGACTTGACTTATTAACACTCTCTCCTAGCGATTTCGGCTTTCAAGTTCATGTACGACTATCCATCAACCGCACCATTCCTGACCGCACCGGAGCGCAAGGAGGTCACAGCCCGGCTCAAGCGCGACCGATCCTCACTCGCGGATGAGTTCGACATGAAGTACTTCTGGGCCGCCCTCAAGGACTGGAAGATCTGGGTGCACATGTTCATCACGATTGGAGTGTACACACCTCTGTACTCATACGCCCTGTTCCTGCCCACCATCGTCGCCGACCTGGGCTACCGGAACACCACGGCGCAGCTCCTGACCGTGCCTCCTTACTTCGTGGCTTGCATCTTCTGCATCGGCGCGGGCTACCTCGCGGACAGGCTGAAGACACGAGGGATCTTCATGGTCAGCTTCATGATCATCGCGTAAGCACTGCCCTCAACCAACCCTCTAACACAGTCACCGCCAGTAATCACTGACACTTTTAACCACACCAGCATGATCGGTCTCATCATGCTCCTCGCCTCCAACAGCAGCGGCGTCAAGTACACGGGCTGCTTCTTCCTCGCGTCGGGCATCTACCCCAACGTGCCCCAGGGCGTCGCCTGGAACGGCAACAACATCGGCGGGTCCCTGAAGCGCGGCGTCGGGATCGCCATGCACGTCGGGTTCGGCAACCTGGGCGGGCTCATCGCCGCCTACATCTACCTCGCCAAGGACAGGCCCACCTACCGCCCGGGACACGCCACCCTGCTCGCCTTCCAGGCCATGGCCACCACCCTGAGCATCTTCATGACCCTCTACCTGCGCAGGGAGAACGCGCGACGAGATAGGGTGCACAAGCCGCCGGGGGAGTACACCGAGGCCGAGAGGCACGCCGAGAGGGAGCTGGGGGATAATGCGACGTTCTTCAGGTATACGGTTTAGAAGGGGTTTGTCTTGTGGATTTCGGTGTTTTGGAGTTTTTGTCACTTAGAGGATAGCGCGGAGACATATAGATACATAGCTATATCGTATCTGTGAAAGGGTAGTAGTATCGTCGAGCCAAGTATTCTTAATGTCTGTGACTGCTAGACTTCAAATGCTTAGAAATAAACGGAAGATTGCTTGTTTCCTTCCCCACGGCACAACATCCTTGCTGTGACGGCACAATTTCGTAAGATACATTGTAATGTCCTGATGTCCTGGAGAATTTTGACCTTATGGTGTGTTGTGTGCCTCTAGTGCATCGACCAAGAGCGCTGTCTCATTTGCCCAATTCTTGCAGGCTGTCTGCGGAGCTTGATTTTGAAATGAGGCAGCATGCTCTTTCAGCAGCACGTCGATCGCGAATTTAAAAAGCATGTGAGATGGATATGCTCCACCGCTCCGAATGAGAAAGCCGATGTCGCCATCGTCGCACGCAATGTTATCTCCGTGCCCCACTTGCTTTTGAGCTAGATAGAAGGTCAGGCACAAGATACTGAACATGTCATATCAAAATAGAATATATGTTTCAGTCATCTTTCGTTACCATGGATAGGCATAACTACCCTGCAAACTTGATGAAGTGGGCCGCAACACTGAATAGTTACATTGACGGGACCGGCTTTAGCCATTTTGCAGATGTTGCTTGCCAAGGTCACTATTCCCAGGGCTTTTGTGTTGTATTCCCCTCAAGGCATGTGTGAGTCCGCTCAGCGAGTACGAGTTTCTCGTATTAGCTATCCACTCATCCTATTTGCTGTCTCGTATTCCGCGCATGTCCTTCCCCACAACACCAACTCAGATGACATCGGGTGCATAGCGAAACGTTTCAGGATTTCGATGCATAGATGGGCCGCCAGGTGAGGATTGAGCAATAACTCCCGGCTGCCCCCGAAAAGCTGAAAATCGCCCCACATATTGGCCCTGGAGGTGAAGGCATAGTTAGGTGAATTTCACCGAGTTGGATACAACAGGGTAGAGTGCTATAAATGGAATCAGGACCACTTCGCTACCAGATAAACTTTGAGAGCTGTCAGATAAGCTTCTTCTGGGGCCGTTAACGCATGGCTTGGATGGAGTGATTTTCGGGTCTAGAACAATCATGAGGCTGAATCTGAATGACTCACTTCCCAGAAATTTTCCCACTTAAGCATGAGGCTATTCATGCAGGACTTCACACGAGCTAAGTAGTGTGTGATGGGGTGGCTGGGACGAAGGAAGACTTGTCCTTATCTACCCTTGTGGCGAGACCTACAGGCTTGCTGAGATATTGTTGCTCGATGTCCCTGACTCAAATCCCTCTCAGACTTCATCCTTCGACGTTCTTTCATTGTTTGGCCTGGAGCGATCTGAACCACGGGCCTGCGGCCTCAAATACCAGCCAAGAGCCACAAAAGGAGTGGGAAAGGGAGGTAGGCTATGTAGGCAAAAGATAAGGATCATTACTGTTCACGTGTATGGGATTGGGTTTTGGGGCAAAGCT
Source organism: Diaporthe vaccinii (assembly GCA_039880775.1). Taxonomy (NCBI): domain Eukaryota; kingdom Fungi; phylum Ascomycota; class Sordariomycetes; order Diaporthales; family Diaporthaceae; genus Diaporthe; species Diaporthe vaccinii. The sequence goes on from JBCEDN010000032.1 coordinate 40,665, forward strand.
CTGATACTAGGCACTCTCGAAGCCCGGGCAGGCTTCATTTGAGAGCCGCCACCGGTGCCGAATTTTGGCACGGCCACATGTGGTCAGTATTACTCGCGAGCTCGTAACCCTACCAGATATATCAGCGTCTGCTATCAACGTCTGCCTATGCGCTGAAACTTGGGCGTCGTTCGTTTGAATTGGGTATCTATTATGAGCTACGTGGCCTTCAGGATGTCAAGACCGTATCGTTCTACCTGTTACTGGTGGACGTGTTACTCGATGGCAACACCCGGACACCACTCGAAGGTGATATTGTGATTCACGCCCGTGCATGAATGTAGGGAGACAAGCCCCACCAGGAGTAAGTCGGGACCGTGAAGCTAGGGAAGGATACGGAAGGCGGGACGGGGAGTCAAGCCGTGAACGACTTGAGTCTTGATTTGCCGATGCGTTTCCAGGAAGCTGAAGATTCGAAACGCTTCACTTAGACACAGGTCGCAAGGGATCCCGAACTTATCTTGCCAATGCACTTGAGCGGATATAATGTAGATAAGGGGCAAGAAGGGGGTCCACACGAGTCCTGGCGTTCATCCCAAAATATGTTACAGATTATACAGCGAGATGGAGCAGGTGGTTCAACGGGAAATTATTTTGAGGATGAAATCCCAGGAAAGTTTATTTCACTGGAAGGGTATGCTGGTTAGAACGGTGTCTGTTGTTGTGGTATGATCCCTGCGAGTCTTACACCAAGGGTATCTTTCGACGATTCATCCTTGATGATCGGGCTGGGTGTTTACTAGGCCTCTTCTACGAAGGCTGGTACAGAGAACTGGACGCGTACATCACAAACGGCAGCGGATACTATGACAGACACGCAGGAGTGACATATTCTCGATCACTAATCTTGTGATTGAACGAGATTGTGACCCATGAAGTCGCAATCATCAGCAGGCCATGACGACAGTCGCTGGCAAAAAAGTGCCGAGGGCCAGCCGGGTGGCGGGAATTATGTGCCCACAGAATCAAGAGACCGCTCAGAGTAGTGTGAAACAAAACGGACAGCCCGAGGGACGATTCGGAAGCCCGAGAGGGAGGCCGCCCCAGCACGTTGTTGCATGAACGCGTGCGTGCTGGCGTGGGGGGGGCCACGTGAATGGCCGCGAGAAAAGCACAAGGCGTGGTGGAATGGAAGCAAGGATGGAAGAAAAAAAAAGTTTCGTGAACAGGACCCAGCAAAGAGCGGAGCCAGGTCCCACGGTATGTGGCCGGCCAGGCCCTCCCAGGGCTGGGCTGGAGTGGGCTTGCCGGGGTTCCGCCTGGGCCACACTCCCCTCCCACAGGGCTCGGGGAAATCTCGTTCCCAGGCTCCCAGGTTGGCCTCAGCGCATGTAACATTTCGATTGTCACCCCCCGGGCATCGCCAGATACGGACACGGTTATTAATCAAATTTGCCCACCACCATTTATTACCAAGGCCCCAAACAGCGTAATCCGCGCAACTGCGGCAGGGCGAAAACGATGCCGCCGCATCTCCCACAATGTGGGTTCCCCCATTCTTAGCCCGCCCCTCCCATTACACCTCAGCACCCAATGACCGCATCGAAGCCTGCTATTTGGGTGGACAGCCCTAGTGTCTCGAGTAGAAACACAGAGAGAGCAGGGCGAGGCACACAAGGACTTCTGCCTAAAGATAGAAAAGAGGGCTGGGTGATCCACTTGGGCACCCCCACATGCGCTCCTGATGAGCAAAGCAGAATGCGCAGCACAGAGCCAAAGTAAGAAAGACAAAAAATCTCGAATTGTGAGATGAAAAAAGGACCAATATCTGGTCCGAATTATATAGCACACCTCAGCAAACCGTGTAGCGCGAGACGCACAGTTGACAGGCCTGCGGCAGGATGGAACCCTCCCGCTCGGCTCGGCAGGACACTAGAAACTACTGTACTTCAAACCGACTGGCTCAGGGCCGCCGTCACCCACCCGGGCCGTTCGAGCCAGAGCGGTTGGGCGAGCTTAGGGGGGCGTGTGTATTGCAAATCAGCAACGTAGTCATCATTCATCATTCAGTTTGGGGGGGAAGCGGGGAGGGGGAACGGGCTCGTCTATCTTTGACGGCCGAGTACGTCATATGGCATGTGCAAAAAATGTCAAAACTTGGCAAAATGCAAGGCGAGCGAGCCCTTTTTTTCTGTTGGCATCTGGGGAGGAGGGGAGAGAGAAACCCAGCCTGTCAGAGGGTGGATATGTAATGAATTTCTCCCACGTCTGACCTCCGGGGGGTCGGTCTGGCTCCCACTGCGCAGTTTTGACATAAGATGGGGGGCAGTTCCCGCTCCTGCCCTCCACGCTGATCACTTCCGGCATACCTGGTGATCGACACTCCCTTTCCTACAACTTATATCTTGTCATATCTTGAACAACCTTCCCTGTTGAAGACCACTCGACGAAAGCTTCATTCAAAACTTCCACCAACTACTAGTCTCACACAACGAGGCTTGGGCTACCATATAAGGCGACCACATAGCGCACCCCCCTTCGAAAAAAAAAACCACTAGTCCAGGTGAGACCTCGCCTGGCCCGGAACAAGCCATTCACCCCACGTTCCTGATCTACTACCAACACGCCACCAGGATCGACCAACGCCAACAAAACTACCCACCCAGACTGTGTGTGTGTGCGTGAGCTTCCGGGACCCCGGAGCCTAGTATGCAATCATGATAGCCACTCCGGCCAACAACCGTCTCGACCGGGTGCGTGGACCAGAGATCAGAGATGTCCAGTGGACGGATGTTTGGCGAGAAGGGGAACGGGAGGATCTCCTGGATACGAATCTCCTGGATACGGATCTCCTCGCCCTTCTCCTCGTCGCCCCGCCGGTCCAAACCCGGGGCGATTGGCGTTGTGGGGTAAGCAGCTTCCGGACACAATTTGAACCCCTTTGAGAAAAACGAGTTCCTGCCTATAGCCTGTACCTCCAAGGTATTGTCAGGTTGCAGATTTTGAAACAAGCCATGGCCATACTGTGGCCTGGTTCTTCTTCTATCGGAATGAAACTTCTTCCTTGCTGCTTTGGTGGCTGACTCCTTTTGCTGCAGTGTGGACATTTGAACCCGGACTCTGAGAGCGTCTGCGGCGGCTGCGGGAGGAAGTAGACCGTCCTTGGGAGGGGAGCGATGTTTTTGGGGCCTCAATGATACCATATTTTTCGCAACGTTGATTTCCTTTTCTCGGGTGTGGGGCAACAACGGATATTGAACCTTTCGGCTTTCGGGGGAATTCAGAGTCAGGAAGGAGCCTTTTTTTCGTCATCTTTTTTTGCAGGTTGTGGGGAGCTGGGATGGACGGACGTTATCAGACAGCCGAGGTTCCCAAGAGAGGTCGCCGGACGACGGGAGGCTCCGCTGATGGTCAACAGTCAAATCTCGATAAAAAAAGACAAAAAGACAAAAATAAATCTTATGACGAGCGTCCAATTTCACTGTGTTCTGGATACAGTTACCTGCCCACAGGTGTTAGGTTCTCGTGGCCTGCTCGCTGAGCTTGACCTTCATCATGGTCCGATCCACCGGCTTGGCCGTCACCTGAATACTCTGTGACGGGGGTTAGCTACCAGTTCAGCTGACATCAAGACGGTATTACAGATGAAATTGCAGCGGAACTTACATTGAAAAGATCCGACTTCGTCCGGTAATATCCCTTCTCATCCAGAATAGGCTTGCCGTTACTGTCCAGGTCCAGCTCGCCGAGACTAACCTTTTGGAAGTCATACCGCCTAGCCGCACATGCCAAGATGACCTTGGCCTCAATCTGCGCCAGCTCCAGGCCGATGCAGGCACGCGGCCCCCTCTCGAAAGGCCTCCACGCACTCGCCGGTAGGCCTGAGGTATCACCAAGCCACCGCTCGGGGACGAAGTCGTCGGCAGTGTCTCCGTACACCTTACGGTCGCGCTGGATGATTGTGCTGGACAGATATATGATGCACCCGTCCGGGCAGATCTGTTTCCCGTCAGGCAGGGTGAGCTGGAAATTCGTGCCGGGCTGTGTCATCCGGACCGTCGCAGCCGGAGGATGGATGCGTAATATCTCCTTGATGAGGGCAGAGGTGTAGACCATCTGGCTCAGGATCTCGCTGCCACCGGGGGCGAGCAGCTTCTCCCTGACGACATCGGGGTCCGAGTCGGATCCGAAGAGCTCGTCAAGCTCGGTTCGAAGTGCCCTTTGTTGCTGTGGTGACTTGGAAAGTTCGTAAAAGGCCCATTGCAGAAGAATTGATGTGGTATCGTGGCCGGCGAAGAGGAACACACGCAGGTTGTCGCTGGTCTGCTGCAGGAGCTCAGGGGTGAGCTGCTCGGTTCCTTGTAAGCTTAGCGCCAAGACGCTGCGGGATTTGGTCCCTCCAGCACTGAGCTGGGCGTACTCGTTACGGACGGTTTCTTTCAAAAGCCGGTCAAGTTTGCTGGCATGTTTCCTGCGGATGCGCTCTCGTAGGAAGTTGGTGCCTGGGAGGCTCGGGCCCCTGCGGCTGGTGTACTGTTCCATGATGGCCCTAAAGGACAGCAGGATATCGCTTTGCTCCCCCGGGATCTGGGCTCTGAAGTCCTGGCCCATGGTGACAGCCCCGATGATATCGAAGGTAAGTGTGACACAATACTCGTCGAGACAGAACTCCTCGCCAGTCCGGGCGTAACGGTCCATGTGGTCCAGGAAAAACCTGGTCTTGTCCAGGATGATGGGCAGGACGGTGAGGAGGTGCTGGGGCGCAAAGCCAGGGTTGAGCTGTCGCCTCTGAGCCTTCCAGTGGTCCGCTTCGGAGGTCAGTATGGAGTTCTTCCCGGTCAGATGCCATATATCACCAAGGGTGGGAGACTTGGGAGTGCTCGAAGACCACCTTGTGGATGGCTTCGTGATCTGCTCGGCCATCTCGTGGTCGCAGACTACCAGCATGGGATAGTTGATAGGCCGGAGGTCGAGGAAGAGGACTGGCGGGCTTCCCACACGGGGGAGGAAGTCTCGTATCACGTCGTCGAGGTGACGTCTCGGGTCTGGGGCGGTCTTGAACAGCTCACCCATGAGCTTCATGTGGCCCCACACGAAGGAAGTCTTCGCCTGGGGGATGCCAGCGTACTGCTGAAACCGCTGGTACTGCCATTTTCTGAAGGTTTTGATGCCATAGGCGACGAGGAGGGCAAGCGCTGTCCACAGGACAGGCCCGTACTTGTCTAACATAGTTCTTCGAGGAATGAGCTAAACTGAAATACACAACGGCGGACTCGAGGCACAGATAAGGCGGGTGGTCTCAGTTAGGTGGCGGACCAACGATGAGAGTCTCACGTTCGGTCGCAGGGCTCAATGGACAACGAGGTTGAGGATGGGTTAAGGATGAGGTTGGAGCTTCCGAAGACTTGAAGGTCGAGGGTCGAAGTCGGATGTGATGGGATGGACTGAGACCGAGACACTGCTGGGCTGCAATGTTCCGTTTTAGTGAGCGGCAAGCGAGGGCACTGCATCCCTGCCAGACTGGAACACGCTCCTTCTCCTTCTGAACCAACGACGTTGCAGCAAGCACATACGGAATTATGAACTACAGCGGCTGAATTTCTTGCATGCCAGGTGCGATTACAATAGTAAATCTGCGTCGCGAAACAAATCATGACCAGGGTTCCTCTGCTAGGGACAGTGACTTGGAGTGAGGACAACCCCAAACTGTCTATGACGCACTGCGCTAACCCGGTGAGTTTGTGCAGCTGGGCACCCCAACTCCTCCACAACACAGGCGTGACGTGCCTCTTCTGACAGGTGGGCCATGTCCGGTACCTGCATCCGCATCCAAGCTCGAGCTGGTGAGATGAATTATTGAAAAAGCTAACGGGTGTAGGCCTTCTCAACACAGTGAGAAAAATGGAATGACAATGAGAACATCTGCTCTGCATTATAACACTTTCATTATACATGGCTGACTGAATATTTTCAGAACCCCAACAATAACAAGAAGCCTGCCATCATAATATCACCGCGGAATATCAACTAGAACATCGAGCCAGTCTTATACATCAGGTACAGCAGGCCCAGCCATGCGAGTATCAGCCAGATGCTGACGCCAAATACCGTCGGCGCGGCGCTGGTCTCCCTCCTCAGAAGCACCGCTCCCGTTCCCTCGGCCCCATCCTCCGACCTCTTCAGCTCCAGCTGCAGCTCCGGGCCGCCGTCCAGCGGCGTGCTCTCCACGGTGGAATATTCGCTATCGTCCTGGGGTCGATGCGTGAGGATCTGCTCATGTGCTGTGCCCTCCACGTTGTCCGTCTCATGGCCGACTTGGTGCCCCATGAAGGCTGCAGGCGCCGCGGTGTCTTGTGACGAGGGCCATTGTACGACGTCGTCCGGTTTAAGATTATGCGCATGCATGATATCGGGGGCAGGATGTGAGTTGCCGATGGCCAGTGCAGGTCCCGGCAGCAGGCTGGCTGCTGCGGCGACGAAGACCGCGGTGCTTGTGGGTATCATCCTCATCTCTGCTGGACGTCGACTACCTGGCTATGTTGCTCCCTTGAGGTAAGATAAGAGGGTGATTTGATGAATGGGCGTACTCAATGCTAGGAGAATGGATTTGGATATGATTTTTCTTGTTGTCTGCACAGCAACAAGTGAGCGAGCCGCAGACATGTGCTCGTCGGGGTCAGATCGAAGCGTTTGGCGCCAGCCTTACCTGTGACACTTTCGAGCCCCTGACCCCGTCCTAGCTCCAAACTCGAGGGTCTACCCCATCCTGACCTTAACCCTGGGAAGTTAGGAGCCCGACATCCTCGACTCTTACACAATCAATTCATCCACAACGAAGCCAACGAGTGTCCGTTCAAATACGGCATGTTCTAGGGAAAACTTGGCTTTCCAGAAAAGAAGATTTCAATTCGATTTCAAGGACACGTCTCAGTTCCTTGGCTCCCCTCTTGCTGCGGGAACGTTGCAACTCGATCAGATCCACGGCAGAGCCTTCACCATCACCGCATTCTCCTGGCCATCATCATGACTCCACTATATTGTATCTGTTCTCCCTGTCTCTTAGTTGCTGCACAAGGCAGTACCAAACTTCCATCATGGTCATTGGAGGGCTCCCACTCTGTTGAAGTCTGAGTCCAGTACTGCCTCTCCCTCCCCCGCCGCCTGTCGAAGCCACTCTCGTTTCAAAGTTGCATTCCATATACGGCATGGTTCATCTTCCTTGGAAATCTAGAAGGAGCCGCACACCAACTCAAGACGACGGCCGGCCGTTGTGCGCCGGCCCGTGCCGAGACGCGACGAGAGATGAGATGAACCCACGCGACAGAAGGGGGCAAACTGTGGAGCCTCACGATTCTGGGGTAATGGATCTGCATCTAGGTCTCTCCATTTCGTACCGCAGCACCCTGCAGTGCCTGAAGTGCATTGCAGTGATGTTCCCCTTAGGCTCTTGTTGGTCCCCCAAAACCAAGCCAGTGCATGCAAGGCTGCTCCCCCCCCCCCCGGAGCCCCCCGGAGCTGCCCCCTCCGCGGGTCAAGGATGTGTGCGGAGTTGCATCGGGGCCACTGGGCCGACATTCCCCATCGTCACCCCTGGCCTCCTGCGCGTCTCCTCTGTTGGCGGGGAAGATGCCTTTCACACGACCACATCACCAGATCATCTTACCTTGCCCGACAGTCGGCAGAGTTGATGACTTGAGCTAGTCTGCGCGGGCACCGTGCCTCCACGTGCTCTGCCCTGTCCCGACCGGACGACCGGAAATTGGACGCGCCCGTTCAGAGGCACTTGCAGTTGCAGTCACTCCCGCCAATGTTCACGTTGTAGACTCCGCAAGAGCTACCACTGCACACAGTCGTCATCGACGCGCCTCGTCGTTGCCCCGTGAAGGCGTCCTTGTCGAGCAACCTGGGCAGGACTTCCAAAGACGGAAACAATGGGGCGCACATCGGGGCCATCGCCCCCACTAGGCTGGCCTCGTTGTTTAGCGAGCGCTCTATTTTGTCCGAAATGGGGGCCGTCTATGCCTCCATTCGAGATGAATCGACCGATATGTTGGTCAGTGGCACCCGACCACTGCGTCTGCCTACACCACATGCGTAAAGGTATAAGTACGTAGCCCGCCTACGCATAAGAATATGCATGCTCTGGTGTCTCCATCTCTGGTCCTGAGTCTTGCACTGCCCCAATGCCCTTCACGATGCGTCTCATTTTCTGGCAGGCACTTAGCCTTCTCCTCGTGAGCGTGCTGGCGAGAGGTCTGTCCAAGCCTCATGAGAAGAGGTTCTTGCAGGATATACACGAGCGGACCATCCTGCAGAATGGCCAGGTCCGTCCCACCGACTACGCGGACACTCGCATCGACCCGGCTGAATATACCTTCAACACTTACCTTCCGGATGCTACCGAGATCTCGTACAAGGGTAGATGGGACTCAAAATACGTGTCCTGGTGGAGGTAAGCTGGCCGTCACTAAAAGTCTCCCCTTCGCGTGTAGAGAGTACTATACTAACACCAGAAACAGCGCGCCTGGGATCAGGCTCGGCTATACCGGCCAGACGGTAGCCGTCAGCTTCGGCAACCTCACCTCGGACGGCGTGCTGGTGGGCTACCGCATCGCCGGGCTGGACTGGCAGTTCACCAACATCACGGCGGGGGCCACGCACCTGCTGGTCACGCCAGACACGCTGGGGTCGAACCTGACCTACCCGATCTCGCCTGTGACTTTTGAGCTGCGCGTGACCAACTGGGCCTACGGAATCCAGCTCTCCGCCGTCCACGTCGCCGAGGGCGAGAGCCTGGTTAGCGTCCCGGACTACGGCCGCAGGATCGAGTTCATCGGCGACAGCCTGACGAGCGGCATGTACACGACGTACGAGGGCCTGTCGAGCTTTGGGTATGGCATAGGTGCCGGCCTGGGCGAGTCCGAGTACAGCGTTACTGCCTACCCGGGGATCTGCGTGAGCGATCAGAACTGCTGGGGTAATGTGCGCGGGCAGTCCCGGCAGTGGTTCTACAGCTGTGACACGAGCGGGAGGGCGGTCGAGCAGTACGGAGGTGAGCAGAGAGCCTTGCCTTTTGGGTTCCCTTCTTTGCAAACTAGGGGATATCTTTCGCGGACATGCATTGTCCACACAGGCAGCTACTAACCAGTGCCGCAGCGAACCTCGAGCACGCAGAGCCCTGGGACTTCTCGAAGCACCCGGCCGCCGACCTCGTGGTCATCAACATCGGCACGAACGATCAGAACGCCTACAACAATGTCTCTGCACAGACGTACCAGGACAGCCTCACCAGGCTCATCCAAGGTGTCCATGGTGTCTGGCCCAACGCCCAGGTCGTCCTCATGGTAAGCACCGCCCAGCCGCGGCTCGCATGGACACAGCCGAGTCGATATGCCCTTACTGACGTCCCAACAGACCCTCTGGCTCGGCTTCTACCAGTACGGCAACAGCTACCTCCCCAACTCGCCCGACGGCTTCGAGCCGCAGGTGCGCGCCGTGTACGACTACTTCAACTTGCCCGCGTACCTGGCGAGCCCGTTGGTCTACGACGGCGTGACGAATCGGACGCGGCACCTCAACACGACGAGCGAGCCCTTCCTGCACCTGCTCAACACGAGCGGCATCCTGCAGCACAACGACATCGGGCCCCAGTACCACCCCACCGACGTTGGCGCCGTCAAGGTCGCCAGCCACGCCCTGCAGTACATCAAACTAGTGCTCGGCTGGGAGCTGCTCGCCAATGGGCCCGAGATCCAGCACGAGACGCTGTACTGGAACGACGAGCAGAATTACTAGACCCTCTCGGGCGCTGAGGTGGAAGACGTTGTGGTGCGCTCTGGGAGGGATTTTCAGGACAGCCTTGTGTATCGTACCAGCCGTCTGTGGGAAACATGTATTTTGCTCATGAATATGTCGCTCACAACGCGAATCAGTATTTTCCGTGGAGAACACACTTAGACTGTGGCATCGAAACAGGGCACGCTGAAGTGCGATGTATTATTCCCGCTACATGAGCCGAGGCCACAACACTGCGTAGCCATGGAAGACGTGCAGACAAGGTGCACGGGTTGGCTGACCTGAGAGGTAACCTACTTCTTACCGGCATCCTCCTTCAGCGACACGATCCGGTTCAGCACGATCTTGTCATCCGTGCTGTCGGTGTCCAGAGCCTGTGGGAAGTGCGTGTTAGCAACATGATCAATATCAACAAGGCCAGTAGCACCCTGGGGGGGGGGGACGACTCACAAAATAAGCAACGCGCATTCCCTGGAACCGGACGGACTCGGGACCGCCCTTGCCAAGCTCGCTCTCGCCCGCCGCCTCGGGCCATGGCGCCCGCCGCTTGACCTCGTCTATGCCGGACTCGATGATGGCGTCCGGGTAGACCACCTCGCTCTCCGGGTTGAGGTCGCTCAGGAAGCCGCCCTCGACGGCGCTCGGGTTGTCGCTCTTGAAGAGCGGGTTGTGCACGCGCACCTCGCAGCGGCGGGAGCCGTCCGTGCCGACCCACTGGATGTACGTCTTGGCCCTCTTCGCCTCGCGGTCGAAGACGGCGCGCACCTCCGTGATCTTTCCGGTGGCCTCGTCCTTGGTGAAGGAGGTCGCCTTGATGGGGTACGGGATCTGGAGCAGCCCGACGGTCTTGCCAGGCGCGAGGCGGAAATAGCTGGGGTCGTCGACCTCGCGGAAGTCGGAGCGGTCGATGTACACGGTCTTGGTGAGCTTGACGGTGTGGCTGCCCATGGCCGGGTTCTTTGGCGAGAATGGCAGCTCGAGCTCCTTGCCTTCCTCAGTACCGATGTCCTCGATGACAACCGGAATGGGGTCCAGAACCAGCATAAGCCGCGGTACTGTGCGCTCCAGGTATTTCCGGATCGACTGCTCGAACCGGACAATCTGGATGACAGTGGCGTTGGTAGTAACACCCAGGTCGTTGACAAACTCGAGAATCGCACCTGGGGGGACACCTCTCCGCTTGATCGCCATCAGTGTGTACAGCCTTGGGTCGTCCCAGCCTCGCACAATCTTGTCCTCCACTAGCTTCAGGATCTTTCGCTTGGAGAGTACAGTGCCACTGAGGGAAAGGCGCCCGTATTCGCGCTGCATAGGCTCGTAGACTTCCAGAGTCTTGTTCAGCCACTCGTAGCTTACTCTGCTCAGGATGAACTCGGTTGTGCATAGTGAGTGAGTGATGCCCTCGAACGAATCGCACAGACAGTGAGTGAAGTCGTAGGTTGGGTAGATCTTCCAAGTGTCTCCTGTGCGGTGATGAGGCTTGTCCAGGACGCGATAGGCAGCGAGATCCCACATCTGGGGGTTTCCGTCCGTTATGTCCTGCTTCATGCGGAGGAACGCTTCCCTGGGCTTGTATTTGCTGTCTCTCATATCTCGGAATTTCTGAAGATTTTCTTCAACCGACTGCTCCGCATGCTTGCATCGATATCGAGGGTTCTCGCCCTTCTCACCGCCACGCTGCAGCTTGATTTCCGCGTCTGGAATCTTGTCAGCTAAGACCTTCCTTTCCAGGTCGCACGTCACAGACCATCGCAGTGGCATACATATGCCTTTTCCAGCCCTATCAACTTTTCCGCAAGATCGTATAGCTTCTGGAAGTTGTCGCTGGAGTAGGTAATCTTGTACGGCGTGAAACCGAGCCACCGAATGGTGTCTAGGATGGCAGTGAAGTAGACCTCATCTTCCGCTTCGGGATTGGTGTCGTCGTATCTGCAGAAACAGCAATTTAGCGCCATTAAACAAAGACAAAGAGTCTGATAACGTACCTCAGGTAGCACTCGCCGCCGTGGAATCTCGCGAAGCCAAAGTTGACTGCGATTGCTTTCGCGTGACCGATGTGCAGGAATCCGTTTGGCTCAGGAGGAAACCGCGTGAAGACCGGCTTCATGGGCCTCTTTTCGAAGACTTCAGCGAGGAAGCCCTGCTTGAACATGGCATCGGTATCGATGACCTCCTCCTGCTTCTCCTTGGGCTTTGGCGGTGCCTTCTTCTCCGCCGGAGGCGCATCCTTCGCACTGGCTTCCTTAGCAGCCTTCTTTGCTCTCTTCTGCATTCTCTTCTTCAGCTCTCCCTTGGAAACCATCTCTCCAGTCTCCTCGTCAAGCTGGAGCTTTGCCATAGCGGCATTGGCATTCTCGACTTTGTCCGCCATTGTGGGAGGCTTTGGAGGGGTAGACGGATACAATCAGGCGGGTAGGAGCGATTGCAGGAGCCAATTGGTGTTATGTTGTGGTTTCCTGAATGCAGTATGTGGGTATGATGTCTCGATAGTCCAAGAGAAGGAAATCTGGCAGCTCGATCGTCCGGCGGTCGTTGTTGAAGTGTTGGATCGCTCGCCGAGATGACTCAAAATTCCAAGCCGCAAATCCAACACACGGTTGAAAGAACGAGGGGCGGTGCCCCTGATAAGATAAGCACTGTAGATCATGGTCTAAACCTGCGGGACTGTTTAAGCTGACCCCTGCAGGCTGTGGAGCTGAGTGTAGCTACCTCCCCCGCTGTCGTCATCCCTATCCCTCCTGTTGGCCCATCTACTGTCAGCCTTCGTAACCTCAACACCACAAACACCCAACCACCTGCAGGCAACTGCAAATTTGGTCATCGCGAGTTGGCATCATCCTGCCAGTCAATGATTTTGCGCCGCTTTGCAACCAAATCAGTCAAGATGTCGCTCCTCGCAGCCGATGAAATCCCAACCCTCTCCTTGCTCTACAAGCTGGGCAAGCTCCCGTCGACCCCATCAGGCATCAAGATTCCGGCGACCCTCTCCTTCAAGCCCGCCGGCCACATTACCCCTTCCAAGGCGCTCAACGACCGAGTGTGCCTCGTGCGACACGACATCACGAAGCTCGAGGTCGATGCAATCACCAACGCGGCCAACAAGTCGCTTCGAGGCGGCGGCGGCATCGACGGCGCTATTCACGCCGCAGCTGGCCCTGGCCTCCTGGCAGAGTGCCGCACCCTTGGAGGCTGCAAGACTGGCGATGCGAAGATCACTGGTGGGCATGACCTGCCTGCCAAGAAGGTCATCCACGCCGTCGGCCCCATCTACGACCCCATCGAGCCCCAGGAGAGCGAGGAGCTCTTGACGTCGGCATACAGCAAGGTTCTCAACTTGGCGGTGGACTCCGAGTGCAAGACGCTGGCCCTTTGCGGCATCAGCACGGGCATCTATGGCTACCCCCCTCTTGAGGCTGCGCCTGTTGCCATCTCCACTGTCAAGAAGTTCTTGGAGAGTGAGAAGGGCCAAAAGTTGGAGAAGATCGTCTTTGTCACGTGGGTGAAGCAGGATGTTGAGTCTTACGCCCATTTCTTGCCGTAAGTGTATCGGACCTGGGATATATGAATTATGAACACAAACCAGAGACTGATTATCTACTAGGGTTTACTTCCCTCCAGTTCAAGACGCCGCTAAGATCGAGCCGAAAGACGAGGCGGAGGCCAACGCCGAAGACGTCGAGGCCGCAAAGGAAATTGCCAGCAAGCTACCCGACGTTCCCACTTCTGAGCCCGGCGAATCCGAGCACCCCGAAAAGAAGCAGAAGCAGTGATTTGGTCAGTTTGAATGCATTCAACGGAGTTCAGGGATCGCAATCGGGGCAAGGCTGGGGCGTTACGGAAGGGAACATTTGGTCGGGCACGTAACTTGTGACTGGTGCTTTCGCATAGCCAGCATGCCATATTGAAATACCCCTGAACCTGTCGTGAAGGCCGGCTGGATACTTGGTATACGCCTCGGCTGACAAATGACAGAGAAGACAGCAATGAATTTAATGAGAGCTTTGCGAGTATGACCTCGTGCTGATATTATACATCCCGCAGACACTGTGGGCACACGTCCTCTCATACCTTCCTTCCAAGTCACCCATGACAACAGCCACCTGTCGTAAGGTCCCTTTAGTCTCTTCCAAAGTCATACGGATGATCCACGTGTTCGGGCCCTGGGTCGCATTGAATCCACGCTGGAGGGGGCTACTGGCCCTGGGATCCCCCTGGAGGCGGGGCTGGTGCCCACTCCTGGAGGAATGGTGGTATCTCTGGAGGAGGGGAGTGTGTTCGTGCTGGTGGGGGCACACCCTCCTGCTGGCTCTGAAATCCCCCTTGAGGGAATTGTGGCTGTGGAGGGAAAAATTGCTGCGGCCCCCCGAATGCTTGAGGCGGAGGTGCCACTGGAGGAGGAAACATATCCGGCCCCTGATATCCTCCTGGGGGCGGAAATGGTGGTACCATTGGAGGAGGGAACACGTCGGGGCCCTGGAATCCTCCTCCGGGCGGAAATGGATTCTGTGGAGGAGTGGGAACAACCTGCGGCTGGTACTGAGGTTGTCCGACGGGGTCATAGAGCAGGTTTGCCGGGGCAACGCCCACCCTGGGCGCCTGCATTCCGACCTGCTGCGCGGCGATGTTCCCCAGCGTGGCATACGGGTCCGGCCCCAGCGCCGACTGCCTGATCAGGGCCTCCATCTGCTGGTTGGCCATACTGTTCTGCGCGGCGGACATGCCGAAGAGGTTGTTGGCGCCCGGCACGTTGCTGTTTATCAGGCCCGACCCGTTCGGCCCCGCGACGGTCTGCAGGGCCCGGTTGTAGATCGACGGGACGACGTGCCCTGCTATCGCGGGGTCGGCTTGGACCTGGCGTCCTCTCTCATTGACGAGGGCCCTGATAGCATCGAGCGCGTTGGGCCCGTTCAGGGGCTGGCCGCCAAGCTGGAGCTGGAAATCAGGCGGGGCACCGGGCGCCTGCGCCGTCTGGCTGAGCCCTTGCATCAGACCTCTGAAGGCGGCGTCGGGGTCCGCCTGGAACTGCCCGCCGGGGATTTGGACCTCGCCGCCGCCTGAGGCGAAGCTTGGGGCCAGGGCGGCGACGAGGTTCTGGCCCTGGGCTTGAGCCTGCGCCGCCGCTATGGGGTTGACTGAGGGGCCCGCCTCGGTCGGGATGTTTGCCCGGTGGAACCGGGTGAGGCCGGTCCTGGGATCCCGGTACGGCACGAAGCCTGACGCCTCGGCGTACACCGTCTGCCAGGGGTTGATCTGCCCCGGCGCTGATACTGTGTTGAAGCGCTGGACGCGCATGGTGGCATCAGGCACCGCCTGGTTCGGCTGCAACAAATTCGGGTTCATCAGCATTCTTGTCACATTATCTGCTGAAGGCGGGTGTTCCCGCGCCATCTCCATTTGATGACGCTGCTTAAGGGCGTTGACGAAATCCGATGCGCTGGTCAGTCTCGCGTTGAGTTCAGCATCTGGCGTGCCCTCGATTGGATTCCTGAGCCTCTCGCCTCGCTCGAGTATCGATATCCACCCTTGTGCTATCGTCAGCAGCGGCCCTGTTAACCTGCGGAGTTGCTGCTTCGCCGTCTTTTCAATCCTCTTCGCCGTATCCGTGGCGGTGATAGGCTTGATATACTTGAAGTCATGTATGTTGAAGACATAGGCCAGGGGGTTCTGATCGAACGATAGTCTTACTGGCCGGATGGCGTGCTGGATCGCTACAAACTTCTCCCTCAGTACCCTCCTTGCGTTGTCCAATAAATCCACGGCTTGGTCGTTTTGGCTTATTCTTGCAAGAACCGCCGGATCCGTGGATTCGAACACATCCAAGAATTGAATGCAGTCAGCAGCGATTTGACTGTGGATTGCATCCAGGCGCTGACACAAGTTTGCGGCATAGAAGGTCAGTATGTCAGTCCTTGTTTGAAAATCCGTTTGTTTATGATAATCGGCAGTGATGAGCTGATAGGTTGCCACCTCATGGCTCAGAGCTCTGTGCATATTGGACATGGCGGCGAAGGCTTCCCTGAAATACTTGAATTCGATGGTCGGCGGGGGGTTCGGCGAGGGCTGCGCCGAGTGGACTTCGTTGTAGAGCTGTTGCAGGTACGCAACTACTTGGTCGGCTTTGGCTTTGCAGTCGTTTCGTTTGGTCCACAGCAGCTTGTCCGCCAACTTCCAGTCGTCGTGCTGTTTTCTCCACCGGACCATGCACGCTTTTGGCTCAACAGCCAGGTAGGCCAGTTGATTGAGCCATTGCCAGAGCAGGCCGTGCTCGTCGTCATACTGGACTCGTTCCGATACGTCTTGCATCCATCGCCTCGCTGGAACACCGAATCGGAGCTCAATCTGTCTCCACTTGAAGACCGACCAGCTGCCATACGCTCTTGGAGGGTCCAAGGGCCAAATCTTCATTGCCTCCGGGCCCCATTTCTGCAGCTCTTGGTCCCAGAAACTCTGGGTGAAAAATCTCTCGAACATGGCGAAGGGTACGGCCTTGTAAACGGGTTGTTGAAGTGGCGGCCATGAGGTGAAGGAAACCATGGTCAAAACCTCCAAGAGAAACCGCGACTGTGGGAGGAAGTCACCCTTACCCACATTGTCTGGAGCGCCACCCCAATACTAAGTTCAGAACAAGACATAATATCAGCACCTAATGGCGAACTGGCCAAACCAATGGGAATCCATGCTCACCAGATTTTCAGTTGCCCAGCCCTCTTCACAAACATCCTCGCCTTCGAGGTAATCGTGGCCCTCACCTTGTCTTTGTACCAGGTCCGTGGCATAAGCCGTATCATCCCACACCTGTCGGTATCCAAACACTTTCAGGAGATTTAGCGCCTCGTCGCCAACCTGGGCCTCCCAAGTAGGGTTGAGCCTCAACCACACCCTGTCCACGTGGAATAATTGGTTACGTGTGTATACTATGGCGTGCTGTTTGTTTGATTGAGCGAGGTTAGCGACTGACCAATACGCTGCGCCTTTCCTTTACATGTACGTACACACAGTTCATGCACAATGGTCGAGGCCAGGGTGAAACTACAGGCCGCCTTCTCAGCTTGCGAGTACTCTTCGATCAGCAGTGGCCATATGTAATCCGCGCTGAGGCTGATACGAATTGCGAATGGCCGGTTGTGTTGGTCGCGCCGGGCTGTTATATCCGTCCATGCCATCTGGTGCTCGTCGGCCAAGGTCTGTCCGGCATTGTCGGTATACTTTGAGTTGAGCTGCCAAACGAGACACTCCTTCAGGATCTCGCAGACCCAGCGGATCGACTCGAACCCCATATCCTTCAATCGCGCTATCTCTGGGTAAAACTCGTCCGGATCTTCCTCCAGGTGCACGGCGAAGTAGTCTTTGCGCTCGACTCCCGCGTCGCGATGGACTTGACGCTGTACGTATCGTCAGTGACATCCGAAAGGACCCTCCTGTCTCGCGAGTCTGCTGCAATTTTCAACGGCTTCGTCTTGGGAGCACTATAGCCTCGCACGGCGGTGGGTAACCGCATTCCAAACCAAGCTGCAGCAAAATGGACCGGCGGATGATAGTTAAGCGAATGGGGGACCATACTATGTCTTGTACCTCATTACCAGCCCGCCTCGAATCCTGACACGGACGCATCCTGTAAATGTCTGCCCAGGCCCATGTTGCTGGGTGATCGCTGTTGAGGACCATTGTAGCCAGCTGAAGTGCGGGTTGGATGGCAAGCCACAAGTAGTCATTCGCCTTGCACAGCTGCTGTCAGTATGAAGTGTTGCGTTCCGTCGGTAGCAATGTTTAAGGGGAAAGGAAATACATACAGCACAGTATTCGCCTTGTTGGCCTGGGAAATTGTACACTTTCCTTGAGTCGAGGGGCACGCCGAATCTTTGATCCGGAACGGTGGCCCTATTGGTAGTCACCTCCCATTTGTCCTTGGTAAAGAAGCTGTATTTGGCTTGGTCAGCGCTTGATGTGCATCAATGTTGTTGTCGGTCTTCAGACTTACTCGTGTAATGGAGTGACCAGATCACTGTTCGCAGTCTTGTCCATTGTCCATACACCCGTCTCCACGAGCTGAAACCTACTGTGTCAGTGAGTCCTATTACCACGAGGGAGTTGCTAGTCGAGTTACAGCACATGCGTACCTCGTTGGATGTACTGCCACTAAACAGTATTCTCTGGTATTCATCCCGTAGTACCAACTTATCCAACCCGTCTATGTATTGCAAGAGGGCACCGGCGATTTGCGCATCACAAGCGGCACCTAAGGTCGGATTCACATTTCCAGCAGCCACATGGTTGAGCACCCGTTTGAAATCGTCTTCGGTGGCCATACCGCCCTGACCGGCCACGGCGTTTCGGTACTGAGTAAATAGTGCATCGTAGTCGGCCCTGTCAACCACGTTTCTTAGGCCTTGGTTGCTCGGCGTCACCTGGGGGTTCCCAAGCTGGATGTTGAAGTTCCCCTGCGTCGGGGTGGCTCCCGACTTGCCGTACATGGCGTCGTCCATCATAGTGGGGTCCACCCCGTACCTTTTGGCGGCAGCCGTGAGGTCCCTCAGCCCGTCCTCATCCCGGAGAGCGGGCCTCTGGGTTTGTAGAAACCCCTGCTTCGCATATAGCTGGTACTGTGGGTCGTTGACGGGGTCCTGCCCAGGCTGCCCCGTGAAGATGAAGCGGCTTGACCAGTCTGGGTCGGTCCAGGGCGGTATAAACTCGACATATTGCATCTGACCGCCGGCGCCTGACGCCGCCATCTTCTGGAACATTTCTTTTCGGAATTGCCCAATTGGCAACGGCGCAGTTCGAACATCCGGTCGAGTCCAGATCCCATTGGGATCCAGAAAGGTGTACGGGTATAGGGAAATGAGCCGTCTAAGCCTGTCATCTTCGCTCCCAGTAAGTATGACTGGGCCCGAGTCATCACCCTCATCTTCAGCGATATCATGTAGTTCGTATGTTGCGGGAGAAAGAGGAAATTGTGGTGGGTAGATGTCATTCTGGTCTGCGTACGACGAATGGTCGGACAACACCTCCCCTGACTCGGAACTATCCTCATCTCCATCGTCGACATCATCCTGATTTTCGTCATCCTGTCCGCCGTAGAACTCGGCCGGAATTGGGCCACCCTGGGTACCGTACTGGCTACCGTACGGGTCCATGCTTATTTTCAACTGTCTTGATTGGCTTGATCTATTCGATGTTGAACATCAAACCACCAGAGATTAATTTGCTACAGGTAACTGGATCTGCTCGCGGTACAAGTTGTCTACACGAGTCTATTTGGGCGTCGGGAATCTTGATTGGTCTAGGCACTTTGTCCACCGGTACGATCATTCGGACAAAGCAGCGTCATTCTCAGTTTCCAGGCCCAGACTCGAGACTGAAAGAACTGTAATTATCTGTACCGCTTCCGGAGAACATGTTCTCTCAATTGCTCTCACACAAAGCCTTAAGTATTTGATCCCCATAATCGCCGTTTTGGCCAATTGTGCAGCTATTAGGCACGAGTGTGCTATTGCCTAATCGTTTTTTTTTTTGAACTATCGCAAGAGATGTATTATAACTGTTGGATATATTTCCCCACGTACTGTAGAAAATTGTCCAACACATCTGCACTTTCGCTGACTCATGATATGTAGGTGCAGCCTTTATATGGATTGCATAACGGGAATGTCGTCCTTGTGGCTAAGCCTATCAGTGAAGCGAGATTAACATTTACCTTGACATTTGTTTTGCTGCTACTAGTGGCACTTCCACCCGTCAACATGTTTACAGCATCCTGAAATCGTATGGCCATCACTTGACTTGCGCACGTGCTGATCACAGCTAGCTGACAACCCGCTATTCTGCCGTAACCCAATGCTTCGTGTCGCTAGAATCAGAACTGCACGGCAGGGGAAACAGCCCCATCGACCAGCAGGTTGGTGCCGCTCACAAAGCTCGCCCTGTCGCTCGCCAGCCACACGACCGCGTCCGCAACCTCCTGCGGCCCGCCCATCCTCCCCATCGGGTTCTCCTTGACCTGCTGCGCGAAGAACTCGGGCTTCTCCCTCTCTAAGCTACCCCAGATGCCGTCCTCGACGTAGATGTTCCCCGGGCTGACCGAGTTGGCCCGGACGCCCGAGGGCGCGAGCCTGTGCGCCAGCTGCGAGGTGTAGTGCACCAGCGCGGCCTTGAAGGCGCCGTAGGGCGAGGGCGCGGTGAAGTCGATGTAGCGGCCCGAGACGGAGGAGATGGTGACGATGCTGCCCTTGGACTCCTTGAGGTGCGGGGTCGCGGCGTCGATCAGGGTGTAGGTGCCCACGATGTCGGTCTGGTACGTCGAGTCCCAGTTGGCGCGGCTGTCGTCCACGGCGAGGGCGGAGACGTTGGACACGACGACGTCGATGCGGCTACTGGCCTCGGCGCACTGCTTGACCCACTCGGATACCTGCTCGGAGTTGATGATGTCCACGGTGTGGCCGTGGGCCTTCTCCTCGCCGTAGGATGAGGACAGAGACTGCTCAGTGGCGACGACGTCCGACTTGGTTCGGGAGCAGAAGTGCACGATGGCACCCTCGTCGAGGAACGACTTGACAATAGAGAGACCGATGCTCTTGGTGCCGCCTAGTTATTATCAGAATCGGCTCGGCTGTTGTTATCCATGTCGTGGGATCGCATGTATGCGTACCTGTCACCAGCGCGACCTTTCCCTGAAGTCCGAGTTGCATCTTGGTTGAGTTGAGATGTGAGCAGAATATCGATTGAGATTGGTTGAGGCAGGGATGAGGAGACGGACGTCGTTGAATTAGACTCGGCCAAGTTGCACAACTTGGAGGACAGGCCCACTGCCGTCGGGCGACCCGGTTGAAGGTGGAGATACTAGCGCAAAAGAATTTCACATCTTGTCAATGGTGGCCATGCCAACCAACATCGAGAACCGGAACAGTCCTCAATCTTTTGGCGAAGTCTTCTCTCTGATGTTCCCTTGGCTCTTGCTGCTGAGACGGTGCAGCCAGACTGACCGCTGCGTTGGTGAGGGCAGAACCCTGCTTGAGTCCAAACCCTCTGGTTTGGTGGGGGGGGGTGGGCGTTGGCCAGGGGCACGTCTGTTTTCAGGGTTCCGTGAATCAAGGCAAGCAAGGGTCCGAGGTCCGTCCCATATCTTTGTCTTCTGGTGACGTACCACCGCCGGTCTGTTTGCAATAGACAAATCCAATCCCATTCCCAGCAATGATACCTTGCCAGGAAAGTGCCCCTTTTCAGTAAACATCTTCGCACAATTGGCTGAGGTTGCTTTGTGGTTGCATCTTTTCTTGGCTTTGAAACATCTGTACCCTGCAGGGGGCGCGATTCGTACTACAACAAGCTGATGTTTCTTCAAGGATGCCTCAGGGCCAATCATTCACAACCGCCAGGGACGGCCACCAGATCCAACGGCCAGACATAAGGTCGGCCAGGACGCCCTTCGCCATGGCCATGAGGGCAGACCGTGGGAGCAACAAGCTCATTCTCTTGCGCATTATTTCGTGCACAAACAAATCCGACGAAAATTGCAGGCCAATTTTCCAGACCATTCATTCACCATGCACGCCCTTCCCGCAACTCTCGTGACGCTCATCCTGTCCATCGTGGGCACCACCACAGCAGCCAGTGGCGATGGCGTGCCGCAGGCGACAAAGTACATCGACAGCAATTCAAACATCACATTCCTTGGTTACGCCAACAAGGGTTACCACTTCGGCATGGCCCTGCCCTCGGACCCCAAAGACGACCTCATCGTACAGCTCGTCTCGCCCCTGAAGGACGGAGGCGGCTGGGGTGGCATCGACTTCGGCGCCTCCATGACAGGCCCCCTCATGGTCGTCGCCTGGCCCAACACGGCCAAGGCCAACACCGTCATGATCTCGCCCCGCGTCGCAACGGGCTACGAGATCGACAACGGCGCCAACGCCTACAAGTCGAACCCCATCAAGATCACGCAGATCCCCGACGGCACCTTCGTCAACGACACGCACGTCTCGGCCACCTTTGTCTGCGGCGGCTGCCTGAACGCGGACTCGTTCGGCGCCGCCAACGCGACGGCCACCTTTGGCTACGCCTACGCGTACGACCCTGTCGCGGACCCGGCGGACCCGGACACGAAGCTCTCGGACCACACGGCCAACGGGGAGCCGTACGGCGCCTTTGGCGTCACCGTCGCGCAGGCGCAGAGCGGCGAGTACTCCACCTGGGCCGCCATGACGCAGTCCGCCGCCACCGCGTCTGGGACGGCTGCCGCGGGTGCCTCTGCGACGGGCGGGGCTGGTGCGCCTGCTGAGACTGGGTCTTCATCTTCCTCTTCGTCGTCGTCGTCATCATCTGGAGGCGGATCTTCTTCTTCTTCGACAGACTATTCCGATGCTACTGGCCTGAGTGTTGGGGCCATTTTCGCGCTTACTGGCGTTGGCCTGGTCTATGTGCTGCAGGCGGTGCAGATTCTTTGAGATACTCATTTCTTCATTCATGGTAAAGGAGGCTCGATGTTCTTGGGGCGTAACATTGGACCCCTGGTCCTTCATCGGACCTGTTCATGGAGTTACTGGTCTTTCGTAGGGGTCAGGATTGATCTGGAGTTTTCGGGACCTGCGGAGGGACATCTTGCATACATCCGGAAAAGGAAGGCCAACGGCAGAGGTGCACATGCAGAGAGAACCTAGGCGTATTTGAGAAATTTATATCCAAAGACAGACTTTGCCTGATGTGACTGTAATTTTGGACTGTGAGCCTACAAAGACTGACACTATAATTTCGTTACAATCTCTCCACAGTCGTACCGAGTGCCACTTTCTATTGCATAGTTGAAGCCACAGCTTTAGATAGATTCACGAAGATATTATCTCTGTATTGGGCTCTATAGGGCAGTCAAGGTAACCCTGGGTTATTCACATGGCCTCATGTAAGCTGACACCTGCCTAATCTGTACTAACCTCACATAATTTGATCCTTCGAGGTCCGACACGTCAAGGCCTGGAAGGCTAAGTGATCCTATCTTTGTTTTGTTATCACGGGGACTGACTTTCATACATAGTACAACAAAAGATTCAACTGTACTTGTGTTGCCAGGGTCTCAAAGCTCTTGTCTATAGTCTGTTCGCAAGACGTCCGCATCTGGCTTCCATCCCTGCATGGGTGTGTGCGGGTCTTGGCAGGGAGTTGGTTGCCTAATACTCACCGAGGAGCATATTCTTTGCCTGGATCCTTTTGTGAAGCCGCATGCGAATCACACAGTTTACTTTCTCAACTGATTTTCGAGAACTGCTGGA
Source organism: Diaporthe vaccinii (assembly GCA_039880775.1). NCBI lineage: Eukaryota > Fungi > Ascomycota > Sordariomycetes > Diaporthales > Diaporthaceae > Diaporthe > Diaporthe vaccinii. Next base: position 63,698 of record JBCEDN010000032.1, read on the forward strand.
GTGGAGCATTGGGCAGCAATTGAGCCCACGCTGGAGTGGCTCCCAAACGAGCTGCTGGACCCCAGCCTGGCCGACCTCGACGTGCGCGACGTAGCCAGGCTGATGCAGTGCAGCAGGCGCCTCCGCGGGCGTCTCGAGGCCGAGCTCTACAAAGACTTGGGCCGTGTCTCCCGGGCCACGGAGTGGGGCAGCAAGTCTGGCAACATCGACTGCCTGCGAGCGGCAGTGCGCCACTGAGGCGGGTTTGACGTCTTCGCGCTTTCTTTTGCCGCCAGGAAGGGTCAGCACGAGGCGTTCGCCTTCATGGTCGACCACGGCGCCCGCATCGAGGTCGTGCCCACGGACGACAGGACACTCCGGCAACCAGGTGTGGAAGCTGATGAGGTCGCTGAGCCAGCCGGGCAACTTCGGCATGATGAGACGGTTCTACGAGGCTGGGCTGGACAGGCAGGCGCGTGAGGCAGGTCTATGTCCGCAAGCTGTGTGGCCTCTTGCCAGGGTCATCGAGCACGGGGGGCCGGATGTGCTCGAGCGAGTTCAGCTGCTCTTGGACCGCGGTGGCATCAGGTTGGACAGGAGCTGGCCTAACATTGGCTCACTCATCTCTCTGGCCATCGCGGCAAACTCGCCGGGCGTGGTCGACTTCCTCGTTGCCCATGGCGTCGATATTCACGGCAGGGAAGGGAACAAGCCGAGGTCCGTCGCCAGGTCAAGAGGCTGGCCTTGTCAGGAACCAGTCTTCGCTGCAGCATACGAGATGGCGAAGTCGGACCACGGCGTCGCCATGATGCGCCTGGTCCTGCAGCATGGGGCGGACGTCAACCACCGCACCAAGGTTCTTCACTGGCCTCGGCAGGGTTACTGGGAGCAGACCGATTACTACTGTACCACCCCTCTGTTTGTGTTCCTTGACAGTGTCCGGTCTTGGAAAGACGGCGAAGGGCCGGATACTATCGAAGGGCTCAAAGTTCTCGCCAAGCACAGCGCATTGTTCCGGCTTCCTGACATGGAAGAACCTAGGGGCGTGGTGCCGCCGTACAGTTCTACCAGACCTCCGTTGCCCATCGACCTGCTTTTGGGACGCTGGGGTTTGCAGACGCTCAACAGGCCGCGGTTCTTGGCTGTCATCAGATTTCTCGTGAAGCACGGCTTGGATGGCGCAAAATTGTCGCCGGAGGAGGTGGCAGCCATCATGGCGCGAAATGCCGGGTCTCAAACTCTCGCTGCTGAGTCGCCTGCTATTTCGAAGGGGCGGGGCTTGTTACTGGATGTCCTGCTGGAGAGCCGGACTGCGCTGGAGAGTACCAAAGTGCTCGACTGGCTGCTCATCAAAACCGGGCAGACAGTAGACAAGTTGCGTACAAGATATGGCCAGGCGTTGGATAGCCTGGCCGCTGCTGGAGCGACAACCGACCATGACCGAGTTTCCGATGGCAGTCTTAGACCTAACGAGGGTGTCAAATTGTTGGTGATAAAGGCGAGGCCGGCGGGCCAACATGGACTCGTCAACTGTACCTTGGGAACACTCATTTCAAGGTCCAAATGCACAACTGGTGGACGATGACCTCGTGGTAGAACGTAGTAAAATTTCCATATTTTGAAAGGATCGATACTTCGAGATAAAAATGCCACTAGGGAATTAGTTGGACCTGGTCCTCAATGTTGCCCGTCGCATGAAAGGGCCGCAGAGTGGACGGGCTCCGAGCTAACAAGCCAAAACCTGGGGCCCCGCGAAAAATAGCAAGGGACCGGGAACTGGCAAGGGTGAGCGGCAGGGCCCTTGTCAGTGGTCGTGTAAGCAGGAGGACGAGGGATGCAGGTGAGCGTGCCGTCCGCATTGTCATGGTAATAATAACAAGGTCGATGGGATCCTCGTGCCACGCCGGTGCAGAGGAGGGCTGACGGGCTGAGATGCTGACGGCTTGCAGGTCGACATGGGCTTACGCCGCACATAGCCCCGTGCAACGCAATGAACGAAAAGTCTGTTGGGCGGACAGCGTTGGCCTTGGAACAGGACGAACCAGGTGGATGCAATAAAATAGTCTCCCTGCTGGTCGACCTGAGCCGGCGGCAGTATGATGGTCGGAAGTGGCACTGCCCAGCCCAGCCGGGCGAGTTGTGTGTGTGTGCAGTGCCAGCTTGTGCCTGGCCCTCGTCTGGAATTACTGGGATGTTGCATGCTGCGACAGTCTGGCTGTGGTTCTAATCCTGGAGACCAGACAGTTGGGGCTCGGAGAACCCGTGGCGGACTGGCCTCACCCGACTGGCTCGAGCAAGAGACATCAGAGGAGACGTCGAGCCTTGCCGTCCTGTGGCCGTCTGAAGACACGCGCACTTGCATTCACACAGCAAATAAGCCGAACGCCGACGGTTCGCGATGGCTGTTGCGGGAGGGACAGGGCGCGAGCAAGGGGCAGGGCTCCATATCAAGACAGCTTATCATTGCTGATAACGAAAAAGGAGACTCAGGTTTGAAACAGGGCTTGTTATTCCCTCTCAACAGTGAATGTTGGTGGCTTGAGCCAGACTGCGAACAGTGACGTCGACAGGAGCACAGTATTGCAGTATTCGAGTCGTGTAAATATTGACGAGGCCAAGTGGCGAACTTTGTCGATGAGACAGTGTGTTGTGCCTGGGCCTCGTGCTCTTGAGATGCACGCCGGACCAGTCACTGCCGACGGTGACGGACAGTGCTGTCGAATCCAGACGGACGGAAAAGTGAAAATGCCACCCACGACATCAACCCGCCGCCCTCTTGCCCCTCCGGGCTGCCGCATGAAATTTGCCGCCCTCACCGCCTTGAACTGATTCCTCATCTGGACTAGTGCCTCTCATCGATAAGCGATAACCAGCCAATCAATGGTGGGGTAATCCTGGACCAAGCAGGATCGTGTGGTGGCCACCCCCCATTGCCCCCCACCCACCACAGGTCTCACAGTCCCCAACGGCTGGTACAGGCAGAGCGGCGAGGGATTGAAACAGTGACTTGGGAGACTGGACCGGGCTGGACTGGGCACCTTTGGACCCCTTGGACACCTACGCACCCCCCGGGCAACACTGCAACACCACCACCAGCACCGAACTTTTTTTGGGCAGAAAAAAAGTTTTCCAGCCATTTTCAAAATTCCCACCCTTAGTCAGTCAGCCTGCCCGCGCTCCCTCCGCCCTCTGCGCTTTTAATAAAGCCACCTCTTCCATTTTCCCACCCAACCTCTTCCCCCCGACACATACCCACCCCCCGTTTTCTTTCCCTTAATACCCATCCTTCTATTCTGCTCATCCTGCAAACAGTTGTGGTCTCCTCGACGACAACGACAGCAGCAGCCCGAGCATTTCCTCCACTCGGTCTTAGACATCTAGACTCGAGGTCCGGAACCCTTTGGTTAGACCCGACCCAGAGGCCTCGATAGAGCAGCAGGATTCGACCTCCATCGACTCTCTTGCTGTGGGTTCTCTGTTTCCCTCCGACCTTCCTGCATAGATCGCGCGCGGTTTCCGACACGATCTCCCTCCTATCTTGAATAGACACCCCTCGGTCCGACACACCTCGCGGCTTGTCGACAGTCTCTACATAGATCTTTTTCCCGCAGATTATACCGTCATCTTTGACACCAGAAAAACCAACAGCATGGCTGCCAAGGAAAACGCCCAGAGCATCAAGGTGCTCGACGAGCTCCTGTCGAAGCTCAACATCTCCAAGGATGCCGCTGAGATCAAGGGCTCCTCTCTCGAGCTGGCCTCTTTCATCAACGGTCCCATCCAAGACTTCGATGTTCCCATCAAGTGAGTAGCATTTCCCTGTGCCTGGATTCATTTGCGCCGTTGCAGCAAAGCAAAATTACATGCTCTGCGAGCTCATTTTGCCCTGGCTCGCCTCTGCACAATTCGCTGCTGTGGGTTTCTTTGGCCTGCAGCGCAAATGCAGCAAGGGTGCGCCGTGCCTGGAGCGTTTGGCTTTTGCCGATGCAAAATTTTGCATGTGCGTTTCGGGTGGCAACTTGGGCGCAGCGACTTTGGGGTCAGGCTCATGTCTCCCCCAAAAACCCCGCTGGGCATGCTGGATTTAGTTGTCTGGCTGCACTTTGGGCGCTGAAGCGTCCAACCCAGCCCACTAAAAATTCTGGGCTCCCGGCAACCTCTTTGTCGGTTTTCGGTGGAACACGGCCGCTAACATGTGAATCCCTGCAGGACCATCGAAGGCCTGAAGAAGCAGCTCGGCAACAAGAAGGATGCCGCTGCTCGCGAGAGGGCTCTCAACGCCATCGAGGCCATTGCCCGCCACTCCGAGGTCTCCGCACATGTCGAGCCTTTCCTCGTCGCCCTCCTCCCCGGCGTCCTCGCCGGCGCCGGTGACAAGATCACTGCCGTCAAGACCGCTGCTTTCTCCGCCGGTCTGGCCATCTCCGAGGCGGTCAACCCCAACGCCATCAAGAACCTCATCCAGCCCCTGAACGAGTCTCTCCGAAATGCCCAGAAGTGGCAAGAGAAGATGCTCGTCCTGGACATCCTCGACAAGCTCGTCGAGACCGCCGCCGTCCAGACCACCTTCCGTGTCCCCGATCTGCTGCCCGTCATTTCTGAGGCCATGTGGGACACCAAGAAGGAGGTCAAGGAGCGCGCCTACAAGGCCATGGAGAAGCTCTGCACCCTCATCTCCAACAAGGATATCGAGAAGTTCATTCCCGAGCTCATCAAGTGTATCGCCAAGCCAGAGAACGTCCCCGAGACCGTTCACTTGCTCGGTGCCACCACTTTCGTCACCCAGGTTGAGCAGCCCACCCTGGCCCTCATGGTTCCCCTTCTGGACCGTGGTCTGGCCGAGCGTGAGACTGCCATCAAGCGAAAGTCTGCTGTCATTGTTGACAACATGTGCAAGCTTGTCGACGACCCCAACATTGTCAACCCTTTCTTGCCCAAGATGTGGCCTGCTCTGAACAAGAACTACGACAACCTGGCTGATCCCGAGGCTCGTGGCAAGACGAAGCAAGCCCTGGATACCCTTATCCGCGTCGGTAACATCCAGAACGGCAAGATCCCTGAGCCCACGCACCACAGCGAGATCAAGATCGTCCTGGCTCACCTCAAGGACGTCCTCTCCGCCAAGTACAAGAATGTCACCGGTGACAAGTTCAACCCCGTCCTCGAGCACATCTCCGCCATTGCTGGCGAGCTCATCGATGAGAAGGATATCGACTCTAGGTCCTGGGTTGACAAGCTCAAGACTTACGTCGCCGTGCTCGTTGGCGATGACGCCGCCGAGGCCGTCATCGAGTCCCTCCGCAAGAAGGCTTCCCCCGAGGCTGCTGCCGGCGGTGACCGTCCTGAGGATGAGGACGACGAGAACCCCGATCTGTGCGAGTGCGAGTTCTCCCTCGCCTACGGTGCCAAGATCCTGCTCAACAACACTCGTATTCGCCTCAAGCGTGGTCGTCGTTACGGTCTGTGCGGTCCCAACGGTGCCGGAAAGTCAACCCTCATGCGTGCCATCAACAACGAGCAAGTCGAGGGTTTCCCCAAGCAGAGCGAGGTCAAGACAGTGTTCGTGGAGCACGACCTTGACGCTGCCGACACTGAGATGACCACCATCGAGTGGACACTGAAGAAGCTCGAGGAGGCCAAGGTTGCGGCTACCGAGACTGATGTCAGGGCTCGTCTCAACGAGTTCGGCTTCACCGACTACATGATCAACGGTCTCATCACCTCCCTTTCCGGTGGTTGGAAGATGAAGCTCGCCCTGTGCCGTGCTGTGTTCGAGAACCCCGATATCCTGCTGCTCGACGAGCCTACCAACCACTTGGACGTGAAGAACGTCAAGTGGCTCGAGGAGTACCTGGAGAACTCTCCCTGCACTTCCATCATCGTCTCCCACGACTCTGGTTTCCTCAACCGCATCTGCCAGTACGTCATCAACTACGAGCGTTTCAAGCTCAAGACCTACAAGGGCAACCTGGAGGAATTCGTCCGCAAGAACCCCGCCGCCAAGTCTTACTTTGAGCTTGGTGCTTCCGAGATGGAGTTCACCTTCCCCGAGCCCGGTTTCCTCGAGGGTGTCAAGACCAAGGCCAAGGCTATCCTGCGTGCCAGCAAGATGTCCTTCCAGTACCCTGGCACAAGCAAGCCCCAGATTACGGACATCACCTTCCAGTGCTCTCTCGGTTCGCGTATTGCTGTGATCGGACCCAACGGTGCCGGAAAGTCAACTGTCATCAACGTCCTCACTGGTGAACTCATCCCCACAGCCGGTGAGATTTGGGCACACGAAAACATCCGAATTGCCTACATCAAGCAGCACGCTTTCGCTCACATCGACAACCACCTTGAGAAGACACCATCGGAGTACATCCAATGGCGATTCCAGACCGGTGAGGATCGTGAGACCATGGACCGAGCCAACAAGGTTATCACCGAGGACGACGAGCAGGCCGCCAGGAAGATCTTCCGGATCAACGGCACCCAGCGTCGTATTATCGGCATCCACTCCCGCAGAAAGCTCAAGAACTCTTACGAGTACGAGTGCTCTTTCGCCCTGGTTGAGAACGCCGGCCAGAAGAACGAGCGTGAGGTTCCCATGATGACTGCCGACAATGAGTGGCTGCCCCGTACCGAGCTGCTGGCTTCTCATCAGAAGCTGGTCGCCGAGGTCGACATGAAGGAGGCTCTCGCCTCCGGTCAGTTCCGACCTCTGGTCCGAAAGGAGATTGAGGCTCACTGCGAGAACTTCGGTCTTGACGCCGAGCTGGTTTCTCACTCTCGTATGAAGGGTCTGTCCGGTGGTCAGCGTGTCAAGGTCGTCCTGGCTGCTTGCTCTTGGCAACGACCCCACCTGATCGTCCTCGACGAGCCCACCAACTACCTTGACCGTGACTCTCTTGGTGCTCTGTCCAAGGCCATCAAGAAGTTCGAGGGTGGTGTCATTATCATCACTCACAACTCTGAGTTCACCCAGGATCTGACTGAGGAGGTCTGGGCCGTCATGGACGGAAAGATGACACCTTCCGGTCACAACTGGGTCCAGGGTCAGGGCTCTGGCCCCAGGCTGGACAAGAAGGATGATGACGAGGAGGACAAGTTCGACGCCATGGGTAACAAGATTGTGTCGACCAAGAAGAAGGCTAAGCTGACTTCCAGGTTAGTTCCATCCAGTATCCCCCATCTATAGTCTGACTCATAAGCTAACAATGTTCACAGCGAGGCACGAAAGAAGAAGAAGGAGCGTATGGCACGACGCAAGAGGGGTGAGGAGGTCTTCTCTGACGAGGATGACATCTAGACACCTCGTGCGCAGCAGTTGATTTCGCATGAAAGAAAAAAGTTCCGGGAATGAGGGGCTTCGGCGTTCATTTGGGTCTGACTTAGAGCATTGTCTATTCTACGAATTATGTGGCCCAGAGGTTCAACACGCAAGCAGCTTTTCTAATCCGTCATAGAGATAGACACGAGATCTACAATGTCCTCCTGCTCAGGGAATGGAGGCCCTCGAGGAGGAGGTTCAGGTCTACGTGGTTTGTTGAGGATTTTGGCTGGAAGAGAAAGTCCCCCGCGTGCGCAGTAGAACCAGATACCAGTAGATGAAATAGAAGGGCAATAGACGAGAGACGAGATAGTTCTTGAATCATCACATTCATAAATCCTTGCCTGATATACATGTGCGTCCATGGTCAAAAGATGTGGATGAGAAGTGTCGATATTTATAATGGCTCGAAGTCGGACATTCCCTCACCACATCGCTGCGAACAAACTACCTGATATCCGTACAGGCTAGTCAGTACGGTATGACCTCTTCCCAACTTGTTATATGAACGGAGCGGTGCATAGCATCCAGTCATGATCAAAGGAACCATCATCAAGGAGTTCCGTTAGAAGTACCAGAAGTGATGACACAGGGGGTCACCCAAGGCGTGTCTGACGCCTGACGAGGTCGCCCATGAGCCGGTCAGCGCAGAGGCCCAAGTAGACACTGACACTCATTGAGGAGGAGACGGCCCCACTGCAGGGTGCATTTCCCCAGGTCTAATCATTCCCTGAGCCAAACGGGAGATCGACCGGTCCGCAGGTGAATGGTCGGAACGTGATGTGGTGTGGTCGATGTTGCGGTCGACAGTGTGGACGCACGCGCCCGGGTGTCGGATGACGTCAAATGGTCGAGTACGTCATGAAGCGGCTTCAGTTCTCGCGCTTACATCAACTCGCCTCCTTTTGTTGACGAATTTGTTCAAAATAAACTATCTGTATTATCATCACTAGTAAATCGCAGGCAAGACCAGATTTTAAAGTCATATCAGACGAAATCTCAGCACCGTCTTAGAAGCACACACCATTATCAACATGTCTGGCACCGAGAATCAGCAGCCTAGCCTCGTTGGGGGACATGCTGAGTACGTCAAGGGCGCCGCCGAGGTAAGTTTAAGGAATCTGCGAAATGCCAGACTTCCCTTAGCAAAATAGCCCCGATGCCCGCATTCATACAACGCAGCTTACCCCCTCCGTTCCCTAAAGCACCAGTCCACAGATCCACCTCGCTGACATCCGACCAACCCCACAGGCTGCCATCGGGAACGTAACGGGGTCCCAGGCATGGAAGGCATCGGGGGAGCAGGCCAAGGCGCACGGCGTGTCGGACATGAAGGCCGCGAGCGAGGGGCGGGACGCGAGCAGCCAGGGATACGGCAAGGCCGAGGAGCTGGCTGGCAAGGCGGTGGGTTGTGAGGGTATGGTGAAGGAGGGGGACGCTAGTGCGAAGAAGGAGTAACGCCTTTATTTTGGAGACGGAATAAATGAAAATTAAAGCTTTGATCCCTTCACGTGCGTGCGATGTGGTTGTCGCTCTAGGAGACATAGCGCTTGATGATGAACATGAGACCATACGACTCCCTTCGATGACTCGTTCACTCTCTAATTGCAGTGCTCCTATTAGTTTTATCTACTTCGCCTGTCTTTCAATTTCAAGGGCACTATAACATAAGACCTTTTACCCAAGAATGTAATGTGACGGTGCGATGTGACCACGGCTGTTGTCTACATATATCGACCGAGTAGGGGATGAATAGTTTTTGTCAAAAGAAGGTAGATGACAAACTTCAGCCTTTACATCATGCTAGAACGAGCCTCCCGCAAACCATTACATGTACTGTCAGCCTCCAACCTATTGACCAACGTCTATCTGCAGCGGCTCATAAGCCATCCACTTGGAGTGTTGCCCGGCGTTATGCATTCCCAGTGGAATGTCCAAAAATTCGTCGTCTTCGAGAAAGTCTTCCACAAAATCCAGCCTACTGGGACTCGTGAAAAGAAACTTCGTCATCACTTCCGCGCCCCTTCGATATATAGAAACCAGGGTTTGAAGAAGATGCCTCGTTTGTTCACGCACATCTGCCGTCTGTGCGAAGAACTCAAGACCTTCGATGACGACAATCAGTATGATCTTGTCACTCACACTATGGATTAACTATCCCAAAGCGTTGCATATGGTCCCTATATCAGCCCGGTCAATACGAGAGCGGCACTGTTCGAGGAACTCTAAGGTGATATCGTCGTGGTGGCGGTCAATCAACTGCATCAACAAGCTTAAGGCGAGTCCCGCTGGTTGCGCATAAGGGTCTCTCCGGCGCCGATGTTCCCCGCAAAAGAATGCTAAAGGAATAACTTTTGTGATCTGCTCTTGAGTGTGGGGCGAGCAACTCAAGAAAGACCCTGCCGGGGGTCGAGTCATAAACGCGTATGCTGACAAAATTATCAAGCACATTAGATATTGAACTGCTGAAAGACATTGATCGGGGGCTCGAAGCTTGTGATTCAAGCTTCAAAGAACTCGTGATTGACGCCAAGATCCGTGATCTGTTGGATAGTCTTGTTGAAGATCATGCGTCGAAGGCGAAAGCTCATTATGAGCCCCAAAATACAACATATGTGGAAAGCACTCCGAGGCCACAAATTGACCTTGTCAGAGACAAGGGCCAAGGTCTAATCATCTTGCTTCATGGACCCCCAGGATCAGGAAAAACCAGCACTGCGGAGACAATTGCAGCGTATACTCAACGGCCACTTTATTCCCTTACATGTGGTGATTTGGGTCTATCGGCGGATACGGTTGAAAACAGCTTGTCAGAACACACAGAAAGGGCTGCAAAGTGGGGTTGTGTCCTTCTTCTGGATGAAGCAGACGTGTTTTTAATGCAAAGAACTTGGCACAACATGGAAAGGAACGCACTCGTCTCAGGTAAGACGGATCCGATCAACTCCTCGCGAATATGTGAGGCTACCGACCTGTAAGCTAACGTCCCTGCACCTGATTCCGAACACACCCCTTCCCGAACACTCGCCTTTTGGTGCAAACACACTATAAGACACCTACTTTTCAACCTCTCTTTAATAAATCTAAATTAAATCTTATAACCCCAGTTTTAATAATTTATATATTGATTTAATTATAATTTAATATAATAAATATAATTAAATTATAAATAAATAGGAATATTTTTAAAAATATTTTTAAAGTTAAAGATTTGAAAATGTTAAGATTTACTAATAAAATATTAAGAGTTTATAACATTACTTAAATTCATTATTATTTATTATATTTTAATATTAAAAATTATTAAAAAAATTTATATTATATATAAAATGATGCACCATAGGAGCTATTTACAGTGCATAGCTTATTAATTTATAGTATATTTAGATATCTATAGTGAATTTACTGTGAATATAAGAATATACCATGAATTTACTATAAATTCACTAGAAACTTATAGCTTTATATGAATTTATAATATATTTATTATATATTTACTTATATAGCTATTTCCTATAAATTTATTATGAATTTATAGGGTATTAATCTATTACTTTTTTCAACATATAATAGCTATAATTATATACCTTAGCTATATATATTCTGCTACTTTGCCCTAGATTAAGGAGCAGGCTTGTTATTAATAAGTTAATATTACCTTGTTATATAGCTTTAGATATAAAATATTTATATATTTATAGTTTATTATATAATACTATTATCCAACTTTATAGAATATTTAGATATTAGTATTTAAATATACCTAAATATAAAATACCTATATTTTTATAATTTAATATAATAATATTATTATTTAACTTTATAAAATACTTAAATATTAGCATCTAGATATATTTAGGAAGTAATATACTTTAGATTTATAATTCCTACTATCTTTCTTACTAAAATTAACCAATTTTTAACTTATTTATTAGGTATAAGTATTATTTTATCTTTAAGTTATACTTAAGCATCATTCTTTAAACCTTATTAATTAAACTTTTAAGGAGGATTATAATTTATTATAGCTAGCTACTAGATTTATTAATTAATAAACCCTTTATAAGTAATATATTATAATATATAACCTATTAAGAGATTTATAGCAATAACTAAAGGCAGCATTAAATTAGATATAATTTAAGGAAAATGCCTCTATATTATCTAGCTAATAATAGAAAGGATAGTTGATTATTAGATTTATATCCTTATTATTTAGCTAGAAAGTAAAGAATTATTAATTTATTAAAGAATATAGTTATTATTATTAATATTATTAACTTATTATTAATAATAACCTATTTACTTAGAATATTATATTTAATAAGTTATAACTCTTATAATTATTATCTAAATACTAAGAATTTTAATGAGAAATTAATATAGTCTTAATAGCTATTAATTATAAAACTATTATTAAATAATATTTTAACCTTTAAGGTAATATCAAGTTTAGCCCTCTTATATATAATTTATAAGACTCTTAAGTTATAATATCTAGTAATTAAGGTAAAAGCTTTAAGGTATATAAAGAAAGGGGGATTATCTTAAACCCTTAATCTTTATAAGAATTAATTATAAAACTTAAAATACTTTATTTAACCTACCCTATTTTAAATTTATTAAACCTAGCTATAAATATTAATACTTAGATTTTATATTAAGGAATTTTAATATAAGGGTACTTTTCTTTTAATAATCCTTAAAGATTAATAAAAGACTTTCTTTAATCTAAGTATATTATAGATTATCTTAATAATTTACTCTTAGATTAATAGGCTATTATATAAATCCTACTTTTAAGAATCTTTAAAGCTAGGTAAATATACTCCTTAGCAGCTAAATATAATATTTATTAAAAAGGTACTCCTTATTATCCCTACCTTAGTTTATCTATATAAGGTAAGCAGGGCTAAGGAGCCTTTTAGTTATATTAAGAACTTTATTATATAATATTTATTACTTATCTTAAAGATTATAATTAAATTAATTATTAAAGCTAATATAGGATTAATAATAATTATATATATAACCTTAATTAAGATAATTAAAATTAAGGATTAATTATATATAGTTAAGGGCCCTTAGTATTATCAGAATCTCTTAATAATGATAAAGGCTTAATTAAACTTTTAACCTTTTAATAAGATTAGGATTAAAAAGATATTATTATTAGATAGTTTAAATTATATGAAAACTAAAATGATTATATTAAGCTTATCTATATATCTTAAGTTAATAGGAAAATTATAATATAAAAAGATTTATAAGGCTTTATTAATAGATATAAGCTCTATATTACTAAAGTTTCTAACTATAAGTATTAGTTATACTAGAATCTACTTATAAGCCTCTTAAGTATTACTTATTTATAATTTTAAACTATATTAGTAAGCTATAAGTGATTATCTCTAACTATAAGCTATAATAGGTAGTCTTATTAAAAGAAATACCTCTTAGATAATTTCAGCATATTAAGAAATATAGCAGAAATATTACTAAATTAATAATGCTATAATTAAATTAATATATATAATAATTAAAATATTTAGGAATATACCTAGTAAGTCTATAGGTTTATGCTTTTAGCTAAATAATTAGTAATATTTATAGCTTAAAATATATAAGATAATATTAATAAAGCCTTAGTTATTCTATATTTTAACTAATTATTAATAAGCTATAATTTATATAGGTTAAAGATTTATCTATAGAATAAATAGGAGACTTAATATTTAAGAGAGAAGGATTATATAAAACTCTAAGCTTAATAATTTAAACTTAAGCTAGCTTTATAAATAATAGCTTATAAACTAATAGATTTATAAACTATATTATTAATCTATATTTATATCCCCTTTAATCTATATAGGGTAGTAATAAGATTAACTATTATATAACCTTTATAACTTATAAGTAGATCTAGAATATATATATTAAATGATATATATTAATATATAAGCTAAGAGTAAAGATGGAAGTTATAAGAGATATAAAGGGCTATATATAAATATAGCATATTAACTCATCCTTTATTAAAACTTTTAATTAATATATTTAATTTTACTAAGATAATAAGAGAGCCTTAGCATATATATCTAAATCTAATACCTTAATTAAATAAATATTTTAATAAATAAGATAATTATAATAATATTATAAATTATATTATATAAACCTTTAATATTAATAATAAAAGCTTTTAATATAATATATCTTAAGAAACTAAATTAAAATAAGAAGGGTATTATCTTATTAATAAAGAACTTAAAGTATAAAAGGAAATTAATTAGCCCCTTAAAGATATAATAAAGTATAAAGAACTAATTAAGCTATTAAATAATAAGCTATTAAAAGGTATTAAAGAAAGATATTATCTCTTAAAAGATATATACCTATTTATTTTTAATTACTTAAGGAAATTATTTATAGCTTTAAATATTAAATTATATATAAATTAATATATATATCATATACTTAAACTTACTTATTATAGTTACTATATTAACTTCTAAAAGGATAAGGTATATTATTAATATATAGCTTATTATAATGCTATATCTAATAAGCTGCATCTAAAGTATCCTTTATAAGCTAAATTATTCCTTTAAATAAGTAAATTACCTTAAGTTTTATTAATTAAAAGCTATAAATATACCTATACTTATATATAAATTAAAGGATCCTAGAAAGGAATAATATTTATTATATATTATAATATTAAAGCCTTATAATATATAATATTATTATTAATCCTAAAGCTTATCTTAAATATTAATATTAATTAAAAGGTTATTATAAGTATTAAAGGTATAAGTAGAATTATAATAAAGGGATAAGTTAAGTTTAATATATATTACTAGGCTATTATTAATAGCTATCTTATAATAGTTATTATTAGAATTAAAGCTTAAGTTATAAATAACCTTTATATAAGGTTATTAATTAAGTAAGAATTTATAATACTTTATAAAGTAGATATATTAAATTTAATTAATAAAATCTTATTTAATTCTTTAAGGGAGCTATCATTAATATTATAATCTTCTTAAAGGTCTTAAAGTATATTTATATAGCAAAGGCTATAATAAATACTATAGTTTTATTAATATCTTATTATTTATTACCCATCATATCTCTTTTATAAGAAAAAATATCACTTTCCTATTCTAACTTAAATAAGAAGGCTAGGTTAATTGTAATAGATTATTAAAGTATTAATATTATAGCTATTAATTAGTTTCTATACCTTTTATATATTAAATGCAATATTATAATAGATACCTTAATATTATATACCCTTAAATATATATACTTTTATAATTAGAAACTTAGGATAAATGCTTTATAAATTATATATTTAAATAAAGAATAATTATAAATTATAAACTTATCTATATCCTTTAATTTAATTATACTTCTTAATATTATAGATTAATTATAATTTAATATTAATATAGCCAACTTATATAACCTTAACTTAGATAAATTACCTAATTTAGAGGAATTAAAGTTATAAGAATATCTATACCTTAATAGCAAGTTAGGTATTAATAAAATTAAAGATTTACCTAAGGCTTAACTTAATAATAAAATTTATATATATTATAATTCCTTATAATTTATCTCTAAAGCTAGTACTTTAATAGAAGAATATAAGGGGATTTTTGAAGATATTAGATTTATAAACTTATTAAGGGTATATTAAATGAAGATCCCTTTAATTAAAGGCTAATATAATTAAAAGATTAGGAAATAACTATATTATTTTAATGAAGAAGATTATAAGGTTATTAATAATATAATAATTAACCTTTATAAAAAGAGTAGAGTTAAATAGGTAT
This sequence comes from Diaporthe vaccinii, assembly GCA_039880775.1. Taxonomy (NCBI): domain Eukaryota; kingdom Fungi; phylum Ascomycota; class Sordariomycetes; order Diaporthales; family Diaporthaceae; genus Diaporthe; species Diaporthe vaccinii. The sequence goes on from JBCEDN010000032.1 coordinate 78,833, forward strand.
ATAAATTTATATTATTTAGGTCTTTAATATTTATAGTATAGTATATTGTTAATAGATAAAGGAAAGGCTATATGATTATAGACTTATAAGCCTTAAATAAAGTTATTATATCTGATACTTACTTATTATTATTATAATTTAAAGTGATATAGAAGATCTAAGGTAAGAAGTACCTATTTATAATCAATGCTAGCCTATTTTTCTATTAATTCTTAATATACCTGCCTTATTAAGATTGATTTATAATAATTAATTATTATAAATAAGAATGATTTAAGGTAGTAATTATAGGTTTTAAGAACTCCCCTACTTATATATAATATTATATAAATCATCTATTATAATTATTATAATCCTTTATAATTATATTTATAAATAATATAATCATCTTTTTAAATATAATTATTAATTATTTTTAATACTTATATATTATCTTTAAGCTATTTATTAATTAAAATATCTTACTTTCCCCTAAGAAGTTATTCCTTAAATATCTATTTATAAACCTCTTAAGATTTAGGGTTGATGATCTTAAGCTTTATAATATTATAAATTAAGTAAAAACCCTTTATAAATTTTAATTTCTTATTATTCTTTAATAGCTTAAAAAGTTTATAAGCCTTATAAGATACTTATAATACTTAATTCCTTAATATAGTTAAAGGATTAATCTATTATAATAATAAAAAACTAAAATACTATCTATTACATAAGTAAAAGGCAAGCTATCTTAAGGTAATATTTAGAAATAATATATTAAGTAAGCTAACTTTAATTTAATTATTAAAGAACTCTAGATATTTATAAATTTAAAGATAGCTTTAATTAAGGAGAATACCTTATTTTATTATAACCCCTATTAGGTATTATTTATTTAACTTAATATATTAAAAGAAGTTAAATTCTTTAAAATAATATTTTAATTAACTAATAGGTAAAAATAAGATGATAAATTATTAATTCTATAGTTTTAAATATAATTAATTACTTATCTTAATAAAATAATTAACTTTATAAAAAGGAAATATTAGCTGATAAAGTTTAAGGTAGCTTACCTAATATAACTAATAAGGAAACTCTAAATAGTTATTAGTTTTAACTATATTTAATTAATAAATATCCTTATTAATTACTTAGCTATTATTAATATTATTAATTAAATATCTATAAAGATTATAAATAAGATAAAGATAAATCTAAAGCTAATACTAGCCTTAAAGTTCTTTAGTTAATATTAGCTGAATATTTATCATATTTTAGGGAATATAAATATCATTATTAATATATTATTATAACTCCTAATATATTAAGAACCTATAAAGGATAAGGGAGTATTTATTAAGTTATATAATTATACCTTTTATCTAATGATTAAAGTGAAAATAGATAAAGATTTTCATAAGATTATATTAAATAGTTATTTAATATATAAGAGATGATTAACTATAATTAATTAGCTATAAAACCTAAATCTTAAGATAAACCTACCTTTTAAGATAAATAGAGATAAGTTGCTTTATTTTAAGGAATATAATAATAAAAGATAACTATATATATTATATAAAGTTATTATTATTTTAATCATTAAAACTTATAATTTAAAATATTATTTTAAGGAAATTAAAGTTTATTAAGACTTAATCTTATAATATATTATAGATAAATATTATAAGTAAATTTATAAGTATATCTAGAATTACTAAGTTTATCAAGAGAATTAGAATAATAATTAGTAATTACTTAAGGAGCTTTAATTAATCTTATTATTAATATAAGCCTTTTATATTATTATTATAGATTTCATAATGGGTTTATTAGATATATTTATAATATAGATGGTATAGGAACTAAATATAATACTTTTCTTTAATATATTCCTGATAATTATTAATAAGTTCTCTAAAGCTAGGCTTATTATCTTAAGGAATATTATTTATATAGCTAAGGATTGGGCTAGAATTATACTTAGGATCCTCTACCTAGTGAATTAGGGTATTTTAAAGTATATTATATTAGATTAAGATTATAAATTCTTATCTGAATTCTAGTAGGGCTTATAAGAATCCCTTAGTATTAAACTCTTCTTCTTTATAATATAATATTTATAAATAGATGATTAATTTAAAGTAAAGAATTATATAATTAAAGTCACTATTTATATATAAGTAGTTATAAACCTAACTTATAAATAGATAGATATTATATTAGCTTTTTAATTCAACTTAAGAAATGCTTATAATAAAGCTATTAAGTATTTAGCTAATTAGATATTATATAGCTTTAACTTAATAAGGTTAATAGTAATTATAAATATTATTATTATAGAATTCCATCATATATATTAAGAGGAAGCTTAACTTTCTATTATTAAGGCTTAGATGTTTACTAAGTAGTATTATAATAAGAGCTATTATTAAGTATATTTAAATCTAAGTAATTAGGTATATTTGAATCTTAATTATAATTATAACCTTTTAGGTAAACCTCCTTATAAGTTCTTAAAATAATGAATTAGCTTATTCCTTATTAAGAGCAAGGTTAATAAGCTAATATATTAGCTAAAGCTGCTATTTAATATAAATTAATACTTAGTAGTATTAATAATATAGTTAATATTAATAAAGGTATTACTTTTTAATCTATATAATTATAATTAAGAAGTAAAAGGTAAAGTTAAAGTTAAAGATAATATAAAAGGCTTAGAAGCATTTAAGTATTATAAAGTTAGTTATATGATTTAGAGAAGAGATTATTAATAAGGTTAAGGAAAGGTGATTATTAAATATTTAGTTAAGTAAATAGGTTATCTTAATTATTATAATATATAAATACTTAAAGAATATTTAAAAATAGATTAATTAATAAAGGATTTTAAGGTAAGGTATATAAAGATAAAGGCATTATATTATAGCTTATCTTTAAAGAAGGATAAGGAACCTTATTTATTTAAGCTAGGTAAGCTATTTGATCCTTTTTAGAAAAGGGGATAATTTAAGGGAGCTAAAAGTAATATAATATATAATAAATAGGGTATAAATGCATTATTATAATTATAAACTTAAAGGCTTATAATGCTATATAGCTAAATAGATAAGTAAATATTAAAATACATAAATTTATAATAAATATATTATATATTATACTTAATTATACTATTAATATATATAATTATATTACTTAGTTTTATTTATTATATATTTATTATATTATCTTATTAATTTAATCTAAGCTATTATTATTATTTATTAGGTATTTAAAGTTATCTATATTTACTTTATTATATTATTTAGCTATCTATTATCTATCTTTATATTACTTATCTATATTATTTTACCTAATAACCTATATATATATTATTCTTTTATATATTACTTTATTATATATTACTATTTATATATCTTATTATAATATCTTAAGAATATATATATAAAGCTTTTATAAATAGCAACTTATTAAGCCTATATTTATATAATCTACTACTTAATATATACTTATAAGGCATTCTAAGATAATATTTCTACTATTATATTATAGATAATATAGCTTCCTAGCCTTATAATAAGCATAGATAGTTTATATTTAATATAGAGAATTAGATCTCTTTGATTAATAAAGAGGTTAATATTATATAATTCTTTATAGTTACCCTTATATTCCTATCTAAGAATATTAATATTATCCTTAAGACCTAAATTATTAATATAAAGAAATATAAGTAGATTATAATTAACCTTATTAAGAAGGCTAATAATATAATTAATTTCTTATAATAAAAGATTTTATCTTAAGTATTAGAATACTTATAGCTTACTTTAGCTAGCTATAAGTAATAAGCCCTTATTAACCTTATTAATTTAAAGGAATAATATATCTATAAAGATATATTAAAGTTTAAGCTTAAAGATAACCTATTTATATCCTTACTTAAAAAGGTTATTATATTTATTATTTCTAATAAGGCTAATTTAATCTTTATTATTATTATTATTAAGGAATAAAACTATTATAAGGAGACTATTGATTTCTTTAGTTAATTTATTAGTATAAAGATTATAGAGTATATTAGTTATAATACCCTATAATATACCTAATAATATAATAAAGCTATTATCCTTGATATTATTATTATTATCTAAAACCTATATATTATTATCTCTTACCTTAAGGTAATTAATAATCTTTATACTTTTATACTTATTACTTATATTAATAGCATTATCTAAGTAATTAATATTATTTAAGTATTTAATAAAGATTATTTATCTATTACCCTATTTATTAACTTTATCCTTATTATCTTATTATAAATAAATCTTAATTTTAGCTTAATTACTAAGGTATATAATAATATTATTATAATAGATAAGTTTATAATTACTAAGGCTTAATAGAATAAATATAGATTTAATATTACTTATAATTACTCTGATATTCTCTATTATTATACTATTAACCTAGTGAATTATATTATAAAGTATAGCCTTATTAAGTATTATATATTTAAGCAGATAAAGATTTATTAACTAATAGCTATTATTATAGATGAAATTATAGCTAAGTTCTAAAGTAATATCCTAGATAATAAGGCTTAATATAAATAAATATAGAGCTATATTAGTAATATTTAAACTTATTTTACCTTTATTATTATTCCTACTTTACTTTTAGCCTATTATAGCTATTATTATTTTTATTTTATCATCATTATTACTTTATACTTAGCCTATTATAGCCTTATAAATTTTTTATATTTATTTATTATTATAATATACCTTCTTATTATTATATTATAATACCTTAAGTAGCCCCTTACTTATTTATCTAATATTCATTTAAAATAATAATTAAGAATAGCTAGCTATATTAATGAGTCTTTAATAGGTAATATGATTAACCTAAATTATAGCTATAATAAATATATATTATATTACATTAAGTATATTACCTAATAATAGCTATATATTTACCCTGGCTATTGCTATTATAGCTGGAGGTTAAGCTTCTAGGTTAGGCTGCTACTGCTATTATTATTATTAATATTGTTAGATATGAAGTTTAACTTCTAATTTATAGCTACTATTATTACTACTGCTACCCCTATAGCTGGGAGTCCAACTCTTAATTTACTACTATTAATACTACTATTACTATTATAGCTAGGAATCTAACTTTTAATTTACAGCTACTATTACTATTATTACTAGTATTATTAGGTATGAAGTTTAACTTTTAATTTATAGCTATTACTATTATTATTACTACCCTTATAGCTAAGAGTTTAACTCCTAATTTACTATTACTATTATTATTACTATTATTATAGCTAAAAGTCTAACTTTTAATTTACTATTATTATTATTACTATTATTAATACTACTAGGGGTAAAGTTTAACTTCTAATTTATAGCTATTACTATTATTATTAAAATATATATAGTCTTTATTATAACTCTAATATCTACCTAAAAGTAGATATTTCTTTAATAAGGGGGGGTAATTAATATATTATAAGAGTTATTCATAATATATAGTTTATTAATTTATAATATATTTAGATATTTATAGTAAATTTACTATGAATATAAGAATATATTATGAATTTACTATAAATTTACTAGAAACTTATAGCTCTATATAAATTTATGATATATTCACTATATATTTACTTATATAGCTATTTCCTGTGAATTCATTATGAATTCACAGGGCATTAATCTATTACTTTTCCTAATATAAAATATTAAATAATATAAATATAAGCCTTTTTAATAATTATATATTTTATTTATATAAATAATAATACTTTTATAATTTCCTTATATAAATTTATATAAAGAAATTTTAAATTTAAGATTTATATATAAAAGAAAATATATATAATAAAAGTTATATATATATTAAATAATATATATTATTAATAAAGTTTTTTTTAAAAAAGTAAAATTGTATTTAATTCTATTAATAAAATATTAAATAAAAATAAAGTGTTAATATTATAATATAAAATATTAGTATTTCTTAATATTTTAAAAATATTAACTTTAAAAATTATTTTAAAATTAATAATATAAAGATTTAATTTTAAAAATATTTTTGATATAAAATATAAGTAAAAAACTTATATTTTAAACTCAGGGTTAGGGTTGGGGAATTTAGTTAGATTTAATAGGGGAGAATCAAAAGGGGGTATCTTATAGTGTGTTTGCACCAAAAAGCGAGTGTTCGGGAAGGGGTGTGTTCGGAATCGGGTGCACCCCCGTTAATGTCATCGAAAAGTCTTTTTGCGAGAATTAGAGTACTATTCAGGTATTCTTTTTTTGACAACCAATCGACCTGGTGTCATTGACTTGGCCTTCTTGTCCCGCATACACATGGCGTTTCGGTATCCTGCCATTGACTTAGCTTCTACGAGAAAAATGTGGGACAACATCATGGATCGAACAGAACGCGACAATGAGAACTCCAGCACAGGGGTTGATATCACTTTCAACCATGACCAGCTTCTTAGGTTCGCAGAAAGGGACTTTCAGCGCCGGAAGAAAAACGGGAAGCCGTGGAATGGTAGACAGATTCGAAATGCCTTCAACAGGGCCATAGGACTAGGGCGATTCCAGCGACTCCAAATGCTTAGAGAGAAAGGCATCAGCCCTGAAAAAGCGGCTACTAGTGACGATAAGCGGCTCAAGCAGATCAAGCTCACTAAAACTAACTTCAAACACATTGCCACAGTCGCACGAGAATTTGAGGACTACATTCAGGATCTCCGCGGGATGGACAGTGACAATGCCCGCTTGATACGGTTGAGAGATGACCACTGGGGCTCTGACAGCCCAAATACTGTCAAAGACTATCCTCAGATCGGGAGAGGCAAAGTTATCAAGTCAAGGGAACGAAGCCGGCCTTCCCCAACCACAATCAGTTCCGGGGCGCAGAGCCCCGAACAGTCGCGCATTCGGCCTGTCCATGACGAGTTCGGGGGGCGGGTTGAGGGACACAAGCCCGAGGTTGTTCATTCGGAAAGCTCTGACGACGAATCAAGCGATGATGTTTAGAGATATGGACATAAGGGGCGGTTAGGGGGGTCTTACTCCCGCCGTCAGTCTGTAAAGCTTGGTGGAGGAATCGGCGAACCTGGATATCAAGTTTGGCAAGTCGGATAAAGGAAAGATTCATACTGGACGCACTCGACATGTTTACAACGGGCTAAATGTCCGTACAAGCCAGAAGATCTGTTTAGGCGGCATTGAAACATTATTTGTGACGGCGACAATGGCCGCTTCGCCTTAATTTGAATACTGTTCAAATATAGGTCAAACTTGTGTTATCAATTGATGTTGAGCAAATACGGCCATAGACACAAAAGAATACGGGGTCCTGTCTTCTCCCCCATGTTTAACACTGTGATTAGAAATTGAGTATAGAAGTATATTGACTTTCATCAAGTATTACCTAGCTGGAATGAAGCTCTTCTTGATAAAGAGCTATATGAAATAGAGCCCTAGCACATGTGCAGATCCTATGCCCTCATAGCTAGCCTGTGTTACGAGACCTAGGCTTGTCACCTAATAAGCATTAGGAATTAAGCATACAAAGTCATTATCAAAGGAGCGAGTTTATGTAGACAGTGTACCAAGGGGACCGTTCTACATATGCACCGAACGTGGGATGCTGCCCAGGTGGTGCAGGCTTCCCGAACCATGACATTTAACGTTATATACGGTCGGCACCAATAGCGTCTCGTCTATGACAAGCCACAACAGGAGTACGAAGCCAGAGCTGAAGAATGGACACGGAATGTATCGTAGTGTACGTCTTAAAACAAGAGAAAATAGATACATGAGAAAGGAGTTGTCCATGCATATCTTGAGCGTCCTTATGTCCCAACTCGCAACACATGGAAGCCGCCCGGTACCTTAGCAGGCGTGCCCGGACCACTGTACCCGGTACCAAACAGAATATGCGGCCCGTCAACAGCAGCACCGCCATGGAAGTTGGTCGTCAACTCGAAATCAGTGATAACAGTCCCGTCAGATTTGTCGAGAACCACTAGCCCCCCTTGAGATGCATCGTAACTCGTAGTCCCATTCGGGTCTTCCCCGGTCCTAGCCACAAGCACCAGGTCTCCCACGACCGTTGGGGGGCCCATAGACACACCATTCATCGGGACCGGGGTCTCCCAGAGAATCTTTCCGTCTGAGAGGGATACTGCGCCATACGCGCTCCTGTTGATTGTCTGATTTGAGGGTTGCAGCTGCCACGTCTTGTAGTCTGAGTTGGTGGCAGTGAAATAGGCTCGGGAATCGTCAACGGAAATTCCCCAGCTCAATCCACCGTTAACGCCCACGGGGCTAGTTCCTGATATCCACAGGATGTGTCCGTCATCGGCCGATATCGAATACAGCTCGCCAGTCTTCCTCCCCACGAATAGCTTTCCCGCGCCATGACCGGAGGGCACGAACACCGGTGCCATTCCAAAGTCAGCGTCGGGACCAGGAACCGCGGGACATAGAGTCGTATTCTGCGGTAGGACGCCCGGAAAGCCACATGCTGCCGTGAAGACATCCACCCCTGGCTGTTGCTGTACCCAGTTCACTTTCCCGCTGTCGATGTCGATAGCAAGCACAGAGTCTTGCCAGACATCCGAGGGCAGGCAGGTATCGTTGCTCAATGTGTATGGGACTATCGGAGGGGCGACTTCCCGCTGACACTGGACGGTGATGTTGGAGGCCGAATAGGAGTTGCCGGTTCCCACAAACACTTGACGATTACCCGCATCAATGGCTGGCTGACTGCCCCAAATAGAAGCACCTGCCCAGCCTTCTTGGTGGCGGGCGTCGGTGATTGTGGCTACCCTCCACGAGACGCTGAAGTTTCTCGTTGTAGAGTCGAACGTGAGGGCGACCATGTTTCCCACGAAGGAGCAGCACTGATACCCGGGGAGCCGGGTCACGCTTGTCTCGACGCTGGAAGTCCCAACGAAGAGTTTCCCATCAAAGAATGTCGGAGACATGGTGATGACTGCCACTGGGGTGGCGTCGATCTGAACGACGCCGAGGGTGCTCCCGTTGCGCTTATCCACGGCCACGATCAACGCATGCGTCAAAGTGCCAAAGTACAGGGTATTCCCGTCGATTTGCGGACTTGTTCGTGATACCGGCCGGGTAGTCTGGGCCTGGAAGTCTGATATCGGGGCAAAGCCTTCGACGATTGATGTCACGTTGATTTTCCACACGGTCTCACATGTGTGGAAGTTCAGCGCGACGAATGAGCCCTCCCAAGTGGGGAAGTACGCGATGTCCTCGACGATCACTGGAGTGGCACTGACCCCGATGGGAAAGCTCAAGTTGCAGTGATCGGCGGCGGAAAGAATGTTGCTGGACGAGATATCGTTGTTTTGTGCGGCCCATCTGTTGTTGTTGCTGTTCCCGCCCCAGCCCGACCATTGCGCCGAGGGGCCAGGCTTGGGCACATAATCCCGGCTTGAGATGGCGCTGGCTTGCGCCGCCAACGGCACGCTCAGAAGAGTTGAAAACACTGAGAAGAACATTTCCGTTTACAGGGAGTGAAGTTTGCGATGACGGCGGTCCGAGGAACTCATATGGACCGATATATATAATTGGGCAACCCAACATCTTTATCATATCGACCCCTTCGCCTCATCTTACACGGGAGGAGCGAGCTGAGCATCCTGTAATCAGAGATCCCGTGCTGAGGGTAAAATTGATCCGCCGCCGCCGCCCCCGGGAAGACTATGGATGGGCGTGCTGCCCACCATACTAGCGAGTTCCAGAAGCCCGGGTTGGTTGCATGGCTAATCGGAATAGGGCTGTGTGCTAAAAGCGTGGGAGCGTGGAATCAAGTTGCTGTTGCACAGTTGAGGCTCCTTAGCCCACGTGGCTAGCTATTTATAGACCGCGCCGCCGTGACAGGAAGGGGCTCAGACAGGATGTGTCAGTTGTTGGGGCCACCATAGTAAGATATCCCACGCTAGGAACCTGTACGCGCGTAAAATGGCCCTGGTGAACCTCAATTCAGAAATCATCCCGTGGTGATCATTTCTTCGCGCGTGCAATGATCACAAGTGAGGGTGTTCGGACGGATTTGGCCGAGGGTCAGTCAGCAACCTCGGAAGGTGGCTTGAGCACGGGTTAGAGGCTTGCAAAGGATTTTCTACCATTGGCTGTGATTAGATCTGCAGATGCTCGAGGCTTATCTGGCATGTGATAAGCCTTTTCGAGAATTTACATTGGTCACAAAATCTCTCCTGGCACGGCAAGAGTTTATATACGGTCGCATCTCAGCGCAACCTCCATTTCCGCCTTGCGCGATGCTCGACATGATCATCACTCCTATTCAACCAGGCCGGTCAGGATCTTACTCGCGTCATTCAACAGTCAACCAGAGAACAGACAAAGACGCCCGTAGTAGAGCCAATAATGACGCGTGTCAGGAAATAAATCGGCCGCTGAAGTTACATAACGTCGAGCTCACGGAATCGCCCTGGCCAGCCATAATCACCCAAATCTGGCCCCTGGGCGAGAAGGTCACATAGAGAAAAGAATATGGAAGTATCGAGGCATTATTACAAGAGACCAAGAAGAGAAACAGTGCATCGGGTGGTCTAATCAGATTGTAAAGAGTGTGTTGTATATTTCGGTTGCTCTAGTCGTATAGAAACGCAAAGTACGAAGCAAGAAGCGCAACAGTGGTTCCTAGCCGCTAATAATCCCAGATGGACAAAAGGAGAGTTGTAGTAGTGTGCTGCAAGGAAGGCAGATACTGCACAAGTTGGCCTCGATTTCCTAGCGTCAACAGCCACCTGATGAGACCATCCGTAGAAGTGGACACTACCTCTCCAAACGCGTCGGATAGCTCCGAAGAAACTGTCTTGTGTACGGAGATCTATAGCAATCCTGCTATCCTGACCCTCTCTGCCCACATGCAATCTACACGACGTCAAGATCAGCCCTGGGCATAGCCTTGACATACAACGGCCTCTTCTGCCGGATAATCCGGATGAATTCAGCTCGGTGGCCCTTGTCCCAGTGGACGGATTGCTCTGCAAGTTCGAAATCGAAATGCCAGAACAAGGCCGCGAAAGCCATGCGCACCTCGTGATATACGAATCTTGGTAATCATACAGTCAGCGCCCAGATACTCGCAGCGAATGGGGGCGAGTTGAGTTGAAGGAGGAAGGGTTTGAGGAGGGATTGGGGATCTCGAAACATACCGCTTTCCGATGCAGTCCAAGCTGCCCTTGGCGAAAGGCCTGAATGCAGCCCTCTTGTCATTTGCGTATCTAGCATCACGCTCGGGCAGCCACCGCTCGGGCACAAAGGATCCAGGGTCTGAGAAATTGTATTCCCAGTTTCCGGCGGTGTAATGTGGTACACCACATGTGGTCTGCAGAAGAGACGTTAGAGAAAATCATGAGCTCTTGGGAATAGTAGACTTACGCCTCCAGGTAACCAGTAACCATCCACCCTAGCCCCGCCAGGTGGTACGATACGTGGGATGGTCGTGGCGAACGGCGTATCTGTCCGGAGACTCTCCTGGATGATGGCATCCATATAAACCATTTGGTCGGTGTTGGCCGCCGTGATGTCGGCTGCGCTCTTGATGATGCCGGAATACCTGATCTCGTGTTTCACCCTCTCGTAGACACGGGGATTGCTCATGATATTCCACATCATGGCGGTCATGAGGATGGGCGTCGCCTCGCTACCGGACAGGACGAGGATGGACGCCACGTCAAGGGCCTGGACACGGGTGATGGGGTGTTCTTTGTCTTTCATGCCATTGTAGATGGTGCTCATGATGTCTCCCCGGTCTTCACCCGCCTCATCGACTGTGTCGAGCCACCGCGCGGCCGTCGAGTCGGACATGACCCGCAAGCTGTTCCACCAGTCCATCCACGGGAGGCGCAGGGCCAAGTTGTAGAAGCCCCTGGTGGCCGGGAACCGGAGGAGGACCTGCATCACAGAGAGGAACGGGGCACCCACCTCGGCGGCGTGGAGGTACGGGTGGTTGCGCTCGTTCTCGAGGCACCCGAAGTCCTCGCCGAAGCTCAGGACGCCCATCACGTCGAACGTGAACCACGTGAACATGCGCTCGATGTTGAACTCGTTGCCCTTCTGTTCTTCGATCCTTTTGTTTAGCTTGTCCAACCATACGTTCACGATGTCCTCATGATGCATGAACGCCTTGTTGGTGAAAGCCGGAAGCAGTAGTCGCCTGATGGCATGATGGTCCTGCTTGTTCTGGGAGATGAAACTCTTGCCTTCGACCTGGAGCTGCGAGACGCTGAAGAAGTTGAGGTCGCGCATGAACTGCTGCGAGCTTCCGCCGATGGTATCCCAGGCTGTTCCCGTGGCGTTGGAGACCTCGTCTGGGCCTACGCGTACGATGATGCCATACTTGTCGTGTAGACCGACGAGGTCTTTGTAGTGGCAGCCTCGGATATGCTGCCTCCAGAGGCGAGGGAGCCAGGAGATTGCATATAGTTTGGGTCCAGGTATCTTGGCCAGAGGATGGAGGTATAGGTTGTAGTAGATGTGGTACAGGCGATAGAGAAGGAACTGTTGGAAGAAAGATGATCAGAGCTTGCTTTACCAGTGTCTGGGGATGATACCACTTACAAGAACTCCCAATCCAACATATATAGAAGTCTGCATGGCGACAACAGCACTGGATCTCGGTCCTCGGGTATCCGGAGCTGTATTTCACAATCAATTACACCTGACGATAAAACGTTGACTTTCTATGGTGTTGATGTTTTTAGAAAAGGAATAAAACTTTCTATGAGGCACTTCGAATCTGCCCCAGAAAGTCGGCGGACTCTTTCGGCCAATGTATGTACGCTCAAGCTAAGAATCTGATAACTTGCAACGACATGGCTTCTCTGAATCATTGACCCATCACCTATACCAGGCAGCAGGGCGTCCTTGTAGATAGCTTCTTTCCCCTCTCCGATGCGAGCCAATGGATATCCCAGAGGGAGCTAGTATATTTAGACGGAATCCTGCAGCACTCGTTACACCGATTACTCAAACATTCTACAATCCTGCTGTAAGACGATCTACGGGTCACCAGACAAGCATTGGAATCCACCTCTACACCCCTTTCCTATCTCAACCAACTGGATTTTGGCGGAGTTTATGCAACCTGTTGGTAGCTTACATCGTCACCTCGTCAATTGACCTCTCACCGAGTCTGTATTCAATTTATTAGCTTATCTTGTTGGTTCCTCGGACGCACCTCTCAATAGTCCATGCGCCATGGCGTCCGTTGGCCTCCTTCGTTACTCAGCCTGGCCTATCAAGACACTGTACGATATACCCTCTGCTTACCCTCCCTCCTTCGTGTAATCCCGAAGAATTGAAATCTAGATGGTGTATAGGCAATGTAGTCAGCTTATGCACTCGGAGGTTCGTCAGACTTGGTATTGGGCCAAGATAAGACAACAATGGTGACGCGAACTAAGAGATGACGGAGATTTATCCGGCGGGCTTGTCTATCTTGTGGCGAAGCTTAGTAGACAATAAGCTTTCTTCAAGGCTTTTCCATGTATTATTGTCTTTACAAGGGTATGGCATAGGCATTTACTCAACTCCAATACAGTGGTCGTTGAAGTAATCCGTGGTTCGCACACCTGCAATCTTCGAAGTATTTTGTTCGGATTACTGAGCCACATGCACGACGATCTCTTGCCTCATTAGCGGGAGCAATATGTAGTGACATGTCATCCGCATCTTCAAACAGGATCTAGCCCCCTGCTGCTCCCCCCCACATTCCCTGCAGCCGCAGTTTTCGTACAACATGTACGAAACATGTCAGCACACTCTTTCCGGGGAAGTAAAAGGGTAAAATCCAGAACGAAAAGCTGATTATCGAGGGCAATAAAGAGCTTCTAGCGAGGATGGAAGACTAGCTCTTAGGCAGTCAGATCGACGGAAAAGACAACCTATCATGGTTAACTCCAGGCTTACGCATATAAATATGGCGAGATAGCAAATAACTAGGCTCCGATTGCAATAGAGTGTGCCCAAATCTACTATCGCCACTCCCCTGCGGTGGTGGATTTCTCATATTGTTACCCAACAGACTGCCCATTGCCGTGTATACTGGTCTCTTCATCTTTAGTTATCTGGAAGATCCTGAGCTTTCAAGACATCACCATAGGGATCATTAGCTTCCAGTAGATCTGATAGCTTTCCTTCTGCAAGTTTCGTCTTTTTCTAGCTTGTTTGAAATAAGCAAAGGATCACACAACATGCTTTCAGAGAATGAGCTCTACCCTTACTCAGTTCCCGTTGACCGGGAGAAGGTGGTGAGATCTGGTGCTCTGACATCTCTGCCTGTCAGGATACACCGATATGACCACCTCTCGGACGCCGGGGCGTTGTGCTTGACCAATGACTGGCGTGTCACCATGAAAGATGGGCAAGACCGGAAGTCAAATGGCTCGCCATGTGTTGTAGGGAATTGGGGAAGCTTCATCTGGCCTGAGAGGTATGATCAGATAGATGCGGAAAGGGCAGAGCTCCCTTCTCACAGAGACACATAGAGTAGAACGAGTGGCTAACCATGACGCTTTTATAGTCGACCAGAAAGACTTGGGCTTCTCTGCTACCTGCTAGATGCGGGCTGTTTTCACGATGGTATGTAAAATACTTCTACCTCATGAGTGGACAGCTGCTGACCGTTGTGCATAGATGCCTGTGAGGAGATGTCCATCGCTGCGGCTCATGAAGAGCACTTGGACATGGAGGCAGCTATGGACGTTGATGACAACCGAGCGCTAGACAGTGACTCACGGTCCTTGAAGACGAAGCATCTTGTCTCAACCGCTGTTCTTGAATGCATGAAGGTCGACAGAGAAGGCGCCATGCGTATGCTGGAAGCCTACCGGAAGAAATGGCTCCAGATCATGGAGACCTACAACACCGAGGAGATCAACAATGTCGAAGACTATTTCTTCGCACGGGCGAACAACGGGGGCATGGGGTGAGTAGAGCTTCCATCATGCCACGTGGACACGATGAACTGACGATGACCTCAGAGCGTATTACGCGATGCTTGAGTTCGCCTTGGGCATCATAATCACTGACGATGAGTATGAGATGATGGCTGAGCCCATCACACATGTGGAAAGATGCATGCTTCTCACCAACGACTACTGGAGCTGGCCACGTGAGCGCAAGCAAGCCGAGACCCAGGAAGCTGGCAAGGTCTTCAACATCGTGTGGTTTCTAATGAAGACTGATTCCTGCACCGAGGAAGAAGCAGTCGCAAGAGTTCGTGAGCTGGTCTACGAAGAAGAACAGAAGTGGACTGCTGCCAAAGACCGCCTGTACAGTCGGTTTCCCAATCTGCGGCCGGACTTGGTCAAGTTCTTGGAGAACCTGCACACGGCACTGGCGGGCAATGACTACTGGAGTTCGCAGTGTTATCGCCACAATGACTGGACGCACATCCCAGAACTCCCTGGCGAGGATGCGCCCAAGCTCAACGAGCTAGCCGGCCTGGGTCAGTCGTTGGTGAAAGAAGATCCACTGCCTGGCACTTCGGCCCCTGTGCAGAAGAATATTGATGTGGACAGCGTGCGGATCACTCCACGCAAGCGATCCGCCGATACGACCTCTAGCGATGACACTCCGTCAAAAGCGAAAGGGAGCACATCCAGCGAAGACTCAGCCAGTAAAGACTCGATCTCCTCAGCCAGCACTCCACCAAGTGTGTCCAAGAGACAGGCATTACATCCAACCAACCCTTACCAATCGTCTGCGCACGACACGGGTGTTTTTGATTCCCCAGCCTTGAGGGACCCGATTAAGTACATCAGGAGCATGCCGTCCAAGAACCTCCGGACACAGCTCATCGACTGCTTCAACACCTGGTTGAATGTTCCCGCATCTGCGATCCCGGTCATCAAGGAAGTCATTGACTGTCTGCACCATTCTTCACTGATCCTGGATGACATCGAGGACGGTTCACATCTGAGACGCGGGTTCCCAGCTACTCATGTCGTCTATGGAGAGTGCCAGGCCATCAACAGCGCCACGTTTCTCTACGTCCAAGCAGTGGAGAGCGTCCACGCCGCGGCCCGGGGCAACCCGGAGATGATGGACGTCTTCCTCAAACACCTGCGGCAGCTCTTCAACGGCCAGAGCTGGGACCTGTACTGGACGTACCACCGCCAGTGCCCCACCGAGGAGCAGTACCTGGAGATGGTGGACCAGAAGACGGGCGCCATGTTGCAACTGCTGGTGGGCTTGATGCAGACGGCGCAGGGGCAGCAGAAACAGCAGCTAGGCAAGAGCGGGCTCCTCCCTGGTGAGGCCCTCTTCAAGTTCACGCAGCTGTTCGGCCGGTTCTTCCAGGTCCGCGACGACTACATGAACCTCGCGTCGGTCGACTACGCGCGGCAAAAGGGCTTTGCTGAGGACCTCGACGAGCGCAAGTTCTCGTACATGATCGTGCACATGTACCAAAGGTACCCTGAGGCCCGGGACAAGGTCGAGGGTGTCTTCAAGACCATGAAGCAGGGTGTTCTCCCGCAGCTTGCGGCGGATACGAGCAAGAAGTACATCCTGTCTGTCCTTGAAGAGTCGGGGTCAATCGCAGCTACCAAGGAGCTGCTGACGAGGTGGCATGACGAGATCATGGAGGAGATTGGGGCCCTGGAGGCGCACTTTGGGGTTGACAATGGTGTGCTTCGGTTGCTGGTGGAGACCTTACGAGTCTGATGATGGTGTTTGTATTGGCTTTTGGTGGAGTGCCTTGGCAAGAAGCTTGATTTGTCCCGCCCTTGGCAGAAGCTTGATTTGACTCACCTTGGAAATGGATGACCGTAAATGATGAAGATTCTGTAACACACATAGATATACAATCGTTACACGTACAATCCGACCTCGAGCTCTTTGATGCTCCTGATATGTGATGGCCTCACTTGTGTGACAGCCTCAGGGTAAAATCATCTGCTGGGTGATGGTTATCTTGTGCGGAGTGACATGGTTAGGCGTGGGGGACAATCCTGGCTTACCACCTGGGGCAGGTGCGACCTGCGCTGGATCGCCTGCATCAAGCGAAGGAAGGTGTCGGTCTAGAAGGTACACGCCGCTTCGAGGGGGTGCTTATTCAGGGAGTCGCGGATACCCTGTCTTGCTCGTTTGGGTGGTCAGACATCGGGAAGCGCTAATTTATTACTCTGCAGGGCGTGGACGAAAACAATGCTTACTGCCTCTGGAGGTACTGTACCATGTTAATTTCTGGTCCGTGTGCCTGGGGCATCTCTTTTGTGTCACCTACTCTCACACCAACACTGGGCAAACAGCAAGCCCAGCCCTCCTGCCCTCCGGTGTCTCACTTCTGGCCAGTTCCCCCACGCTCCCTCCCACCTCCGCTTGGCGCGATTGAACACGTTCTTCTTGACGTGCCGACGGCCGCTGCATCGATCAATCTAGTCAAAGAGGCACCTTTCTTTGCACCACAATCAGCTTCTCTTCTCCATGGCGACGACGCAAGAGACGCAGAAGAGTGAGAAGATGGGACAGGAGAATGCAGAAGGCGATTCATCGTCACCGCCGACGGAGCAAGACACCGACACTGCTGCCGCCGAGGTTGCCATGGCCGACAAGCACAAGACAGGAATAGATGGGCCAGTCACTGCCCCAGATGTGGAAAAGGCCATGCCCTCAACCGCTGTTGGTGAAGACGAGCAATGGTCGGTATGGTCGACCCGAGGGAAACGCACCATCATCTTCTCGGCTTCTTTTGCCTCGCTCTTGTCACCGCTTTCCAGCAACATCTACTTCCCAGCTCTTGAGCCCATCGCAAGAGACTTGCATGTCTCCAACACCCTGGTCAATCTGTCCATCTCGACCTACATCATCCTCCAAGGCATCGCTCCGACATTCTCGGCTCAGCTGTCAGATACCTCCGGCCGCAGACCAGTGTACTTGGTCTGTCTGATCCTCTTCCTTGCCGCAAACATTGGCCTGGGCGTGCAAAACAGCTATGCGGCCCTGCTGGTCCTGCGCTGTGTCCAAAGCGCAGGCAGCAGTGGTATAGCAGCTCTGTCCAATGCTGTAGCCGCAGATGTCGCGACGCCAGCAGAGCGAGGGAGCTACGTCTCGTTTGCGTCCGCCCTCCCCATGCTCGCCACGGCTATTGTAAGTACAACAAATGCCCCACCACATAGCTTCTGGAACTTGGAAAGCTGACGCCGCATTAGGGGCCCGTCATCGGTGGACTAATGGCCCAATTCGCCGGGTGGCATTCGATCTTCTGGCTTCTCACCGGGCTGGCCGGCGTCGTCACCATTCCGATAGCCCTCTTCTTCCCCGAGACCTGCCGCAAGGTTGTCGGTAACGGCTCTATTCCACCGCCTAGATGGGATAGATGCTACACCAACGTGTGGTACGAACGACGCACTATAAGTCGGGGCGGAGAGGTACCTTACGAGAAACGTGATGATCTGGCCAAAGGGCGAAAGCTTAGGTTCCCGAATCCTCTGGCCCCAATCACACTCCTCCTCCAGCGGGAGTGCGGGTGGGCCTTACTGTACAGCTCCATCCTGGCCTGCTCGTTCTATGCTACCCTCGCCTTGATCCCGTCACAGTTTGGCAGGATATACAGCTTCAACGAGCTGCAGGTTTCCCTCTGCTATCTCCCATTCGGGATTGGTGCTCTCGTGGCAGCCTTCAGCCGCGGCAAGTTCATCGATGCGAACTTCTACCGCCATGCGAGACGCCTCGGTATTACCGTCGAGAAGAACCGCCGGACCGACCTGGCCGGGTTCCCCATTGAGCGGGCAAGGCTGGAGGTCGCAATACCGACGATCATCTTGACAACCGCGTGCACCATCGCCTTCGGCTGGATGCTACAGGAATCTGTCCACGTGTCAGGCCCGATAATTATGCTCTTCTGCATAGGTTTCTGCGCGTCGGCATCTCTAAACTGCATCGCGGCACTGTTGTTGGACCTCTATGTGGGGAGAGCGGGCACCGTGACCGCATCGAACAATTTGCTGAGGTGCCTCCTGGGGGCTGGTGCCACTGCTGCCACAGTGCCCATGATCGACGGTGTTGGGATTGGCTGGGCGATGACGATATTCGGCCTCTTGAACACTGTTTTCATGCCGCTGCTGTGGTATATCATGAGGGAAGGTCCAAAATGGCGAGAGCGAAGGGCGGCTAAGACGTCGTAAACCAAAACTCCCAGGCCGTAAAGCAAGTTGTACGATATGTGTGTATTATAGAATGAAGACTAATCGAGAGACGTATGAAGGAATGTTGGCATTGGTGGTTTGGGTGACGTTGGAAAACGTGCTCATGAACCCCACTAGAGTGCCTCTAGTTCGTCTACTACTGTGGGCATTTCCGTGGATTTACCGATACACATGTACGCTAGACTTCGACCGATATAAACGCCCCACCGCCGTCGTTTTGGGACCCTAACAGGAGCGGACCTGGATTGTTGGTTTTGGCGGACCGAACCCTGGCACGGGAACCTGGATCAAAATCCGAGGATCCCAAGTAAAGTTGCCAACGACTTGAGCTGTTTCTAAGCGCAACTTATTTGCATTGATGGGGATTCAACTATTATTTGATTTTTTTTGATGCAAATATATCTGCTGGCTTTCGTGTAATTTGACCATCGAATCCATGATGGCCTGGTTAGGAGTCTGTCAGGCATGCGCTTCCTCCGAGCAGCTGAATCTGGCTGCAGCCACAGACGTGTCAGCTGAGGAGAAAGAATATCGACGGCTGCATGTGGGCACCTGAACCTCAACACAACCAGCACTAGCAGCGCGGGCCATACAGGCAATCACCATGACGGCCCTTGCCATACCATTGCATCGTTATGAAGACCTACCGAAAGACGCATTCCGCCTGCTTAGCATCGTCAACAGGCAGGGCCCTGTCATCCAGTGCACGCTGTCCACCTTCTCCCTCGACGGACCACCCGCCTACAGCGCCCTGTCCTACACGTGGGGCAGTGCAATCCCGGGCGACGGACTGACGCCGGACCTGGATCGCACGCTGATGTGCAACGGGTGCGAGGTGCCCATCACTGCCAGCCTGGAGCACGCCCTGCGTTCGGTGCCGCTCGCATACGAGTGCATCTGGGCCGACGCCGTGTGCATTAACCAGCAGGACGTGAACGAGCGGAGCGCACAGGTCGCTCTCATGGGGAAAATCTACTCTCAGGCCAGCCAGGTCCTGGTCTGGCTCGGGCCCGCGGACGACTCCACGCAGACGGCCTTCGATTTCATACGCGACTTTGCGAGCCGCATGCCCGACGAGGTGTTTCATTTCAACGCGGTGGAGTCGAGGCTGTTCTTCTCGGAGAACGGCTTCTGGGACAAGATAGGTCGCCCCGAGTGGAGTGCTGTCGAGAAGCACGCGCTTGCTCGGTTGTTCATGCGGAACTGGTTCAGCAGGACGTGGGTGATACAAGAGGTAGTCTTTGCAAGCGACGCCGTGGTGTTTTGTGGCTCGCACTCAGCGCCCTGGCAGGCCTTCTCTGTGGTCTCGGCCTTCTCTTCACACCAAGACCTCACACGCATCGCCATGGAAGAGGTCGACGGCGCCAGGGAGTTCTTGGCGATGGGCGGTGGTTATTCGAGGGTCATCGGGTCCGTCCCCAACAACATCGAGCTCTTGAAAGATGATTGCATAAATGCCGCCAATCGTTTGAGCGATGAGAATCGGGACTTCGAGTCGGCAATGGTGTTGGAACGCATCGTCTGGTCAACACGGAATGTGCAAGCCACCGACCCCAGGGACAAGGTTTTCGCGCCTGTAGCACTACTTCTTCATTTGTTGCCGAGTGAAGAACTGACGGCCAGGCTCAAACCGGATTACTCGAAGCCCGTTGCTCAGGTCTTCATCGAGGTGACCTCGTATCTGCTGCAAAATTGCGACAAGCCCGGAAGGGCCTTCATGCTGTCCTTGGTCGGGGACACGACGCGGTCTCAGGTGGGAGGTTTGCCTTCTTGGGTACCCGATTACAGTACCCATACCCCTATCAGCATTGCCGCCCAGTTCGATCGCAAATTCAATTGCACTGCGGGCCTTGATCTGGACATTTACCTCGAATTTATTCCACGAGAGTCACAACTCCGCTTATGGGCGTCCCAATTCGACACCGTATCGGTACTGCTACCTCAACTCTTCCAAAAAGGCCAGGGCTCAGTTGCTGAGCTTTTGCCGTGGCTTCAATTTGCAGCGGCCCTTCCGGACTTCGATGCCAGCGGAGAGCCAGCGATTTTGTCCATGATTCATTCCTTCACTGCGAATGGGACTCGGGAATACGATTGCAGAACCGCGTTTGCCAGGTTTCGAGAGATGCTCACCAAAGTCTTCTGCCTCCTGGTTAGTCGAAGCCAGATATCAGTCGATCAATTACTAGCACCAGGAACCAATCTGAGTGGACTGCTTGATGACCTCGAGAGGCGTCGCATAACGGCTTTTCCAACCTGTAAGCAACTCCGTGATGCAGTGCATGAACCAGGAATTGCCTTGAAACCCGAAGATGAAGCTTTCAGGTTCATGAAAGCTGGTAGTGGGCGGCTTTTCCAGTCGACTCAAGGGTATCTCGGGATCATGCCAAAAACAGCTCAAACCGGGGATGAGGTCTTCTTTGTGCCAGGGTCTACAGTACCGTTCCTGCTCAGGAAGGCGAAGAAATCTGGTGAATATGAGTTGGTGGGCGAAGCTTATGTCCATGGTGTCATGTATGGTGAGTTGTGGAGAGAGGGCCTACAGCCCGAATGGTCATCTGTGACTCTTGTCTAGCGTCCTCCAACGGGATTTGATAAGTATTTGAAAGTTACCTCGAAACTCAGTATCTCCTTATCGAAGACGAGTGAGGAAGGGGGCACTCATGCATCTTGGGTGAACACGAGATCATCAACCGCTCCAACCAAGTACTCGATGTTGGGTTTATTGGTACAAATGAAAACCTTCCCATCCTCAACATCTCTCGAGGCCAGTTTGAGAACAATCATGCAGCCATTATCTGACTCGTCATCTAATTTCTAAACTGGAATGAATGAGCAGGTGATCCTAAGTTTGAGCAAAGAATACAAATAAATAGCATAGGATGCTACTCTATCTTGTCTTGGTGAGATTCCACGACCCTATGGAGACCATCGAGGTGGATACTGTGGCCAAAAGAAAAGGCGAAATGCCATGCAGCTACTCAGTGACAACCCTACAAGTTGCAGTCTTCATGACAGGATTCAGGTCTGAAGAAGACCAGAATTCCTGGCCTCAGAGGTTAGGATGTCTACTTGTCTCTCCGTGTCCTTCCCGATCCAGTCCAACGGAGCCAATGACTTTCATCAATTTACAGAAAGACGCACACCACGGAAAGGCCCCGAGGAGCTTGGTCTAATGAAGAGATCTTGACAAAAGTCAAAGGGGGTCTAGGGGGTTAGGTCGTGTCCGACGCTGTTTTTAAATTTTGCTGCTCCTTGATACAAGGCCCAGGTCCCGCAACTCGCATCTTGACAGGGCATGGGAGCATAGCCACAGTACA
Source organism: Diaporthe vaccinii (assembly GCA_039880775.1). Lineage (NCBI taxonomy): Eukaryota > Fungi > Ascomycota > Sordariomycetes > Diaporthales > Diaporthaceae > Diaporthe > Diaporthe vaccinii. The sequence continues at coordinate 101,381 of JBCEDN010000032.1, forward strand.
GACACGACCTACGGTGGAATGGGACGATCCCCAGAGTTCAGGAGGCTAATCTTCCTTCGGCCACGCGCCTGGCACCATCAAACTTGTCACTGGGGACGGCCAACCAAAAGCACACGCAATGCACGTCAACTCGGGTTCGGGCCAAGTACGGCGTTCTATGCTGTCGCCCAGTACCCTGTCGTCCCACACGTCTCATACTGGAATTCAAGATATCGACAAGTCACGATTCATACAAATAAGCCTAGAATGTATCTGCAGTAGCCCATTTCTCTAGAGCACACCGTCAGTGGACATGCGTGGAGACTCCGCGCGTTGCCTTGGGGCATTCATTCGACCTTCTGACGACGCCTCCCCCCCTCGACCTCCAAGCGAGTTTCGTTACTCATGACTTCAAGTTCCATCTCCACATGTCGTCCAACATGTCTAAGCCGCAAGGAAAGGCTGGTATTTCATCAATACATCACCTGAATGCGTCCGCAGATTCCGTTAATATTATATAGGACGCTCCGCCCCCGTGCGAGTCGTGCTGTTCCGTCCCCGTTTTGGCCAGCTCTGCGGCTCCCAACGGCAAGAAGTCCATTTCACTCACGATTTTGAGTGCCTCTATGGCATTTAAATAGCATAAAGTGGCATAGATATCGATTTCGCTTCCTCGTTGCCCGATAAGCTTAACCATCCTAACTCTAAGCATATCTCGACCCGTCAACACACATGTAGATCTCTCTAAAACCTGTCGTGAAAAGTTTCCCAGTCGAGATGCGTTCCAATTCGAACATACAACCCGATCAAATGGTCGGAAAACCCTGCCGAAGATATTCGTGATAACTCTTACATCGACGGCCCCGACAGCAGATGCAACCAGGGAGCCTTCACCAATGCCGCCAAGACGGACGTCTTTGAGGTCGCCGCGGCAACCGATGTGACTGTGCAGCTCGGCGTTGGCGCCACCATGCAGCACCCGGGTGAGTGCTTTGCCCCCACGGCCATTTGTCATTTGCCCACGTTGTGTTGACTGACCCCCTATGCTTACAAGACCCGCCTTGTACTACATGTCCAAGGCCCCTGGTGGCGACGTCAAGACCTACGATGGCTCCGGCGACTGGTTCAAGATTGGCGAGACGGGTGTGTGCAACGAAAGTGGCGACTTCGCCAAAGACGCATGGTGCACTTATGACAAGAACACCCTTACCGCCACTATCCCCAGCGACACTCCCTCGGGCGAGTACCTCATGCGGTTTGAGCACATTGGTAAGCTATTTGGATGAATTCACCTCACATCGTGTGTGTTGACCCTGTCTAACACCTACCAGGCATCCACAAGTCGTTCATGAACGAGCCCGAGCACTTCGTGTCCTGTCTCCAGGTCAAGGTCACCGGGGGCGGCAGCGGGACCCCCGGCCCGTTGGTGCAGTTCCCGGGCGCGTACAAGTCCACCGACCCCTACGTGAGCTTCAGCATCTACAACGGCTACAAGGCCCTCACCATGCCCGGCCCTGCCGTGTGGACCGGCGGCTCGAGCAGCAGCAGCAGCGCCAGCAGCGTGTCGGGCGGTGCCAACGACACCGTGGACGAGTTCTCGGTGGCCAACGAGACTCAGGCGCAGACGACCCTGTCGACCGTTACACGCTCTGCCGCGGCCGCCGCAAAATCGCGAGGGTTGATGGCATGCGTGGCTCGCTCTATATAATCAAAGGTCAATTTTTAATTTTGAGGACAATGGAAATTCTGACTCGGCAATCTTTTGTGATTGGTTGTTTCGCGATGCGAACCTTTGCCTTTTCTCTTGACACTGGACATTCTGATCCATTTATTATCGCGGATGTAGCTTGGAAGAGCTCGCCTCAGCTCATTTTGACATCCATTGGCTCTCCTCATGAGTATTGTAACCCTCCGCCCTGAGGCATCCGAGAACCATGCGACCGGAAATAGTGATCTAGGTCCTCTTCAAGAGCTATCATAAGTCAGAGCTAGTTAGACAAAGCCTTGGATTTCACCCCGGGGAGTAGTGCATGTGCGGCGTGATTTGCATACCTTGGAGCGTCTTAGACTCTCGTGCCAGGAGATGAAACTCTTCCAGCCCCGAATAGACAAGTAAAAAATGGGGAGACAACGGAGCTCCTGTAAAACCCGAAAGTTGAGTGTTATTCAGTTAGCATTCATCCTTTTGGTGTGAGAGTGTCAACATGGTCCCAACATAGGTTCGAAATTACCCTTGGGCAGAGTAAACATCCACGGTTCTGCTACCTCCCAGCCCTTCTCCCGGCACTCATCTGCCCAGTCGCCCCAGGTGGTCCAGATTTGCTGCTGCAGTAATGTATTCGGAGACATCGAGATACCGTTCCACCAGGACGTCAAGGCTGGGTCGACGAGCCCATCATCTCCAACTTCGACGCGGTTCACGTGTGTACGCCCAGGACGTTCACCGGGTCTGTCCTTCCTACCGTCGTACAAGGATAGCTTTGGCCCTTCGGAGGAGTGATGGTGGAGAGTGCAGGGGGAGGCATCGAAATAGATATTTTTGGCTCGGAATGCTGTCGCGAATGGCGGGATATCCGGCCCAAATCTACCCGGCATGTTGTGAAAGGGTCGTTGCTGGGTGCTGACGAACGACTGCAGTCGGCTCAGACAGGCTTGTGGCCACGCCGGACCTCGAGGTAGTGACTTCGACAAAAGCATCGTGTATTATGCTTTCAAAGGGCAGCATGAGTTTCTTTGGGGGAAGAGGGACAGACAATACGCATGAGACACGGACTCGGAACTAGGCAGAAGCATGCAGGCGGCGTTGGTGCTTGCGGGAACAGCTCCAGTAACTAGACTGTTGGCCTCCTCATTTTTGCAACACTTAGCCCCGGCCCTATTGTTTGACCCACGGTGTGCAGCAGACCAAAAGTCATTTCTCTTCGAGTTGCGACTTCTTATGTGATGAATCAGCTTGTACGTGGTCCTGCCGTCTTACTGAATTACTAAGACGGCAATGATGATCTCGTTCAGAGTATGCTGACGAAGGGGCTGGGATTATTGCCTACATGAAGCCCCAGTCAAGAATGGCTTGTAGGGACCGACCGCTGAAGTTGTGACTGTGCCACCCACCCACTTCGCTTCGGGCCGAGAAGGCCAGGCACAAATAGATAGCCCCCCTTCTTCAGAAACAAGCACTCATTCATTATTTTCTGTCTCAAAAGATACATTATACTCCGTGCTCTGCGATCAGCCAAAATCCTTGGGTCGAAAGCGGCCTAGTTATTCCACCCCTGCACTACACGGCCGTTATCTCGTCCGTTCGCCCGCCTATTGGCTTCGCCGAGATCAAGAGAGGGGCTGGTCTTGCCACCCCCACGCCGGTCGAAGAGCTGGATGGCCAGTATTCGATTCATTGACTAGGAGCATTATTATTTCATTGAGTACTAATGGAGAAGCCTTTGTTAAATCAATGCAATAATACTCGGTAACGTCAAAAGCCTAATCAGCACTATGGCGCAGGAGAACACCACCGCCGAGTGCGATGTTGCCATCGTTGGCGGGGGGCCCGTTGGCCTTCTGCTGGCTTATCAGTTGAAGCGATTTGGCGTCTCTGCTGCTGTTTTTGAAAAACACGTCAAAGAGACTCAAGATGCCTATGGACGTGCAGTTGCGCTTTTCCCGAGAACCATGGAGCAGCTAGATCAGCTTGATCTAGGCGAAGCAATGCTGCAGCTTGGCTTTGCTTGTCGAAACAGTGTGACGTACAAGAATGGCGAGAGAATGTAAGCCGACAATATCGATCGCCAATCCACTGCTCTCTTCATCTTAACGCCGGACTGATGGTCAATTTCGCTTCTTTCACAAAGCATCCCTGGCAGAGTCTGGACCTTCATGGAAAATATTCAGGACACGACATATGACTTTGTACTCGTCCTCCGCCAGATGTTTACAGAAGCCATCCTTCGGGAGCATCTGGATGCGATCGATGCTTCGTACTACCAGGCCACAGAGTGCATCGACTTCGCAATCGACGAGTCTGTCCAGGCCGGCGATTATCCGATAACGTCCACATTTGTAAATTCAAAGACCGGGCAGAATCTCAAAGTTAAGAGGTAAGCTTCTAATTGTTTGTTGCGCTGAGCCGCTTAATGGGCGATGTATGTTTTTATTGCTAACGGTGCCTATAGTAAATACTTGATTGGAGCCGACGGCGGACGTAGTTTCGTGCGGAGGGCTTCTGGCATTCCGCTTGATGGAGACATGAGTGAAGACAAGTGGATTAGGATCGATGGTATTGTCGAAACCGATATGCCGATTACTCGGGCTTATGGGTATGTACCACGCACATGTGTATACTCTTATGGTGTCTCGGATCTTGACTTGTATCAGTGCCATCGAAAGCAAGACGCATGGTAATGTTCTTTGGGCACCTCTTGACCACGGAGCTACCCGTATTGGATACTCTTATAGTGCAGAAATTGCTGCAAAGTATCCAGACGGAGTTACTGAAGAAGTAGCTGTCCAGGAGGCCATTGAATGTATGAAGCCATTCAACCTCAGATTCAAGGAGGTTCATTGGTGGACGCTGTGAGACTTTCCTGCCAATACAGTCGGAAAAAGCCATTACTACAGCTCTGGGCTAACAAGATACATAGATATACAATTGCACAGCGTATCGCCAGGGAATTCTCCACTAAAGATCGTGTTTTTCTTTGTGGTGATGCTGCACACACTCACAGCAGTGGCGCTGCCCAGGGTCTCAACACCGGTATTCACGACGCAGTCAATTTGGGCTGGAAGCTAGCGTTGCACATTCGTGCAGCCACCAAGCCCGAGGTGCTCAGCACCTACTCTTCCGAGCGTCTTGCGGTCGTGAATCGTCTGATCAACTACGACAAAGATATTTCCGTGCTCATGTCCCACAAGTGGCCGTCATGGTACGCGGGAGACCCGGACGCTGATCCTTACGTCGTTCTTGGAGAGATATTCGATCAGGCTGCATCCTTCAACACAGGCCTGGGTATTTCGTACCCGCCCAATGTCCTAAACCACGCTTCCACAGCGGATCTCAATGTCTTGGTCGGTGCTCGACCCCCAGACGTCGACCTCATGATGCCAGGGATCAATACGGCGATCCGCTTTCAACGGGTGACTCGTAACGTGGCCAAGTTCTGGGTTGTCGTGTATACCGGAAACCCCCAATCTACCAAGACGTCGCTACTCGAGCTGGAGAGCTTCTTGGAGACGGCCAAGGAGCTGACTACCAATCGGGCGATTGGCTGGATCACTATCAGTCCCACCGTAGGGTTCTCGCCATACGAAGCTTTGGGGATGAATCCTTTTGGAAATTTATATTTCGACCCTACCAATGTTGCTCATGAGAAGATCGGTATAAGTCTGGAGACAGGAGGTGTGATAGTCCTGAGACCAGACGGGCTGGTAAGCTCTGCAGGTCACATCGATGGGCCTTCGATCGAGGCCTATTTCAAAAATATCATGGATCTATAGATGTAAGCTAAATTGGCCGTCCTTATTCCAAGTCCCTCACCCACCAAGGTAGTAGTCTATTATATATGAGAAGGTCCTCACGCCTGAGAGGCAACAGAAGCACAATGTGGCTTTTGAAGTGTTGTTGATTCAGAACTATGTTTGCCTAAGGAAAGGAAAGGAAAAGAAAGAATCACTCCAAGATTCAACCAGAGCAGTTTTGCAGGCCAGTTGGGCTGATAAGATAAGCCTACCAGACAGGAGGGACCCAGGAGGTGCAGCATCTGCATCACAAACGAGCGTGTAGCCGCGGTACCCAAGCTTTGAAGTCTGCCGGGGTTTTACAGTGGAGGCGTGCATATTAAGCCCTTATGTCAGAGCTGTGGCAGTACTATCTCCTCTTCAGTACTGAACAGTTTATTCAAAACCGCTATTCTACTAGATACTTGGTAATATGTGGCCTTGGATAGCTTACAAGTTGACTTACAAAATCTAGAAAACCACAGACAGAAAATGAAAAGAAAATAGACCTCAGCCAGTTAGACGTCAGCCGCAAGAGAACCTGTTCGGCTGCTGCGCCACTTTGGCTGACAGGAGCCAGCCAACTAACACATGGGCCACAGGCAGCCCGACCGACGAGGCCAATGATACAACAAGGAGAGGCTACTATGAATAAGGGGGCCTTCAAATAGCACATGTGTAGTGGAGGCCTTTGCCTGGCCAGGTGGGCACCGCCAGACCTAAACGGGCAGGCTAGACGGGCATTGTGCCAAACGGTAAAGAACCGGTACGCGACGCTTCGTTCTGTGTCATCCTCAGCACTCTGAAATCAGCATCATGGACCTGACGACAGCATCATCAGGAGACCTCCGTATGTCTTCAAACACATATAACACTTCTAATATCCCTCTCTATTTAGTTGTCAAGGTCACCATTTGACTATCGCCATGAAGTTCGAACAATATATTATCAAATATAAATCAACACACGACCTCTTCAAGCACATACGACCATACCCGGCGGAAAATACGGGATCCCGTCCGCTCTCCCAATGTCAAGTCGCTGAGGGCTGGATTAGTAGTTGGGTCGGTGACGACCAGCGAACACCCGGTGTTGTATGTTTTTTTGGCTTTTCTTTTTGACTCGCGTGTACTTGTTAGATAGGGATGAGATATCGTGATAATAAAGTTTTGTTAATGTAAGCAATAAGTTCATTTGCACTGATATCTGGACTGGACGTTTATACACTCCCTATTTGAGAACTTTATTTACCCCCAAATCCAGTAAAGCAACTTTCAATTACTGAAGGACCGGGTTCTATAGGGCAGGGTGCAACGAGTACATGACGTTGCCGTCACGGAGGTGGGGCCCCTACCCTGGTCCGAGTCAAACGCTCTTAGATCTATCGTATATACGATCGAGTCGGACTCCGTGACGGCGGAACGGTTTGTCAATCTTCAACGGCTAAGCACCGAACACAGTACACAAATATTTAAAGCCTCGCAAGCATTCCAATCTCTCCAGTTCGTCTGAAGATGCAACTTGTTCAATAATTACAATTTTTTTCAAGGCATCGCAACTTGTGATCAATATGGGTTTCAGGGTGATCATCGCTGGTGGCAGCGTGTCTGGTCCAACTCTGGCGAATGCGCTAGAGAAGTTTAACATCGACTACATTCTGCTCGAGGCGTACCCCTCCATCGCGCCTCAGGTTGGAGCAAGCATTGGTATGCTGCCCAATGGCTTTCGGATTCTCGATCAACTGGGATGTTACGAGCCCGTCCGAAATATTTCCAACGAATTCTACCTCGAGTCATGTATGAATGGACCGGATGGCAAGCCTCGTTCAAAGGGTTCCACAGCCTCAATCCATCATATCGAAAAGCGGTTCGTGTATCTTCACAATCTGTCACACTTTATTTGCGCTGACATCGTCATAGAACTGGTTGTCCTTCCATCTTCATCGATAGGCAGATGCTGCTTCAAGTCCTGTACGACAACTTGGTGCACAAGGACAAAGTCTTTACCAAGAAGAGAGTGACTAATGTTGATATTGTCGACGGAGGTGTTCACGTTCGCACCGAAGACGGTGACTCGTTTGAGGGAGATATAATAGTTGGTGCAGACGGCATTCACAGCGCTGTGCGAGATGAGATGTGGCGCATCGGACATCAACTGAGCCCGGGCTATTTCCCACCTGATGAACACTCAAGCAAGTGACGGCCGCATCCATCCTGCAGGTTCCCCCTGCTAACATCAGGATTCAGGAGTCCCCGTCAGCACCAAGTACATTTTTGGAATTTCCAAGCGGCCCAAAGGCATGCCCGATCTAACTCAACAGACATGCGCGTACGCTGGACGAAGTTATCTCATCATTCATGCGCCAATAAACCGCACGTATTGGTTCTTGTTCAAAGCTGTCGAGAAGACCCTCCGGGGCAAGGACATCCCGAAGTATTCCAAGGAGCAAATGGAAGACTTGGCACAGGAACATGTCGACGACAAGATCTGTGAAACCGTCACATTCGGCGCTCTTTACGGGAACCGCATCATGTCAACCTTGGTGCCGCTGGAGGAGTATGTTTTTGAGAAGTGGCATTACAAGCGGATCATCACTATTGGAGATGCCTGCCACAAGGTGAATCCAGAAAGCACATTGTCATCAAGGCCGTCGCTAATGATAACAGATCGATCTCCTGTCAGGCCAAGGACGCAATGGTGCCATCGAAGCTGCTGCGCTCCTGGGCAACGCTCTCACCGACATGCTCGAGAAGAATCCCAAGCCATCTGAAGCAGAAGTCGAATCCGCCCTGGCCCAAGTCCATATCAACCGCCACAAAAGAGCAGTGGATCTCGTGTCGCAGGCTCATAAACTTCAGATGATTGTGACCGGCAGATCTCCTGCCTCCAAGCTCGTCACCGAATACTTAATGCCTATATTAGGCCCGGAAGCTTTCCTCAAGGTTGTGATCCCCATCGCAGCGGCCAGCCAACGCATCAAAAGGCTTCCGGTGCCTAAGCGGTTTAGAATCGTGCCTTTCAACGACGAGCTGCCGGCGCCGCCAATCACAAACAGAGCGGCGTACTGAGCGCCATGGATCCTGGCTGTTGGCTCTCTGGCAGTATTGCTGCATCAAAATGCTCAGCCATCGGCTTGCACCGCGATCGCCGATTCTTTCAGGGCTCTCCAAGCACTCCTACCCAGCCCTCAAGGTGACCTTCTTGCATCCCGCAAATTGGTCGCATCCGTCATCAGTGCCGAGAACAACGTCGAGACTATCCGACTTCAGGCCAACCTCTTCGCCACCCTGGCTCTTTGGCTTGTCGAGGGCAATCGCCACGGCAACAACCTGGCTGTCATCACCTGGTAAGCTGCCTACCAATGTTTCCAACGACTTACCGAGACTAACCCATCAAAGGCCCTCAGCATGCGTCGCAGCCTACACTGTCTTCGGCCCCAAAGCTCTGCTGCCCTCTCTGGGCCTCTCCACCCTCCTCCTTGGCTCGGGCAATATTCCCGCTCGCCATGTCCCGACCAACATCGCAAGGTCCATCCTCCCAGCCGTTCTCGCAGGCTATGGCATCCCGACCCTACTCGCCTCACTACCAATTCAGAACCCGCTGCTCCGACAGGCCGTCACCATCGTCTGTAACCTTTCCCCGCTCATCACCACTGGCTTGTGCAGAGGCTTCCCTTCCGCCATCCAGGCTGTCAAGAACCTCATCAATCCGCCCAAGCCCGGGGTCGAGATCAGGGAAGAGGAGAAGGAGGGTTTCCACGACATGTACAAGACGACAGATGTCGCTCCGCTCAAGAGGACGTATGCTTTCGACGCCGGTATCAGTGCCGTTGTGCACGTTGCGACCGCACTTTATAGCATTGCTGAGACGCCTGCTGTTGGCTCTGGCGGGTTCTTCTCTGGAACCAGCGCTCTACTTGGCCTGACGTCGGCTGCTCTGTCTACATACCTGACGTACGACATGCGGTACCGCGGATTTCTCACAACCAAGCAGTCTTTAGCAGCAGGGGTGGTCAACTTGGTTAACAACATTCTCCTCGGGCCCGGTGCTGCTATGTCGGTGTTCTTTTACTTTCGGGAACACATTGTATCTAATCTTGGCGACCGAGGCAATTTCGGGTTCCCTCAAAACAGTCCCTGCTATCTATCACTTCTATCTGTCAAGTTCTTTTGTCTTATTTCTTCCCAAGTGCTCTTAGCATTCCTCGTTTTCGTTTCCAAATAATTACTTGTTGTTTACTAAGACTGTAAAAACGGACCAGGAGTTGTATATCTTTTTTGTCAGAACATTTTGTTACAGACCGCTTGCGCTCACATTAAAACAAATCCATCCGCCTTTTGGGTTGCTCTAAACAAGAACGTTAGGACTGCATATGTGTGATAGAAGACGGTGACTGGATTAGCTCAGATCAAGAATTTAGATGATTGGTCGCCCCAATTGACTAAGTGACGGCTTCTCCTGGTTACGGTAGGATGGGTGCCAAGGCCTAGATAAGTTGCCAACCGATTGCTCTAGTCACCAACAACATGCTCTAGTGACCAACGGCAAACCAACACCGAGCCGGGATCCATTCAGCTTGGAAAACCTTCCACACAGTGTGTTTTGTCAGCAGTACTTATTCTGTTCTAAATCTGACGACCCAGGGGCAGATACAGTGTCTTGACTGCATGCACCGCGTTGCCTGCCTAACCCTAGGACTGGACTGGAGTCAGCAGGAAGTACCAAGAAGGATTTCTTGCCCCTGTGCATCGACCGAGTTATCGCAAAGGCCTGCGCTCCTTCAAGCCAGGATTAAGCTGATGCACATCCGTGATTCTTACAAATATCAACAGCTTCCCCTCGCTTCTGCCCAGTCTTCCGCCACGATCAAATTTCTCTATTCCAACTTCAACTCACATCAATTTCAACATCCGTCCTCCAAAATGTCCCCGATCCGCGACACACTCATCAAAACAGCCAACAGCTACATAGCAGGCTTCAACACCAACACCGCCGAAGGCGTCATAGCCTCCCGCACAGCAGACTGCAGACAGGTCATCCGCCCGTCCAGCGTTCCCCCGCCATGGAACAGCCCACCCCGGACCAATAAGGAGTACCAGGCCTTCGTCGTGCCCGGGTTTGAGATCATGCGAAATATCCGGATCAGCCTCGCTGAGGGGGAGGACATGCTCGTTGATGAGGTGGCGCGCAAGGTCCTGCTGCACCTTACGTCTACCGGCGAGTCCGACTTTGCCCCCTATGCCAACGAGTACATGATCGTGCTCAAGATGACGGACGATGGGACGCTGATCAAGGAGATCGTCGAGTTTATCGATAGTGCCACCACGCGGGACCTCGCCGCTGGCCTCGCCGATCATGTCAAACCGGAGTGATGATGGGGCTTGGGGGCGTGACTGGAATGCATATAAAACTGAGAAGCGACGTGCTGGCTGACTCTAGCTCCAAGCACATTTTAGAGCATGCTCCTTTAAATGAAAAGAGATTCAGCATAGTTCCGGGCGGATCAAACCCAGATGGGCTGGACTTGGGAAGTCCATATCGTGAAGGAGTGTTCGTACCATGAAAATGGAGAATTACGTTCACACACAAGCAATGTTGCTTGTGTCTGAATTGAAAGCTCTGTGCGACATCATGGACCAATCTACTGCTGCAAGGAAAATCGGGAAGAGAAAAGTAGTTGCCTTGAAACTCTAGATCTGCTTTATGAGACTTTTTTTCAGTGAGCTTTGTGAGGTTGAATTGTCCTGTTTTCCCAAGCCGACGGCACCTAACGCCCATGGCAGATGATGGCAATGCACTCAAAGGTCAAGGTCTCCAAAGTCCTTCCCATCATGTTGACCCAGCCGCCTCCCTGGACGACCAGATGGCTGCTAAACAGCTGCAGACTTTGACACTTCCACGCCGATCCTCTGTGCTTCCAGCTACTGACATCCGTGTCTTGCTGAGCCTCATTCTCGACATCGTCATTTCCATTGGAGCCTTCGTCTTTTTGACCATGCGCGAAGCCAAGGATCATCTGTTTAAGGTTTGAGACCGATGTCGCGCCGACCGCATACGCCACAACACTCCCAATCGACTCCCACGATCGGAGGATACCGGTGGTGCGCGCAATATCTCCGTCGTTCTGGCCCCCCTTGATCTCGGCCATCAACCAGTATATATATGTCTGCAGAACCTCGTAGAAGAACTTGAACAGAAGGTAGACGGCAAAGGCCGAGTTGAACCATGGCCCACCACCGAGATCAAATGTGGGAGGGTCTTCGAGCCTAGACAGCTCGGACTCTATGACGGCGTTCCACGTCCAGGCACCCGTCACAAACACCAGGACGAAGATGTAGACACCTTTGCTTCTGGTCGAACGAGAAAATCGGTTCCAATCAAGTATCAAACCCGTCACTAAGTCACCGGCAGCCCCCACAATAGCTGTAAGGAAGGATGCCAACGCCCTGGAGCGGACGGTGAAGTAGGCTATGAGGGACTAGTCAGCACCGTCCCTTGAATCAGAGCGACAGTTTGAATCGCTCAAGGAGATATGAGAAGGACCAACCTGTAAGGTAATTGCTCTGATATGTTACACCGAATTGTCCAGCCATGAACACAGGTATAAGCATCAGCATCTCGCGGTTCCGCAGTTGCTTCCAGATGGCGCGGGCCTCAAAACCGAGGGTAGTCTTTTTCATGTAGGGGATTCTGGTGCCGTCCTGCCTGATGACATTTTGCGGCTGAGACAGCAACAACGCAAAGGGTGCTCCAAGGGCCGAAATGGCCACCAGGCCCTGGTACGTAGTGTATGTAACCTTTCCAGCATGGTTCGTGTTTATGTTCAAGGCGAGGGATATGGCACCGCCTACAAGCGGACCTAATTGTCTAATGCACATCCATACAGCGACGTATCTGTCTTCGTAATCAGTCATGGTGATAATCAATTGATCGATCCATCGCTTAGCTTCATGCCATGGAAATTGTCCTGATAGGCTTACCTTCCTCGCACCGTCTCCTCAGGCCACCCAACTGCAATTGCTGCTTCGCTAGCCCAGAACAGTGACGCCCCTATCCCACAGGAGGCGGCTCCCAATAGCATAAACCATTGGTTTCCATAACGATTATTGCAATATAGCCCGGCAGCATATGGAGTAAAAATGCGGCGCCGATGAAAAGAGTCCATTTGGCCGTGATTCTGTTAGTAATACCGCCTGCAATCACACAAGCTATAGACATGAGGCCATAGGTAAGTGCATTCGCAGCATTATTCAAAAATGGCTACGCAGTACGTTAGCTAGAGAATGACAGTTGCAAAGGGAGTATTTTGTGGCTGATATGGCTTTAGACTTAAAGGGAAACTCACTGTGGCGTTGCCACCGGCTCCCAAATTGTTGAGTGCGGTCCATATGCCGGGCTCACAGAAGGCTACCAGCCCGACAACGACGATCTGAAAAAGACATGAGCTGTAAACACGTCCTAATCGGTCAGGTACCATTTTTAACATTGAAAAAATGCCAGTAAGCAGCGGGTTCAGAGAGAGGTTGGCGTGCGTACCATGCTTGTCCGGGCAAGTACCTCAGCTTTATTCCAAAACTCGTTATCACGGCTAGTGGTCGCTCTGTGTAAATATTTTCCACCAGGGATAACCCGACCGTGATTATGGTAGCACGCCATATCTCTGGGTATTTTGCGCAATGTTTCTGCAGTGCCAGGGGCACCAGAGAGGCCGAGTTGCGGCCGACTGCGCTGATTATGCCGCCGCAGTGAGCACGCAATGCCCCACGCATATGGTGTCCGTTACTCGTTCTTGCGTTGATATGCGGGCCCATACAACATCATACCGATCAAATTATCATATTTTCCAAATTGCACCGTCAAGGTTCAAGAACAATCGTATTGCACGGATTTGAAGGCTATTACTCGGGATTTCTGTCTGGTCTTGTCTCCAGACGTGTACTCGTTGTAACGTCCCATCTAGTTATAAAAGTCTAGAGATATCAGGCACAGCTCCAACCCTCCCTCTTATGCCGCCACAGATAATGGAAGCCCAAGTAGTCAGTCTAAATTATACAGACACTTGAAATAACAAGCTTCTCACGGTATCGATTCGGGAAAATCGTCCGGTTGTTTACTTTGCATCAGTAGCACAATTACGCAAATCATATAACTGGGAAATATCAAGGTTCCGGCTACATATTGCCAATGGTCCGACAGGCATTTCCGGATAACGAACCGTTCTTGTAGAAGTGCGAAGAGTGTCATGCGGTACTCCATGGCAGTTCCATTCTCGTCTTCTATTTACGACGCCCGACCACAATTCACTCCGAGAAAAGGCCCTCACTGCTGTCGTCCCCCCTTCAAGACCGTTTAATTTACCAACAGCGAACAAGAAATGCCACCACGTTCTGTTCAGAGTATCGTCTCAAGCTAACGACGTCGTTGGCTACATGAATATAGAACACAGTTGGGACTTGGAACAACCCCCCCCCTGCAGCAGATACTTTCGAGGTTCTTAGGCGTGTCGCAAGGGCTAGGGTTAACAAGGACATGATTCGCTAGTCTAGCAGACCATGCAGTATTGTCAACAACGCGCTGGTGTGGGGAAGTCCCAAAGTCTCCACTTCCCACTTCCAATTCCATTTCCGTCCACATCATCAACGGCCGACACCACAGCTCACACACAAATCGGCAGACATTGTAGCCAGGGACTTCAAACCGCAATCACATTCTGATTGACCTCTACATCACCACAAGTGAAGGCCTTCGTTGCCTTGTTGGTGTTCTCAATCGCCCCAATCTCCAGTAGCTGCGGCGCAGCACCAGGTCTGGTTGCCCCGGCTACTACGAAGTCGCGGCCGTTTTTTGCGACCAGCTTGTACACAAACAACTCGCCGCAGCGCGATCAGCATTTAAGCACAGCGGATCTCTCCCCGCAGAGGCCCCACCAAAATTCCGACTAAGCGTCTTACAGCCGCATTTGCTCCTCCACTATCTCTTCCGACGGCGTTTTCCTCCTTTTCCCAGATCACCACAATGTCATCGCCGGAGTCAGTACAATCGCCCGTCGAGGCCCTTGAGACAGCCCGACGCGAGAGCCAACAAGCGGCGTACAAGCAGCTGCACGCCACTCTGCGGGAGCTCGACCGCCTCGACGTCCCCGTGCTGGATGACTCGCATCTGCAAGACCTTGGCATCCTCAAGCTCCCCGATATCGACGTTGACGAGCATGCGCCATTTGACCCAGAACCTCTGTTCTTCCGCCCCTACCCTCTCGATGGCGTGGAAGATCTGCCAGGTCTCGTAAAGGGTGCAATCAAGGAGGATTTTTTATGTGATACTTTACAAAGATGGAAAAAGCCTTGTGCGGAGTCGTACTGTCCGGGCGACCTGATGTGCCAAAACATGCATTGTTCATGCAGTCGATACAAGTGGGCCCATTACATGTCTGGCGCATTTGGTGACGGCATTTTGGGGAAGACAAAGTGGCAATACTTGAAGTAAGTGATCACTGAGCTGTGGGCCGTCTCAATTTCGAAGGTCTGAGCGCTGATGCCAGATACAGCTCTCTGTCGGAGGACGACGACATGTACACAGAAGAGACTGTCTCCCACAGCTTTTTCCGTGACGATGAGCTCCTAGGCGCCTATTGTTCTACGGGGTTCTACGACTTATGGTCGAGAAATCGCTTGGAGCCGGAGTTGAGCAAGCCACACCTGGGGGTCGTCGTCTGCGACTCATCTAGGAGCACCTTGGACACTCTAGCCAGCGAGGTAGCAGCTGCCATTACAGTACTCAAATTTCGCTTTCGCGGCGGCGATTTTGTCAACTTTCACACCATTCCTGTAAGTCCACTTTCCGTCCATGTAGCCCGGCGCAGGCTATGACTAATGGCCATCAGGTCATCGTCTACACTTTCCATCACGACGAATCTGCTCGCATCACCCAGGCACATTGGGATGGCCACGGCCTCGTGATTCGCCAGTCGAGGCTGTTGGATTTGCGCGGAGACCAACCCACAAGTGATGCGTACGTGTTTATAAGATGGTTGGCTAATAAGCCAGTGGGAGAAACCGCCTACCAGGTGCCCCAAGACACCAACAGCCTCGGAAACGGTGAGAAACCGCGGCCAGATTGTGCCACACGCTGGGACATTAGTGTAGGGGCTTGATAGTATCATGTGGTTGCAAAACTTAAATTTGGAAAAGTGCAACTGCACTGTCACTCGCATCGTCTGACCGTTGTCCTGTTGGGAGTTTGTGAAACAAATTCGTTTTCTGCCAGGCATATCGTTGGGGGCCGTGGAAGTGCCCAGGCGGCCTACAGAGTCAAGGATTTGGCGCTGTCCATCGCTGCCGCGCGCTCGGCACCAAGCGTCCGATGCAACCTGACCCAGTCCAAGATTCAACGCATATCCTGGCTTGGGTCGCCATACAGGCCGCCGCAGCTACCACGCCACCAGACTGCTGATTTAGCGCAACAAAAATGCAAAAAGCAAGCGGGCAACAACTGGACAGCACGCCCATGAAGGTGGCTGCTGGCTAGACTGCCTGGCCCGCGTGCAGGTGGCCGGGTTTAGCCAACCTGGACCTATCTTATTTTTGGATGCAGGCATACATTGCAGCACCTCTGGAGGTAAAAGGAACCGTGCTCCCTCTCTCGAGAAGCATGAAGACAGTGAGGAAGTCCCGACCCATTGACCGCCGGAACCTTTCCACCATTTTTTGCATGCATGAGTTCTAAGCTGCAACTATGTCTGTCCCATCTTCTTCCCAATCTGAATCTACGTTTGAAACCAATAAATGCAACACGAGATCAAGGCCCGCCGACAATCCAGATAGTTCATCGGTTTGGGAAGGGCTTGTCAAGAAGTATATAGTAAATGCTGGGACTCGACTGGAGCCAGAGTAAGAGATTCAAGTCATATGCACCCATCTACAATCAACTTGATTGAAGAAATGTATCACATATTCCTTGGAAGCAAGGCTAATTGAAGCTTTTGAAGGTTAGACAAAAGTCCTCACCACATCCGTCTCTGCGGTTTGCGAAGGTGGAAGGCCGGGGACGAGGAACCAAAAGGTTCCGCACTTCAGCTCGAGCATTTCCTGCATCTTCGCGCTCTCGTTCAGCAACATGGCCCCGGAGACTTTCCACTTCATGACTTGGTCAAGGCCAAGTATGTGGAAGCTGCCGAGTCATTTATGAGAAGCTGGCAGGACTTTGACAACTATATCATGCAGGTTCCAAGCAATGATCCAGCCATAGATGTTGACAGCCTTGGAGTATTCGCTGGGGCGAAGCTGGTGCAGAACCAAGTCCTCCTGGATGCATACTTGGAAACGGCTCAGGACGCAGCCGATTCGTTCCAAGATTCTACTTTGGAGACCCCCCTGAAGAAGACGAAAAAAGATATGATGAACCAAGATATTGACTTCCACATGAAACCGCCGGAACACGATGCAGCCGACGAGCAGGTCGTCAACCAAGCCTTGATATCATTTGCCTCCGCACTCACACGGAGGTGGATGATCCAGCAGGCGCCAACCACCGCCTATGCTAACGAACAAACACCGACCAAGGGCGGGGGTACTGCTGTGCCACCTCGCGACTGGAAAACAGTTGCAGACTGGACAATGGCTCGAGACAGATTCCATATTCGAGAACGCAAGAGAAACAATGACAGGATTCAAACGGGACACATGGAAGGCTTGATGGCCTCAAAAAGAAAAGACAAGCTCGAGGTCCTGGCTGACAATCATTCCTACGTACGCGTATTGACCAGTGAGACAGACGGGTCTTTGTACCGCATAGGTGCAAGCGCGACAGAGGTCCTCGCAATAGTGGAGGCCAAAAAGCGTCTACGGAGAAGAAACCGCCTGAAGATTGAGTGGCAGGAAGCAGCTGAAATCCTAGCTTGGCTGAATGTGCGGCTCCGGGCGGAAATTGCTGGCAAGGGCAAGGGCCTAATGACAGAGAGGCGAGGCATGCTGGAGCCGAAGCCAGCCGCGGGAAAGTCTCAAGAAAAGTCTCGGTGAGTTATAAAATCCAGCTTCTCATGGTCTAGCGAAGCGAATACCCTGGATGGACGGACTTGCCTACCCAAGTTATGTCACCCAAACCATGTAAAGTGTTGATGAAATGCCAGTTCCTGACCACAATTCTCCGTTGCGTTTTAACCATATGGGCTCATCCCACAGACTCAGTCATCCTTACCATCATCCTCAATCTCACTGACATATCGTCTTTGCAGTTGTCTTCTTGTTGCTCAGGATCGAGAAGAGATGCACCTCGTTATAGGAGAGTGGGATGCACTATACGAAGAGTATGCCCTCGAAGGGAAATTCTCAGACGCGAATATCAAGGTGCTAGAAAAGTTGAAGGCGACGCGAGATCCGGCACGGGCCGACGCTGGCTTCCTGACTTTGCACGTGTATGGGCCATTTGGTGGATACACCACAGGATTATCCTCGCGGAACAGATCGATGAGGAAGCTCAGCGCCAATTTGCTAGCCCTGTCTCTTCACCTCAGTCAAGCATCATGTTCCCCTGCATCTCGAAGGATCTCTCCGGCCGGGTCTATTCAGCTTCCTGCACCACGTGGTACCGGTAGACCATGCTGCGCAGGCTGCACATGCGACTGCCGCTGCGGCAAGACGCCCACTGGCACCCCTGGTGCCTCTAGGTCTCAGTCGGAAAGCTCAGAGTCTCGCAGAGGAAAAGGAGAAGACAGCCGTGGCGGGTCTAGGCCAAGAGAACCCAGCACCAAAAGCACAGCATCTCGTCCTAGCCAAGATTCGGGGCGACACGACACGACGCCCACGAGGGACCAGCGCTCCGGTTCGAAGAGACCTGACGAGCGACACGCGGCCTCAATCAGGGGCCAGTCAGTTCCTAGACCTGTCCAGGCCCAGGCTCATGACAACCTGCCATTGCGGGGACGTCGAGCTGCCGTCGATCCGCAGGGCAGCTCGAGCGAAACCCGTGCCCAACCTGGCCGGTCAAAATCGCGGGGCCGAGATGCTGCTGCAACGGGACATCACGGCCAGCCGCCAGCAACTACAGCGACAATGCCGCCGCCTCCTCCCATGCCTCAAGCCGCCGGCCCACCTGTACCGGTTCCGGGTCAACAGCAGCAATACCAAAGCCAACGGCCTCCTCGTCGGCAAGCAGCTCAGGGGATGCAACCACGCCGCGACCAACAGTACGCTCCAGAAAGCTCTGGTACCCAACAGCAGGGCACTACGAGTTGCACCCAAGCGCACCCGCAAATGCCGCGACCACAGGCGCCCGGACAAACGGACGGCACTGTTCATCAACCACATGATCCCTTCCATGGTCCTGGGCCTTCGTATCAAACGCAGGCAGGGCCATCGTCATTCAGCACCCCGTCTGGGGCTGCTGTACCCCCCGATGGCAGAGATCCGTCCCAACCACAGCGGCAACCGGATGAGACGCCGGTTAAGAAGAAGAAGGATAAGAAGAACACACCAATTAAGGGTATATTTTCATTTGGGAAGAAAAAGGATAAAGGTGATAAGAAATAGGTGTAGGTTGTGTCAGTTGATTTATTTCCATCTAGACTGTAGTGACATTAGAAGATAGATTTGGACCGAAGCCAATGGACTGATCTGTTCTGATGTCGGGCATCGGCTGAAATAGCTGTCTCATAATCACATCTAGGTAGCAAGCCATGTCTTAATTATATACTCCACTGCAACATAGCGTTCCTATGTCGGCCCGTATGCAAGTGAGTGAAACTTCTATGACTGCTTTACTAGCTCAAGGTGGTTTCTCCTGAGGACTTGGGAGTGAAAGCTCCCGTGTTCTGTGTAGGATTCCTCCTTTAGAAACATGACTAATCAACTCCCCTGCCTCTTGTACCAATGTGCGTTGCCGGCTGCCTGGAGGGTCCTGGTTCGGCTCACATCAGCACAAATCTGAGGGCTGCCACCCTTTGACCAAGCTGTTTGGATCTCAATTCCAGACGCAGGAGCCCTTTCCGCACCATTGATCCCCAGACACATACAGGTCGGTTGCATCGATAATTCGAGTCTTGGAGAGCCCACCGATACAGAAAAGACAGTTACAAGGGATTAAATGTGACCGGCCTTGTGCCCGGCATGCACGGCTCCAAGGCCACGCGTGGCTTCTGAACCGGCCAAAGTCCGGGAACTCCTCTGGCAGTTCCGTCACAATTATGACGCTCCCATCTTCAGGTGTACAACTTGGGGCTGAGGCGCAATATAGTGAGCAGGAATTGTGTCAAGTTTGCAAAGAGGTGGACTATTCACTGCGACAGGTCACCCATCAGAATCGCACTTTCCGTCCTTCTGCCAGGGATGTTCCGTTTGGCACACTACCGGAGCTCTTTGAACGAGAGGATCAATGCTCGTTGTGCCGTATTTCTTGCGGCGAACGTGCGTCGTATGTTTCCTGATACGACCGATGGGGTACACACCTCAGGGACGGAGTCACCAGCCACGTTGAAAATCTCCATCTTCGACCGATCCCCTGAAAACCAAACATTTCAGCCCTTGAACGATGTCTTATGGCTGCAATACACATGCTACCATCCAACCTTGGGACGCGCACCCAAGATCGTGGGCATGCTACGCCAGACATCGCGTCCTGTGACCTCAGTTCAGGAGCAACTGACATCCGGACTTGGCTCTGGTGATACACATCTTGGATTTGCACGCTTGATCGGCCAGACCCAGATAGACACCCGTCTATTTGGCGAGTGGTTGCGACTCTGCGATTCAAAACACCGCCCTCGGTGCAATCACTCGGTATATCGAAGCGATGTCCCGCCGAGGCACCTCCGCGTCGTCAACATCCGAGAAAAGCGGGTGGTCTTGGCACCTCCGGACTGCCAATACGTGGCCCTGAGTTACGTCTGGGGCCCGGTCGACCCACTGAGACTGACCGTCGACAACGCAGAGATGTTGGGGTCCAAAAGGGCTCTGGATCTCCCACATCTATGGTCTGCCATTCCTCGGACAGTTCGAGATGCTGTGCCTGTGGCTCTCGCCGCCAATATCGAATATTTGTGGGTGGACACGCTGTGCATTTCCCAAGATGACTTCGAAATCAAGCAGGAAATGTTCCAGCAGATGCATCTCGTCTACCGCAACGCCACCTTCACCATTGTCGCTGCCGCTGGCGATGATGCGACTATAGGGTTGCCTAGGGTGCAACGCGGCTCTCGCCACACACGTCAGGCTGTGTGGGAGCTGGGGGGCCGCACATACCTCGACGTGGAGCTCGGGGAAATCGATGAGGTCGGCAGCGGGTTTCAAGCCTCAGCTTGGAGGACTCGAGGGTGGACTTATGAGGAAGGAATGTTCTCGTCTCGAATGCTAGTGTTTACCGAACAACAAGCCTACTGGTACTGTCCTTCCACCGGATCAGGAGGATGGCGCGAGGACATCGCAGGCGAGACGACCGACATCGACAAAGTCGACGGGATCGGCCTGGGCACCAAGGTTCCTGGACGAGAACCCTCTCACGGCGACGAGCACTTCGACTTGCAGCCGAGACACAACTTTGGCGATTTTCAGCGCTATGCAAACGAGTATTCGCGCAGGGATCTCACACGGCCCCATGATGCACTGAATGCCTTCATGGGGATCGAAAGCAGTCTCAGAGAGGTATACTCGGACTTCTTCTGGGGCATCCCGGAGCGCGATTTCATCCGTGGGCTTTGCTGGTTTTACCCGGGCGCTATCAGCGGATCAGCACAACACAAGCTGCGTGCTGGGCCAGGCTTGTCGCGAAAGATTGACTTTCCTAGGTGGAGCTGGGTCAACTGGAGACACTCATCTTCGAAACGTCCTCATGAGCAGTGGAAACGAGGTGCCCTGTACATATGGGGCGTACAGTTTCGAGGCCACGAGGGGTCTGGTCTGCGACGATCCGCAACATTCTATTGCTCCGACGCGGAAGGCAGAGTGGCCAAGATCGGTGAGAGCCGACAACATTCACGGAGACTACAGAAACCACAGAATGACCTACACGTCGAAGAACAGGGTAGGCACAACGACGAGGTCACTTCGGCTCTCAAACTCGAGGCGAATATTCTCAAGTGCCATACGGAAACCGCCACTGTCTTTGTTGTCTGTCTGGAAAACCGGCTTCTGAGGACTCTGCAAAGCGTGCGGCAGAATGCGCCAGCGAATGACCTAGATTATGACGGCCTTTTATGGAAAGAGATGCCCTCAGGCTTCGTACTTCAGAGCGCATCTGGCCGTCTCCTCGCGACGCCTTTCGTCGCAATGGAAGACGACAGCTGCTTCCTCGACGCCGGAACGTCTAGCTTGGACATAGCCCCCAAGCAGATCAAGGCGGTTGTGATTGCCAGATCTTCCTATGGAGGATGCAAGGACAACCTCCGGCGGGAACTGGTGATTTGTTTACTGACCGTGGAAGATACTCAAGGATATTCACACAGAATAGGCCTAGCTGAAATCTGCGAAAAGGACGAGGCTGAGATCGTGAAGAAGTGGCTCGAGGACGGCATCAGCTACAAGAGTACTGAATAACTCCTTGTAAAGAATGATGGCGACGTTCAAGGTTGGCTTGATATTGCACCCACGGCTGAAGACATCCTTCTTAAATAGTCACGGTTTTCAGCTTCTCATGGTTACACGGAGCTCAAGAAACTAACCCGCATTGGGAAGACGTGCTTGTGAGGCGAACTGGGTGCAGGGGACGTGGCCAAGACATCGCGGCAGCCATGCAGTCAGCTCTGGTATGGCTGTTCAGGTGGGGAATATTAATCTTGTAATAGAAGAGCCACGTTCATCGTTGAGACCAGTCACGAATTCAATACTGGTCAAAATGGTGGAGGATGTTGACCGGTATCTATATGTGACCAGCAGAGCGATAATTGGTCGGCAGACGGGCAGTTGGGGTCGTCGTGAGGGGGCGCGACCAGTCCCCAGGAGGAAGCTCAGCTCTTCCAACCAAGGGAAAAAAAATTGGTAGCTTCTCTTTGATTGAGCGTGTCATCCTTAGTGCAGGGGCCATGCTACTACATCGTCGCCACAGGTTAGGGTCCATGTTGCCACTACGGTGAGGGGGTGGGTGGGGCTCACATCTTCTCTGTCTGCAGTGCTGTTAGCGGGGATCGAACCATGGAACTTCGCATTTCTCACTCACATCGTTTCAAATTGACCAAATGCCCGAAGGCAGTAATTTACAAAATCATCTAATTATATACTCCATACGCGAACAGTCTGGCAGTATTGCTCCCTCGCGCGCGACAGTCTTAACCAAACATAATTTAAGTCAAGTAGCCAGCTCAATTTGGATCATGATTACTGAGGTAGACTTTTAGGGTTTGATAAGTCTGCTAAAGGGATATAGTTCCCCTGATCTATATTCTTTTACAGACTGTAAGCAAGCTGCCCAGCACCTTGAAACGGGACAAGGTATTTGGGGACCGCCATCAAATTCACAACTAAAAACGAGACCCACCCTAACTAAGTACTCCATCTAGGCACTTTCTGCAACCATCGTGCAACGGCAGTGTGACAACAACACCATCGCCTACGCCATATTCAGCATCCAGCAACGAGGCTGAGTGAGCTAAGTGAACAAACACTACTTGTCATGGCTACTCCAGCTACTGGAGGCAGCCAAAGCCAGAATCTAGGAACCGTCCTTCGGGACTGGGTTACATCTCACGATGGCCGTCTTTGGCAAACGAGGGAAGAAACGAGTGAGACCATAAAGAAAACAGGATGCGGCCAGACGCAAGTCAAGAACTGGTTCGATTATCAGCGGAAGCAAGCTAAGCTCGCATTAGCGCGTGCCCTAGAGACACCTGAAGTGTTCCTGTCCGAGCATGATTATGAGGCAGCCAAGACTCTCAAATCTGCCTTCGCACACGCCGCAACCACTGGATATCTGGCCGAGCCAGCCAAGAGGTTGCTCGCCGAATCAACAGGACTCAGTGATAGGGCCGTCATTGATTTCATCTCGAAATACCATCCAAAGCCTGAGTTTGCAGGCATGGCTGCAGGCATCGCGAACGTGGAACTGCGAGATCCAAGCACGATGGCGGATACGACGCAACGTACCGACATTTCCATCTCACAGCGGTTGCCCACATCATCTGTCACTGGTACAAGGTCTGCGGCACCGATGCAAGTCTCACAGTCTTCACGAACATCTTCGCCCTTGCAGGTCGAGTGTGACGCCGTCACATTGTCTACCACTGCCCCAACAGACGTAGCATCGCATGCTACCACGAAATTTTCGAAAGAGCCCAACCGCATTCATACGACCTTACCAGATGGTAGATCCCTGTTCGGATGGAATCGAGGACACCAGGTAAACCTTACAATAGAAGTCGTGCCTTTGCTAAGCAGTTTTCCTGGTGTCGAATCCGCTACATGTTTCAGTTCGGCACAGAGACTGATCGGATTTGTTACCCCGCTGCTATTTCTGCAAGCCGTCTCCTACAGCAGCTGCAATACCAGTATCGAGATGATACTTGTGTACGCTTCCAGACCAGGTCTTCGCACTTGACGAAATTCCGGTACGAGAAGATGGAGTCGTCGACTTCAAGGCTCTGAGAATTGTCGCAGAGCAGCCTTGCTCTCCCAAATCCACAGCGGCTGGAGCCAACGATTGTCACTACTGCGATGCGAGTTTCAGTACTGCACCATTGGCTGCAGACCATCTGCTGTATCATACCGGCCCATTCCATGTTTGTGCTGTTTCTCGGTGTCCATCGAACGTGGCAAAGGCTCGCATGACCCGCCCAAGAATATTCTATCATCGTCAGGGCCACGAGAAGAACGGGGATCTGAAGGACCTCGTAGGACCCTATGACTACATACCTGATGCCGAAGAGGACTGGGTACGGACGCCTCAAGATATACGGGCATACATTGAACAACTCATGGAACAAGAAGTCGATGTTGGCCTCGTCCGGAACGAAGCACACCGCAGTCTCTATGCAGAAGAATCCCAAGAAGTGCGCAATGAATGGTTCATGGCACTGAAACAACAAGCTGCCCATCTAGGTGATGGCGGATACCTCAGAAGCACCGAAATTTCAGAGAAGACACGAGCACATATGCTATCGTATAATTGCGGCCAGGTTAAGAAAGGTGAGTTCGTCATCATGACCATCTGCCAAAGTCATAACATTCATGCTGCAGTCATCTGACTAACTGCTACGGCTCATCTGAGCAGGAATATCAAACGGAGCTAGAGTTGCATTCAAGAGTTTGGGAAATATGTGTCTCGGTCCTCGCTCTTCCATGGTGTGGATAACAGAAATTTGCCCACGGAAACGCCCGTGTGGATTGGACGACAGCCAAAGTCAAGTTCAGCGTTAACCAAACAGGGGAAACAATGGATTTTGACTTCCGCTGTATTGAATGCGCCAAGGAGTATTCATTGTCCGTGCAATTTCGGTCGAATGGGATTTTAGCAGACGACGATGACCACGAAACGATATGTGGATACCGAGATTGCTCTAACACCCGGCTGTATCGGTCAATTTACTGCTCTGTTCACGTGCTATCCCAGATAGTGGCACATACACCGAAGAGCAAAGAAGAGGACAGAACTCTTGTCGCACAACGCTTACAGGAAAAGAAGCGCTGGGAATACGACCAAGAGACTTTGTCGGGAATACGAGTTGATCCTGCCGAAGCGGCGGAAATCATCAAAGCCAGTGGCATCGCTTGTCATGACTACATCGTAGTCTGGCATAAGAATCACGCGGATGTTCTCGCATTACGGTATTTTCTTTCCAAGGCTGGCGTTGAAAGACTTTTACCTCCGGACGATCACATAATTCGGCTTCCCTATCTTTTTCGGCATAACCTTCAACCTCCCAAAGGCATCACATATGGTCTAGAGTTTCTTTTCTCCATTATTTTCTCAGAGCATCCTCTGTGTTCCACTCACCACGATGCCCTGGTTGATAGCAGGAAGCTTGCCCTTATGGCCCTGCTGGCGGAGAGCCTGTGCAATGGCGATAGGACGGCAGATACCCGGCTTGAAAATTCCATTTTCTGCCTACGGGGCTGATGATTGGGTTGCTGGCAGACAACATAACATACCAGGTAGAAATGGAGCAGCGATGGACAAAACGCATAGCCTTTAGCAACTAGAGACCGCTTCCTGGGTAATGGCATTCGGAGTGGCATATTTCAGATTGCATGCTTAATTGTATATCTGGCCTGACTGACTGTCTATTATCTAGTACTTTATCATCACCACTTTAGCCAGAATCTGTGAGATGGACCTTGTGTCTACTATAGAGGGGTAATAGCAAAAGCTGTTCTCGAATTTCCTCTGAAACCCAGTTGAGCCAGATGACTTTGCTTAGGCAGACCTTATACTTGTTTCTTTTTCAACTGTCGACACACGATCCGACTGCCCAGGTGCCTCTATATCTCCGTGCCAGTATCCTGGACTTGGGCTCTGTACGATACCTGAGTGACGGCCTTTGGGATATTTAGCCCAGTTTCCGGGGCCTGCTTCCAAGTATGAGGCTTTCTTACCAGATAGTATGCTTGCAAGCCCATCACCCTGGTGGGTCAGCGTCCGCCTACCTACAGTTTACATCCGCCTATTTACGTTTTTGCGTCCGCCCACTTATATACTTCAAATTAGATGCATATTTCACAAAAAAGAAGTACTTATCAAGATTACTCCACTATTTTTGATTTATATTTTTACGCCCCTAGCTTTATAGCCTCTGCACCCTTTACAGCCCTCTATACCCTCTGCACCCTTTGCAGCCTTTGCAGTTCTTTACAGCCTCTACAGCCTTTGCAGCCTCTGCAGCTTCTGCAAAGCCTTTACAGCCTTTATAATCTTTGCAAAGCCTTTGCAGCCTTTATAGCCTTTTATAAGCTGCAAAGGCTCAGAGGGCTGCAGAGGCTCTGTAAAGACTATAAAGACTGCAAAAACTGCAAAAGCTGCAAAAGCTACGAAAAGCTACGGGGGGCGTATATACATTATTCTCTTTTAGGTTAGTATTGGAGCAGCTTGAGTTTTGAACCCCGCAGTACTTCTTTTTTGGTGAAATATATAACTAATTTGAAGTATGTAGGTGGGCGAACGCAAAAGCGTAGATAGGCGGATATAAAACCGTAGGTAGGCGGACGCTGACCCCACCCTGGTTCATTGCTGCCGATAAAGACATTTAAAAACCCATCACACCCATTTGTGATGTAGTTCTTCTCCACACGAACTGTTCCCTCTTCCCTCCCCATTTGTGATGTAGTTCTTCTCCACACGAACTGTTCCCTCTCCCCTCCCCAAGCTTTCAAGCTCTCTGAGTGACCAAAACATCTTGAAATGCAGTTTTGGGTAAGCAATTACATTTGCGTGCAATCTTCGCCAGTGAAGCACAGACTGAAATATCTCTTGAAGCAGATAGAGAGCAACGGAACCCGATCCAGCCGTGGAACGCTCGACTCCACAAGCCTCTGCCCACAGGTCCGCTCCAGAGGCATCAGCTACCGTCGAACGCCAACCAGAGAAGATTCAAGATTTTGAAGGGGATACTGGCGGAATCATTGTCGATGCAATGGACTTCCGTATGGGGATGAATGAAGTTTATTCTCCACCTCCCGGACAAAATCCTATAGCGAAGTAAGGTCGAGTTCGGAGTTCACCTTGTTATAGCACGGAGTGCACCGACTAAAAGATCATGACAGCATTGTCCTAGTACACGGGCTCTTTGGAGGGCCATGGAAGACATGGGCAGCCAAGGTCAGGAGCCCGAGAAGCGCCCTCATAAGCGCGAAAAATCCCCGCTAGCAGTGCTTCTTCTGTGGATTCGCCGGCCAACCCTCAGCACATACCATCAAAACATGTGTTTTGGCCGGAGAGTCTTCTTCCAACGGCTGCCGAGAACTTCAAAGTCTATAGCTTTGGTTATGATGCAGATGTGGAGAGATTCATGTCATCTGCTGGGTTAAATACAGTATGCTTGCCGGATGACCACAACTTATTCGGTCATTTCAATTTACTTGGTTCTTGGTTAACAAAGATTTCAGGTTCACCAACATGGGAGAAACCTCTTCAACGAGCTCAGTGCTCTTCGCCGTACCCAGGTAAGCCACTCAATCTGGAAACCTGTGCAATCTCCAGCTGATCTTCATCACTCAGATTCCCACTATCATCGTTGCGCACAGCCTTGGAGGACTTGTGGTGAAAGAGGTCAGTTACGTTGCTCTGGCACTCTGGCATTGCTAGGAAACCTACTAAGCGTCCTCAGGCCTTGAACCAGGCCGCTCATTCAGCCCAGGAAGAGGAAAGAGATGTCGTCTCCAACACAAGAGGGATAATATTCCTAGGCACTCCGCACAGCGGATCAAATTCAGCAAGTTATGGCCGCGTGGCCTACTCGCTAACCAAGGTCTTCGCTTTCCAAAGTGCCAACACCAAGCTCTTGACAGCGCTCGAGAAAAATTCGGAGACACTCGACCGAATATCGACAGCTTTCTACCAGACTCTCGAGACATACAAGAATTTGCGCATCGCGTCCTTTTCTGAGGAAAAGCAGGTTCGATTCGGCGTGTTTGGGATGCAGATTGTGAGACCGGACTCAGCTAAGATCGGTCACGCCCGTGAGACATGGGGCAGCATATCTGAGGACCACCGCAACATGGCAAAGTACACATCCTCACGAGATGATGGTTTCGTAAAAGTAAGCCGGAAAATCAAGGAGTGGATGAGTGATGTTCAGAAGGACCTATGTAAGTCCTCTCAAATATGTTGAACATCTGTGGTCAGTATCTGAAACGATCGGGTGCTGATTTGTACAAAAACAAGCGTCAACCGAACTCAAAATCTACGAAGGTTAGAATATCCAACACACCTATACGTGGCTGTCGTTAGACTCACCAATGTCCTAGAATGTCTGAACAGCTTGGATGACCCTGCCGCGAGATTCCGTGTGCAAGAAGTCGACCCGGTCCGGCACTACAACAAAAGCACTTTCGAGTGGTTGTTCACGGACCAGGTACAATTCTCTCAGTGGCTACGTGACGATCGTGGGGAGTTCGATGCGATCTTCTGGATCACTGGGAAACCAGGCTCCGGCAAGTCTACCCTGATGCGATTTGCATTAGAGGACAGTCGAACCATGTCACTGCAGCCATCAAACTCCAAAGGCAATCCAATGGCCTACTTTTTCCACCTTCGTGGAAAGTCACTAGTCCAAAAAAGCCTCCGCGGAATGCTGATGGAGATTCTCTACCAAGTCTTAGAGCAATATCCTCGCAGCTTCGAGCTGATTCGACCAATTTTCAAGAACCTTAGAAGGCTCAAACAGGATTGGGATATTAAAAGCCTATCCCAGGCCATGTTACATATACCTCACATACCACCAGCCGTGCCTGGTTGCAGAGATCGCATTACTCTGTTTGTTGATGCTCTCGATGAGAACCAAAACCAGGATGACAACAACAGTTTACTGGACATATTCGAAAGCCTGAAGGCCACTTATAGGGGTGTCAGAGCCAAGCCAGATGCGCCAGTGTTGAAGATATGCCTGGTAAGCCGGCCGTGGCCAATCTTTGGGCGACGGCTTGGTGACGATCCTCGAGTGCCTTCATTCGCGATCCACAACTTTACGACGAAGGACATCAAGGGTTACACGCAATCTCAGCTTCTCATGTCTAAAAACATGCTCAAATCATGTAGCGAGAGGCAAAAGGCCATTTCAGAATTATCCTCAGATATTGCATTGAGGGCCAAGGGTGTCTTCATTTGGGTTAGAGTGGTCGTGGACAACCTCCGTCAGGACATCACCGATGGCACTCCGATCGATTCGCTTCGGGGAATCCTTCACGAGTACCCCGAAGAACTCGATGACATGTACAAGTTCACCCTCAACAGAATTCGGGGAGCGTACTGGCCAGAGACAATGATCGTATTCAAGGCCATGGTAGCCAGCCGCGTGCCGCTCACTGTCCTACAGCTCTATACCGTCACGCATATTTGCATGGGGTCGCTGCAGTCCTATCACGAGTCAACGGAGCCTTCTGATGACATCTTGAGTTGGCTGGCTAGCAGATCTGGCGGGTTGATCGAGTTAGTGGGCACTGATGCAGAGGAGCGTGTTTCTGCAGCATCAGGCGGTGCTGCGGAGAAGCCACTTAAAGACCTAGCGTCGGGTGTATCCATGGGACTGAACCCCCACGCCGAATTACTTCATCAGACTGTTCAAGAATTCGTGCGAAATAGTCTGGACGAGACCTTACTAGCGGAAATCGCGAAGAAAAAGTCGGATGTGGCCGGACTCGGCGGATCGCGTCTGCTGGCCCTTGCCTGTCTTGACCGTCACCCGCCGCACCCTCACCTCCGGAACATCGCCAAAGATATCTTCAGCTACATACGGGAGGTTGAGCGCGAAGAAGATGGGGCACGGAGCCAGCAGATGACATACCTGCCTCATTGGGATTCCTTCGATCTCCACGAATTCCCATTCAGAGTTCGGGACTCGACACGACCATCAGGTTTTACTTTCCCGGTTTCCGAGGAATTTTCTTATTACATGAACCGGGATCAAGCATTAGCCATGAAAATTCTGGATGAAGGAGAGCCGGGCGGCCGGATCTCCGAAGATATGAAACCATTCGTGGTGGCAATCCTACACGATCTTTACTACACCAGAGGTCCGGAGCATCTCTTGAAGTTGGCTCCCGAATCGAGGCAGACTGTCCAACACCTTCTACTATTCATTGCATCGGTGGGGCCTCGATTATCTAACGACAGGGTGGACCGGCCGCGGATGTTTCACCACATACTCACTAGCTATGTGACGCCTTTGAGGAACACGGCTCCGGCAGAGGAACACTTGTCGTACAAAGTGTTTCGGCCGCCATTCAGCCCGATCAACGAGCACTTTGACTACGCTTCATTGACAATAAAAGGGGGAAACTTGGCCTCCATCATCGCGTGCTTGAAGCCAAGTACTGAGCTGGATGACGACACCCTGTTAGCGTTTGCTGAGAGCCTCGATGGCGAAGGCTACGAGGACACTCTATGGGTGAAGATCCCTGGAACAAGGAAATTACGAAGTCAATGGGCACTGAACTCGAAGGAGAGGGGAGACATGGTAGAAATGACTCTGGCGGCTTTTTGCTCAAGGTTCAGAGACACCAATCGATCCAAGTGGGTGCATCTGTTCTGGGACGGTCAGGATGGCATCCCACAAGGCCTACGACCAAGCTCTATTAGCACTCTGCCTTTTGTTGACCTCGCCGCATGGGATGCTGTCGGTCGAGAACCCCCCCGCCGAGTTTACACAACGTTAGCTGACAAAGGCGGGTTTGTGTACCATGCAATTGCGTCGACAGGCATGCAGGCTGCAATAGTCGGGGCAGGAAGTAGCCGGATATTTCGGGCTTTGTATCCCAACCCAGTAGGCTTTGGCAATTTCTCAGATCTACTTCTGTAACTGGATGTCACATCATGAAATGCTGCGATTCAACCGGAGATGATGACCAAGCGATGTTATTTTCACTACACCCGGGAACAGCATTGGACTTAGATACAATTAACCAATATATTCAAATGGTTTAACATTTTCAAAGCTGTAAGCTGTTGCCCCATTTTACTGCATGGTTGTACACCATACCACGTGCACATGTGAGATCAGGCCATCCTCCCCTCAACAGACTTTTATATCTTGACACAGCTCGGGTCTGAAAGCCTCTCCATCCATAATTCCGTGGACGTATGCCTCTCCAACGTACATATAATACCCATCTCCATCCGGTCTCAGCACGAGAGGTACCCTGCCACCCTCCGCGAGCACTATCCTGTCATCTTTGAGAGTCCCGGCCGGGAGCAGACACAGCCACTCGTTTTCGCACCAGGCGAATCGTCGCTCGACCGCGCACTCCATGTACGGTGTGAATTTTGGAAACCCATTGCTCCAAACTTTGGATTGCATGGTGTATGCCGTAGGGCTGATCTTTGAGGAGATAGACCCGAATCGTTTTTCAATCTTTCGGACATTTTCAGCTACCTCCAGCCACTCGTGGTACTTTGCTTCAGTCTCGGCCGGGTCTTTGTCGTACTGTAATAGCCCATGTCAGCTGCGAGCTACTGAGTGTCACACGTGCACATGAATATAAGCTACTTGCTGTTCCTGCACAGAGGGTTTTCCAGTACACCGATTCCGCGTCTTCCACCCCTGGATTTTGTGGTGACGTCCTGGCAGCAAATCGTTCCCATTCGAGTAGTGTATGAACCCAGTCTATCATGGCATGGAACATATCGGAGATCTGCTCAAAACCTTCCTTCAAAGAATCTTTCAGTTGCAGCCAAAACTCATTCATTTCAACAATTTCGGAAAAGTCCACCTCCCTAGCTCCCACTTTGTAGTGAACCCGGCGCAGCACTGCTGACACCGACTTTACTTTTGTGACCTCGTGTCCGCGCAGGACCAAGGTCACGTCATCAAGCGGGAACCTGAATCTTCCCACCGTACCTCGTGTCGCGTGTGTGCGCCGTGGTCGGTCCAGAGAGTCTCGCGTCAGGGGCGCCGCGAAGGAACCAGTGATGCTCCAGTCCGTGACCCACGACGGAAGACCTCCTCGCGTGGACTGTGGGCATAATCCCAGTACGTCCAAGCTCTCTGTTGTTTCGATGAGCTGCTGGGTCAGTGTCTGAGGCAGGCCTCATACTTTGGACGGCTTTGACCATGCCGAATATGGCGTAAATCTTGTCCCTGGGGTCCCTGGCTTGCCTCTGCCTGCTCATCTCGAGTAGTTTCAGAACACCTTGTGCTTCGAAGTCTGGTTGATCTGGCACAGAATCTCGTTGGAGTCCTAATTGGAGCCGTAGGGACTTGATGGATAGATAGGGAATGATCTCCTCGGCGACGAAGGTTCCTGCGCCCACGAATATCCATATGCGCATCCGGTGGCCATGATCCACGGCAAGGCAAAAGTCCTGCCAGTCAATCTCTGACTACCTTGAACAAAAATGATGGACGAGGAAAGCAGTATCTCCTGAAGTGTCCACGCTCGGTACCACCAATCGCAATGGAAAATTTCCCATATGTCCGTGCGGGCAAGATATTGGTCTCTTTTGGGGCTGTTTATTGGCTCGCGCTGTAAGAAGTGCTGGATTATCGCTGGGAGAGACGCGGAATCGGGATCGTCGGCGATTGTGCCCTTGTCTACAGAGCCAGCAGAAGGGGTATTCTCCACGGTCATGGCGTCCTGAGCAAGGTCGTGTATCATTTTGAAACATTCTTCGCACTTTTCGGTTCCTAAACGCAACCAGACGATCGTACGCCAGGAGTTTTGATAGATCTTATCCATCATGGGGACCTGCTGGCTGCGCTCGGTCATATTTTCTTGGTTTATGCAGATCGCATCTGCCCATATCACACGACTTTCTGCAGTGGATGTCGAACGAAGACTCTTGAGCACGATGTAGAGGCTCTTGTATATCTCCAACGAAGCGTCATTGACGATGACATGTTTCTTGGGCCGCTTCGGGTCGCCCCTATCTCATGTCGTGCCAGTGTTAGTATCGCGTCCCCACGGCACTTCTCAACATCCAAAGAGCGATTGAAACAGCCTCAGGACTTTTCAACAATTGTAGCACTGTGCAATAAGCTCACAGAATGTGAGCCGCAGGCAAATCGCCCAGCAAGTTGGTCCAGACAGCTGTTCAATCGAATCGTAATGTGAGACGTTGAGGGTAGGGGTATGGGTAGGAGACGAACCAGACATAGCTCAATGATTCGTAGCCTCCGATGGAGTCATTAATCGCGACAGTGGACAACTGGAGCCGAATCACCTCTTCATCATCTCCTGGCAGAATCGTAAGCAGCCGAATGAAGCCTTCTTCCGGGAGGGCATCGTATTGAAATTTCACTTTCGACGCCGCATTTTGATCGACGATGGTCTCAGTTGACAGCGATGAGTTTTCCCGAAATGCGTCTCGCCACGAGTCTCGCCACGAGTCTCGCACCCGCTTGAAATAATGTTTGCTCTCTCTCTTCAAAAGCTGCTTAGACGAAGCCCACTCATCCCGTCCGCTAGCCATCTCGGATATCTCTGTTCGTTTTGAAGGAAAATGGAATCCGGAAGGGGGTTTGAATCTTTCTTGTCGTATTCTGTATTGCCAAGCATGTAATAAATGGTCAACACCACAACCAGCGCGGATCGATGTTTTTTTGTACTGCGATGTCGACTGAGTACCCACAACTCTGGCAGATCCTGTCAACGCTTAGGCAGCCTTGAGCTAATTAGCGAGGATCAACAAACCAATTATCAAGGACCAACACACCAGTTACCAAGAACCAACAGACTGGCTAGCAAGGACGAACAATCCAATTAGCAATGCTGTATGGGGCATTTAGATGCGCAAATACAAGGGCACGGAGACGAAGTGAATGGCGCAACAATCTAATCCAAAACAGTTGATCGAACAGGAACAAGCGTGAGGGAAAGGCGTTGCTGAGACCGTGCTCTTGTGCCTCTTTCTTGAATGTCACGGATACATTGTACGGTAGAGACTCCTATGTGCATTGCACGCGCCCCAACTGTAGCTGTCCTTTCAATCCAATGACCACTTCAACAACCACGATGCATCGTCCGATCCGCCGCCACTCATGTCTTCCAACCCGCGGACTGCCACGTGGTCCAGTGTCACCACGAAGCAATAACTTAGTCGTAAATCAACAATCTACTCTAGGAATAGCTCGGGACTAATTCCTTGGAGAACAGTCTTTATTCTTGAAGCCAACTTCTGCGAGGGGAAGCCAGCAGTTTGAAGACAACCAACCACGAATCATGACTCCTTACCACAGCCTTAATCTTGCAAGACCAGGTATAACTTGAAAATATTAGCCCCACGAACTGCAATCTCACACATTCACTAATTCTACCGTCACATAGCTACCGAGAGAACGGTGCCTGTTCTGTGACCAACCTTTTGAAGGTGCTTTTGTTGTGGTGGCGAATCTACCAGTGTGCTTGAGATGATATGAGGTATTGAGGTTCCCAGTCGATTTTGAGTGCAGCTCTCAAGCCTGTGAGGTCTAGTAGAGACTACCAAGGTCGGCCTGGGTCCATCCAATATGATCGAATTTGCACAATTGAAGCCTGCTCTGGAGGCATGTGCCCACAAAGACAAATCGAATTGCGTCGATCTTCGCTAGGTGGTCTACAAGGTAAAGTCATTTGGTGATCCTGTCAGAACAAGTGAATACTCAGCAGGGGGAAGGGGGTACCTAAGTGACGCTGAGTCGGGCACAACAGATAAAGGCTTTTGGGGAACACTAGCAAGCCTAGACATCTGATACTAAGTGATAATTATTCTCATGTGACTGATTCATGCGTAGTTAATGCTGGGCGGGATCGGAAGTATTTATTTCCTGGAGTCTCAGTTCAGTCAAAGTGAAGCATCTAGGAGCCTGCCGACATGGGACTCGCGGCTGGCGCCACTGTGAATACTCGGGCTCCCACAGTTGGGCTCTATAAATCGTAAAATGTCGCACCTCGAAAACAGTCGGCGACCATCATCACAAACCATTCCTGGGTGTCGATTTTGATCGTTGTTTGCGAAACACTACGGGAACCTTCGATACGACTGTACGACCACCATCACCATCACGAATACACTTATCGTCATGTCAGAGTAAGTACAGCAGTCTCATCATCTTCCCAGGTGCTCGCCTCACATGAGTGATTCTAAATGGAGACTGCGCTCTCCTATGCCAAAACACATCAGGCACCACAGTGCTCTTTGTATCCTTTGTATCATTGCGCGTCGCGTAGGGTGCCCTCGCGACAATGACGCAATGGCATTCACAAGTCTCGGGTTCTTTGCATACCTGAGCCTGGATTATCACTGACATCAATATCAACAGCTACATTCTAGAGGAAGCCCAGAAGGGCTTCCGCGAGATACTCGAGGGCAAGGTGCAGGAGACCTGGGGGTGAGTTCCTGCCTGACGATCCATATGAGTGCTATTTGACAGGCGCCTGACACCAGCAAAATACAGCAAGTACTTGACCGAGGACAAGCAGGATGAGGTGCTTCATGCTGTGGCCGAGCTCGTCGCCGTCTACCTGGTGTCCCTGGAGCGGCGTTGGTGCATCGCGAACCCAGACAGGCTCTCTATCAGGTTTCGCGGCCTCATTGAGTCCATCCTGTAAGTTCCATTCTTCCATCCCTGATGCGCTTAAAGCTTCTGACCATTCGAACAGACAGGATGCCTTCAGTAGAGTTGGCGCCTTTGTCATCGCCGACAACCTTGCCGACTTCTCTGCGGATGTCTTCAACCAAATCAAGCTCATCATCGATGACCACTCCGACAGTGGCTCCGACGAGTCCGACAATGGCGCCCATCCTTTCACTGTTGATGCCGCGGATGACGAGAATGACCTTTCCAACGCTGAATACGACGAGGAGGCCAGCAATGGAACCAGCGCCATGGCCGTGCGGCTTTCTTCCCCAGGCACTGACTCGATCGCCTTCGAGAGCGACGAAGAGATGGAGTCCGACACCGATGACGAGAATGTTCAGGGTGATTCCCAGACTGGAGGTCCTATCACCACCGAGGACGAGGCTGGCATGGAGGACCGCTTACATTTCTCCATCCCTACCGGACCTTACGAGGGACACGAGAACATTGCCGTCGATACCCTTTTTGATGAGCACATGGCGGACACTACCCCTACTCAGGAGGGCGTGGGCAACGACAGTCTCTTCTCTTCCGTGGCAGGATCTGACAAGGGAGATCAAGACACGGCCGACAACACCCTTTTTGACGGGGATTGGGAGGACAACGACGACCTTTTTGGTGACGACATGGGTCACTACTCTCAGTTCTCTTTCCCAGCCGGGGATGAGGACATGGTCAACCATCCCCATGCTGCCTACAACGCAACCAACAAGACTCCTGCGGAGGTTATGGCCATCAATACTGCTGATGATCAGCGAACGGCCATGGAGATTGACATTGACGATTACATGGCCAATGACACCTCTGCCGCTGCCATGGCAGGACTGGAAGAGGAGGATGAGGACGTTGAGGCCGCCAACTTCGAAGGCGACAACCAGGTCAATGACTCTTCCACCGCTTTCCATGCCATGGACTTCGCCGGTGGACACAAGGGACACGAGGAGCGAGATGGCGCCCAGCAGTCCCAGGACACGCCCACGAAGAAGGGCAAGGGTGCTCAGCAGGGCCCAAGGGGCAAGATCGACCCCCGCAACAACAGCCTCTACTCCGCCGTCATGGACGAGAAGAACCCCACCGCGTGGCCCCCGAAGTTCTACAAGTGCAAGATTGTGGGCTGCGAGTTCCAGGGCTCATGGTACGCCAAGCAGGTCCACTTCGAGATCAAGCACCCGATGGAGTGGAAGGAGGCCACGGGCTGTGAGGCCAAGGTCTACGAATGCCCGGTTGATGAGTGCGAGTATACTACGACCAGGAGCAACTACATCGCTCGCCATGTGAAGAGCCAGCACCCCGAGTCTGAAGAGGCCCAGGCCCTGGGAAAGAAGGAGAAGAAGAGCAAGAAGTGATCAGGTCGGACGAGGACAAGGGGCGCCCAAACATTCAAGTCCTCTCGGGAGGCCCAACATTGGAGAGGCCTTGGTTCATGATGAGTATGGTGCCAAAGGATTCATAGGTTTGCCGTCTAGAGCACATTTTTTGGTCTGGTACTGCATGTATGAGTCTTGATACTCATCGAGACAGCACAGTAGGCATGTAGTACCAAATATCAATTAGTCCTTGTCAACTATTGTTAAGATGCAAAAGATGGATGGATCGGGGTGAGATGGCATCGCATGTTGAAGCAGTGACAAAGTGTTGTAACCTTCAAGAAGAGTAGTCAACAAACAGCATGTACCCACCTTGGAAACAGACGTTTGTTCTGGCAGCACTGCAAATTAGGACTCCTTGGATGGCTTGAGCATTCCGGGAGTGGTCCCTAATACTGGCATAGCAATGGTCTGTTTGCTCTGAGCCCAGCCAGCGAGTGGAAAACGACGTTAAAATTGTCTTAAGGCTACCCCAGTCAAAAGTTTCTTGCTGATCAGCTTGAACCGTACTGCTCGACCGTACTGCTTGACCAAACTCCTTCAGTTGTAGACCTTCGACCCCACCCATCCATCTCCTCTACATCCCCTTCGAATTTCTACCTTCGATCCTCAACCTTCGTCTTCAAGCTTTGTATTTGCCCAGTTCAAGCTGACTTCAAACTTTTCCGTTGGCTGCGTCTACGCACAATCCACAATCCATTCGTCATGCACTTCCCAAAGCTCCTCTTGGCGGCTCTTGGTGCTGCAGCAGTAGTTTTCTCTGCTGTAATCAACCCTCGTGCACAGGATTCTGTGGCCTGTGGACCTTCTACGAGGGCAAACGGACGCCTGGACAAGAAGACACCGAGTCGTGACCAGCCCTTCCTCACCTCCAATAGCCACAGTAAGTTATCATTTCTGGTGTCCTGCTGCGTATCTGCTACTTTATGCACCCAAGAGACTGCCTGGCTGACTCATCCCTCCCTATCAGAATTCGTGGTAAACGGTTCCGGTGTTCCTCAAGTGGACTTTGACCTGGGAGAGTCGTACGCAGGAAGACTGCCCATCGCTGCGCCCAATGCGACCGGTAGCTCCAGCGAAAACGAGCTCTTCTTCTGGTTCTTCCCCTCCAAGAACCCGGCTGCCAGCAACGAGATCACTGTCTGGCTCAACGGCGGTCCAGGATGCAGTTCTTTGGGTGGCCTGCTGCAGGAGAACGGCCCTTTCCTGTGGCAGCCGGGAACCTACTCTCCTCAGCCAAACCCTTTCTCTTGGACCAACCTGACCAACATGGTTTGGATTGACCAGCCCATTGGTAAGCAAATTACAAAACAGTTTTCATCGACTTTTCTTTTCGGAACAAGACCTGTCACATATATCATCTGTTTTCCTACCTGCCGCAAGTCGCTCACGGCTCTAGAGCTGCCATTGTTGATAAAGGCAATGGTCCGGCAAAGTGTTGCAGTTCGACCCTGTGTCGTATAGTGCTTCTCGTCCAAAACGTCGACAGCTAACGCTTAGTCGTGCAGGTACCGGACTATCGTCTACAGCCCCTGGAGCTTCCTTCGCTGTCAAGGACGAGCACGACGTTGCAGCCCAGTTCGCTGGATTCTGGAAGAACTTTATTGACACCTTCGACATGCACGGGTACGATGTCTACTTGACAGGCGAGTCATACGCGGGCATGTTCGTGCCCTACGTTGCAAACCACTTCCTGGAGCAGGCGGACGAGGAATACTATAACGTCAAGGGAATCCAGATTAACGACCCAGCCATCGGGCCCCTTCCCATCATGGAGCACGCACCTTCAGTGCAGTACCTGAACAAGCACAGCAGCTACTTCAACCTCAACGACACCTTTACAAAGGACGTCAACGAGCGTGCCAAGGAGTGCGGATTCACAGACTTCATGGAGGAGGCGCTGACGTTCCCTCCTAAGGGACCATTCGCCTTCCCTGATTCTGTTAACGTAACCACCGTCCTGGACAAGAACTGCTCGTTATGGAAGGACATCGCCACCGCCGCGATCTATGTCAACCCGTGCTTCGACCCTTATCATGTCAGCTCCTCCTGCCCCTTCCCGTCCAACCCTCTCGGCTTCCCCACGCTCGGCTGGGGCCCCAACAACTACTTCAACCGGAGCGACGTGCAAGACGCCCTGAATATTCCCCGGCCACACGCCGACTTCAAGATGTGCCGCCCCGGCATTTTCGGGCTCGAGAGCTCCGAGCCCTCGGCCTTCGACGTGCTCCCCTCCGTCATTGAGCGCACGGCTAACGTGCTCATCGCAAACGGCGAGTTGGACTTCCTGATTACGTCCAACGGCACGCTCGCCGTCATTAACAACATGACCTGGCAGGG
The DNA here is from genome assembly GCA_039880775.1 of Diaporthe vaccinii. Classification (NCBI taxonomy): domain Eukaryota; kingdom Fungi; phylum Ascomycota; class Sordariomycetes; order Diaporthales; family Diaporthaceae; genus Diaporthe; species Diaporthe vaccinii. The sequence goes on from JBCEDN010000032.1 coordinate 140,735, forward strand.
CGCCCAGGGCTTCGAGGAGTCGCCGTTCTCGGAAAAGTTCTACGTTCCCTACAATCCCACCATCAAGCCGGCCCTTGATGAGACCCTATCGCAGAGCCACGTCCCTACCGTCCCGGTTGGCTACGTCGGCGGCGGCGGCTGGTACGGCAAGGCGCACACGGAGCGGGGGCTGACCTTTGTCACTGTTGAGCTGGCGGGCCACCAGATCCCGCAGTACGTGCCCGGCGCTGCTTACCGGCAGCTCGAGTTCCTGCTGGGACGGATAGATAACCTGACTTTCGTTGGGGAGTTCACTACGGCGGGACACTGCGATTGAATGAGAGGAAGCACCAATCAGAGGAGGATGATCTTGTGACATAGCTTCTCTGCTGTTCACCGCGGCGCATTTTTGGAGGAAAGGTCATATCAAGGCCCACATAAGCCCTGGGTAGCGATGCACCAATAGACTCTAATAGATCAATGAGTGCCTGCTGATAATTCAGAGATCATTCCCCAGTGACCCTTACCACTGGAGGTGACAGGCGGCGAGACCAGGCGGCGAGACCAGGCGGCGAGACCAGGCGGCGAGACCAGGCGGCGAGACCAGGCGGCGAGACGCAACGGTGATCAAGCGGAACCTTAGCCCTCTCACTAAAGACCAAGACAATGCGGAAGAAAGGGCAAGGTTTAACAATGATTACTCAAAACAATTGATTTCACCTCTTCCGCAGAGGGCTTTCGACGACTCAAAGGATATGGAACACGGATCCAGTACCATCGGCATCAAACAAAGTGCACAATGATTTCTCCTACGGTAACAAGAACAAAGGAACACGGACATTGTGATGAGATGCATATTTATTTCAGCGCTCTCCTCAACACATGGGTTTTGGTTGCTGAACATTCTGCATCACTATACGTCCCGCCACTGCCTGACAAACAACATCAAAGCTACTCGACTTTAGACACAAAACCAAAGGTACGTTTTACATCACCCCGAGCAGCTGACTGAATATGGCAGGGCTAAACACCACATCCATGTCCCTACGGAGCGAGCCAGGCTTCTCTCCTGTGGAGACGATCCTCCCAGCTGGTCCCTGGCCAGCAGGTCCAACCCACGCCTACAACAAGCGACTCTCCCCCGTGGACCTCGCCGCGACCGAGGGCAGCATCTTCCGGCGCCGCTTCGAAAGGCCAGGCAACTATCTGCTCCGCCTGCGCCAGTCCGACCTCAAGCTCCCCGACCCCGTCCCCAACGAGCCGCCCACCTACGACCGCAAGATGAGCGAGGCCAACCCAGGCGACAGCCCCCTCCCACCGCCGACGTATCTGCGCCGCAGCCTTCCCGACTTCGCCGCCTGCGGCTCGTCCAGGTGCGGGGACCCGGACCGCCTCGCTTACCACGCCAACGGCGACGAAGTAGAGGAGGGCGAGCTGGGCGTCTGCCACAGGTGTGAGCTCCCCGAGCCCCGCGCCGAGATGCACCCCCTGCCCTGCGGGCATCTCCTCTGCGGAGCGTGCCTGCACCTCACGGCCATCAACGCCGTGGCGGCGGCGCACCGCAACAACCCGCTCGTCCGGCGGCCCATCCGCGAGGCGGCGGGGGAGCTGGGCCGGCTGAGGCGGGACCTCGCACCGCGCGAGGCACCGCGGCTGCGGGGGATGCAGGAGAAGAGGATGGGGAGGTACCGGCGGGAGCTGCTTGGGCTCCTGGGCCTGTCGTGCTGCGGGAGGGATGTACGCCTTGTTGAAGATCTGATCCTCTGCCTGGACGAGTGGGTCGCCCGCTCGCTTTGGGCGGTGACCTGGAGGCTGTTCCGGGGCGAGGGGCAGTATGGGGTCATGTGGTGCGCCTGGAGGGATTGCCGTGCGGCTATCCCGGCTTGGTGTAATTTCAAGGCCGAGGGTGAGACTCGGTGGCACTGTGTTTCCTGCAAGGGGAACTCGATGTGCCACGGTGGGGGTTTTGCGCCTGCTCGGTAAGTTTGATTTATTGTTCTTAGTCCGTTGACCCCTGATGGCGTTGCGCTTTTGTTGGCGTTTTATCTTCCGGTCTTGATTCATCCTTGGTAAGGCGTAGGTATGGTAGGCATTGGTGCTTCTAGATTATTAGAAGGTAGGTGTATCTCCATCCGGTTAATGAAACCCTCATTTTGTGTCAAAGCTCATCATCATGCTGAAGTGCTATCGATGTTTAGAAGTGATGATATTTGGTCTTGAATTTGATCTGAGACACGCAAGACCAACTGCGTTTTCAGCTTCGAGATTTTCACTGAAACGGCTCACCGTCTGTTTTGCTCACCAAAATATGAACTTTTCGCACGAAAGTCTATAGCCGCATGTGCAGGTCTGGTAGGAAGTTTTGTCTGAATAGGTGGTCTCGTTATGTGGGTGGTCTCGTTCTCAATCTGTTCACAGATGCCTCTTAAGCAGTATGCATCTAGTCCCTTCATACAGTGATAAACGCTTAAACACCTAGCGTTCAAATAACAAAAACACAATACCGATAACAGTACGTTTCGAACACAATTGTTTGTGTGAATACGAGTTGCACAGTTGGCCTTGTCCTACCAAGAAGCAGGAAAGGCTGATATGAGCTGACGCTTGCCTCTAATGCCAGTACTACCATTTGCCTTGTTGAATCTCACAGGTCTTACATCAGTAATAAAAGACACGGTCTCTCGCGAGGAGATTCTTATTCATCCACCGAATGCCCATTTGTAGAGATACACAAGAGTATAATTACAGGCTGATTTCCACTCAAAATATTTGGTCCAGGAACCACCAGATCAGCAGTTCTCTTCCCAAATCAAAAATTCTTCTTATCAAGTTGCTCGCTCGGAAAACGATCGAAATAACCAGAAACAAATGGTGCCCAAAATGCCATCAGCCCTTTCCACCCTCCTCACCGCCGTCGCCCTATCCTCCATCGCAGCAGCCATCCAAAATACCTACGACCTCCAGATCGGCTGCCTCGCCACCATCGTGCCCCTGCTGCCCGACCCGCTGGGAGGACCAGGCTGCGGCCTCTGGACGCAGATGACAGTGGCGGGTGTCGACCCCCCGGAGAACGTCGGCGTCCTGGACGGCCAGGTGCCGTCGGACGAGTGCCCGGCCGCCGACCGCGCGCTGTTTTGCGGGCGGTGGGGCGGCTGCCTCTACACGATGACGTTCGAGCAGGTGGTACACATCACAGTGCTATCGGAGAACGGGGATGAGAAGTCGCTGAACCTCCGGACGGCTGCCCTCGAGGCGGGCGAGGTGGATGTTACGTGTTTGTGGGATCCGGCGGACGCCAGGAAGACGGATTCTATGCAGATTTATCAGACTTGGAGGTGCACATTTGTAATTTGAGTGTGGGGTTTTGGTGCTGTATGGGCCATTTTGCGACCTGTTTACAATTTGGACAAACAAATTGGGCAAGTTTCCAAGAGGTTTGGTCATAGTAACGTGTGTGAACTGGACCAATTATTTCGCCACTTGGGAGCACAAATGGCATGTGCGCGTTGTTTTAGAGACCTCCTTTCAATGGCGGAATTTGGGAATAGCATTTGAGTTGTATTTACCAATCATTCGGCATGTACCTTGATACTTCGGTCCACGATGCGTGCCACGTCGTGATAGTTGCCGTTTGAGAACACATCCGACTGGACGTGTGCTGACTTTTATCAAGCAAGCTACGAGTCACACAGTTCAGGAAAGATCAACTGTCGTTGTTGGTATCACTGGATTTGAAATTGAATCGCTAGAGTGATGATATCTGCTCGTGTCGCAGTCCAAAATTCCCACTCATTTCTTCAACTTGACTGTTGGTCGAATGGCTTATTTCTTGACCTGATGCGGAGCCATGTTAGCAGTCATTTCCATACAGAGATGAGAATTCTTGAAGACTTTATCTTACACTGTGGGTGGTCTCGGAAGCCTTGTCGCTGACGGCGTCCTTGGCCGCCTCAGCGCGGGTGCCAGTGGATGCGTTGCTGTCCTTTGCGACCTCCTTGTTTCCCTCCTTGGAGACGCCGGAGATGCCCTGCTGGACGGTCTCAGAGGCGGAGGAAACAGCGTTCTTGATTGCGTCAGCCATTATGGATGTTTGTTTGGTTTGTTTTGGTTGAGTTGTGGTGGTGTTGCTTGTCTTGACTGAGTTGAGAATGAGTTGATGATGAAGGAGAGCGAGGGAAGATAGACAAACTGAGCTGAGAATCTGCGTCCTTTTTGTATTCTTCGGGAGCGGCTCAAGTCACTGCTGAACGGGCTAGACTGATGGGATTGTTGGCACATGCTGCCTCGTCACACTCGAGAGTTACAGGCTACTGTAGGCCAGCTGCCTGATCCGGTCTTGCTTAGCTGCCATGACGTGCGTGGGGTCGTGGGCGTTGCCCCTCGGTCTGAATCACCCCTCTGAAGCTCTCGGCTCTCAACTCTGTCAGTATGACGACGTTGTCCAAAGGTGTAGACTACTGTACCGCAGTGGCGGACCAGACTGAGTGGAACAGTGTGTGGCACATGCAAATCGAATCAAGCCTCAAGCGGTCCCGCTTACCAGGAGCAAAGCCTCCGCAGCGCCTTTAATGATGCTCAGTGACGCAGCTGGGTGTGGGTCCGACCCACCTCCAGGCCAATCATGCAGCTCGACGAAGGTCTTGTGGCGCAGCAGTGGCACCCTTGGCCGGGCTAGGTCCAAACAGCGTCCTTTGCGTGCTCTTTCCCGTGCTCCTCCACTCGCACTCGCCTCAGTTTCATACTCGCGTCACCACATAGTCACTCTGTAGCCTATTCTTGCACTTGTATGGTGTGCTTCCAGGCCCGCCAGCCTTCCAAGCTCCATCTTGGTGCCTGCATGATCTTCGCCCCGACGAGACCAGAACGGAGACCAGCACGGAGAAAAGCGGGTTCATCGACATAGATTCAATAGATTAGCTCGACGCAGCAGCTGATCACCCCGCCGAGTGACGTCTTCATGTCCCCCCGTCTCCTTTGTTCCCTATCTCAGCTCTTACTCTAGTCCTGCCACTCCAGGATGATGCTATCCCACAGCACCCCGCGCCACTGCACGTAACGCGTCACCGTGAACCCAACCGTGTTGGCCCCTGCCACCAGCAGCGCGCCCGCGTCGATCCCGTACTGCACGAACCTCCACTCGCCGCTCGTCTTGCCCGACCTGTACAGCGCCGGGTCGCTCGTCAGCACGTCCTTGCTGAGCGCCCCGACCACGTGCCCGTTGACGTCCACGTCCACCGCCGTGCTCTGCGAGTAGCCCGCCAGCGACAGGCTCAGCCGCGCACCCGTGGTCCCGTTGGCGCTGTGCGCCGCCAGGTCCGCCGCGCCGACCTCGAACTCGATCGTCCACTTGCCCAGCTTCGAGATGGCGTAGTACCAGTCCTCGGCCGCGTCCGACGAGCCTACCCGGAACGTCAGGTTCGCGGGGCTCTCCTCTGTTACGCCGTGCTGGTATGGCAGACCACCGTTCTTGAAGCCCAGCGCCTTTTTGTCAAACTCGCCCACCTGGAAGACCTGCTTCCGCCCCGCCGGCAACGCCCATTCCACCTCGCCCAGGGCCGCCGTCTTGTCCGTATCGACGGTGATGGGCGTCACTGTGGCGTTGGTGTACACGTCTGCGATGTCTCCGCCGTTGGACCACGCGTACAGCCCGTATGACCCAGCGCGCACGTCGCTGAACGAAAAGGACCCGTCTGCTTCGGCCGTGGTAGTGTAGTAGTAGTTGTCTCCCTGCACCAGCGGCCGGATGGACGTGTCCGTGTCGCCAAGGAACACAGAGGCGCCCGAGGCGGGGCGCCCATCGGACAGGCGGAGGCTGCCCGTGATCTCCCCGCGGCTGTGGTATGCCGCGTCCGGCAGCCAGCTGTAAGGGAACTTCTCTAGCTCCTGTTTGCGGCGCTCGGCCACGTCTTCTACGGAGCCGTTATTCTGTCATTCAGAAGATTAGCCCGAGTCCTCGGTTGGCTCTACCCGGGTTGATGTGGGCAGACTCACAAGGTACCACAGCCAAGGTCCGAAGATCTTGCCCACGGGCGAGTGGGTGTCGGCCCCGACGCGGAAATGAGACGTGTCCTGGAAGACGTTGAGCTGAACAGCGTCACCTGTCGCCGACTCACGGTGGACCTGGCTCACGTGTTAGACCACACACAAGTCAAAGCTGGAGAACCGAACACTCACAGTCAAAGTTTGGCTAAGCTGGCTGGCCGAGAAGTACTCAGTAGTAGGGTGAATCCACCAAGACCCAGCGACACCAGGCCCGTAGACACCATAGAAGTCCCGGTCGCGCACGTAGTTAACCCAGTCGTACTTGGTGATGTAGGACCCATCAGCCAGCTCCCACGTCTCGTCCTGCACCTTGGTCGCGTCCGCGTACAGCGCCCAGTCCGGCAGAGGCTCGTCCTTGACGTGCGTGCGCCCGCGCGTGAAGGTCTAGTTGTCGAGCCGCCACAGCGTGCGGATGATCTGCAGGTCCGGCAGCGCCTTGTTAACCACGTACTGGTACGCACCCTGCAGGTCCTCGAAGACGACCCAGTGCAGGTCCGCGTAGGTGGACGAGAAGGCGATGTCGATGTAGTCTGTGCCCTGGGAGACTATCGAGGCGTTGGTCCACTCGAAGTTGTTCTCGCCGTCTTTTTTTCGTATTTCACGCCGTCAGTCTGGAGATGCTATTGTGCGATGGGGCTATGTTTGTTTCACCTATCCCGGCGTAATGCCCAGACGCGCCGCCGACCAGGTCGTGGCCTGGCAGGATGCTCGAGAACAGCTTGGTCGCGTAGTTCTCCCCCTCGGTGACGTTCCACAGGTCGTTGCCGAACACCCAGGTCTGGGTGTCCACCTGGGTCAAGAAGGGGCCCTTGCAGGCGCCGTACCCTGCGAAGAGGGCCAGGCCCAGGAGAGGTAGTTGTAGGAGACTCATTCTTGGCATTTGCACTCAGTCTCGAGATGTGAGTCTGGTTAGCCTTGTACCTGCAGCTTCGGATGTCCCTCCCGAGCCAAGATCCCGTGGCAGCAGCGTGCTTTTTTAAGTCAGTTAAATCGGCGCCAGGAAAGACATGTCGACATCGTGTATTGCTCCACGGCAGACCTGTCAGTCGTTGTGATTGTCCGCCGCAGGTCCGCTGAAATGATAGGGCAATTTCTTTTCTCCATCAGCGAGTGCTGCTGGCCTGCGGTGTCGCGACACGAGCGATGCTACTTCGCTTGTTCCCTTGTAGCATGGTGTCGATAGCGCCATTCGGCTTCAGTGGGCTGCGGCGGACCTGGTTGGTGGTGTTTCTCGGCTCTCCTCGCCGAGGGCCCACCCGTCGCCATCCCGTCTGCTTATTGCATGATGGCGGGGACGCCGGGCTGATAAGCTTGAATGAGAAATTCGGCCGGGTGGTATTCTCTTGTTTACATTTGCATTGATACCTTGTGCATTTGTGAGTTCTCTAGATCATATGCCGACATGCCTGGTGCAATGCATACATTGTCAACAGAGGAAAGCTGGCTGAGCGATGGAGTGAGCGCTGTGTAAAGAGAAGAGATGCCATGCAGGCGGGGAAGATCACCTCAGAGACGAACTCGAATTTTTGATTTTCGAAAAGCTCAAACCTATCTGCTGGCTTTCTTTCATTCCTTGAGTTCCTCCATTTCCTGGCTCTCAACAGGTCAGAATTTTCCCTTCAGACTTTGTGCAAAGGACTTCAGCACTGCCTGACCATTTTCCACTAGCCTGCTTCATCCTGTCGCAGGAGTTGTCTTCAACTGTTGTACACTTGTTGAAAAATTGTGGCCGCCCACAACTTATCAAAATGGATCGTAATCGGATCGAGAGGAGAATTGCCAGGTGCACGTTCGTCACCCGCACCGTCAACTTGCATGTAAGTGTCGGCGTTGCCCTGGTCATGCACATCGCCAACTCCCATGTAAAGCTCAGATGTGCCCTGGCCAACATTGTGGCCCTTCAGACAGTAGTTGCAAGGAGCCCAGTCGCCAGGAGCTTGGTGGTGGGGAGCTTCGTGGTCACGAGCATCATGCTCGCGAGGGTTGTCGAGAGCGACGAAATGGCCAGAGATCCAGCTCTCGAAGGCGTAGTCGCGGTGAATATGACTCTGGGGAGAACTGTAAGCGGCGAAATCGTCACCAAGCATGTCGTTTCCGGCCATGTTGCTGCCGACCGTGGGGAAACAGGAGGAGGATTGGGTGACGTTGTAGTCGTCGATTGCGCCACCCTCGATCTTGATTATGGTGTTGCTTGCCATCGGGAAACCTAGACACAAAGCTAGTGTTAACGATCCCATTCCCGGGGCATGGTACACGACGATGAGCGGGTGTAAAAAGTAACGTACAAGGTGCTCAGAGCGAATATCAACCTCGGCAAGGAGACTGAAGCAGAGTTTCATTTGTTGAGGAAGCGTGGTTGTGGAAGCTCTCAAACTTGCTGTTGAAAAGTTGGAGCTTGAGGTTAGTTAAGTGCTTGGTTTGCTCAACAACTCTAGGAGAGCTGGGAATGGAAGTGTTAAACCATTCAACCAGTTGCGGCAGGCATATCAAGGTACACCATGATCGGACGATTCTACAGCAGTTCCACTGCGGCAAATCAAGTCACCAGTACCTGTGTCATAAAACAATACTACTTCTGCAGTGTAGATGGGAGTGAGAAGGGATGAAAGTCACCTGTACATAATGGCAATTGGCTGAATTGTGGAGAGTCTATTGTTCAGCGACAAGTTGGGTAGGTATACTGAAAACCTATCTTCTAGAAGCCAAGTCTGCTTCGCCTCATCGATCAATACATCTGTGTCCGTCTCAATGTAACACATGGAGGAATGCCCATAAAAGTCATGATATTACTTCAACTTCCGCAGTGGATTCCAGCAGCCGAGATCATTTTGCCTCTTTTCCCAACCCGGTCTGCCAGTCCCAGGACATATTCATGCCCCTGATCCAGGATGATGCACACTTTCAATTCTCCATCCATGTTTTGCACCAGGACAGGAGGACCACACTTGTCTCCATCCCCTCGCTTTACTCCTCACGTGTTGCTTGCTCTAGGAGATAGGAGACTGCGTCGTCCGACGCACCGATTTCTTCCAGAACATGGCGATCGGGTTCACAGCTCCTCCAAAGCTCAATTGTGTTCGCCTGATTGACCCTCTCCAGGATGCTGAAAAGGCCCCCTCGATGAAGTGCTGCCCGAATCCTGCCGTTCCAACCCTCGAACGTTGACAGGAGAGCATGACGCAGCATTCCATAGCGTTCCAAGTATGTTTTTGTTAGATAAAGGCCCTCTACCAGGTCCTTCTGTACGAAGGGCTGGAATGAGAAAAGAGACGCAAATGCTTCATCTCCCAGAAGGTTCCTGATCTTGAAAGAACTCATGGTGATTCCAGCGATGTGCAGGGTGTTGTGAAAAAGAAAGGCCAACCAGCGAAGGTCTCCGGCGTGTACACCGTTGGAAAGGGATGCCAGGCAAAACTTTCCGTCCTTGAAAGCCTCGTCATGGACCACAAACGCCAGACGCTTGACGTTCTTTCGCAAAGCCCAGGCCTTTTGCGTTGCCTACATTCTCGGGAATTGTGCCGAGCCCACCACAGCCGTCAACGCACAAGCAGGTCTTTCCCGAGTCGAATGGCATCTTGTACTCCGTGATTTTGCCGTTGGATGGGTTGAGACAGTAGAGAGTCAATACGGTCATGAACTTGATCGCATTCCGACGTGCTTCGCGGCACATTCTAAGGAGGAGCCCATTGGTGACGAATGGAGGCCTCTGGGTGTGAATCGGGGGTGAAGCACATGATGCTGCAAGGTCTGGAGTCAGCTTTTTGGACAAGGAAGATGTGGTAGGGCGGAAATGACATGGGGCTGGCTTCAACCGCAAGTTTACTTACTGTGTTTGGTCCTCAGGGTTCCAAGTGAGGTTCACCGTGAGACACAACACGCTTGGGCTCTCCAGGGCCTCTTCCCAACCCGTATCTCGAAGCTCGACAGGCATCGCAAGAAAGTGGTGGAAAGTATTGGCGGTAGCGGGTGCCGCGTTCAAGGTATGATTTTGGCCGCCAATGCCGCCATCTGGGTCTGAAGGGGAGGCCATTTCAACGACGTTCTTGGCGTCTGTCATTTGCTGGTGTATGGGTGCTGGGTATGTGGGTGTTAGGTATTAGGTGTGTAGGCTTTGGGTGTTAAGGTGTGCGAATAATTGCAGCTATAGCGCAAGTGATGTATGGGTGTACCCTCCGTTGTTGCAGGAGCGATATCCGTTTTCGATAAATAAACATGCTCCAAATCATCACATGCCCCACATCAAGCTCCTGTTAGTCCCCATGTCATTGAATGAGTTCGGCCAGCCCAAGTGAATTAACGTCAGCATGCGGGTCCGTCACCATACAAGATCAGGTACGCTAGGCTACGGTTGCAAGCAAGTAGCAAGTGTCAATGTACCCCATCCAAGGCCGTACCACAAGGTTTGGACGGCTCTCGATATGTCACATAAAACCAAAGTAGGCATCTGTAACTGGTTGATCTAATTGAATGATTCCACATGTGTAGCAAGTTGCAGGCACAAATCAAGCCACCTGCCGCCATTGTAAGGTATCTAAGTCAGAATGAGAGCATCACAAGGAAAGCTAAATGATAATGGAGGGCTGTTGAATTGAGGGATTCTATTCATCAGTGAATCATTTGGTTGTTTAGTATGCCTTCATAAGGACGCACAGTTGGCTGTGCACTGGGGCAGATACTGACTGGTCTGCCAACCAGCCCAACATCTGGGGAGCTCAACTTTACAGATCGCCAAGTTGTATTGGAGGAAGAAATTAAGTCGTGGGAAACCCTGCATTGAATCAGTTCGACAGGTACCACAAGCTGGACCTGTCAGGTTCGGTAGCAGCACAGAGGCTTCGCCAACGAGTCACTGACCGACCATTCGTCTGAAGCTGATCAGTCGTCCATGGAGCTCCAAGATTCCGTGACTGACCACCACCACTGGTTGCCGATTCTTCAAATCACTAACTACTAAATTTCTCCTAAGGATGGCATAAGTCAAGGTATGGGCAAACCCTCTACTCCATTGGCTTCGTCGCCCGCCAGCCCGGTACATTCAACCAACAACACTAGTGTTTGTTGAGCGCTTCATTCGTTCTGATTCGACATTGATCTCCCTGCAGTGACCACCGCAGAAATTTCTCGCATCCAGTAGATTTCCATCAACCATCAGTACTATGTCGTCCTCTCCGCTCTTCACAGCAAGCTCGCCAGCCACCTCAGCAGTCGAGGCTGACAACGACCCATTCAATCTCGACCGATTCATCAAGGCACAAGACCAAGGCAATGCATTCGAGAATGTCCTCGCAGCCTTCCGAGGAGGCCACAAGAAGCCCAAGCCCGCCACCTGGATGTGGTTTGTTTTCCCTCAAATGGACCACTGCCAGACACAGTCACTACGCGTCAAGCTAAGCGACGAGGATAATTACTTCTCGTACGAGGACGACGAACAAACCTGGCTCAAGAGAGACGTCTGGCCCAAGGGCCAAGCCCTCACCAGCCTCGACGAGGCCCGCGCCTACCTGAACCACCCCATCCTCGGCAACCGCGCCCGCGTGGCCGCCACGGTCGTCCTCCACAGCCCATTCGCCGACAAGTTTGCGCTCATGGACAACGTCTCCGTGGACGTCGCGCGGCTGCACTCCTCGATGACCATCTTCCGACAAGCGAGCCGCTTCCCGCGGTGCATCCACAGCAAAAGGAGCAAGCGGGAGGAGAACGGAGTCTTTGCGCAGGTCATCAATCGGTTCTTTGTCGAGTTCATGCACAGCGACGAGGAGAACGACTGGCTCGACTACGACGACAGGCAGCTGATGACGTACAAGCGCGGATCCCGCCACAAGCCCACGCTCGAGTGCCTGGACAAGCAGGAGCAGGTGGAGATTGAGCGGCGGTTGAAGCAGGGTCTGGGGTGTGTCTGTGGCCTTGCCCTGGAGAAGGTCAAGGAGATGGACCGCGGCTCGAAGAGGAAGATGACCAATACTCAGGCTGTCGCGGAGGCGCAGAAGAAGCGGAGGACGAGGAAGATGGAGCAGGAGAGGAAGAAGCGGGAGGAGATGGGTATGATGTTTGATGGTGATGGCCCGAGTTCTAGGTGAGTATTATCTGTGCGGCTACGTTGCTGCTTTGTTCTGCTGGGCAGGGAAGAGTCAACTGATTTGAGGAGCAGCCCAAGCGCCGGCGGTCTAGCAACCATTACGAAGGACCGCACCCAGCACCACGACCCACGGCCTTCTACAGGAGAAGCCTCGTCGACTGGGGCAGTTTGAGGACAATTCGTGTCTCGCGTGGTACAAGAAGAGGATGCCGAGGTCCGTTGCTGAGATGGTACCTCCCTGCTTAGCAACGTTCAACATATTCCCACTCGTGGTAGATTGTTGAGTTGAGGGTGGAGGATGAGGTAAATGTGCCATTTTACGGGGTTGAAGATATCGGCAGAAGACGACCTGTTCCCCAGCTGGGTCGAGCAGGCCTGGGGGCACGATGGAGTGAAGGAGTCCGGATTACCAGAGCCCTTGGTTGAGCGCGGGCTATCGAAAGCGGCTTCTCGAGGCGGAGCGACTGAGGCTATGTTCAGTAGAGCAAGGAGTTTTCTCCGCCACTCGAAGAGTGGGATCTTTGGGTCACCCATCTCGTTGCGTCTCATGGACTGGGAACACGGTCCTTTGCAAGAGGGGCCAGTGCGCAATGGATGTCGTCGGTCGCACAAGTCACGGGACGTCGTTTTGGCTTGAACGCCATTCCGGACCGGGAACTGGCTTTCGCATTCAGAGCTTGATGGAATTCGGAAATGTTTGTCGAGCTGAACCGAGGATCTCAATCTGCACAAACTTGCAAGATATCATGATACGTGCACGAATTGAACCAAGGAAGGTCCAGGCACCCTGTTCATCAGCATAGGTAACCCCAATGAAAGAAAAGCGAAGAAATGTGACAGTGTCCGCTGTCAGTTCCCGGACCGGCCCACACGGCCAAAGCCGCTTGGCTTTTACAGGATAAGCTCCCAGATAGTAGACGGAATGTCTTTGTCCCGGTGAGGACGCTTTACACAGCAGCTTCCTAGAACAAACCCGCATCCGCCAATCAGCACCCGAATATTACTCCACAGTCATCTTCGAAATGCGTACCGCGATGTGGATCATCCAGGACCTTTGTTCTGAAGCCGACCTGCTGCACTTAGTTCTGGTTTTAGGAGTGCTTGTCACATGTCTCACCGGTATCTGCTACACATGCACATATATCACACCGCACATCGTGCACACCAGCAGGATTGAGCATGTGACAAAGCCTTGCTGCAGACGAAGAGTAGGAAATATAATGACAAGCTGTCTTCCGCGTACCTGCTGTGTTTAGCGCCCCTTTGAACTCGTGTCGTCTTGATCTGCTGGATTTAAAGCAGTAATAAAGCATATGTCACGATGGCTTCCTTCGACGTTTCCAAACCTCGCCATGAGACTTCCAACCTCATGGGGCTTGCCTTCCGGGCAGCCGAGGACATACACAGCCAAGCGGGACGTGTGGCCTCCAATATCAATCTCGCCCGTAACTTTGGCCAGACTATCCTTGCAAATGGTGTTGTTGATGATCGTAAATTCCTTGTGAGTATCACCCAAGGGACCAGCCCTCGCGCTGGGGAGTAGAATCTTGCTGATTGGTCCTTTGATATAGTATGAGGGAATCATCCAGCTGGCCGCCTCACTGCCAAATGATTCTCGGCTTCGCAATGACTTGAGCGGAGCCTTCATCAAGAACCTCTGGGGTGGACTCCAACACCCTCCTATGTCCTTCTTGGGGGACGAGTACAAGTACAGGACTGCGGATGGCAGCAACAACGTAGGCGCATCTACTAAGTCTTTAAGGTATATTTGTACTTGTACTGACACCTTAACAGAACATCATGTATCCGCAGCTGGGTGCTACCGGTTCACCTTATGCCCGTAGCGTCATCCCCACTCATACGCGGGATATCAACCTACCCGACCCGGGACTCATCTTCGACAGTAAGATTGCCACTCATTTAATCCAGCTAGGTGTTTTTTACTCTTGTCGCTAACATCTCATAGCGCTCCTGCGCCGAGACGGACGTGCCCGGGAGAGCCCCACCAAGGTCTCGTCCTCGCTCTTTCACTTTGCAACGATCATCATCCACGACATCTTCAATACCCGTGGCAGCAACCTGGCTTGTTCGAGCTACCTCGATCTTGGTCCGCTTTACGGTCACGATGAGAAACAGCAAGGTTTCGTGAGGACCTTCAAGGACGGGATGCTGAAGAAGGACACCTTTGCGGAAGGACGGCTTATCGGCCAGCCCCCTGGAGCCTGCGCCATGTTGATCACGTTCAACAGGTTCCATAACTACATCGTCGGAGAGCTCGCCACCATCAATGAGCACGGTCGATTCAGCATGCCCGATGGAAAGCCTGATACTGAGTCATACAAAGCGGCATTGGCTAAGCGTGACAACGACCTGTTTCAAACTGGGCGGCTGTGAGTGAACGACTTCAAGCTTCCCACTGGATTGTTCGTGTTATTGACTATGTCATCTTACATTAGTGTTACCTGCGGCCTTTACGTCAATATCATTCTCGGGGACTATCTCCGAACTATCCTGAATCTGAACGATAATCCCGTGGCGTCTGACTGGAAGCTCGATCCGCGAGAGAACTTCAGCAACGTCTTCGACCCGGACGGGACTCCGAGGGGTCTAGGCAACCAAGTCTCCGCGGAATTTAACTTCGTCTATAGATGGCGTAAGAGTACCCTGCCACTTTGAATGACCCCTGAAACTATCATGCTGAGTCCCTGTGAGCACGGCTGGTAAACTATGAGCAGCTCAGTGCCCATGGCTCAGCATCTCTACGAGCTAGAGGAATCTCGAACATCATGAGCATTCCTGATTCTTGACTAACAATATTCTCTATCAGATGCAACCACGAGCAACAAAGACGAGGAATGGCTTAACAACTTCATTGCCAAGGAGATCATTCCAGGCTTGGACCCCAGTAAGTACATCTCTGGCTAACCCTTTAAAGTTGACGAAGAGGCTCCCGAGACTGACCAGATCCAGCTACTGTAAGCCCGGCAGTGATCAGAGCAAAGTTGCACGTATGGTTCAGGGACAATGTGCCTGCAGACAAGCCCGAGACATGGACGTTCAACGGCCTGAAGAGGGTAAACGGGGCTTTCAAGGATGCTGATCTGGTCGACATTCTCACGGCCGCCACCGACACAGTTTCTGGAGCCTTCGGCGCTCGTAACACACCTGTCGCCCTGAAGGCTGTTGAAATGCTTGGCATCAAACAGGGTCGCGAATGGGGCCTTGCGTCTCTAAATGAATTCCGTCAATTTTTCAAGCTGAAGCCTTTCACCTCTTTCAAGGAGGTAAACTCCCAGCCTGGCATTGCTGAGACTCGTAAGTTTCTTGCGACTATTTGTGGTCATCCCCGGGCCCCAGTGGTGAGCTGCAGAATGGCTGACCCTTGACGCAGTGGAGGCTCTGTACGGCCACCCCGACAACATCGAGTTGTACCCGGGTCTCATGGCAGAAGAGGCCAAGCCGCCCTTCTCCCCAGGCTCTGGTCTCTGTCCCGGATACACCATCTCGGAGGCCATTCTCTCAGACGCAACGACTCTGGTGCGCGGAGATCGGTTCTACGCGCTTGAGTATGGGCCTCAGAGCTTGACCAGCTTCGGGTAGGTACTCCGACAGCGAGAGAGTGGTTTCAAGATGGGCTGACACGACAAATTCAGGTTCAAGGAGGTGGCATCCGACTACGACGTCGCCGGGGGTGGCGTCATGTATAAGCTGCTGATGAGGGCCTTCCCAGGCTGGTACCGAAACAACAGTGTCTACGCGATGTATCCGTTTAGCACCCCTGATAGGACACGGGAGATCTTCCACAAAAACGGCCTGCCCCACGGCATCCAGTTAAGCTACGAACAGCCCAAATTCGTCCCGCCTCCTGTTCCAGTCTTGAGCTACAAGAGTGTCGTCAACGTCCTCAACAATCAGCAGAGCTTCAAGGTTCCATGTGAGTCCTGCTAAATCCACTGCGCGGCAATGAATATCCCTGTTACCCTCGTTGGCATTCACTAACAGATCAAACCAGGGGGTGAGCATACCTATCAGCTCACCGGGCACGATTACATGCTTTCGGGAGACAGGCCCGCCAATGCCAAGCAGCGCAAGGAGGTCAACGCAGCGATATACAAGCCCCAGGACACCCTTGAGCAAGTACGGAAGTTCTATGAGACCGTGACCGTGGACCTCATCCACAAGAACAAGCGCAAGTTGGGCAACCAGACCTACCAGATCGACATTGTGAAAGAGTAAGCCCGAACCATCCAAGCACCCCTTAGAAATTTGCGCAATGCTAATCGTGATTCCTCCCGGACAGTATCGGCAACCTCGCCCACGCAATGTTCACAGCGCGCTTCCTGGCCCTCCCCCTCAAAGAGGACCCCACCAGCCACGGGCCCGGCCTGACAGCCCAGGAGATCTACGATGCGCAGGCCAGCCTCTTCCAGTACGTCTTCCTCGACTTCGACACGGCCAAGTCGTACAAGCACCGCGTCGAGGCCACCAAGGACGCCACGATGCTCGGGAGCGTCATGCGAAAGGTCGTCGAGAGCGCCAAGCACCACCCGGGCCTGATCAAGATGCTCATGGGCCTGCTGGGCCACGGCGGCGAGGTCCCGGACATCCCCGGGTTCGGCAGGGACATGGTGCTCCGGCTCCTGAATGGTGGCAAGTCTGTCGAGGATGTGGTCTGGGAGCTGGTCCCTACCCAGGCGGCGGCTGCTGCCACCCAGGGTGCAGCGGTAAGTGATGGCTGAGCTTCTCTTGTCTTGTATTCTGGGTAGATCACTAAACTTATGTGGCACTTCCGCAATTAGTGGGCGCAACTCATCGACATTTATTTGTCCGACGATTACAAGGACCACTGGCCCGCCATTGTCGCCCTCGCCCAGTCCAGCTCCCCGACGGCCTTTGAAAAGCTGAGGAAGTACGCTCTGGAGGGGTAAGTCCGTCCCGTCTCCGACAGCATCACACCGACAGATCAAAGCCCCAGAAGAAGGAATAAAATACATACTAATACCACACAGCTTCCGACTCTACCCGGCGGCCGCAGGCGTTCTCCGCGTCGCAGCAGCCCCCAACACACCCCTAAACGACGGCGGGCAAACCACCGCCCTCCCCGCAGGTGCAGGCCTCTTCGTCGACTTCATCACCGCGGGCCGCGACCCGTCCAAGTTTCCCGAGCCGGGCAAGGTCCGCCTCGACCGGCCGGAGGAGATCTACATCCACCACGGGTGGGGCCCGCACCAGTGCCTGGGGCGCGCCATCGTGACGACGGCCGGCGCGGCCATGCTCAGGGCCTTTGCGCGGTCGTGCCCCAACGTGCGGCGCGCCTCGGGCCCCGCGGGCGAGATCAAGACCAAGCTGTTTGGCGGGGCGTTCCCTGTGTTCCTGGCCGAGGACGGTGGGAGCTGGGAGGCGTTCCCCGTGTCCAAGAAGGTGCTGTTTGATGTCTGGGACGGGGCGAATGGGAGTAGTACCAATGGCCATGGGAGGGCTAATGGCCATAGCAATGGGTATCACGCCAACGGGGTGAATGGTCACCACTAGGTTCATAAGGGATGGGGACCAATACGAGATTAATACTGGTGTTGGGTGAACGAGCCCGGGGAAAGTTGATGCAGAGGAAACCTGCCTGACTATATTTCACGAATACTTATTACGTTTTTTAATTTGACCATCAAAACGGGCGTTCAGCCCCTTTACCATATGATTCAAATGTTACTTAGTACCGTTTTATAGGGGAGTGATTATTCTGTCCCTCGAGCTGATACCATTTGGGGACTTTCTTGTCTGAATGCCCGGCCATACATCCAAGCTGCTAAGGGAGATTAATCTCTAGATCAGCCTCTTCCGCGACCTTAGATTGCATGGTGAGGACAGTGATGATTTATTGGTGCAGGTACTGAAGACATTGAAATGGAATATTGTAACACATGTTCCACATCAGCTAAATGGGCAGACCTATAGCATGTGACCCAATAATGCCTGTGGAGTGGAGTTATCAAGGACGAGAAAAAGTACTCGTACACATCAAAGATATGCTGATTATAGACGAATGTTTTTGACAAATAAATTATTTCCGGATTCTGTCTAAGTTGTCCTAGAGAAAAGGCACTGTTTACCATCATTGATCGCAACATGCCATTCTGGTTCGCTGCTATGACCCTAACCAGCTACTCCAGCTCCTCGTTCTAAGTGGCGCGTCTGGGCTCGTACACGTAGTCCGGAAAAGCCTGTGCGTGGAGCAGCCGTTCAGTACTCCCTAGCCCAGCGAACAGTTCTCGCACGCCTTCGCTCTCCATCGCCCAGCTTTGGGCAGTGATGCAGGAGATTGCACTGGAATTGGGCTCCTTGGAGGCACCTTTGAACGCCGTCCGATAAAGAAAGTATGGATTAAGGGGCCTCTTCACCTTTCTGTCGAATTCAGCCTCCAACCGACGCTCCTCTACCGATCTGTTGGCAAAATTGGTGATTTCTGCCAGTCGGTCTGAGCCCTCGCTGTTAGGCAGCTCACTCAGGGGCTTCTCGAGGGCCGGAAAGTCTTCCTTGCTCACAGCTGGGGTCCTCTTGCGCGGGCGGCGGGCCTTGGGCGGCTCTGCACGGGTAGCCCCCGAGGCAGGGGCAGACTGTGCGACGGCGCTGGACTCTTGCTGTGTCCACTGCTGAGGGCTGGGCTGAGCGATCCAGGTTTGGTCCGCAAGAGGCTCCAGCCCCTGGAGAGGGTACAATGAGGAGGGTTCGTCACTCACTGGGGGCCATACGTTGAGGAATGTTTCGGACTCGGGGACCGAGATCTTGAAGTTTTCGCAGGCTTCGGTTAAGCAGACGAATTGGGCGTACATACGGTCAGAAGTGACGGGGAAGGCTGGGAAAAAGCACATGAGACAACAGTGACAAGACATGGTGACAACTTGAATCAGATGTTCACCTCGTTGCGGATGTTGTGTCAGATACTGTCCAAGATGTCGTATATTCTCGCTCTGTCCCAAGTGATGCCAGGTGTCGGGGTTAGGTGATGGTATGAAGTGGGCTACTCTTGAGGTCAGGCGGTTATCCTTCGAGGTTTTATAGAATTCTCTTCACTTTGAAAAACACATCTTTAGTTGTTGTATAGCCTGTATAGCCACTTGGAAACAATAGGCATTGTATGTCCAATGCCTTTGTTATCACTTCAGGCTTTGCTTTCAACTAAGCCGTCCAACAATAGAACAATGTCTATAAACGGGAGTACTTTCTTCTAGTCTGTGTAATCGAGATCTTTGTTAGAACCTGTAATGTACTCTTCTTTCCCATTACTTTGAACTGTCACAATCCTCTCTGATCCAGAAGCTGAATATGCTCGTCCACGGCACAAAGATCGCCAAGCAGCGGCAAATGGAGATATAGAAGACAGTCCATGATTTTGCGTGAGAGTCTATGGCAAAATACCGTCCTAAGAGCGAGACAGCACGAATACCACACAAACGTGTGACGAGTGCAAGGATTGTTTTGATGGAATCCTGCAGCAATTCATTGTCCGGTCTGTGCAATCTGCTGTAGTAAGACTGCCTCCGTGGCATTGTAACCAGTCAAATCCTGCTTTCTCGATGCGCAGCCGCAAGGAAATTCTGGAAGGTACAAAGATTTCCTCCAAGGTTCTAGATGCAAATGCTCCAATGTCCAACCCAATCCTCATCTTGACCCCAATCAGCACGGGGCGCTGCCCTGATCATGGGCGGCATGAGCGTGCAGTCGATCATTACAACCCAGGCCTCTCCTACGGGATGAGCCATAACAACATATGAAATCTCTTCAACCTATGCACTCAATGGCCTGCGTGATGCACTGGGAATGCCACTCTTCTGTGGAGGGAGGAGACACCTGCAATGACGTGAGCGCCGAGCACTTCTTCATGACTGCCTTCATATCTCACAACCAGAATACAGCAGCCACCACCAAAACAAATGTCGTCAATGATGAGCGTCATCCGAATCATGAAATGTTTCAATGGAAAGAGTGACCCGCCGACTGTGGCTATGGGAAGACCGCGGAAGGGACATTCCTGGCAGGGCAACGACGGTACGTCAAGTCCCCCCACAAATCTCCGCGACCCGGTGCTCGCCTTCCCCATCATAAGGCATGGACTTCCATTTCAGTCACTCACATGCTGCAACACGGAAAGTGGGATTCAAGCAATGTTTGTTTTCCCGTCCGTTGGCTCAAATCTTTCCCTTGGTCCACTCTGCCTCGCTTTCATTTCTGATCGACTCATCACCACACACGCCAACATCTTCATTGTCCAGAAACTCCAGGAAATCCCAGGAATCCCATATTATTCATCATTGCTTCCAAGTCCTCAAGATTCCACGGCCAATCCTTCACGATGAAGCCCGTCTTTTCCCTCGGCGCCGTTCTGGCAGTTGCATCTCTGGCCTTTGCAACGGCTAGGGATCGCGAAATCGTCGATTCTGTACTCCTCATCCTCGTTCCTACGACCATGCCCCTTCGCTGACTCTCTTTCTCTAGGAAACTCTGCGTGACTCGATCGAGGAAGCGGAGCTCATCGCCAAGGCCGAGATCATCGAGGCATTTTCTTACGCGTCCCCCGACAAGAACAGGCTCGTCGGCACTCCCGGTTTTGAGGACACCATGTAGTACATATGGGAGACCTTGGACAAACTTGACTACTATGACCTCTGGCGCCAGCGTTTCTAGTTTGAACTTGACGGCGAATGGACTGAGTCGTAAGTTCAGGCGAACGATTGTCCCTATCTTGGCCTGATCAGATTGATTGACGAATCCGTAGGTGGAACATCATCGCTCAAACCTTGCAAGGCGACCCAGACAATGTCCTTCAACTCGGCGCCCACATGGACTCGGTCGCTGCAGGGCCGGGCATAAACGACAACGCATCAGGTGGCATCGGCATCCTGGAAGTCGCGATCCAACTCGCCAACTATACCGTCAACAATTCCGTTCGCTTCTCCTGGTGGGGGGCCGAAGAACAAGGGCTCGTCGGCTCAGAGGGATACGTCAATGTTCTAACCGAGGAGGAAGTCCAGCAGATCCGCCTCTATCTCAACTTCGACATGATCGCCTCCCCTGCCCATGAGTTCGGCGTCTACAACTGTGACTTCAGCAATATTGGCATGCCGCCGGTGCCCGGCGTCAAGGAGGCGGAGGAGATGTTCCAGGACTACTTTGACGACATAGCCGACCTGGAATAGGATACGGTCGCCCTCGTCGGGAGCAGTGACCACTGGCCGTTCGTCCTGGCGAACATAACGACGGGTGGCCTGCACGCCGGCAACGACCCCAACTACCACACAGTCGATGACACCGTCGCGAACATGGACAGTGGCGTGTTTGTCAAGATTACCAAGGCCATCGCTCATGCTGTGGCCACGTACGCGGTGAGCTTCGATAGTCTGCCTCCGAGGGACGGCGTTCAGGTTTGAGCAATGATCGGTCGAATATGTTGAGGGACGGACAGATGTGGTGTGGTGTGGTATGTCGCGTTCGGCATGCGCACAAAGCCTAGTACAAAACTTCGAGTAGGACTACCAGTAACCTAATACAACCAGACTTTATCTCCCATTGCCTGCTTGTTCCCACTCGTGCCACAGACGTGCATGTTGCTTGCCCGGCCCCTTGATTGACAAATCTTTCCTGGCTTGGCAATTCACTCCTGGTACGGAGGCGGTGCTGAAATCATCGAGGCGGCGTCTGACTGAAACGGCGGCTGCCTGGCGTACTGCATGCGCTGGCTCGTGGGACTCGAGTACTGCTCCCAGTCGACCCGAGTCCTACTCCCACTTACCGCGCCGTAGCCCGTGACAGGCTCATTCCCGGGGCCACGGTTCGCCACTGGCAGCAGGGCCCGCCTCTGCTTCCTACCTCGCCGGTCCTTGCGCCATCCCCGCAGCCTTTCGGCACAAACCCTGCACGGCCAGATGAATGCCTCGCGCCTGATGCCGCAGAACGTCGGGGCGGCGAGGAACCATCGCAGGCAGGTGAGGACGACGTAGAACGGGCCCAAGGTCGCCCATAGGAGGACGTAGCACACGGCCACGAGCGGCCAAAGGAGGATTGGAAGGACGGCGGCAAGGGGGCAGCAGCAGACCAGGATGCCGTCCGTGAGGAAGATCGGGGGCAGCCAGGGGATGGTGCGCACGTCGTGTAGGTCTGTGCAGAGCGAGAAGGAGTAGATTAAGACGACTAGTACGTAGACGAATAGGACAAGACCCCGTCAAGAAAGGGTGGTTGTCGATGAAGGCGGGGGGGGCCGATGGAAGCTGGGAGTTGCTGGTGTCCATGTTTTCTGTTGAGAGCTTTCTCTCTGTTGATCGGGGCGTTGTCTCTGGGTTCAGCTTCACGGATCGTGGGTGGTTGTTGTTCAGCGAACGATGGTAGAACGAAGGTAAAGAACGAAGGTGAAGACTGCTGCAGCCTGCAGTTGCCGCGATGGATCGATCTGCCTGAGGCATGACCACGTTGCGTGTGCGTCCAACGTGCTGGCCTGCAACCGGTGCCCCGCTCTTGGGACAGCCAATTGAGAAGGGGCAGCAGTGAGCCTTGCTGTTACTTTTTGGTTAATTTTGTGGCTTGGTGTTACAAAGGAGGGTGCGAGGTTCACTCCAGCAAGGGTTCCAATGGTCTAGCAGGAAAACACCCCGTAACTATGCATCTTACACGTTCCGAATTATCGAGTAACCAGCGTTACCGTGGTGTTTTCTCACGTTCAGCGTCGCGTGTGAAGGGACGTCAACAAAAGGAAGTGAAGAGCAAGTCGTACAGTTCGACGGAAAGCAGCGTACTTTCAGATCCTTTGGACCGATACGGATGTATGACATGGTTCAAATACAACCGATTGATGATGAGTGAATTTCTCAATACCTAGATACACACAGGGCGCGTACTTTGAGCGATTGGCGAGAAGATGGATTTGGCATTCAGACTAACACTATGCAGTCTTGTCCCGGCCGTACGACAAGCAGAAGATCAATTCTACGACCTGAAGCCCTTCGTCTTGAGCTTCTCCCACAGCTTCTCCTCCTCCACCAGGATGTTCTTCCCGCTGAACTCAGCCTCCATGTCGATAGGAGGCAGCAGGGTCTGATACGGGATGGTGCGCACGCGCACGTCGGACGGCTGCCCGTGAGCGGCGAACTGCATGCCCTCGACGACGTCACCGTTGCCGTACTGCTCCTCGGTGACGATGCGCAGCATGATCTGCGCGCACTCCTCGGCCGTCATGTTCATATCCTGCTCGCGCACCTTCCCGGCGCAGTACTCGTGCTCGACGGCGGGGGTGAACGTGGTCGCCGGGCACATGCAGGCGACACGGATGCCGAGGCGGGACTTCATCTGCGCCAGGGAGAGCGTGAAGGAGGTCAGGGCGCCCTTGGACGCGTTGTACAGCGGCGTGCCGATGCTGGGCAGGTACGCGCTCATCGAGGACACGAAGAGCAGGCTGCCTGTGATCTTGGTGGTGAGCCAGTAGTCCAGGGCAATCTGGGCGAACCGTATCGGGCCCATCTGGTTCACGGCGAAGAGGTGGTAGACTCCTGGGGCGCCATTTGGGTCGTCCTTGGCCAGAGGGGAGATGCCTGGGGGCTGCCAGAAGGTGGAGTGTGGGGGCTCCCTGTCGAGGCTCATCGTCAGCAAGAATTCATTTACACAATGCTCCTTGTCATTGCCCAGCATCATTCTCGTTGACTGCTGTGGCATGAAGAGCTGATAGCCGGAAACACTTACCAGATGCCAGCACCAGGGCAGACCAGGTCGATCCGACCGAAGGTCTTGAGGGTGAACTCCCAGGTCTCGGAGATAGACTTCCAATCGGATTGGTCGCATCTGTGGTAGACGGCAGAGACGGGGGCCGGGTGAGGGAACTTGGCGATGAGCGCCTTGGCTTCGTCGCGGAGCGCTACATCGGCAAAGACAACGGAGCAACCGCCATTCAGGAGCTGCTCTGCGAAGGCCAGATTGATCCCTGCGATTATGCGAGAGTCAGAATCAGGAAAATTTGCATATACTAGTACCAAAGAGTTTAAGGAGCTTCCAGTTTACTGGGGCTTGTAGAATGAGGAATGGGGCAAAAGGGAGTGCGCAATCCATACCACTACCAGCGCCAGTGACCAGAGCAAACTTCCCCTTGACTTCGTACGACATTTTGTGACAAATTGTCGCGACTACAGGAGAGACTCCGAGGATGTATTTGGAGCCGGGAGGGTAATTTAAATCAGGACAGGGTTGGAAAACCTGAACAGAGTAAGCACTGACAACAGGAACAAAGTAAGCAATGGCAGCGAGATGAGCAAGTGTAAGCAAGTGTAACCACAGACGGTCAGCGCCAAGAAAGACAGACCTCTTGAATCCCATGTTGTAGTCCTCGAAGGCCTGGAAATGCATGGGGGAATGCATGGGTAAATCCATGGATAAATCCACTCGGGATCCTGCACTTAGCTCCTTGAGTGACTAAGATCCCACATTAGTGCACACTAAGGATTGGATCGTCGGAAGTCAAAATCTGATAGCTCTTTTGACAACCAAAACGATCCTCTGCCATACATAGTATAGTGTCCAGAGGCGCATCATCAGGATCTTCGGCATATGCCCAAGTCGCCTAGAGTTGACAGATCTTGAAATGTAGGTAATATCTTACCATCTTCTAGGCAACCTCTTAGAAAATCAATGGCATGTACGCTTATTAACATGCCACCAGATGACTCAAAATTGCTTCGTTTTCAACCAACACAACGAGGGCCCACGAGCTCACTAACTAGCAAGGCTCCTGCCCCATTTGGATGCGAATGGGACTCGATTAGTCAAGTTTGCTTCGTTACTCAGGTCACTTTTATCAAACTGCATATGCTGTGCCGCACTCCTGCAGGCGCGGCCTGGCAGGTCACATCCCACCCGGTCGTGCCTCGCCCTCCCACGAGCAATCACTATGCGAGGCCTCAAGGGGAGGCCGAGAAGGGAACATCGTCGGTAATGAGGATAGACCGATCAATGTTTTATACCCATGGTTTCCGTTCAGGATACTCGGGTCCGGTACTCGTCTGTAACCCTGACATGAAGCACGCCTCCTTACCAAGCCCCGAATGAGAGAGCGAACCCGAAATTTCGGTGTCCTCATTTGGCTCGAAAGAATTCGTGGTCATGCCATACTCATGTGTAAGGTGAGGTCAGGGCAGTCTTGAATATCACCTTGACGACTCGCTCGAACCCGGAGAGTCGGGTCCCCCCAGACCGGATGATTGCTCTCCCCTTTTCACCCTCACTCACGGCATCTTGAGAGGCAAGGCAAGATGGCACCAGCGGGCTGGCACTCAATCATGCCCACTGGGCGGCGGAAAACATCTATTCCACTACGTTGGCTTTTGACAATGTGCAGTTCCATGTATACACATGCTTGTTGTCAGCGTACTAGTGAATAATCGGGTTCAGTGGAGATGGCCCCGGGGGCGACAACGTCGGTATGATACAAAGGCGCGCGTTCCCCCCGGGAGCACCTCCTCGGCTTTTGACCGGCGTAGGACGGAGGAAGCAGAGCTCACTCGCAATTGCGCGCGGCATATCAATCCATGTGTAAGCAAGCCAAATGCTTGCTTGTAGTGACAAAACAACCATGCGGACCCGCTCGGCTTTTAACCAACCTTTGAAGGCGGTCAAAAGCCGAAGTCACATCCTACACGAAGAAGCCAATCACTAACAAGTGGAATGATAAGATAAAGCCACTGACAATTGGAACTCGAGCTTGAACCCACGAATGCAGCTTGACTTGGTAAAGTACATCATATTTGATATCAAAGTGGCGATGCCTAAAGCTGCAAATCCGAGGAGTGGCAGCTTGACACTACCACCGCAAACGGACGCCGAGGGAACAGCAATGGGTGAGTCAAAAGCGGTCCACGTTGAAGAGCAGGCGGCACCTTCACGGCCGCCAGGTTCTAGTGCAGATACAGGCACAGCCTCCCATCACAACACGGAGCCTAAGAATCCCGATCTTGTGAGTTCAGCCCCGGCGACGAACGGCAAAACGCCAGACATCTATTCATAAGCCTTCCGAAATAGAGGCAGCAAAGGCTAACCCCACCGGGACAAGAAGGTGTCATGGAACGGTCCAGACGACCCAGAAAACCCCATGAACTGGCCGACACGCAGGAAGTGGGCGGCGACGCTGCTGGTATCAGCCTTAACCTTCATCTCACCCGTATCGTCGTCCATGGTTGCACCCGCGCTAGGGCCGATGGCGGATTTATTTGGCATCACGAGAAACAGCGTTGAGTCGCAGATGATGCTGTCTATCTTCCTCCTCGCCTATGCCATCGGCCCGCTTCTTTTTGGTCCCCTGTCTGAGACCTTTGGCAGGCGGCCTGTCCTTCTGCTTAGCAGCCTCTTCTATCTTGCCTGGAACCTCGGCTGTGGCTTTTCGCAGAATGCGCCTGAGATGCTCATTTTTCGCTTCCTGAGCGGCATAGGGGGTAGTGCGCCACAGGCTGTTGGTGGTGGTGTGTTGAGGTAAGGTTTCTCTCTATCTGGGCATATACGCAGTTTCATGTCTTCTGACTCTGACTTGTTACAGTGACTGCTGGGAACCAGAACAACGTGGCAAAGCTATTGGTACATACAGCCTCGCGCCATTAATTGGCCCTGTGATCGGTCCATTGGCTGGCGGCTTCATCACAGAGAACTCAACGTGGCGCTGGGCTTTTTGGGCCACCAGTATCGCCGCGGGCATCATCCAGGTCACACTCTTCTTCTTCCTGCCCGAGTCGTATACTCCTGTGATCCTCCAGAGACGCCGGAACCGCCTAGCCAAGGAGACAGGCAACCAAAGTCTCTATACTGCGTATAACCACGAGCAGACCGCGACGTTAATGCAGGCTATTGGCAGCGCCGTTGTGCGGCCAACTCGGATGCTAGCAACGCAGCCTATCATGCAGCTCATCACACTCTATATTGCCTATTTATTTGGGCTCTTCTATTTAATTATCTCGACCTTCCCCACTGTTTTTGGCGATGTCTACCATCAGTCGCTCGGCATTAGCGGGCTCAACTATATCTCGCTCGGCGTGGGCTACATCGTGGGGGCGCAGGCCAACGCACATGTTACCGACCGGCTGTACAAGCACCTCAAGGCGAAGCGCACTGACAACAAAGGGCTGCCCGAGTTCAGGATCCCGACCATGTTTGTCGGCTCCGCAATCGTCCCCGTCGGCCTCTTTTGGTATGGCTGGAGCGTCCAGGCCCGCCTCCACTGGATCATGCCCAATGCCGGCATCGCCGTCTTCTCCGCGGGCTCTATCGTCTGTTTACAATGCATGCAAGCCTATATTATCGATTCATACTCCCGATTCGCCGCCAGCGCGATGGCTGCTGCTATAGTGCTACGCAGTCTCGCCAGCTTTGGGTTCCCGCTCTTCGCGCCGTACATGTATGCGACGCTCGGCTACGGCTGGGGGAATAGCTTGCTGGGGTTCGTCAGCATCGTGGTCGGTTTCCCTGCGCCATACGTCTTTTGGGTCTACGGTGCTAAGCTCCGTGCTATTTCCAAGTATGCAGCCGACTGATGAGGGGACGCTTGATCTCTGGTCGTCGGTCCTTGCTGGCGTGTGTGGTGCAGAGAGTCACCGGACGAGTTTGGGACCAATACTGGAGTAGAGCGGGATGGATTGATTGTAGCTTGCGTTTGGCATCATGTACGGTAGGATTGACGTTATGGTTCTTGGAAAATATGTGCAGTTGAAAACAGGCTGTTCTACCGGACATTGTATACTTGTGTAGGCATCCGTGTGCAATCTCTACTTCCATGGCAATAGCTACTCTCGATGTCTCCATTCCCCCCAGACGTCTTTGAAAGCCAATTACACCAATTAACAAAATCCAATGCTGCTGTCAAAGAAGCCATCCTTCGGGGTGACACCAGAAAGGATATCCTCCCAAGCCTGCCAGGAAAGGTCCGGCCCGGCTTCGAGGTCCACCCCGTCACCCAAACTAGTGTCTGCCATCGAAGACGAGTACGTAGGCATGAGGGACCACACCTCGCCCAGCCCCTGGCCGAACGAGGCCGACGCCCCAGTGCCCCGGTCAGGGTCAGGCGGGCTGTTCGATGGCGTCAAAACCGGAGTCGGCCCGAAACCGAAATCCAGGGACGTGGGAAGCGCCAGCGGATCTGTAGCAGCTTCACTGGTTCCAGCGAGGCCCATCAGGGACGGCGACTGCAGCGTCAAGGGACCCGCAGGCGTCTTGGGCCTGGATGAAGACCACTCACTACCCCGCTCACCACCCACCGCTGGCGTCTTTACGGCGCCCCTGACCGGCGCACCGCGGAGGAGTCTCTTCACCCTCGCCCGCGTCTTGCGCATAAGCACCTGCAGCGGCTGCCCCGACGCTCCGCCCTGGCGACAATGATCCGCGGCGGTGGCGGCGGCGGCGGCCTCCACTCCATGCAGCTGGTGGTTTTGTCGTTGCACGGCACAGGCCGACTCGTACGCGGCCTCGACGACGGGCCACGCGCTCGCGAGGAGCTGCTCGTCCGAGCAGACGACGCACTCAGCGACGGCGACGGAGAGGGCATGCCACTGGGTGCGGACGGACCACCTGAAGCCCTCGCCGCGCGGATCGCTGCGCACGAGCTGCGACTTGCTCAGCACGCTCAGAGCCGCGGCCAGCGGGTCGTTGCCACCCTGGACGCGGGGAGGCGGTGCGCGCAGCCCGGCGCGGTGCAGCGGGCGGAGCGCGGAGAGGCGCATCGACGAGATGATGGCGTTGGTCTTGTGGAAGGTGAACCAGGCATAGGCGCTTGACTCCGGGTCGCACGTCGCGAGGAGGCGGCGGGTCTGGTCCTCGAAGCGGCGGGCTTTGCCCAGGCGGCCCTCCCACACCGTGGCGGCGGCGTGGCCTGGGGAGGAGTTGCTGGTGGTGGAGGAGGTGGTGGAGCCCTTGAAGTCCAGGAGGCGGCCGCTGAGCTGTGCCCTGTATGTCACCAGGGAGAAGGTGATGTCGGTGAGCTCGTCCCTGTCGGGTATGTCGGCGCCCTGGAAGCTCATGTCGAAGTCGGCGTCGTTGATGTTTCGTGGGAGGGTGTAGTGCTCCGCCTCCAGGTCAATCTGCGGCTCTGTGGCCCAGTCAAGGGATGCCTGCAGGTCGAGCACGCAGATTGTGCACCAGAGGCGGTATTTCATTTGCCGCTGAAAGAAGGAACCCGAGGTGATGGGTTGCTCGAGGTGTAGCGACAAGGCTTTCGCTATCCTCACTGCCACGGCCATCAGAGTCCATACCGCTCGGCTGGGACCTTGTGCTCGCCTCGCTATCTACAATTTCATTGTGAGCAATATTCTGGAAGGAAGCCTTTGAACTAACAGTGATATAGCCGTGCTGACGAGGAAAATGGGACCCACCAGGTATAAAACAAAAGCTTGGAGTACTGTCATATCCGTCGTGGTCAGCAGACCCGCCCTGTTGAGGGCAACATCGCAAGTGTTCCGAAATTCAGGTAGTACCTTCGACTTGGGACAACTGAAGACGGCCTTGCTTTGCTCCTCCGTCATGCTGGCAACAGCAGCATAACATACCGCCGCTCGCAGAGCAGCTGGGCTGGGGTCGCACGGGTCGTAGTCGAGGAAACCTTTGCAGTCCACCAAATATGCGTCCAACGTCGGCCTGTGCAGAATTTTGACGAGAGGGTCGACCTGGCGGTTGTATATATGACAGAGCTGCGCTACCAGAGCCGGGCTTGTGGTGTGTATTTGGCCGGGCTGGACCGTCGTGCATCCGAGGCCCAGGAGGGAGTCGGCTCGGCTGGATAGGGGCGACTGGGTTGAAGTCCCGGGGGAGGGACCCATGACAGCAGTTTCCTCGTCGGTCGCGTCTGCTTCGAGCACGCCTCGAAAGCCTTGGATCTGCGCACAGTCAGTCCGATTGCGAGCCCGACAGCGGCGAAAGGCCAACAGCGGCCCCAGCGACCACTAGCACTGCAAAGTTCGTACCTCTTCGACCACATCCCTCCAGAAGTGCTGTCTGACGTCTCGCTCCAGTCGAGATTCGATACTCTTATATGTGTTGATGTTCCCGCACACATGTGGCGACGGCGTCAGATCGAGGCCAAAGAGCAGTGAAGATTGGGGTGTCTGAGATGCCGAAGTATCTCTGAAGAGGTCGTCGGCATCTTGTCGCTCACGACTCATGTCGTTGATCAGACACTCGAGCCTCCTAACACGATCCTGCAGGTCGTCCTCCTCCGACTGCTGAACAACAGTCCCAGCCGCAGGCGCGATCTGTTCAGCTTGAGTACCAAGATGCCGCCGGGATGTGTGACGGCCACGGCTGTAGCGCTTGCGGTAGACGGGCACACAGGCCATGCCGGCCTTGACGCAGTTTGTGCAGTGAGGGCTGGCTTTGTCGCACCGCACCTTGCGCTCGCGGCAGAGCTCGCAGCTTAGCCTGGGGATGCATGTATCGCTGCCCCTCTGGCTCCTGGGTTTGGCGTCGTTTTCTGTGGATTGGGGCATCGTTTGGCTTCCAAGGGCTCACAGGGGTGAGTCCGGCATCTTATGCGGGACTATGACAAGAAAGCCGTGGAGCGTTGACCTTTGGTTAGTTCAATAAACGAGCCTGGAAGGTGGTGCTATCAGAAAGAGGGCGCTGAACATCTACCCAAGTGTCGCGAGGAAGGTGTCCTGATGCGAAGGGGAAGGGCAACAACGAGCCGAGCTTTCTCTACTACATTGCAATCAGAAAAGTGTTTCTCGTATAGAAATTGATCGGTACGAAATTTCGTATATGAATTGGCCTATCGATGTATCTCTTCACACCTGCTACACGTACCTACCATCATTGTGATGGTGTGACGTCTAGAAAGAGGTATCATACCATAAACAGAGGAATCGTATATGGCGCGTTCGCCCCCCTTCCCGCCCCCCCGGAAGGTTGCGCCGGAAGCTTGCTGAGTAGAGAGTGAGTGGTCTTCTTGGCTTGTATGTGCCTGGTGCCTATTTTTAAGACGGAATAGCTGCGGTACCGAAAGCTGTCGTGGGCGCTTGTCTTGGATGCGACACTGCTTGTGACGCCCCAGTCGTATGGCGTCCTGGTCATTCGCTGCATGTTTCCCGGCGGCAGATGTGGCTCAGATGCATTCTCCAACACTTGTTGGAACATTGTGATGGATACACGTATTACCTCGACCCACTTTGTACAACAACTGTTGTAAACAACCTACATATACCTGGGCTCCAGGGGAGAGTGCTCACTGCAACGTCGTGGCCAATACACCAGCAGCAATCCTGCTCGCTAAGTTCGCACGGCCCGCACCGCCACCAAATAAGCTTCATGTCAGGATTTGTCAGATCTCCTGCGCACCTCTGGAGCTCCGAGGTCTCCGACATCCGTCTTATAGGGTTGCTTGGTAAGACCGCAATATACGCACGCTCATGTTGCGCCGCCCGAGCTGGAGTGGAATGGGATGGGATGGCTGCCATGAGACGGTGGCATCTTTTAGCCGAGAATTATTGCAACGTAATCTTCCCATACCACCACGCTGGGCGGTATCCGCCTCCTGCAGTAACAAATAGGCCACAGGGCAATGGATTCACCCACACCTCTGGGAGTGATTTGGGAGGTTATCTGCCTACTAGCCAGGTATTCCAACTATAACAGGGGCACGCGTTATGCTGCCCCCACGGAAAGGTCTTGGCTATGCTTAGCACCTAGAAATCCTAGGATTTGATTCGCCAGGGCGTTTAGAATGTTTCATTCGCGTGGCTTTTGTGTTTGTATAGCCCCGTGAAGGGAATTAGGTTAGCCATCATCCACGGTTGCTGGCGAAGTGTATATACGAAAGTTAAAGATGGCTGCTGATTGACGGCGGTAAACAACGTTGAGTGTCCCAAATCGTGAGTCTTCCAGCGGATTGGTCGTCTTTTTCGTTTGAGAAACCGAGCACTAACTTGTAAAATGGACAGTACTGCGCGGAGTGATTCTTCGTGCTCACAAAACTTTTGACCACGGACGATGCGAACCGTGGATTGGGGACCTGTTTTTTAAATTTGTTTAGTATAGTACAACTGCCGTAAAGAACGTAGTAGAAAGATCAATGCGGTCTCTAACGTCCTGTCACCCGATTTGGCGCACCAAATTTTTAGTGCAAACGCTGTCACGAGAGGGAATACAGAGACAAGGCAGCTGTCCTTAATACGTCAATTCAAAGTAAGACGGCGTTACTTTCTATGTAAAGAAGAGGTCTAAGGGAAATTGCAAGCAAGGGGCTTTATGCCTGAGGGGTGTGGGGCCCAGAGCCTCAGTGAATGCAGGCAGTCAATGGGACTTAAGCATATACACACTTATAATTTAAATATATTAAAAGTTTAGTTAAAAGGTTTTTTATTATTAATAAAAATTAAAAATAATTTTTTATATAAATTTAATATAAGAAAATTAAAACTTTATTAATTAAAAACTATATAAAATTATTATAATATAATTTAATTATTTAAAATTAATAATATTTTTAATTAATTAAATATTTTCAAAATATATATATTAAAAGATATTAATAATATATAAATAAACCTTAATATTTATAAAGTTTTATTTTTAAAAATTGTTTTTAAACTCTTTATACAATATATTCATTAATTAAATTTCTTTTATATATATTTTAACTATTTATATATATTATATTTAAGCTTTGATATTTTTGAAATTTAAATACATTTAATCAAGGGTGATTAAAATATAGCTGCTTTTAGGTGCGTTTGCAGCAAAAATGTGGTGCGCCAAATCGGGTGACGGGACCTTAAGCAGTTTATTGATTCCAGTAAAGTATCTGACGCTGTCTTCCTCCGTCCAATCTTTTGGTTTAATGCTCCTGAAAAGTGTCCCGATTTTCCCAACTAGTCTCCACTCGTATCACTTCTACTCTCAGGAGTTGGGAATGCAAACCATATCCTCGTCTTTCCCGGCCGAAAGCCCACCATTCGATCCTCTGCCAACTTCCAAAGGACCTGGTTCAGAAACGGTTCCAATGCCCTCTCAGAAACATCATCCGGTACTTTCCCATATAGAACCTTGACAATATCAGACACCTCCATCCCTACCTTCCCGCCACCTGGCCCACGCGACCTGTTTTTCAGGAGTGCAGTGTAGACCTGGCGGATACGCATCTCCTTGTGTCGGAGGTACGCGGACACCTTGGCCGGCAGGTCGACGATTTTCTCGCCGTGAGCGGGATACCCGACCTGGCAATGTTGGTCTTCCATGGTGCGGAGGCTCTCAACGTAGGTGCCGAGGTCCTCGACCACCGAGTAACCATGCC
The DNA here is from genome assembly GCA_039880775.1 of Diaporthe vaccinii. Taxonomy (NCBI): domain Eukaryota; kingdom Fungi; phylum Ascomycota; class Sordariomycetes; order Diaporthales; family Diaporthaceae; genus Diaporthe; species Diaporthe vaccinii. Next base: position 174,118 of record JBCEDN010000032.1, read on the forward strand.
CGAGGACGTTGTCCCCGGTGAAAAGGGCATTCTCCTCGTCTAGAGTGAAGCACATGTGGTCCCTTGCGTGCCCGGGGGTGAAGACTGCTCGGACGGTTGCACCTTCGACGCGGAATATTTCTCCGTCTCGGATTGGATTCTGGCCGCTGTCCGGCTGGTTCTTGTAGACGCGGCCTGAGTACTTCGAGTCGTAATGGGCGAGGTGGGTAACACCACCGGTGTGATCCCCGTGCCAGTGGGTGAGCAAGACATAGGCTATTTCGACATCAAGCTCTTCCAAAACCCTGACCAGTCTTGAGATCCAGACTGGCATGCCCTATCTGATTATTCAGTATTTTCTCTGACTTGTGGATGGGCTATGCGACATGGTTTACCCTACTCACCTGGCCAGTGTCAATCAAAATCCTAGACCTACCAGTCCCAACCAGGTAGGTGTTCGTCCCCTGCAATTGCATCGAACCGGGATTCCCACCAAGGATCCTGATGACTCTGTCTGTGACTTTGCAGACATCTGCAAGAACCGGCAAGGTCCAAACCTGGCCGCGGAGGTACTCTTCCCAAAAGTCCTCATTGAGTGGTATTCGCAAAGCCATGTTTTCCTCCTTTTCGTGGAGCACCGAGATGACAGCCTGAGCCAAGAGTTGGCTCCGACCCGCAACGCCTTTCGACTAAATACACTTAAGATTTAGGCTCAAGTGCTTGTCGGCTTGTTGATACGATGGTGTGCCGGCCTCCGTGGAAGAGATCCGACCGGGGTTGGTTCTCGGCTTTTGAATCAACGGGTGTCCGGCCCGCCGTCTAGAGACGGCTTTTGATGCCAACCGTGTAGGTGATGTCTAAATCCGACGGACGCCGGATTCGGAATGCTCTACACTTGATCGGCTGATGTCGATCCCGTGGCAAGTCGCTGAGTCGATGCAGTGGCTTAGTTGATCGCCCATTTCCGCCGGAGTTTCGGACTGCGTCAAGATATCTGAGCTTCGCCGTGTAGCTTGACAGTTCCTAGAATTGATGACCCGTTCAGGTTCGTGAACATCTGTTTATATAACGGACCTTGCTCATTTAAATCACCAGGAGACGTTTATTAAAACTGATCAAGGAAACATACCAGCTTGGATCACAAACTCTCGCCTTTTCCAATAAGATGGAGACTCCATCCTCATCGGAGACTTTCGACCACACCCCCCAGACCTTGGTCTTCTTTAGAAATGATTTCCCTGGTGGTAACTTGGAGGAAATGACTCGTCGCCTCCATAGACACAGCAAGGACCGTCGCTTCAATCTCCTTGCCCTCTTCCTTGACGATTGTACTGCAGTCCTGAAAGACGAAGTAACCAAATTACCGCAGTCTTTGCAAGAGAGGTTCCCCCACTTTGATACCATACTCACACTGGCAGAATATGACGAGCTCCGGAACGGACCGCTTTGTGCTGCCGTGGGGGGAGTGCTGTTGTGTGTCCTTCAGTTGGGTCTTATAATCGGGTGAGTTTGATACTAGAGTGTTCATGATTTGGTCGAAACTCCCGAGTCCTGACTTCCTGCTTTCTAGCCATCATGAAAGTCAAGACATCCCTTACGACTTTGATGGTAATAGCACACTTGCTGGCCTTAGTACTGGCCTGTTTGCCGGCGCAGCTGTGTCGCTGTCTCGATCACTGGCAGACCTGGTTAGGAACGGCTCAGAAGCAGTCAGGGTGGCGTTCCGACTAGGCGTCTACGTGGAAGATATCTCCTGCAAGCTCGAATCCTCCCATCCAGATGGTACCCCCAGGAGTTGGGCTCATTGTGTGCCTTCCATGTCACAGGAAAATGTCCAGGCTGAAGTTGAGAGATACAATACGGAGGCAGTAAGTTTGATCATTCATTTCTCATAACCTATGTCATTACCACGTGTATATATTATTGGCCGACGACTCTGGGCTCTGGGTATATTGGTTTCAATCGGTGGACTGACAGTCATCACACAGGACAACCCAAACTTGACCAAAGTCTTCATCAGTGCTGCAGATAAAACCTCAGTTATCGTCAGCGGGCCACCCTCTCGTATTGAAGATGCCTTCGAGTACTCGCAAACCTTGCGGTATTCTAAGTCACTCCCACTCCCGATCTATGACGGGCAATGCCACGCCTCTCACGTATATGGCGGAGTCGACATCGACCACATCATCAATGGTTCCGAGGCCAAGATCAGGCGGAACACGCCAGTGGAGATTCGCCTTCTTTCATCGCAGACCGGAAAGCCCTTTGTTTCTACCAATGGTGGAGACTTGTTCCTCGAAGTCGCCACTGAGCTTCTGATCGGCACGATCTATATGGATCATGTCAGCGATGGCATCCTGAACGTAATTCGCCAATCCGAGGCGGTGGATTGCGAGGTTCTCCTATTCGGCACCAACCTGCTCTCGAACGCCACTATGAAGGCCATCGGCGAAGAGCTCCCTCAGGTGAAGCTCAGCCGGTCGGACCTCATGGACTGGCTGAACAGGGACTTTGGACCACGACAGCCCCGTGGTTTCAGGGATTCTAAGCTGGCGATTGTGGGAATGGCCTGTCGCATGCCTGGAGGTGCCAACGACACAGAGCTGTACTGGAAGCTGATGGAAGAGGGACGCGATGCCCACACTACCGTGCCTGCGGACCGCTTCGATCTGTCGACACACTACGACCCAACTGGACAGACTGAAAACGCCACACAAACCCCATGGGGTAATTTTATTGATAATCCGGGCCTTTTTGACGCAGGATTCTTCAACATGTCTCCGCGAGAGGTGAGTTGCGAGTTCAAGAGCTCGCTGGAGGACAGACGCCTTCGGAGCAAGACTGACTCGAAGATAGGCCGAACAAACAGATCCCATGCACCGACTCGCTCTTGTCACAGCATATGAAGCATTGGAAATGGCAGGATACGTACCCAACCGCACAAGGTCAGGCAAACTAGGCCGCATGGGGACCTTTTATGGTCAGGCCAGCGACGACTGGAGAGAGCTGAACGCGTCGCAAAACATTGGGACGTACGCCGTGCCAGGCGGCGAGCGCGCATTCGCCAACGGCCGCATCAACTACTTCTTCAAATTCGGTGGGCCAAGCTTCAACATCGACACGGCCTGCTCGAGCGGGCTGGCAGCCGTCAATGCGGCGTGCTCGGCGCTGTGGAGCGGGGACGCCGATACCGTCCTCGCCGGCGGGCTCAACATCATTACGGACCCGGACAACTACGCGGGCCTTGGCAATGGCCACTTCCTCTCCAAGACGGGCCAGTGCAAGGTCTGGGACAAGGACGCTGACGGGTACTGCCGCGCGGACGGGGTCGGCTCAGTCGTGATCAAGAGACTTGAGGATGCCGAGGCCGACAATGACAAGGTCCTGGCCGTCGTCCTGTCGGCCAACACGAACCACTCGGCCGATGCGCTCTCCATCACCCAGCCGCACGCAGGCGCCCAGATAGACAATTACACGCGCGTCCTCCAAAAGTGCGGCGTGAACCCCCTGAGCGTGAGCTACGTAGAGCTGCACGGCACAGGGACGCAGGTGGGCGACGCCGTCGAGTCCGAGTCGGTGCTGAGCGTGTTCGCGCCCCCGGGGCGGCGCCGCAAGGACAACCGCCTCCACCTCGGCGCGGTCAAGTGCAACATCGGGCACGGCGAGGCCGCGGCGGGGATCTCGTCGCTCCTCAAGGTACTGCTCGTGTACCAAAAGAACGAGATCCCAAGACACATCGGCATCCAGCCCGGGTCCGAGATCAACCCCATCATCCCCAAGGATCTGGACAGGCGCAATGCCGGCCTGGCTGAAGGGCACACGCCGTGGCCGCGGCCCCGGGGCAAGTCCCGCCTGGCGCTGGTCAACAGCTTTGGGGCTCATGGTGGGAATACTACGCTGCTGCTTGAGGACGCGCCGGAGAAAGAGAGACTGGCGACTAATGCCCGTTCCACACATGTTGTTGCTGTGTCGGCAAAGAGCAAGGCGTCCCTCAAAAATAACACCAATAACCTGCTGGCATACCTGGAGGAACATCCTGACACAGACTTGGGAGACTTGTCATACACTACATGTGCACGCCGCATTCACCATAACATGCGGACAGCATCAGCGTTCTCCAGCATCGGACAGTTGAAGAGGTTCTTGGCTGAGTCTGTGGAAACTGGGGGCGACGTGCGCCCCATTCCGATTGAAACGCCACCAGTCGCCTTCGCCTTCACCGGACAAGGAGCATACTATTCCGGTGCGCGTGCCCAAGAAACCAAATACCCCTCGTAAAGTCTCCGAAACTGACTATTTCGCCTTCTCTTTTTAGGAATGGGAAGAGCCTTGTTCCAAGATTTCCCATATTTCCGCTCCCAAGTCCTCCAGTTGAACCACCTAATCCAGCGCCTTGGATTCGCCTCGGTGATTCCCGTCATCGACGGCAGCGCAGACGAGGAATGCTCCCCCGTGACCGCGCAGCTCAGCGTAGTCGTGATCCAGATCGCACTCGTCAGCTTCTGGAAACTGCTCGGCATGACACCCACCCTCGTTATCGGCCACAGCCTCGGCGAGTACGCGGCGCTCGTCACGGCAGGCGTGGTCTCCGCAGCCGACGCGCTGTTCCTCGTCGGCAAGCGCGCCGAGCTCGTCACTAAATCTTGCAGCACGGGCACGCATGCCATGCTGTCTGTCCGGGCAGGCCTGGAGGAGATCAAGCAGAAGGCAGGGTCGGCAGAGTTCGAGGTATCGTGCTACAATGGCCCGGGAGATATTGTTGTCAGCGGTACCCTGTCGGACGTGGAACGGATCCGGCGCACCCTCGAATCGCAAGACGTGAGGTGCGTCAAGCTCGACCTCCCGTTCGCCTTCCACACAGCGCAAATGGATGTGGTCTTGGACCGATTTGAGAAAATTGCGAGCCACGTGTCCTTTAAGGCTCCAAGTATCCCCATTGTGTCCCCGCTGCTTGGAGACTGTGTATTTGACGGTAAGAGTGTGGACGCTGGGTACCTCCGGCGCGCAACCAGGGAGCCTGTCAAATTCACCGAGGCAATAGCAGCCGCGCAGGATCTCGGGATAATCGACGAGAAGACGATGTGGTTGGAAATCGGCCCACACCCTATCTGCAGTGGGTTCCTGCGCAACATCATAGGTCCTGGAACACAGGCTCTGAGTTCGTTCCGGCGCAATGAGGACAACTTCATCACACTCTCCGAGACCTTGTCAGCCCTTTACCTTGCCGGCGTACCAATCTCCTGGCAGGAGTACTTCAACCCTCACGAGCGGGGCCATGAATTACTTCATCTGAAGAAGTATGGCTGGAATGAGAAGAACTACTGGATCGACTATGTGGGCACCTGGACATTGGACAAGGCTCACCTGAAGGCCAATGGCGGCAAATTGCCTGGAACTGGTGCAGCACCGATTGCCAAGAACTCAGCCTTGAGGACTTCATCTATCCACCAGATCACCGCGGAGGAGGTCCAGCAGGGGTCCAGGGGGAAGCTGACAACTGTCTCGGACATGCAGCATCCAGATTTCCTGGCTGCGGTTCATGGGCACAGGATGAACAATTGCGGCGTTGCCACATCAGTAAGTCTTCCGATCCACGCAGCGCGGCCTTCCGTCCAGCCCGACAATATTCCGTGTGCTAACACGGCTCTCAAATAGTCCATCTGGGCCGACATGGCCTTCACCGTTGGAGAGTATCTATACAAACGCGTGTCCCCAATGACAAAGCAGGTACACATGAACCTCGCCGACATGGTCGTGCTCCACGCGCAGGTAGCCAAGAAGGCCAAGGGCGCGACCCAGCTCCTCCTCCTCGAGGCGGAGCTCGACCTCGCCGCCCAACACATGTCCCTCTCGTGGTCCAACGCGATGGACGACGGCCAAAAGGCCACCACCGGCGGGCCCTTCGCGACCGCGGCCATCCGCTTCGAGGACCCGGCCGCCTGGCGGCGCGAGTGGTCCCGCGTCCAGCACCTCGTGCAGGGCCGCATCGACGCGCTCTCGGCGGCAGGCGGCGGCGGCGGCGGCGGCGGCGCCAGCAGGCTGAGCAGGAACATGGCGTACGCGCTGTTCAGGAACGTAGTGGACTACGCGCCCCGTTACCGCGGGATGGAGACGGTCGTGCTGAGCGGGCACGAGGCGTTCGCGGACGTCACGCTGCCTGGGCCCGAGGAGGGCGGCCACGGCACCTGGCACACGCCGCCGCACTGGATCGACAGCGTCTCGCACCTGGCCGGGCTCGTCATGAACGGCAGCGACGCCAGCGGCGACGCCCGGGACTACTTCTACGTCACGCCCGGGTGCGAGACGTTCCGCCTGCTGCGGCCCCTGAGCCCCGCCGCGCGCTACCGCAGCTACGTCCGCATGTTTGCCCTCCCCGGCGAGCCGGGCATGTACGCGGGGGACCTGTATATCCTCGACCGCGGCAGCGGGGAGATCGTCGGGGAGGTCGGGCAGCTCCGCTTTCGGCAGGTGGCCCGCTTGCTCATGGACAGGTTCTTCTCGCCCCCTGAAGGGGCTGGGGCTGGGGCCGCAGGCGGCCACGCTCATGTGCGGGCTTCTGGGCCGGTCAGGATGGCTGCGGTTGCCGAGCGGGTGGCTGTCGCCTCCAAGACCACAGCCGAGTCACCAGAGGCGGCCGTTGCAGTCCCGACGGTGAACGCCATTGGTACCAAAGACATTGGCACACCTTCTCAACTGGAGACTATGGATAAAGCCTCTGCCTCGTCGGAGGCAGTCTGGTCCTCCTCGGGCATAGTTAATGACTGCATCGGCCTGATCGCTCGGGAGACGGGCCTGGAAGCGTCCGAGCTGAAGGGGGAGTCGACCTTTGTCCAGCTCGGGGTCGACTCGCTCATGTCGCTCGTGCTGTCTGAGAAATTCCGGGCGGAGCTGGCGCTGGAAGTCAAGAGCTCGCTGTTCCTCGAGTGTCCGACTATCAGCGAATTCGCGGCTTGGCTGGAGCAGTACTGCTAGACTCTGGCTTAGCACTTGGTTGAAGTAGGAGGGGTATCTGACACCACTCACTTTGCTCGTACTTTAGCTTAGTGTCACGGGGAGTGACCGCTACACTATAGCCACGCCGTGTTGCGCAAAGGGTACAGAATTTCAGAACGTCTTCGGCAATTCTAGTGTAGTCTATATTGCTGTGCGATCACACCCAGGTTATGGAAATTGGCGATGCGGATATGTGGACACTAGCTTAGCTTAGCAATACTCAACAACTTTGGAAACTCAGTATTTGAGCACTTAGCCTAACGTGCAATATGGTTTGGATAGGGACTCGCAAAGACGACAACCTGTGAGTATAGTGCGTGCGACGCAGTCTGCGCTGCTGCTTTCGTCATTAACTCTGTCTGCCACGCCTTGCAAACAGCCTATTAATTACTCGTAATCAGATTGACACGTGGTCGTTGGTTACTCTTAGGTCGAGTTCAGTCGACGAAGACTGACCTCGCTGCTTTCTCACAATGAAAACAGGCTATTAATTACTGTTTTTATCAGCCCGGTGCGCATCTTGCCAAAACAGCACTCCGAGGATATATTTACTCGATCAAAAAAACAAAATGCTTTGCGACAAGGTCCAAGGGTGTCGCTTCGACACCAGATCTGACGCCATTGCGAGGAATCATAGGCACATCGTTCAAACGCACATGTGCCAGCCGTCTAGAGGTTGACAAGCTGAATCTCAAGGTGCAAAACCATACATCACAGCTAGTATTACACGATGAGCGAGAACCGCCAGTTAACCAAAGCAAATCCTTTTTATCCTGCTTAAAATAGTGGCGCTCATTGGGGCCTCTACCTATCATTTCTGTGGCGAAGTAGGGATACAAATATCTTCCAACGACAAACACATCCCGTAATTCACCTTGAGTCTTCATGCAACCTCGACGTTATGAACGACATGAATACCATTATACCCCGTACTTTCCATGCTGTTACTCAATCCGCCAAATTCCGCCGTCGTCTTAGTCTGGGGCAGGTAGGGATAATTATGCGGGCGAGATACAAGCCCACGATCATCATCATTAAGGTGATAGCCCATGTTGGAATGGCCAGACTTGGACGTGTGTGTGCGGGATGTGAGAAGGCTCCAGAAACCCTTGAGGTGCACACGCTGGGCTAGAAAGAAGACACTTGGAAGGCTGATACTGATAAGGGAAATGGCGATCTCAGAGCCAAGCCAAAGGGTGGGTGTAGAGATTTTGTCTAGAGGCAATTAGCTGAGTTTCCGATTGCGGAGCTCAAATTTCAACGTTTGTCTTACAGGTTGGGTCCTCTTGGAGTTGGTTGCCAGCTTGAACGATGGTAACGAGACGGCCAATCGATACCACGACGACTCTGAACTGCATCAGCTATCGCAACATGAGACACGACGCATTGGAGCAACTCACAGGTATCCACAGACAAAGACCCCGCTGATCTGAATTCTGCGTATCGTCTTTATTTGTAGTTTCCAGAGCATCGGAAGGGGCATCACCAGTATGATGACATCGATGATGAGACTTCCTAAGCCACTACCCATCCAAAGTGTTCCCGTGTTGAGGCAGGTTCCCGGCAGTGAGACATCCCATGCCTTCTGGATGGGATTGCACATGAAAGTGACGCTGAATAGAATTCCCACGAGCCATCCAATGTTCATGGCGTGCACTACCCACAGAGCGTACTTGAACTTGGAATTGCTCACGGAAAAGATGCGAGCGTAGAAGAACAATGCTGAAGTCTTGCTTACAGCCGTTCCAGTGTCGAAAATATAGTAAATGATCCAGAGCAATTTGAGAAATTTCTCAATGTTTTCCGGCGGCACTGCTTGGATATGGAGTCCCATACCGAGATCGATGAGCTTGAGACCAATCCCACATACAACGATGTTGATCGCCTGTGAATTCGTCAGAATATTTGGTCGAAGGTGTAGCTAGACAAGTAAGGGTAATGAAAGAAAGAGAGACATACCGCGCCTGCAAAGGCCGTCCAGTCGTCCCACCAAAACTTGGTTGGGATTCTGGTCATGGGGGATACAGGCAACAAAGCTCGAGACCACGCTCGGATGAGTACAACCACGGTCGGCATGATCATCATGGCAATGAGCAATGCCCGCAGCTCTGGCTGCTTGGAGTCGGTAAGATCGAAGTCTCCAGGTCTTGACATTTTGCAGAATTCGATGTGAAACGATGGGAATGACTGGCACTGAGATGCTCACGATTTTCGTTCCAGGAAAGTCTCGCCTCGTCGAAAGAGATGATGCAAAAGGCAGCGTTGAGGAAATATTGGGGACAAACTTATGATGTTGGGGGTACAGGCGTCACTACATAGGCATGCTAGCTACCGTGCGTCTCATAAGTTGGGACTTGATTCTGGGGGAAATGCCGAGGAAATCGCGGTGCGAGCTCACAATACGTCAGCAACGCCTTGTCAGTAGACTTTCAACTAAACAGCACCTGCATGCAGGTGATCGAAAGTACTGGCCAAGTACACCGAGAAACACCGGCGTAAGAACAGTGACGAGCCTCAATGCAGAAAGACCAACAATAGAACCTTTTGCGTCTGTAAGTGTGCCCTTGCTCTCGCATCCTGGCTCGCATGTGGTCCACACCCCAAAACACTCGCGGAGATGGTAGGATTGTGTGCAACCAACAGATGATCCTTCCGGAATTTTGGACTGTTACAGAAAAGATTTGCGTTGAGATAGAAACATCACCCTTGTCAAAAGTTTTGTTGCTCCCGAGGTTGGTCGTCGGGCGGCTGGGATGGAAAACAATGGATCACACCTCGCTCTCCCATCACGACCACTACTTCAGCCGCAGTGGATTTGTTGGTCCGCGGCCAATTGTCGCATATTATTCTCATTGGATGGCTCCATGTAGTATTGCGGACGGTGGGCCTGGATCACATCTGTGCGAAGATCCTTGTCGCATCTCGTTGTGTCGGCCCGGAACAGCAAGGCTGTGCCGCAACGCTAGTATGAGTTCGGGGACCGGGAGGAGGGGCCGAGAGGGGGGGGGGAGTGAACATAGTCGCGGTGCACAGCGCGATCTCGCCCAGACCAACAACCGACCAACAACCCAAGGTTGCAACGCTTTGTTGCTCCCCACAGAGCCTGTTGGTTCGTGTAGCGTCTATCTCGGCCTGCCTCTTCCTCCCGGACCGGCACGCTGGATCCGCACATGGGAACAGCAGCTGTCCGACATGGTGCACTTGACCTTATTTTCACCCTTGGTCTATAATTCTAGATTAGTATTATTATTATTTAATAAAGTATAAATGAACCAAAGTTTGTTAAAATTTATTTTAAATACGAGTTTTATATAAAATATTATATTTATATTTATATAATATTTATATAATAAATCTATTTATATTAAAAGTTATATTTATTATAATAAATATACAAGGCATATTCCATGAATTAAAAATATTAATTAATCTCGTGTCGAGAAATAAAATCCATATACTATTAGCGTATAGTTATTCTTGGTACTAGTGATTTCAAGAGCGAGTGTAAGGGTTTGATAGGACTACAATGTGGATAGAGTATGCTAGAACGAGTTCATAGGCAGATACGTAATGAGATCACATGCTGTTTAGACCCACAACTTTCGAATACGCCTGCGCTAGCATTGCCTAGTGATTGCCGTCCGGACCTGCAGCATGTTGGTCCTGACGTTTCAACGCATAATGGGTGTTTCTAATCTAAGCCCGCGTTGCCTTCACCGATGTTATCATGCAAGAAGCTAACCGCCACGATCGTCATGAACCGAGGCTGCAAAGACTTGAACCTTGACACTGCGCCGCAGGCTAACACGCTGTGCCGTAGACTACAGTACTCAATACGACCTGTTGGTGCAAGCCAGGGCGCGTCGGAATCACACAGACAATGCAATAGGATGAGAAGACAAAGTCATGATATCACATGCAGGTTGGCTTGCGGTCATGAGGACGGTAAACGCAACATCACACACAAAAATGCTACTCTGCACAATAGCCACGATATCCACATGTCCCTGGCTGGGAGTCGCGGGCGTCTAATTGGGAACTCATTGCGAGATCGGACGACAAAAATAACCCATGTACCCTACCATGTGCAGGCCCCTTTTGCAGAGTCTACCTCACTTGTACCAGTTGACATCCCTTTGAGTGATAACGTCTGCTGGAGATTTGATATGATAGATCTGCATATGCATGACAAATTTTCGCCTAAGGGCAAAGGCCAACCAATGACCATTTAAGAAATGTGACATATCAAGGAGCCTTGTTTCACGGCAAGTATCTGCCTAGCTGTTGTAACAGAGTTGTGTCTTAAGTAAAATACAGTCAGCATTTCCAAAGCCGAACGACGGTCTCTAAAAGTAATTGGGATTACATAAATATTGTAAAAGCATCAGGAAGGGGCCCAGGTCCCTACATCACTCAGTACGTAAATCGAAATACAAGCTGGCCAGTCTATCTCCCGATCTACCCATGACTCTTGAAGTAAGAGTCAAATTACAACTACCAACAACGGCTGCTCGAGAAATCTCGGTATCTCGCAGCCTTACTATGTGAGCCTCCCTGAATGCTAATGTTACCCACTTTCACACACAAAAACAAGTGCCTGTCCTGCCCTTCTTCCCAAGATCCCCCCACGCATGACGGACGAAGGGAGTTGACACAGTTTAAGATATCCATCAACCCAGATTTGACTCCTTAGCTTGAATCTGCTCAAAGAATCAACTAGAACGACAATCAGTGCCTCAAATTGGCCAACACTGCTGCCATGTCTCTTCCCGACAGTCCTGATGGAGATGGAGTGGGACTCAAAGCTCAGAGCCAGATCGATAAAGAGAAGTCACCCAGCGATTCGTCCATCCCAGAGAGTGCGCCTGTCCGAGGGCTTAAGCCTTGGTCATGGTTCCTTGTTATTTTTGCACTGCTGGCCGCTCTGTTCCTCTTCGCTCTCGACAACACCATCGTGGCGAATGTCCAGGAAAACATCATCTACACCCTGGGTGGTATCGACAAGTTACCATGGATCTCCGTCGCATTTGCCTTAGGTGCCGTTGCCACAAACCTGTTCTGGTACATATTTCCAATTCATCGTCGTGACCCACAGACTAACCAAAGCCGTATAGGGGTCAACTATACTCTCACTTCGATAACAAGTTGCTCTTCATATCAAGTGTCGCCATTTTTGAAATCGGTTCTGCCATTTGCGGCGCAGCTCCATCGCTTGATGCACTGATAGGCGGGCGTGCTACCTGTGGCGTTGGAGGAATGGGTATATATCTTGGCACCATAAACCAAGTATCTACCCTCACCAATGAGACAGAACGACCCATGTACCTCGGGTTCGTTGGGTTGACCTGGGGCATCGGTACAATGTGAGTATCATTTCCTCTAATAGATGGAGGGACGCTGTTGCTAAGTCGTGCAAAAGTCTCGGACCCATTATCGGCGGAGCATTCACCGACAGCTCGGCCACTTGGAGATGGTCCTTTTACATCAATCTATGCATTGGAGGCGTTGCTGCGCCTATCTATGCTTTTCTGTTGCCAGCTTCTGATCCCCGCCGTGGGGAGGGATTTTTCTCACGGATCAACAGCCTTGACCTGGTCGGAGCGGTTCTCAGCGCTGGTGCCATCACAACGTTCGTGATGGCTATCTCCTTCGGGGGCAGCGTCTACGCCTGGGACAGCGGACAGACCATCGGCCTCCTCGTGACCACAGTGGTCCTCTGGATACTCTTCGTCCTGCAACAGTACTTCTCTATTCTCACCGCACCCGAGAACCGCCTCTTTCCCTCATCCCTTCTCAAATCCTTGGATCTGGACATCCTTTTTGCGCAAATGGCGAGCGCGCAGGTTGTTGTTACAGTCCCAGTCTACTTCATCGCACTTTACTTTCAGTTTGCCAAGGACTCCTCGGCCATGCGCAGCGGCGTACAACTGCTGCCCTTTTTGCTGCTGCTAGTCTTCGCCGTCATGCTTAATGGTGCCATGATGGTAAAAGTCGGCTACTATATGCCGTGGTACCTTGTGGGCTCAGCTCTGGCTCTCGTCGGCAGCGCGCTACTGTATACAATTGATTCCGAGACAAGCGACGCACGCATCTACGGCTACTCTATTCTGACCGCTTTTGGCATCGGACTTTTCTCACAGGCTGGGTTCGCCGTTGCTCAGACAAAGGTGGCTCCCAGTCAGTTATCGCAGGCTGTGGCTTTCATTGGCATCGGACAAGTTGGCGGTATCACGCTGGCGCTCATGATATCCAACAGCATCTTTCTCAACGAGGCGACCAACAAAATCTCCATGATTCTACCAGACCTGTCGCACAGCACTGTGCAGCAAGCCGTGTCCGGGTTCGGCGGCGACTTCTTCCACCGTCTCACATCGGATCAGCGACAAAGGGTGTTGGCTGCTATTGTCGAGAGTATCGATAAGACATTCATCATGGTCATCACAGCCAGTGCTTTCTCGCTGGTACTTTCGTTCTTTATGAAGCGCGAGAAGCTGTTTGTCGCTGGGAAGTAGTGCTCGAGGGACAAGCTTCACAAATATGAAGTGATCACTATCACTTCGAAATGTCCATTTCTGAGGTATGATGACCTTGAAAGGCGTGAAAATGTCGGGTCCAACCGGATCCGTGATATTCGTTGTCGAAGAAAAGGAGGCCCTAGACTGTATGTGGGCGGACATGGTGGGAAGGAGATAACCGTATAAACATTTGCAAAGGCTTATATAAATGTTACTCAATGGACCTGTGATGAGCTTCGTATGCATGAACATTTTTCAAAGAAAATGGGACGGCCTGCACTTCATGGGCTTAAGCACAGTACAATTGTATTGGGATCGATATTGAATCCCGGGCCATGTATAATGCCCGCATCGTGGATGGCTGGATTTTGAACCCTGAACTAGAACCAACATGTGACGTCTTTCCGCACTCCTACGCAGCAGCCAGGAGGCAAGAAACAAGGGACGACCGTGGCTGACAGCTGATTGTCATCTCCTATCAACCGCAAGTAACCACTGCACTGGGAAACCATTGATTTTTAATAGGCTTGAGCACTTTGACCATCTTGGAAATTTCGATAAATCCCATAAGTATTTACTGGGCTCAAGTCACGTTGTATTAATGTTGATCATGAAATACTATGGCATTTTATTGCTGCCTTACTATGAGTCTGGAGCGGCTAGGTGATTGTCAAATCTAATCTTCCTTCCTAGCACGTCGCAATCAGAACAAGCGCACCGTGGTTGTCACCCCAGCGTCAATGAGGAGGCCTGTGCCATTGATGTAACTGGCAGCGGGGCTGCACAGATAGGCGATGGTATCGGAAACCTCCTCGCACTCAGCAGCACGCTTGATCGGCACAATGGCCGAGATCATTCCCTGGACCTCAGGGTTCTTCTTGAGTTCCACGTCCAGCAACGGTGTGCGAACCCACGTCGGACACACGGCATTGACACGAATCCCTTGAGGACTGTGATCCATTGCTTGAGAACTGTCAGCGGTGGTATTCAAATTCCGGCAACGGATGGCCCGGGACAGCTTTCTTACCTGCCATCTTGGTGGTTGCCATGAATGCGTGCTTCGAGATGGTGTAGGACCCCTTGCTAGGCAGACCGACGTACGAGTTGGCCGAGGCGATGTTGACAATAACACCACGGCCAATGTCTCGGGTGCCGTTGCGGCTAGTCCAGGTCTTGGGTTCCTGCTTAAGCATGGCGGCGACCTGCGCCTTTACGCAGAGGAGATTTCCGCGGGCGTTGATGTTCATTATGCGGTCGAAATTGTCCATTTCAGTCTCAGCAATGGGTGCATGCACGCCGTTGTCGACCTACGCAGGCGATTAGTCGCCACCAGGGTTCGCTTGAAAGGTGGGTATGACTTACTCCAGCGGCATTGACGGCGTAGTCGAGACGTCCGAACTCTTTGACCACAAAGTCGACCATGGCCTGGACGGACTTGTCGTCTTGGACATTCATTTCAAAGATGGTTGTCTGATAACCCTGGTTAAGAGCGTATTTCTTGCTCTCCTCTGACGAGGCATTGGCGGTCTCCGTGTTCATGTCAGCGAACACGACCACCTTGGCGCCAGCCTCTGCGAGGGAGAACGCGGCCTCCCTGCCGATACCGCTGCCCGACTGCGAAGCAATGATGCGTCAGCAACTTGACCAATGTGTATCAGAAAGATTTCACTCACCCCGACTACCAGGGCGACGCCATCAAGTTGAGTGCTGTTGATCATTGTTGTGTTGTTGTTAACTAAGTATTGCAAAGTCTAGCAAGGTAGGTCGTGCTTGAGAAAAGTGTAGATGCGTTGAGGAAGAATTTGGGTTTGTCGCGGAACAAAATTCACCTGGCTTCACCAAAATGCCATCGGGTACTCGGATTACAAGCCGCCCTTGCCACTCTTCAAGTCGTCCGGGTTTAAAATTGGCAACGGCACTGTTGGGCTTGCGGAGCCCGGTTGCCTGAGACAATTGCGTAGCACTGCAGCGTCGTAGGCTGCGGCACGGATCGGAGTGAGGGGGGGGGTCGCACTTGTTTGCCAAACTCCGGCTTCGGAAACTAATATCCGCGTTTGTGTGGTCGGTTAAGCGCCATCCGAAGAACCACTTGTGGGGAGTCGATGGATGTGAGAATAGCCTCGTTTAGGTTTGGGGTCACGTTGGGTCAATGTTGGTCGGCGGTCGTGGCTTGGCTGCGGCTCTGCGGCAGTGCGATCGAGCAAGAGAGGAATGTATGATTGGCAGTATGTCACATCGCCTAGCCTGTCCAGGTGTGGATTGAAGAAGTCGCTCAGTTGAAAAGCAAAGTTCATCTACCCCACTGTCCCCCACGACACTAGCAGCCAACGGGTGCGCGCATGGTGGTATCGAGCGCCAAAAATTTGAACCAACGACCCAACGGCCCCCAATGTAATCCCTTTTGACTCCCTGTTCCACGTCATCACGGACAAGGCCAAGACCCAAATATGCAGTTGGTCGCCTTCTGCCTCACTACCAATACAAGCTCCGCGCCGTGCATCGTCAAACACCTGCTCATCGGTCACATTGTGGCTGGGACCGCCTGGTCACAATCACAGCTGAGCCAACATGCGTCGAATGGCGTTTGCTGATTCGACCAAGTCTTCTTTGTGCCTTGCTCCTGGCACTTCATGGCCCCCACCGTGGATGTGTCCATGTCTAAGCTCAAGGCGGCACAGCTCGCTCAGCGCCAAGCCTTGCCCTGGCTCTATCGCATCCTTCCAGCCCCAGATGTGCGCCGTGGGTATCTCAATCGTCAGATCTGGTCCTCCCCCACTCATAGGCTTGGTGGAGGTGTGAGAATAGCGAGGGCCCGCATCGAAGGGCAGTCGGCCGCAGATGAACACTCCACAGCGCAGCCCGGACCGCTGCAGTCGAGATGCATCGGCAAGTATGGCAGTGGCTAAGGATGTCCCCTGAGAAAAAGCAATGACCCCATCGAATGGTCCGTCTGTTGCGATGTACCGTTCAAGGTCCGCAACTGCCTTGTCGAAAGACTCGGCGGAGTACGGTTCGTAATAGGCAAAGCACAGCTCACCAGGTGCGGCGAAATTCTCGATCCCTTTGTGCTAGGTTAGCCCCAGTGGTTTTACAGCCGCCGTGACGTGAGAATTCCAGAAACTGACCGGGTGCCTTGCTGTGAGCCGCAACACCTTCAGCGAAGGTGTACGTATGGTCTCCCCCGAGCTCATATCGTAGAGCCGCTGTGCTCAGTTAGAATCAGTGCTAGATACTTGACGATGTCGAAATTCACCTGTTTGTGATTCGAATATCTATCAATGTAGAGTCAGTTCCAACGTTGATTCCTTTGCCCTTCTCAATCCAGGTGCATGCAACTCACTCTACTATTCGTCCCAGCCCCATGGAGACACAGGAAGCGCATCGTGTGTATTGTTCAAAGTGTCTATTTTAGATCACTTGATGGGAGTCTTAATACTGAAATGACAGCAGTGAGACTGACTGACTTGCAAGATTGCTCAACAGATGTCACTGTTCCCCGAAGGTGGACACTGATTTATACTCATCTCTGTCCAGAGATGTGTCTCTCACGAATCAAGGGCACTCATGATTTTTAGTATGCTATGGTGAAAATTTGGGCAGGGGTGGTAGTTTTAAAGTTTAGTTTTTTTTTAAAAAAAATACATTATAAATTATTTATATAACTTTCTCTTAATATTCTCTTATTAATTAATTTATTTAATTACTTGATTATCTTTTTAAATTTTCAAAAAGTTTAAATACAGCTTTATTATATAATTATAAGTAAATTCTCTCAAGGTGTACTTAGATTAAGCTGAAATTAAGGGTTTTTGCAGGGTATGCGCAGTCGTTTTTTGTTGGCGCTTTTAGTGTCTCGCTCAGTGGGGTGTCTCGCTCGTGGTGTTTGCCGTTGAGTGTTGGTCCGTAATTACTTCAATAGTCCTTTCAACTATAAATGTGTTTTGGGTCTGCTCGATGTTTCAAGCAATTTCGTCCACTCCTCCGGGCTGACAATCCAGATCATTATCGTTTTTGTTTTCGATATATCCCTGCGAGGTGTAGCGCTTGCTACTATACCCTCATTATCTTGCCAACCTTCCGTCTTCTGCATTGCCATTATGGGGGAATACTTCAACTCTACCGATTGTCTTCAACACAGTGAGCCCATCGCGGTATGCGGGCTCTCTTTGAAATTTCCACAGGATGCTTCCTCGGAGAGAGGCTTCTGGGCCATGCTCACGGAGAAGCGCAGCGCCATGACAGAATTTCCCTCCGATCGCCTGAACATCGATGCGTTCCATCATCCCACACGCCGCAATGCACTTCGAACGCGAGGAGCCCATTTCCTCAAGGAGGATCTAGGTGTCTTCGACGCCAGCTTCTTCTCAATAACCCCGTCGGAAGCGTCTGCAATGGACCCAATGCAGCGCATGTTGCTTGAAACAACGTACAAAGCTTTCGAAAACGCGGGTATCAGAATGGAGGACGTGAAAGGTTCCAGGACGTCTGTGCATACTGGTTGCTTCACAAATGACTATCTGCAACATATGTTGAAGGACTCTGAGAGGTTACCACCATACGCTGCAGTCGGGGGTACCCAGTCAATGCTTGCAAATCGCCTCAGCTGGTTCTTTGACCTCCGTGGGCCTTCACTCAATCTGGATTCCGCTTGCTCTAGCAGTGCTGTGGCCGTTGACCTCTGCTGCCAGCTGTTGCACAGCGGTGTCACGGACATGGGTGTTGTCGCCGGATGCAATCTGCTACTGGACCCAGATTTCAGCATCATCCTCAGCAACATGCAGATGCTATCTCCAAGCGGAAGGTGTCATACCTTTGATCACCGTGCGGACGGCTATTCTCGCGGCGAAGGCGTTGGTGTTGTCATTCTGAAGCGTCTCTCGGATGCTCTTCGAGATAACGATACCATACGGGCGGTCATCCGGAGTTCCGGTAGTAACCAGGATGGCCGCACACCAGGAATCACGCAGCCAGACCCAAAGGCCCAAGCTGAGCTCATTCGTGAGACATATCAACGCGCTGGCCTGAGTATGGCGCACACGAGATTCTTCGAAGCTCACGGGACGGGAACCGCGCTTGGCGACCCAATCGAGCTTGGTGCCATTGCAGACTGCTTTCGTGGCCATAGGAATGCGTCTGATCCTCTTTACATCGGTTCTGTGAAGACAAACATTGGCCATCTTGAAGGAGCTAGTGGAATTGCCGGTCTTATCAAAGCAATCCTCGTGGTCGAGTGTGGAGTCATACCGCCAAATACCAACTTCGAATCTATCAACCGAAAGCTTTCAGCCTACGACTCCATGATTACACTACCTTCAGAGTGTGTAGCCTGGCCTCAGGGCGAGATTCGACGAGCATCGATAAACTCGTTTGGATATGGCGGCACAAACTCACATATTGTCATTGACGACACCTACAGCTATTTGCAAGGAAGAGGTTTGGTAGCAAACTTCGCCAAGGGTGACATGGCAACTCTCCAGGGGAGAGAACTGACCATGGCCGCATTTCCTAAGAACCTACCCAAGCTTTTGGTATGGGCAGCCTTTACGGAGATCACCACTCGACAAGTGATATCGTCTTGGGAGTCGTGGCTTTCAAAGATTATCGGTGATGCGTCTGCACCGTCAGTCGCCGATATTGCCTACACCCTTGATACTCGCCGGAGCCGATTACCATCAAGATCATTTGCTGTCATTTCAGAAATCTCAGATCTTCGGAACCTCACCCAGATCGCCTCGATTCCGGTACATGTACCAAAATCAAGCCCCCGACTCGCATTTATATTCACCGGTCAAGGTGCTCAGTGGTACGCCATGGGCCGGGAATTGCTCATGTACCCGCGCTTTGCAGAGAGCTTGCGGAATTCTGAAACATGTCTCAAGAGACTGGGCTGCTCCTGGTCGGCTGAAGGTATTTAACTCGGACCCCACAGAAACCGCCTGAGTTTAACACCGCCTTACATAGTTGAACTGAAGAAAAGCGAGAACGAATCACTAGTCGACCAACCGAATATCGCCCAGTGTCTCACTGCAGTCATCCAGATCGGCATGGTTGACCTTCTGAAATCCTTCGATGTTACGCCTGTCGCGGTCGTTGGTCATTCCATGGGCGAGATCGCCGCAGCGTAAGACAAGCACCTTGAAACCCCCCAGATTCATTCACTGATTGCGAGATAGTTACTGCTCGGAGCTCCTCACACAGTATTCCGCACTACGCGTGGCTTTCTACCGCGGTTTATTCACTGCCACGCTTCCGACTCGGAGCCCTTTCAAAGGAGCCATGTTGGCAGTGGGCTTGTCGTCTGAGGAATTACCCACATACTTTGACAGGATCGATCATCGTTCCGATTGCCCGTCTTCTCTGGTAGTGAGCTGTTTCAACGGCCCCAGAAACACAACGGTGTCTGGTGAGGAGTCCGCTATCGAGACACTGAAGCAGATACTGGAAACTGAAGGCGTTTTCGTACGCCGACTTCGGGTCCCCGTTGCATATCACTCTCCCCAAATGGAGCTGATCAAGTCTGATTGCTTGGAAAGTTTTTCTGGTCTTGAATCTCCCAATCCGGCGGCAGGCATCAAGATGATCTCGTCAGTCACAGGATCTGTGATGACCAAAGAAGAAGCCTGTGATGCAACTTACTGGACGGATAACATGGTCCGCCCTGTACGCTTTTATCAAGCATTGCAGAGACTTCTTCGCGACTCCGAGTCGGCTCTACGTCCGAAGATTGATGGCAGCCATCGAAAAGCCATCGTAGCTGACACTCTTGTCGAGGTCGGACCGCATGCAGCACTGCAGCTCCCTATTCAGGAAACACTCAAACTCCTTCCACGAGGTGTCGACATCAGGTACCTCTCTACACTCTATCGCAAACAATCCGCTTCAGTCACGCTCCTCAAATTGCTAGGTCAGCTGCACTGTTCTGGTTTTCACGTTCACCTGCGTTGTGTGAATGACCCGGACGAAGCACGCCAGGGATCTCGAGTTTCGATTGTGAACGCTCCAGAATACCCTTTCGACCACTCAAAGAGGTACTGGGCCGAGGGTCCACTGGTTGAAAACTACCGCCTCAGGCAACATGGATATGTGGACCTCTTGGGTTCTCCAAGCAGGGACTGGAATCCGTTTCAACCACAATGGCGATGCCATGTTCAGGTTGGGGACATGCCTTGGCTCATGGATCACAGATTGAACGGCAGAGCAGTCTATCCGGCATCTGCCATGATTGTCATGGCCATCCAAGGAGCCTCTCAGCTTGTCACCAAGAACGACAAAGTAGCGGGATTCGCCCTACGCAACATTCGCTATGAATCCCCTATCGCAATCTCGTCGGATTGCGAGGATCTGGAGACAAGGCTACAATTGACTCGTGTGAAAGTCACAGCCGCTAATCAAACAAGGCGCTGGGACTTCCACGTATATTCGGTGACCGAGGGGAATTGGGTCGAGAATTGTTCTGGGACAGTGGAAATACATTTCGATTCGGATTCTGCGGCCGATGGAATCCAGAAAAGGTCCCGTGTCTTCCAGGACTGCTTTGCAACAAGGTCTAAGCAATGCACTCACTTTTCAGACACAGGAGCTGTATACGACACCTTCACCAAGTCTGGTTTCCACTACGGTCCTTCATTTCAAGGCATCACTTCTTTGCATCACAACGGTACCGAGACAGTCACTTCGGAGCTCTCTTTGAGACCCGCATTGAACAACTCCACCGACAGTGATAGCTTTGTCATCCACCCCGCGACCCTTGATTCATTCTTCCATCTTGCCTTGGCCACACTGAGCGGAGGAAGCAACACAATTCCAACACAAGCTATATCTCACATTAGCAAGCTTTGGATATCAGCACCCGGTCTGAACCGCTCGAATGCCTCTTTGCGTGCTTCAGCCAGACTCGAGGATGAGACACCAAGAACGAAGCTGTATTCCGGCTTTGCAATGGCGGAAGATAATGACCATGTCCAACTGGTCCTCGATGGTCTTGAGACTACTATAATCGCGTCTCTTGATGAACCCGGCGAGACCGCAGGGGATCACCAATTCTGGTGTGATGTGCATACTGCCGTGGATGTTGACACTCTGGCGGGACCAAAGATCTTGAAGCACCTGGAAACTACTTGTGGCCCTGATCCCCCTGGCCCAAGCACATTCTTCCTCGACCTCAGGTGTTATCTGTCCTCCATGGTTAGAGAACTTCACTCCGCCGTCCAAAGTTCTGGCGTTGATCCCACCAAACCATATCTGAATAGATATGTGGATTGGATGGACTGGCATCTTAGCATATCAACTAGGGACTCAGAGCCACTAAACGTTCGCCTCCGCCGGCAGAGAATCGAGAACCATGGATTTCTGGGACAATTCTTCCTCAAGGTGGCGGATAGTGCTCTGGATGTCTTACAGGGAAAATCCGACATGGTGCAACTAATCTTTGAGGACAACCTCGTTGAGACCTTCTACGAAGAATTCCTTGTGCATTCCTCATACTACGAAAAGCTTCAGGCTTACCTGGAAGCCCTCACGTTCAAACACAATAACATGGACTTTCTCGAGGTCGGTGCTGGCACAGGTTCTTTCACGGAGCGCATTTTGAAGTCGATCTCTTCCGATATTCCCGGCGACGAGCAAAGATTCAATAGCTACTGCTATACGGACATATCTCCTGCATTCTTTGAAAGGGCCCGGAATAGATTTTCGGGCCATGCTCAAAAGATGAATTTCGTTGTCCTGAATGCGGAGCAAGATCCATGCGTACAGGGCTTCAAAGAGCAGACATTCGACGTGATTGCAGCATCAAATGTCCTCCATGTCACAAACAACCTGGACAGCACACTCCAAGGGCTTCGAAAACTGCTCAAGCCAGGTGGGAAGCTACTTCTACACGAGTATATCCATCCAGAAAGGATTGAGGTCGGCTTCGTCTTCGGGTTGCTGCCTGGGTGGTGGCCAGATGACGAAAGCCGCAAGCTTGGTCCACTCGTCAACGAAGAAGCCTGGAATGATTTGCTGCAGCGCAACGGATTCTCTGGCGTCGACTTTGCTCTCCGCGATTTCGCCGATCAACAGTCGCATTTGATGAGCATCATGTGCACGACGGCAGTAGAAGCACACGTGGAGGTTGCTCTTCCTGTCGTGGCTATTGCCTTTGAACCCGAGTCGTGCGTTCAATCTGATATGGCAGAGGCATTGATGTTGAAGCTATCTGAGGAAGGATATCGAACTGTGCGGATGGATCTATCCGCACCTCGGGGGGTCTTTGCCGGGCCCATCCTGACACTGTTCGACATTGAAAGCGCAGTTCTTTCCAGACTCGACGAGAAGAAATTTGAGTCAATCAAGTCCCTTCTTTTGTCTGCATCCACAATTCTATGGGTGTCGAATGGAGGAACGCCGTCTGCCGATCCAAACCATGGTTTGATAGACGGGTTTGCAAGAGTATTCCGCATTGAGAACATCAACTCCAGACTGGCTACCTTAGCTCTGGACATGACCTCCGTGTCTGAAACAGAGCACCGCGATCTAATTTCATCCGCCTTACAACAGGTATTGAAGTCCGCAGGCCAGGGACTTGCCCATCCTGAAGACTATATCGTGCAAGATGGCGCTCTGTGCCTCAGCAGAATACATGAGAACAAATGCTTCAAGAACGCGATATCAGAACTTCTTTCAGGCACTACTTCTTCAATCAAGCCAGCAAAGGACGCAGGGCCTTTCAATATCGAGTTTCCACATCTAGGAGATACTTCATCGCCGCGGATCACGGAGCACAGCGCCACATTGGAACTTCTTGGCCCGGAGGAAGTTGAGATCCATGTACGAGCAATTGGCCTCAATCCGTCTGACTTTGTGGTTGTGTCGGGCAAGTCGCCCATAGGCAAACCTGGTCGAGAATGTGCCGGCATCGTGCGCAGAGTAGGCAGCAGATGTGCTTTGACGATTGGGGACCACGTGTGCGCCTATGGAAACGACGTATCTCGCTCCATAACCCGAGTCAAGCGAAATCTTGTTGCTAAGGTTCCGAAGACTGTGTCATTTTCAGAAGCCTCGACAATGCCGCAAGACTATGTCATGGCTAATTACCTGGCTCAAGAGATCAGAGTCCACGCCGGTGACTTGGTCGTCGTGAAGGGCGGCGACACGAGACTCGGCAGGGCTACTCTGGACATACTGAAAAATCACGGTCTCATACTAAGTGCAACGGTTTCGAGTGTTGGAGAGGATGACGGGTTCTATGATGGCATCACCGTCTTCACAGAGAGCCGGTTTGCAGAGGAATTCAGATCATGCTATCCTTCTGGTGCCAGCGTTGTGCTGGACTTCATGAATACTGATTCACTGCAGCTTACAGAGTGTGTCTCGAAGTTTGGCAACATTCTCAGTATAAGGACGACCGAAGGTCTTTCCAGCTCTATGAAAAAGGTTGAACTCCCTTCCACAGTCGGTTTCAAAATCATCGATGTGGAACAAGTTTTACTACACCAATCTGAGAGATTGGAGATGCCATTCTCAGTAATAGACCAAACCTCTGCCAATCGGCCTTTCCCATTGAAGATCATGGAGCTGTCCTCCATTGAGAATGTCCCAGCTGTCATGAAAGCATTGGAGGCAGAACAACGGGTTTCCATCACATATGAAGACGACAGTGAAATAAAGGTATGCGCTACTTCCAACTTCTTCATCATTCTGGGTACTGATCATTCCTCAGATTCACGAAGCCCTTACGACACGGCAGTTGTTCGAGCCCTGTTATAGCTATGTGATCTCTGGCGGCGTTGGGGATCTAGGGATTTGTATTGCGAGGTGGATGGCACATCGCGGCGCTCGCAATCTTATTCTGCTTTCCCGGTCTGGTCCACGCAGTGATTCAGCTAAATCAACGATCCGAGACCTGGCGCAAATGGGTGTTCGAATTCAAACCCCCAAGTGTGATATTTCAGACAGGTCGTCGCTCCAGTGTGTCTTGAACCAGCTACAAGACATGCCGGCGATCAAAGGGTGTATTCAAACCGCAGGTGCTCTCAAGGTGAGTTCACCAGAGAATATGGAACACAAGCCCTTGACTAATTAAACGGTTTCAGGATGTTATGTATGAGAAGATGAGTTTTGAAGATTGGCAAGTTGCTGTCAAGCCAAAGGCCCAAGGCTCTTGGAACTTGCATGAGTTGCTGCCAAAAAGGATGGACTTCTTCATTCTGGCATCGTCCATTAGCGGCATCATGGGGCAAGCAACCCAGACCAACTACGCCGCTGGGAACACTTATCAGGACGCTTTGGCGAGATACCGTCTCTCAATCGGCGAGAAGGCGGTCTCCTTGGATCTTGGCATTCTTGCTACAGGCGGTTTGGTAACCCAAAACAAAGGTCTGGCAGAGAGGCTTGCCGCAGAACAAGTCTACACCGTGCTTTCTGAACCAGAAATTCTGGCTCTCTCCGAATACTTCTGTCGTTCCAACCTGCTCATGAATGAGATTCCAGCGCAGATCGTATCTGGGATTACGAAGCCTTCCTTTCAGGTCTCCAGAAGCAGCAACTTCCATCCCGCATTTTCTCACCCGTTCTGGAGCCACACATTGACCAAGAACAGCGCTGGAGAGCATTCTGGGCAAGATTCAACAGACAGATTCATCGACATTACCCAATCAATGGAGGAAGCCGACTCACCGGCTGAGATGAGCGAAATCGTGGCCACCGCGCTGGTGGATCAGATTTCCAGCCTGGTCATGACCCCGCGGTCTAACATCAACATGGAGGAGCCGCTGCACACAGCTGGTGCCGACTCCCTCAGTGCAGTGTATCTCCGCAATTGGATCATGAAGCAATTTGCGGTTGATGTGGCAATTTTTGATATTCTGGGGGATATGTCAATTCTTGCACTAAGCAATCTCATCATCAGGGAATGGCAGGCTGCTCAAGATTCGAAGTAGTTGTTTGATTTCGAACTATTTCTCTTTTCCTTTCATACTTTCTGTCAGGAAGTACGCCACGCGCATTTTAGTTGGAGGTCACTTGTCTGGACCAGAAATTTCGGAGCGCTTTGCCAGTTTTCATTCTGCATTTAAGCTCTTAGTGTATTGGAATATCATTCAGAAACCTGAGGCTTCTTCATAGCTTGGAACGTGCCCTCCTTCACCTCCGGAACACCCGCCACAGCAACGTTGGAAAGCATCGCGACGTAGACGTAGCCGCTCACAATGTGCACGACACCAACGACCTCGTCACGTCCCAAGACCTGTCTTGCCTCCTCAAACTTATCGTCACTCAGAGGCCCCCGCAACTTCGCCAGTGTCACCGCCAACTTGTAAATTGCGGATTCGCGAGCTTCGAGGCCGTCGGGGAACCTGCCATAGACCGCCTGCTGTATTTGTTCCATCGTGAATCCGGCCCAGAGACCGATTTGGGAATGGGCGTAGTGCACATATGGGACATCATACTCGGAGAGTACGGCAAAAATGCAAAGCTCTTTCTCCTTCAGAGTGAAGCGATCCTGACGCATGACTTTGAGGGACAGAGCAAACCAAGGGTCGGAAAGATCGCTAGCGTAGCTTCAGAGAAATTGTTAGCCCAACGATCCGATCACAAGTAGACCAAAGACGCACAATAAAGGGGAATAAGGCCCGAATATTAGACCCTCTTCGTTCTTCCATTTCAGGTCCTCTGGAAATCGCGAAAACAGCTGGGCGACGCCTTCATGAGCGCGTTTTTGAGCTTCGGTCTGCTCGGGCTCCAAGATAGGGGGGAATCGGCTCATGTTGGCGGTGTTGGGAATGTTTCAACAGTATGGAGAGGTCATGACCCTGACGAGCAAGAAACAGAGATATATATAGGCATCAAATGTGGACGAGGGAGCTTTTGATGGGCATGGGCATGGGCATGGGCATGGGCACGGGCCTTGGCATTAAGTTCTAACAGCCCAATCACCGTAGAAAAGTATCTTCCACAACAAAAACAGCAGAAAACCTACATTCTATGAGAATGATTAATGTTTGTATTATATATTTTCCATTTTTGAAATAGCTTTAAATGAGATTAAACTATAAATTAATTACATTTTCAATTAATAACTCATATAATATATCTAATTTTTTAAAAAAAGATAACGTAATATATTTTAATTTTAATTCTATCAAATTATTATCAATGATATTAATATTCTTATTTTTTGACTCCCAAAGGCGGCTTAATACATTATCTCTAAATGCTGGTGCCTTATTCACCAGTTATATCATTCGAAGTGTGCCATCTAAAAACGCTGGTTGCATTAGCAGCGTGAACAGGGTATATCGTACCATGCCGCTTAGGGTCACATCATGGTCTCGGACTTGGCGTGGAGCCTGATTTTAAAGCCACGCCTGCTAGTCTTTAGCAAACCCCTCTCAGTCTGGAACTGTGCCTCTCGAACATGCAGCTCTATTCTTGGTAGGATCTGTTCACGCGGCATCGGCCAGATTGTCAAGCCCCATATTAACCCCAGTGATGGTCCTGGTGCGCTCGTTAGACCACCTCAATGTGTCAAGACTCGACAAATTCCGCTGCATCACTCTTATCAAATCGTGATTTCTTGATCGCTCCAGCCGCACTTTATACAGCACACCTCGGAGAAAGCTTCAAAGTAATTCCCAGCATCCTCAATATGGGCAAGCACGAGCCAAACACGGCAGTAGCACGCCCCAACAAAGTCGTCATCGTAAGTATCAGCCTGTGTCTTCCGAGATGGCTTTCGAAAAGATGCACTGAGAAGTATTTTTTACAGATTGGCGGGTCTCTTGCCGGGCTTATGCATGGCATAATGCTTCATCGTCTT
Organism: Diaporthe vaccinii; assembly: GCA_039880775.1. Taxonomy (NCBI): domain Eukaryota; kingdom Fungi; phylum Ascomycota; class Sordariomycetes; order Diaporthales; family Diaporthaceae; genus Diaporthe; species Diaporthe vaccinii. The sequence goes on from JBCEDN010000032.1 coordinate 201,403, forward strand.
GGCAGGGCAGTCCTTATCCTCGAGCGGTCCCCTGTCGGAACACCACTGTCCCACATGGCTGGAGTTGGCTTAGGCAGCGACGTGCAGCAGTTGTTGAAGCGCTTCGATGGCGTTGCTGGAATTCCTTTGGGCCTTCCAGCGGTGCAGTTACAATCGCTGGACTCGAAAGACGCCGTCCACCCTTTCATGAAAGTCAATCGGATGTTGAGCTCCTGGGATGCTCTCTATTTCCGGCTCCGGGCAAATTTTGATGCACTGGCAAGCGAATACGTGCCGCAGCCACCTGCGCTGGTCTCACTGACAGATGAAGATGCGGATTCAGCTAAGGCACGGGCGGTGTACCAGGCCGGTGCTCATGTCACAAATGTCGAGGAGCTAGAGACAGGCCAATTCAGAGTCCAGTACAGGGACTACACAGAGGAAGGCAAAACATCATACGCATTGGCAGACATGGTGATCGGCGCCGATGGACCAAATTCGGTGATTCGCAAAATATTCCTGGAGCCAGGACAGGCCGACCGACTGTACTGTGGATATGTGGCGTGGCGTGGCGTGGTACCAGAGGATCATGTTAGCAAGGAGACACGGGATATTTTTCAAAGCAACATTACCTATTCCATCTTGAATCAGGCAGGTGGCCATGTCATCGTGTAAGTCAGCAACAGCCAAGACGGTTCTCGGTGATAGTAACTAACATCACGTAGGTATTATATTCCCGGAGAAGGTGGCTCCGTCCAGCCCGGCAAGCGCCTACTTAACTTCTGCTGGTACACCAACCTCTCAGAAACAGATCTAGACAATGTCATGACTGATGTGGATGGTGTGCGGCACCACACCCAGCTGCCACCGGGCAAAGTCCGCCCAGAGGTTTGGGAGAAGCAAAGAAAGTTTGCCAACATTCTCTTCGCCTCTCCCTATCTTGAAGTTCTCGAGCAAATCGACTCACCGTTCCTGCATCAAATCACAGATTACTGTTCGCCCAAGGCGTCTTTCTCCGGGGGAAGAGTTCTGATGGTTGGCGACGCAGCAACGCTCCTGCGCCCACATATTGCCTTTTCCACGAATCAAGCCGCGTATCACACCACGGTTACGGAGAGGTTGGTCAAAGGTGAAATCACAATTCAGCAATGGGACTATCAGGTCACTACAGCAGCATACCTGCATTGGAAGCGAAGTATCTGGTTTGGGGAGTTTTTCCAGCGGCCACTCTATGTTTCTATAGCCAGTGCTGTGGCTTACTGGGCAACTGCTGCTCTTGCAAGGGTCAGAATGGGGCTGAGTTGGTTGCCACAGCAGGCAATTTGAAGTTATGATGCTCAAAGTTTCCTTTTATGCTCGAATTTCCATTTGCGAAAGGACCTGAGACACATTGGTTGGGTTCATAAAAGAGTTAGAACCGATAGTTGGCCTGGTGGCTATCACGTTATTTCACGTGATTCCCGTTAGGTCCATGGCAAGACTCTTTTAACATAGCGATGTCAAAAGGAGAAATGAAAGGTCGTCTCATGATACTTCTTAACATTTTCTGATTTTCAATCTAAGGGATATGGAAATTTATAGCTTATATATAAAATAAAAATTTTAAACGCATAGATTTTATTGTAATTATTTAATAACTTATATAATTAACATTAGCATTATTATTCTTTTTAAAAGCTTATAATAATAATAAAATCGTATTTTTATTTAAAAGTTATATATTTATATAATAATTCATAACCTTAATGATTAAAAGTGTGAGAGGCATACCATAGTTCGGAGTCGAGGCCCACATCAAGTAAGGAATACTGACCCGCCGTCATATTTATGAGCTGTCGAGTTGCAGCGTCACCTTTTATCGTTCTGAAAGAATTAGAATCTACAGTTGGCATGGCGGCTACCAAGATATTTCAATACTAAGAGATGTGAGCAAGTTTTAGGTGCATTTTCCGATAGGTAAGCCCCTAAAGAAAAATGCATCCGGAACCGGCGAATAAGTCTTGATCACCTGGGCATAGAATCAGATTGAACCCCCTACTGAACCAATATTCCAACCTCTCTCTTCCACCCCTCTTAAACACCACAAAGTTTCATCAGCTTGATCCAGTCAGGGCTAGCCAGCAGCTGCTCTGCCGTCAGACGATGGCTAGGCTCATAGCGGAAAACACCATGTATGACCTTGAGAGCATGTGTCTCTGCTTCTTTCTTCACCCTAAGCTCCTCTTCCAACCTCTTCGCCGTCCTAATCACGTCTGCGTCTCCACTGCTTTTTGCCTTTGCGCTATGATAGACTGATCGACCTGCCACAGCTTTGGTCCAATCCTCGCGCAGCCTGCTTGGGAATTTGCTCTTTGGTGGATCCGGTCCGGCAGCTTCAGATTGTGGAGCGTAAGATATACCGTCCACTGGCGGTGTGGCTGTCTTCCACTTGGCGGGGAGCGGGCCGAGGTTCTCCCATGTATAGTATAAGTACCTTTCCGGACTCCCACCGCAAGAGGATCTGTTTGGAAACGCCCGTTCACCCAGATAAAGGTAAACAAAGATGACCATGAAGCTCCACATATCGCTCGCAGGGCTCGGATTGTGTCCGTGGAAGCGCTCGGGTGCTATATATTCTAGCGTCCCCTGCAGCTTGTACTGGGCTGTCGTCTTATCGGCTGGGAGGAGGATTCCAAAGTCTGCCAAAGAGACCTCCCTACCGAGATGCTGACACGGAAATTTGACTGGCACGACCCGGTGACCACTCTTTCGTCCATCTCCATCTAGGAGCCTCATGCGTTCTGTGGGGGCACCAAGTGCCTTGACCGGGTTGATCGTGATGTCTTTGATAAAAGTGGGAATGTCTTTGATAAAAGTGGGATCAATTTTCCATACCACGTTCCCCAAGGCAATATCTAATGAAAGTATTTGTTTTAGAATACTAGGTCGTTTCTTTTGTGGGTATTTAATCGCACCAGCGGGAGCATGGGGACCCCACGTACCACTGTGTACAAAGCCGGCCTGATGAAGGTCACGCAAGGTCTGGAGTATAGATTTCGCGGTCGCCATGCGGGATCTCAGCGACCTGTCAAATTCGATCTGTCCTTCACTTAAACTCGGGCCCTCCAGTGGCAGGACAAGAACACGATGAAAGACTGTTGGCGGCTTTTCAGTGGCGTTGTAGGGTGAAGGGAGAAGAACACGATGAGAGACTGTTGGCGGCTTTCCAGTGGCGTTGTAGGGTGAAGGGAGAAGAAATGTGTCCTTGTACAAGTTGAGGCTGGATGCATGCAGCTGTGGAGCTTTCTTGAGCATATGCTGATTCAAGAACTCTTTTTCGCCTATAGAACCGGCGACCATAACTTTTAAAGCAACGCATGTGTTATGCTTTGAATCCCGGGCCAGCCAAACGACCGAGTACGCGCCTTTCCCAAGACGGTGAACGATTTGATAGCGACCTTCGGGATGGTTAATGACATCTCCAATGCAGATTGGAAACAACAAGCCTTTGCTATTCGCTGCTGTTTGGGGGTCGTACCGTTCCTCAGACTCGCAGCAGTCCTCCAGCTCACCCCATAGATTGCTCTCATCGTAGTCGGACAGCTGGGGGTCGGGATCAAGGTTCTTTTGAATGGATGCGATGTGTGGAGTGGTATCGGTCTCCATCCTTGACCGGCCGTGCTGCTGAGTGGTTGATGATGGCTGGTGTCGTTGGCCGTCCACGGGTGCTTCTGGACAATCAATTTCTGGGAGAGGGTGGAATTGGGGTGGCTCTGTGGTGGACGTGGAGGTTAAACCGAGGCCAAGGGTGTTGTTGCCTTGGGCTTGGTGCTAGCTTCCTGGAGCGAATCTCTGAGATTCTTTGAGGTGGAGACCTCCCTGCAGATGATTGGTGCGGTCACACGTCCGCCTTCTTGTACGCTGCCACTGATTCCATGATTGATGCGACTTATGAACTGTGACCGATCGGAATGTGTTGAAAGTGTTTATTTAGACTAGAACCCGCCGTTGAAGAACTGACTTACCTAGATATATATCTATAAGCCGGTCTTATGGAGTCATTTCTGGTCAATGGCTTGTGGGCTGGTCCTGGTGAGTGGTATGTAGTGTGACGGCACGGCCTTACAGACTATACTAGAATTCAGAAGGACGTTCTGAAATCTTTGGTAGGGACGCAGCGTAGTTATAATGTAGTGCAGAATTGCAAGGAAACACAAGGTCCCACGGCCTGTCCTCCCACGCGGCGAGAACATCACCCAGTACCTCATGGAATTACGCCTCGGGGCACACTCCGAAGACTTATATCTCTTTCAGACAACTGATCACGTTAACGGTGGGACTTAGTGGACTACTCTATACAGGCTCGGAAATCTATAAAAGTAATTTAAAAGTATATACTCTGAAGCATCTTAGGGAATCACGTCATTACACATGATTCGTGTAAGTTCCTTGGCGAGACTCCTCTAACTGAGCGGTGTCAAAAGAACGAAAGGTTGTCTCATGACTGTTACTTCCCTTTCCTTCTCTCACACTGAGGGACATGGTAATACATAGTCCGTCCATCATTACCCAGTCCCAGAAAGCATGGGTTCCATTACAAGTGCTCGACGACCCGTGGAGTCCTGGCTGGCGTCGACGTCCTTCCTGGCCAACTGGCACATGGGCTTGACCGCGTTTGGCGGGCCGCCCGTGCATTTTCAGATTGTGAGCATGAGTGCACTCACAGTCGGCGATTGCTATATGCTAACGTGTCACGCATCATAGTTCTACAAGAAGTTTGTAGAAGGGGAGCAATGGAACGACGAGCAGACTGTGTCTTAGGCATGGTTTGGTATGCCATTGATAAAGCTTAAGAATCTGTCTGCTTACTGGATAAATCCGTCCTCCAGCTGCCACTGCTCCCATTTGAAACAATATCGGTACCACGTTGAGTTGTGTCCGAATTGCCTCGGTATTTGTGATTTTCCCGACGTTGTGAAAGGTTTTCTTTTTTTTTTTCTTTTTTTTTTAAGCTCATGTCATTTTCAGATAGAGATGTCCGAACTGGTTCAAACGAATGCGGCCTTGGATTCTTGGGGACATGGCTGCCGCGTAATTTGGCGCCGTCATTAATCTGGAGTCGAGGTGACGAGTGACGATGGGATCGGCAAGGCTGGAATACTCGAGTCGCACGGAATGCGTCTTTACAGATACTCACTGCCACTGCCAAGAGGTCTGGGAGGGTTGAAGACCATCAAAGCGTAGCCAAAGTAGCGGCTCGAGCAAGACGACGTATTCCTGGGAGTCATTCCTGAGGGTTTTTAGTATGCCGGGTATCAGACCAGCTCCGGCCCGTGCATACGGTTTCGGCTTTTTTGAGCATCCCGGGCTTGGAATTAACAGACATTGGTGCGTGCGAACCCGTGGACCGCGGGTCGGACTCGCCCATGACGGCTCGGCAGTAGATACTTAGACTACTTCATGTTGGCTTGCCACAGATAACTTGCAACTAGAGAATTATAAATTCGACGTCGCATTCAACACAAATTGGTTTACTCTGGATTGTAAAGTCACAATCGATTCACTCAGCTTTGACCTTTCCACTCCTCTGACATCTCCTAAAAAGTAAAACGTTTCATCACCATAAAACAGCCCCAAGTCTGACACGTTTTGCCATAAAAGCAAAACGTTCTCCAAAAAGTCTTCGTTTACAAAGCCGATTCCAAAGAGTATTCTCATATTCGGAGCAGCCGCTCACATCGGTCGGCCACTAGCCGCATACCTCTCCCGGAAAGCACCGAAAATCAAGTTGCGTCTTGCCACAAGCAGTCCTAGCAAGAGGGATCAACTGCGAAGTGCATTTCCCAATGCCGAAGTCGTCGATGCTAATTACAATGACGATGATTCGCTCTCGGCTGCCGTCGACGGCATCGAAGGTGTTTTCGTCATTACCCCAGCAGGGTTCTCCGAGGAACCTGCCATGACGAACCTAGTCACAGCCCTGAAAAAGGCCAACAGCGTAGTCCACATCATCCGCCTGCAGGGCGTGTTCCCGGAGTTCTCACAGGCCCGCGTACCCAAGGAAGTGGGCCCGGGATCCCTCCCTATCGAGCATCCCATCGCCAAGCGCATCCTCGACGCGAGCGGGCTCCCTGTCACGTACATCAACTCCGGCGCCACCTTCATGGACAACTTCCATCTGCAGATCAATTCCGTCCTGGCTAAGAAGACGCTGATCTGGCCTGAGCACCGCGTGCCCTCCATTGATCCTAGGGACATCGCCGAGGTTGCTCGGAAGGCTTTTCCTCTCGGACAACGCCAAACATATCGGAGCTTTCCACACCATGAATAACAGTCAGGACTGGCTGAATTACCGGGTGGTAGCCGGCATCATTTCCGAGGTATTTGGAGAACCGTTCGCCTATGATGGGAGCTTTGAGGCCTTCTCAGAGTTCTATACGCCGATCATGGGACCATTCGTGGTTCAGAAACTGTGGCACTTCTTCAAATTCGAGGAGGCCAATGAAGAGACATGGGCTCCGAACAAATTTATGGAGAGGATACTGGGCAGGAAGCCGACAAGTGTGAAAGGGTGGCTTTTGGAGCACAAGGATGTGCTGAGGCGGGGAAGTGGTATTTCTGAGTGGGCCGAACAGAAGCCGAAATATGTTTAGAGGACGTGGCTATTTCAAATAGCATTCTGCTGCGTGTCTATATGGGACTGAAAATGCCTTTGTTGCCCTTCTATCGGGGGTTTCGCGCTCGTTTGAGAGAGGATGTTGAGTAGGTGACGCGGAACGGCGACACTGGGCATGGAAGGCATGTGGTTATGAGAAAATTGTTAGTATGGACGGAGTGGGATGTCTTTTTTGCGTACATCAAATTTATCACTTCGCTCATCCGCCGACCACAGGGTTTCATTGCCCGACCAATGGGTTGGACATTGGGCTTCCAGGGGTTAGGCTGTCTGCACTGGCCCGTCTTTCAAGCTGGGATATCCGACATTGAAATCTCGCAAGATTGCATTATAGACGATTCATAAGGATCCTCAACAATTAATTGTCGTATAATATATTATCTGTCAGTTTATTGAGTAGTCTTTCTCTGCAAGAATTATTACTGAAGAAGCATCGACGAGAGCAGTGGGGTTTCTCCAGGATTGTTAGCTTTGTAGACGTGCAGTCAATTTGTATGGGGGCATTAAAATAGATACTTCCTCCCGATATGGTAAGAAAAGTGTGTACCTACAGGAAAACCGTTGGTATCCTTGCGAGTTATATCGAGTTGACTCTGAGAACTGTGATTGTCGAGTGGGCGGTCGAGGGTATATCGAGAGAACCAAAACTGCTAATCGCGAACTCGCGTCTTGGCGGAGCGGCCGAGCCAGCACGGTCGCACAGCATCAGCGTGCAGATCTCGGAGCAAGCGTCAGCCAAAGGCCGCAGGGAGAGCCGCTGCCGATCCCAGCCGCGGCCGGTCGACAGCTTCTTCTAATCCGTTTTTCGAAGCTGACCAGAGCAGCCCGGCAGCTGATCTCGGCAGGTGAGCCGCCTGCGTAGCACTTTGCTCACCGGTGGTCGACTCAGTCGGTGGGCTCGCGTACGCTGGACCAAGTCGAATTTTGCGACAAAACGTCGTTTCTCCAAATTTTCTCCAAAACGTGCAAATTTCCCACTAGACCTACCCTACCCAAACTGCACTTTATATTAAACCCACCCCACTTAAACTATACTTTATATTAAATTATAAATTATTTTAAACTATACTTTATATTAAATTATAAATTATTTTAAATTATAGCTTATTTTAAATAAATAAATAAATAAATAAATAAATAAATAAATAAATAAATAAATAAATAAATAAATAAATAAATAAATAAATAAATAAATAAATAAATAAATCTTATTAATATATAAATAAAATAATAAATAATATTTTATTTAAAATATTAAATAATATATTAAATTATTATTATTTATAATATATAAAAAAATATTTAAGTTTATATTATTATACTTTTTCTTAAAGCTTTAATAAAGTTTTAAAATTATAAAAAATAAAATTATAATTTAAAATTAATATATATTTTATAAAAAGTTTAAAATTTAAATAAAATAAATTCTTTTTATTTTTAAAAAAATATATTAACTTTATTATTATTATTATTAATTAAATAATAATTGATTTAATTACTTAAAAGTTTATAAATATTTATTTTTTAAATATTAATATATTAATATTTAAATCTTAATTATTAAATTAATTATTAAAATATATTTAAATTTATTATAAATAGATTTATAATTTTATTTAAAATATTATAATATATAATTAAATTAAATAATATAATAATAATAATTATATTTTATAAATATTTATTTTATAATATTTTAATATATAAAATATAATCATTTTTAATTAAGTTTATATAATATTAAATTTAATATTATATATTAAAATAATTATTTTAAAATATAATAATTATATTATTAATTATTATATATATTAATATATATAATAAAGATTAAAAAAGTTCATTTAATATTTAAAAATAAATATTTTAATTTAATATAAATTTTATTTAATATTTTAATAAATATAAAATAATATTAATATTATTAAGAATATTTTATTTATATTTTTAATATTTTAAATAATTATATTAAAAAATAAAATATAAGAATATTAAATATTAATAATATATAATTATAATATATATATATAAATAAAATTAAATTAATATTATATTATAAAAATAATAATATTCTTTTATTTAAATTATATTTTAAATATTTATTTTATATTAATTAATATAAAATATATAAATAATATAATATTTATATATTTTAATATATTAAAGTAATTTTTATTAAATATTTAAATATTATTTTTAATTTATTTATATATTTTTAAATATTTTTAATTATTAAATTAAAATAATAATAATTATATAAATAATATAAAATATAATATAATATAATTATTATTATATTTAAATTTATTATATATAATTTTAAATAAATATTATAATAAAAACTTTAATATTAAATTATATTAATTAATAATGATATTATTATTAAAATATTAAATATATATATATATTATTTAAATTTAAATATAAAGGTAATTAAAGATTTATAATTATATTTTTTAAATTATATTTATTAAATTATAATTATTTTATTAATTACTTATAATAAACCCTTTATTTAAATAATATTTACATTAAATTTATATATATATATATATATTGCTTATTAATTTATATAAATTAATAGAAAATAAGAAAATCTAATCCTTTTTATTTTATCTTTATATAAATTAAAGCCTTATTTAATACCTTTTAATATTAATTAATATCTTATTAAAATATAAATTAATAAAAAAAAAGGTATTTATATAAATATATAAATACATTAAAAATAAGTTATATAAAGCTATTATAATTATAATATTGCTATTAAATAAATAGCTATTTATTAACTTTTATATAAAAGAAGTTTCTTTATTATAATATTATTACTTTTAAACTCTTCCTTTTATATAATATATTAATTATATATATATAATAAAAAAAAACTTATATATATTATAATATTATTATTAAAATACTTTCCTTTTTATATATATATTATTTATATAAGATCTTAAATATAGCTATAATAAAGTTATTTAATAATATTTTTTATATAAAATAATAAATTAATTAAGCTTTCTTTAAATAAGATACTTTTAAATTTTTCTTAAAAGCTTAAACTTTTTAAATAATACTTTTTTAAATTAATTATATATAAAATCTTTTAAGTTCTTTAATATTTAAATAATATTTTAAAGTTAAAAGCGTTATTTTATTATAATATTTATAAGGATTAACTTAAAGAATTTATTAAATAAAAGTAAGAAAACTTTATTTAAATTAATTATAAAGTTTTATAATAAATATAATAATTTCTTTATATATATAATATTTATAATTATAAAGAAATTAATTATATAATAATAATACTTTTATTTACTTATTTAATAATTAAAAAGAAAGTATTTTAAGAAAAGGAGAAAGAATAAAGGGCTATAATATAATTAAAGTATATATATTAACTTATAAAGTTAAAAAGTATTAATATTTAAATAATATTTATATTAAATTTATATATATATAAATATTATTTATTAATTTATATAAATTAATAAGAAATAAAAAGATTTAGTTTTTTTTATTTTATTTTTATATAAATTAAAGCTTTATTTAATACCTTTTAATACCTTTTTTAAATATAAGGATAATTAAAGATTTATAATTATATTTTTATAATTATATTTATTAAATTATAATTATTTTATTAATTATTTATAAATAAAACTTAATATTTTATTAATTATTTTTAATTATTTTATATTTTTTAAAGAATTTAATTAACTTTCTTAAGCTTTTTTTATTTATCTTTTTACTTATAATCTTTATTTTTAAATTTATAAAAAATTTAATATTTTTAAAATAAATCTTATAGCTTTTAAATATAATAATAAATATATTAATTATTTTAAATAATATTAAATTTAAATTATTACTTAAAATTATCCTTATCTTAAGAAAGATTTATTTATTATATTTAATATTTATTTTTATAATTATTTTTAACTTTATTAACTTATTTTATTTATAATAACTTAAAATAATAAAATATATTTATTTTATTAAATTTAAAGTAATAATTATATATATTAAGTTAAGTTATTTTAATTAAATAATTATTTTTAAAGAATCTTATAAGTTAAATAATTATTTTTAAATAAATTTAAAAAGTAAAGTTATAATTATTTTATATTTAAAGTAAAGGTAAATCTTATATATATATTATATAATTTAAAAAATAATAACTTTATATTATTTATTTTAAATAATTTAAAAGCTTAAATTATATAATAAAGATATTTAAATATAATATTTAATAATATTAAATTAAATTAAATTAATAATTAAAAATAACTTTATTTATAATAACTTAATAATTTATTAATAATATTAATATAAAATGGTATAATTTAATATTAAAACTTTTAATATAAATTAATAACTTTTAATATAATATTAATTTATAAAAATAAATTAAATAATTATTATTTAAGGTTATATATAATAAATTTAATTATAATTACTTATAATTTATATTATTTATTATTTTATTAAAATAATTATTATTATTTTAACTTTATAAAGGAATTTAAAAAATATAAATAGTTTTTATTTATAATAAAATATAATTTCTTATTAATTCTTTTTAATTACTTTATATTTTTTAAAGAATTTAATTAATATTTTTAAGCTTTTATTATTTATTTTTTTATTTATAAGTTTTATTTTAATATTTTTAAAATAAAGTTTATAATTTTTAAATATAATAATAAATATATTAATTATTTTAAATAATATTAAAATTAAATTATTATTTTAAATTAATTTTATTTAAAAAAAAACTTATTTATTATATTTAATATTTATTTTTATTATTATTTATATTAATTTTATTAATTTATTTTATTTATATAATAAAATATATTTATTTTATTAAATTATTTATTTAAATATTAATTATAAATATATTTAATAATTAATAATTATATATATTAAATTAAATTATTTTATAAATAATTTTAATTTTTATATTAATTTAATAAATTAATCATTATTTTTAAAATATTTTATAATATAAAAAAATAAAATTATAATTATTATATATTTATTAAAATAAAAATAAATTCTTTTAAAAAATAATAACTTTATATTATTTATTTTAAATAATTTATATTTAAAAACTTAAATTATATAATAAAAATATTTAAATATAATATTTAATAATATTAAGCTTAATAATTTATTAATAATATTAATATAAAAATATATAATTTAATATTAAAAATCTTAATATAAATTAATAGCTTTTAATATAATATTAATTTATAAAAAATAAATTAAATAATTTTTATTTAAAAGTATATATAATAAATCTAATTATAATTATATATAATTTATATTATTTTTTATTTTATTAAAATAATTATTATTATTTTAATTTAATAAAGAAATTTAAAAAATATAAATAATCTTTATATATATATATTATATTATATAAATATATTTATAATTAATATAAAAATAAATTATTAATAAAATTAAAAATAATTATAAAAATAAATATTAAATATAATAAATAAATACTTTTAAATAATAATTTAAATTTAAAAATTAAAAATATATTTTAAAAATATATAATATTTATTATATTTATTATATTTATTAAATTTATTAAATTTATTAAATTTATTAAATTTTTTTAAAAAATCTTTTTTAAAAAATCTTTTTTAAAAAAAATTAAGGTTAAGGTTAGGTTAAAGGTTAGGGCAAGGGTTAGGGCAAGGGTTAGGGTAAGGGTTAAGGCATTTTGGCTTAGTGGGGTGTAAAGGTGGGGTAAGTCTAGTAAGAAATTTTTTCATTTTTGGAGAAATCAACGTTTTGTCGCAAAACACGGTTTGGTCCATTTTACTCGCGGCTCGGACGTTTCGGGCACATCTCTTGGTGCTCGCTGGCAGGGCTCCCCTGTATTCCCAGCTGTATCCGCCCCCCTTCGCACCCGCGTTTTGGGCAGAGCACAGACGTCAAAGGCGTGAGCTGTGTGGCTGCAGGTTACGCAGCTGTGGGTTTCTTGTGGGTCTCAGGAATCCATATCGAGCACGAGTGCCGAGCTGTCACACAGGGCGTCGAAAATGACCACATCGATTACTGAGCCAAGCAGTCCATCGATCGGCACGAGCCGAAGTGCAGCCCAGCAGGATGAACAAGCTTTTTGAGGCGTCATGACGCCTCGCGCCAGCGTTTCGTTCCCGTCCCGTCCGCCACGATACGCCGCAATGACGGGGCCTCGTTGGCTGCTGGATGATGGCTGCTCGACTCGCGCCCTTTCATGCCGGTGGGAATTAACCTCGTGCTAATACTTCGGCGCCGAGCTGAGCACAAAGGGAATCATAGTGCCGGGATGGCCGGCCTGGCGGTTTTCCACGGCTGATGGAGACAATTGTGGACCGCTCTTGCAACAGTCTTCGCTCAAGCACTCGTCAAGGACACTGGGATCGCTTTCTGACGCCACTGTCACGAAAGGGCGATGTGCGTCGCCGACCGGGAACACCGTCCGAGCCGGACGGGCCCAGAACATAAAACTCGGCCACCTCCCTCGACGTCGAGCACTCCAGATCAATACAGATATCTTCAACACTCGCCTTTACCTCAACAGCCTTTACAGAAACCACCATAAATACAACAATATTCCGAGAGACAGCCAAACGAACAATTTCGACTCGATCACACGATATCACCGAGACTACACGGACCAACCTGAAATGGGATCAGTTGCCAACTTGAGCTCCACTCCCTACGGCAGACGTCTGCTGCCTACACTCATCGACGAAGTCTCGAGCCAAGACCCCGACCGAGAATGCTTCCAGATCCCGCGCTCTTCTGAGCCATCCGACGGGTGGCGGGTCCTCAGCTGGAAAGACGTGGCCAACGCGGTCAACCGTTGCGCCCATAGGATCGTCGAAGTCTGCGGCACACCGGAGAAGGACAGCTTCCCGACCATCGCCTACCTCGGCCCCAACGATGTGCGGTACATTGTGTTGATGATTGCGGCTGTAAAGGCCGGGTATGCGGTAAGGATCCTCATCCTTGATGCACAACATCAATTTTAAAGATTGAGGGCTAACAGACGAACAAGGCCATGTTCATCTCTCCGAGAAACTCCAGGGAGGGCCAGCTCAACCTTTTTGACAAAACGAGCTGCAAGATCCTGGCTTTTGCTGACTCACACAAAGAGACTGTACAGCCATGGCTGGCGGAGCGAGAAATGCAGGCAGTTGAGGTCAGCCCCTTGGATGCCTGGTTCCCTGAGAAGCAGGTTCCTCACTTCCCGTACGACAAGACCTTCGACGAGGCGGAGTGGGATCCCTGCCTCGTCCTCCACACCAGCGGGAGCACCGGCCTTCCGAAGCCCATCGTCGTGCGCCACGGAATGTGGAACACCCTCGATGCCCTTCACAACCTCCCAATGTGGGATGGCAAGAAGGTCTCCTTCCGTGAGTGGGCAGATCAGTCAAAGAGGCAGTTCGTCCCGATGCCGCTCTTCCATATGGCGGGCCTCATGTGCGCCGTGGGCATGTCCTTGTTCTGGGACACTCCCGTTTGCTTGGGCATGGCGGAGCGACCCCTGTCGTCGGACCTGGTGATGGAGTGTTTGGACAGATTAGAAGTTCAGTCCGCCCTGCTCCCACCAGCCATTATCGAAGAAATTAGCCAGTCAGACGAGGGCCTGGACGCACTGACGAGGCTGAACGTCGTCGCCTTTGGCGGTGGAAACCTCAACCGCGAGGCAGGAAACAGGATAGCCAAGCGAGGTACGGCGCTCATGAACCTGATCGGGGCCACCGAGTTCGCCCCGTTCCCAACGTACGCGCGCAACGACCCGTCCATGTGGCAGTACTTCATCTACCTCCCCGAGGCCATGGGCTGCGAGTTTCGGAAGCAAGGGGACGAGGACGTGTACGAGATGGTCTTTGTTCGACAGAAGAAGAACCAGCACCCCCACCCCGGCCTCCAGGGTATCTTCTACACCTTCCCCGACCTCGACGAGTGGAGCACTCGCGACCTGTACCGGCCCCACCCGACCAAGCCGCACCACTGGATCTATCACGGGCGCGCGGACAACATCATTGTGTTTAGCAGCGGTGAGAAGCTGAACCCGGTCACGATAGAGGAGATCGTCAGCGACCACCCCGGTCTCAAGGGCGCTATGGTGGTCGGATCCGAGAGGTTCCAGGCGGGCCTTTTCATCGAGCCGCGAGTTCACCCCGAGACGAAGGAGGAGGAGAAGGCGTTGTTGGACAGCGTCTGGCCTCTGGTTGAGAAAGCCAACTTGGAGACTGTGGCTCACGGGCGGATCGGCCGCGATATGATCAGGTTGTCGAACCCGGACAAGCCCTTCTCGCGTGCTGGCAAGGGAACGATCCAGAGGGCTGCCACCGTCAAGTTGTACAAGGACGAGATTGACAACCTTTACGACGCCACGGAGACGGAGCAGCACGCCGAGGAAGTCGTCGAGCTTGACCTGAGGTCTGAGGAAGCATTGGCTAGGTCGATTGTGGCGACACTCCGCAAGTATGTCGGGGCAGAAAGGTTGGACGTTGACATCGACTTCTTCGCAGCGGGTGTCGATTCCATGGGCGTCATGAAGGCTGCGAAGCTCCTCCGAGCCGGGCTGAAGGACGCGGGCCGCCCGGTCGACGACAAGGCCGTCGCAGCCAGAGTCATCTATCAGAACGCCACGCCTCGACGACTTGCCGCGCACATCTTGAGTAATGTGCTGAACGGAAAGGGCCAGGAACTGAGCGAAGACGAACAGCAACAGCAAGCCATGCGTGCCATCTGGAAGAAGTACACTCAGAACCTCACCAAGGCCAAGGCTAACCGCCCCGACCCCTCGAACGACAACCAGACGGTGATCCTCACAGGCTCCACGGGAATGCTGGGATCCTACCTCCTCAACTTGATGACCCACAACCCCCGCGTCGCAAAGGTTATCTGCCTTAACCGTGCCGCAGACGGCGGTCGCGCCCAGCAGACAAAGGCCTTCACGGACCGCGGCCTAGACACGAGCACCCTCGCCACCAAGGCCGAGTTCCACCACGCCGACCTCTCGAAGCCCACACTCGGCCTCCCAGACGATGTGTATGCCCGCCTCCAGACCGAGACAGACCGGGTAATCCACAACGCCTGGCCCGTCAACTTCAACATCCCCATCGAGTCCTTCGAGCCCTCGCTCGCAGGGGTGCGGCACATCGCCGACCTCGCGGCATCAGCGGCCCGCCGCGTCGCAGTGACCTTCATCAGCTCCATCGCCGTCGCGGACCGGTGGAACGCCGTCCGCGGCTCAGCTAAAGTGCCGGAGCACCGCCTCGAGGACCTCGCCCTCCCCAACGGCGGGTACGGCCGCAGCAAGGCGGTCGGCAGCCTGATCGTCGAGGACGCCGCTGCGGCGGGGGCTGGTGACTTCCCACACGCCATTGTTCGGGTCGGCCAGGTTGCGGGCCCTGAGGCTGAGGCGGGCGTGTGGAACCGGCAGGAGTGGCTGCCTAGCATCATCGCCAGTAGTCTGTACCTCGGCGCGCTACCTGCGAAGCTGGGCTCCATGAACAGGGTCGACTGGACGCCTGCGGAGAGGATCGCGGGCTTGGTGCTCGAGGCGAACGGTGTGACCCGAGTGGTGGAGAGGGCTGATGAGATTAGCGGGTACTACCACGGCGTTAACCCACACGAGTCGGACTGGAAGGACCTCGCTGTTGCGGTGCAGGAGTTCTATGGCAAGGAGCGGATCCGCGAGCTGATCGACTTCGGGGAGTGGGTCGACAGGCTAGAGAAGACCCAGTCGGACGGCCCGGAAAGCTTTGCTCGCAACCCTGGTGTTAAGCTTATTGATTCTTACCGGGACATGGCTCAGGCACCCGGGGCTGTGGTTTATGATATGGAGAAGACGCTGGAGAGGTGCCAGGGTGTGAGAGAGACCAGGGCTGTCACGCCGGATATGATGAAGCACTGGTGCAGGCAGTGGAGTTTCTAATTGAGATATCGACCAGAGGTAGCAATTTATGACCTTCAAACGATATCACACTGCAATTAAGGAAATAGATCTGCGTTTTAGACGCCCTCCACAAGTAGAATGTCGCCCTGGCCATACGGTTGTTACTGTACTAGTGGTTTGGCGGTGTGGAATGTAAATCAGTGTAAAGTAACCGAAAAGTCTGATTGGAAAAAGACGCAGCCTTTGTACAAGATGAATGTCAGGTAATATCAAAACGCTTATGTCTTGATTGAATTGTACAATTTACTCGATTCATTCCTAGTCACATCTTGCAACATCTTATATAGAAGGAAATATGCAAAGGCAAGATTGGAGGCAAAATTGACCCAAGAGAGGCAAAAGAAAATAGACCTCATCGCCATAGCTCACGATAAACAATATTTCCTCAACATTATAGTGGCACACGATCTCGTTCACTTTCCCGCATCAGCATCATCACCTTTACCTCCAAAAACGCACTACAAGCCCAAAGTCCAGAAGTTCGGTGAGAAGAGAGAACATAAGAAAAGCAATTAAGCAATTATCCGTAGGCCTGCCTGCTTTGATCAAAAGCATGACTTTTCGCCGCCCCCGTCCCCCCCCCTGCCTCAGTCCTCCCACTGTCTCAACTCCTTTTTTTTGTTGACTGATTTTCTAAGCGATTTGACGAAGAGGATCACACGGAAATCAAGCGTCAACATATCAGGTTCCCTTTGGTTCCCAACAATTTTCTCGACGCTGATAACATCCGGTCCCAAATTCAGATCGCATCTTCGGTACGATTTCGTTGGCTTGATCGCGTTTCCAAACCTGAGCTTTGCGTCGTCGTCATGAGCCGAGTTCTCGCATTTTTCCAGATTGAAACGATAGCCTGTGCGATCCAAATCCTGGGATCTTGTCGACCCAGAAGAGTATGAGGAATATATCCTCTACCGGTATTGGCCCCGGCCGCCGGATTCCGATCTCAAAAGCCATTTTGCGGCCAATGGCCCATGAAAACGGCACTGACCGGCCTTGAGGAGCTCTCTGTCTGTCGCCCGCTTTTGCCTCTGAATGAACGAGCCTGAAGTGTACGCTGTTATCCATATCTCGGAGATATACTCTATCGGGTCTGTAGACGTGATCGTCCTTGCTTGCTCTTGTCTTCACCACATGCTTATCGATGATGACACTCCTGAGTCTGCCGAGGGAGCAGCTATATAACTTTGATGGCTCGGACCTCATGTAGTAATTAGGACCGGCACGGATACACTCAATGCCTTGTCTATTAGACAAGTCTCCTGGGGAACAATTGAGACTAAGGATCACCCTGTCTTTCCTTCCCGGTAGCTCGTGTACACTGCAGCTGAAGGATATTCGACCCTGGCCCAACGTCGACGTCGTACTTTCGTAATAATCATCGTATATATCAAAATTCTGGATATCAGAGCTGTCGACAAATTCTTCTGGCGAAGATGCGAATAGACCGCGACATGGAGCCTTCGCTGCGTCCTCCTCCGTCTAACACCACGCAAACAGGGAGTTATCTCGTACTTCGCGTAAGATTTCCTCTTGTAGTCGTATAAAGGCTTTCGCGCCTTCGCCCCAGACCCAGCGGTCGGGTCCCTCATGACTCGCTTACGCAGCTCGATTACATCCTGCTTGTCGACGTCTACCCACAGCCTGCCTTCTCCTTGCCACCTGACACGCAGGCTCCTCGAGTCAAGCCCGCACGCCAGGTGCAGCACAGTAGCGCGGCCGGGGTGGGCGGACAGGAAGGCCTCGGTCTTGAGGTCCAGGATGCGTGTGCGGAGGGAGATCAAGGCTGAGACTGGCCGCTCCAGGAGTCCATACCTCAGACGCTTGCTGAAGTCGTAACCGCTGTCTTTGACTTGTTTGGCTACCGACGCAGCGTAGGTGTCGTTGAGGATGGGGTGTGCTGACTCGGTGTCCCTTGCTCGGGCGATCAAGGTCAGCATCAACGTCTCTTGAGCCTCAGTCAACTTGATATCGCCTTTATGATCGTTGTCTGCCATTTCAACTTGAATCGAAAAACACATATAATGCGGAGAAGCTGAACAAAGTTGATATTGAGTGAAGGAGGCCGATCTAATGTCCTGCTCAGGCTGACCAGCGTATATACAAACCTCGGGAGGTACCGGTGGCTTGGACATTGATGTAGGATTAGTTAAACATCTTCGATGACGACAATTCCCATCACCCGAAAACGATTCCGACTTCGTGCGTGTACGATTAGGTTTCTGCAACCTTGTCGGACCTGGGGTAAACCTGGAAGCATGGGAGCTGGTTGATAATTAGTCTGTGCTGCAATTCTGGCTCAGAAAAATACAAAGACAATCTATACAGTCGAGTTTTGCTGAAGAATTGAAAAATCAAAGCTACTAATCCGTCAGCAACCCAACACATCGAAATTCTGCTTAGTCGCTTCCCCCTTTATTCATCCCCCCATCCTTTTTCTTCATCTCTAGCAGTAGTGTTTGGCCTGCCTGGGACCGATCTCAGCGAGATGGCATCCTGAGAGGAGCGGGATTTAGTAGGGGAAGGGGAAGAGTGCTAGTCAGATTGAGGATAAGGCCTGAAGGGCAAGGGGCCGTTGGTTGGTTTTGCTTGTAGGCATTTGTGGCCGAAGAGTTGTGTTGAGGCGGAGGTTGGTGAGGGCAGGTGGAGGTGTCTGCTTTTGTGTGACTGGCAGTGATCGATAGGAACCACGTTGTGATAGGATGAATATAACATGTTCTATTTTATCAGCCGGCGGGCATGCCGTCGTGAATCAGGAAACGATGTGAGACAAGCCTTGGCGATCTGCTCGCTCCCTTAAGCACTCCTAAATACTTCGTGTGCTTATGGAGAGGATTCATACTCTGCTGCCGCCTGTGCCGGGAGTGCTCATTTATGAATCTCGGTGCCGTGCCAGGTTCTGAGCTTTGCTGTAGCTGCGCGCGTGAGGAATAGCGAGGTATCTGCAAAGCTAGGATCATTCACGATAATGACATCCATAATGAATACCCTTTATTATTTCTGATATAATTATTAGATAAGATTTAGTGAAAGACTTTGAATAGGCTCAGACTATTCCATATTCAAACGGCATATCATGACAATCGTCGTTGATTATGCAAACACTATCCAACTAGCCATGCCAAGGTAAACAGCGCTTACCGGCTGCTATTAATTCATATTCCATGCCCAGGGAGTGAACTTTTGAGAGCGCTCCCCCAATCCTGCAAGCGCTCCTCGCAAGGCTCGGATTACTCTCAGCTATCCACAAGAGAACCAAGAAGTTGGGCAAAACTTGCATCTCTCTGGAGCGCAGCGAAGGGCTGCAGGCGCTAATTTTAGCGAAGTACGCTAAAACCGTATACTGCACAGGCTATAATTTTGTTAGTTTGGCATGAGCATCCACTCCCCCTCGCTATCAGGTTGGATTGGATCGCCTGCCTGCCTAACCCTCTGAAATACCCTCTTTTCCTCGGATATTTCTGGAGAATAGATAGCAGGACTTCTGCTTTCACAGAGTTTAAGTGCAAGTTGATATTCTCCGGGACCAAAATTCTCGCACTTCCTTGCAAAACTAAGATCTCGCTCTGCCCCCTTTAGTTTAGCGGCTCTGCTTTTCTCACAATATCTCCAAAATACATTTTCTATTTAAACACAAAACTTCTCCCTTTTCTGGCTGGCAATTAAATTAAAAAAAAAACAGATAGAGCGAAAACAGATAATGCCGATAGGTACCGCCGAGCACCACTTAAGGCCCAATCCAATATTCTTTGTATTCCTGAAAATCAAGAAAATGTGTTATATCTTTTGATGAATGCACTATTTCAAAAGGGGCAGAGCGAGACCTCAGTCTTGCAAAGGAGTGCGAGAATCTTGGTCCCGGATGTTCTCTACTTATCCACCCACATCCACTCAATGTCGAACTAACAAAATTAAAGCCGGTCGAGTGTATGTAGTAAGTGGTCCGTGGAGCTGTGGGGCGCCCGCTTGACCGTTGACGCTATTCAGTAGTGCAATTTTGGTACCCACATCTGATGACACGGGTGGAATCCTTCCGACTCACTGTTGGTTCGACAAACAGTCTGGACCGACCAGGTGGCTCAAACGGAGATTTGTGGGATCATCACCTTGTCCTGTGGTGAGGGAAAGTTCAACGAACACACCTTTGCACTTGAGCACGCTTGCTCTCTCCTGAATAGCATTTGGTTGTTTCATTCTGTGCATACGCTTCCTCTTTCTCAATCATCAATCATCCCTTGGCTGACACCATGTGGCCTTTCGCGGCATACCCGGAAGTTACAGCGGCTCAGGTCGACGGAAAGACTTACGATTATGTTATAGTCGGAGGTCAGCAAATCTCATAAGATTCCTCATGGATAGAACTGACATTATGACAACCAGGTGGCACTGCGGGCTGTGTTCTGGCTTCCCGATTGTCAGAGGACGCTAATGTCTCAGTCCTTGTCCTTGAGAAAGGATACGTCAAGGATAATTTTGTGTCCCGCGTGCCCTTGATCAGTCAGAACTTTTGGATGGGACACCCTCTCCAGACTCAGGCCACCCGCTTTTCCGAGCCCCTCCGTAATGTAAATGGACGCAGGAACCAAATCATCACGGCTGAAGGCATCGGCGGAGCTACGAGAATCAACGCCATGCTCTGGACAAGGGGCGTTCCCGGAGGCTATGAGGAGTGGGCGACAACACTTGGCCTCGATGAATGGGCATGGGAGAAAGTCGAACCCTGCTTTCGCAAATTAGAGAATGCGCTTTGTCACCCAGATTCCCCGGAGAGGGGTCATAACGGTACACTTTCTCCCGGTCAAGTCCTTACCATTTTGTAGCATGCGCTTACTCTGTTCAGGACTCATCCCCCTTCAACACAAGGCCTGGGGCTTCAAGTGGCCAGCATAGTAAGCCGTTTCCCCTCCGTGAAAACTGGACTGCTTGGTTAACGACAGTTTTCGTAGTGTGGACCGATCCGCGAGAAAGCTGGGACTGCCCGTGGGCCAAGATTGTAACAGTCCTTCTGCCCCAAGCATGGGACTCTTCAACCTGGATATGGCCATCCATCCCAATGGGCAGAGGGCTTCCGCATACAACACATACCTCAATAAGAAACTGGCTCTGAGTAGACAACAGCATCTCACTGTTTGTACCGGTGTGGTTGTTTCAAAGCTGGACGTGGATGAGCATGCTGGTGTTGTCCGTGGTATTTATATCCAAAGTATCGACAAGAACCCTAACGGGAAAAATACTGCATATGTTCAGGCGAGGCGTGAAGTAATTATTTGCTCAGGTGCCATTTGCACCCCTCAGATCCTGCTACTCAGTGGCATTGGTCCACAAAGCCAGCTTGATGCCCTGGAGATCCCTGTGAAGAAGCACTTACCGGTATGTGCAATCTCATCCATGTTAAAGTTGTTGATGGCTAATTCCAGGTGTATGCATAACCGTCCAGGTTGGAGCCAGTCTACAGGATCATTTCAGTGCTGCCATCATGCTCGAGTTGCCCAAATCGGAGACACTCAGTTTACTTGAGACTATTTACGGTGCCTGGCACTTCCTGCTCTTCATATTGTTTGGAAAAGGCTTGATGGGTGCAAGCTCTACCCCCAAAACAGCTTTTGTCTGCACAGGTGCCCTCGATGAGAAGACGATGATGGTCAACAACTTCGAAGATTTCGCTGACGCCTCCAAGCCCGCCAATATTCCCGACACAGAGATCATGGTGCACCCTGTGAACAGTCTGGAAAGACCGGTACCCGGGCATTCACTGCTCACCTTCTATACCACGCTCGTACAGCCCAAGTCTGTGGGGAGGGTTGAGCTTGTGAACAGGGATCCCCTCACCAACCCACGCATCTATCATCCCATGTTCGATGACCCACATGACATGATCACATTCAGAAAGGGCATCCGATTCAGCATGAGAATGGCAGAAGAATTTCTCAAATCAGGCTATCCCCACCATGCCTCAATTGCATTTGCTCCCGGTGCGAATGCAAAATTGCTGGACTCGTGGGAGAAGGATGCGCCAAACAGCGATTTACCTGCAGCGCCACCACCAGCCCCTGGACTGACCGTCAGCGAAGGAGCTGGTGATATGTCTGTGAAAGAGGCGCAAAGTCCTGTTGACAACAAAACATGGAAGACTGTCTCTGATGATGAGATTGATGACTATGTTCGACGGGTTAGCATGGGCAGCCTTCATTCCTCGTGCACTTGTCCAATGTCGAGGGATGAGACATCTGGAGTTGTGGATCAGCATCTCCGTGTCCATGGTTTCAAAAACCTAAGGATTGCCGATGCGAGTGTGTTTCCCAAGATCCCCAGTGGACACACCATGGCCCCTACCATGATGGTAAGCATACTGTCTCTCTGCATGTGCCTAAACAAATCATGGAAAAGAATCTATACTGAATTTATGTATTCCAGGTTGCTGAAAGATGTGCAAGTTTCATTATCAATCAGTGGTCAGACAAAGATGCTGCTAGAGGGGACTCTTGATAGTACTAAAGCCCTGGTCCAAAAGCTTGCTCACGAAAAGAGGTGATAGTGCCCCTCGAAACTGGCAATCCTTTGGGAAATTGGTTATGTATTCTTTGGCAGCAATTGATGTGAGGAAGAGAACTGTGTCATTTTCTTTACTTTGTTTGCTAGTGCCTAAGAAGCATAAGTGTACAGATTTAAAACGAGACCACTTTGTTTGCTAGCAGCATCATTTATGAGCCACGGTATGTGAAACTTAGACCGTCATCATTTTAGACGTATAATGTAGCGTATCTAGTTACCTAGGTATACCAGCTTCTAGGCATTATTAAGCGGGGTTGTATCCCTTGCTCCAGTCACTGCAGTTTAGATCCAGTAGTGACCTGTCCAGGTTTCTGCAGGTAACCAGATTGCTTCCATTAATTGTCCGGATATCAATGTTCTCGGCGACAATATTGGAACAGGTTTCCGGGCTAGAGCAAACCAGGTGTCCCACAAGAGGAGAAAATACACGGTTCGATCGCCCCCGAACGTTACGGAATGTGACATCCGTAATCTTGAGCTTGGACTGCAGAGACTGTCAGCCCTGATACATCCGATGTATGTGGAAAATTACTCACAGGGTGCTTAAAGCATTCCTCTTCATCGTCCTGGCCGTAACATTGCGTGATAGTGAGACCGTAGTCCACGTTGTCGAGCCACATCGTGTCATAAGTCACATTCTGGACTAGACCTCCACCTCCACCACCGACGAGGTTGCCGCTCTTTTCGGAATACGCATCTGGCCAGACCTTGATGCGCGCACCCTCGGAGGAGTTGTACATGGCCGCGTTGATGACCGTGATATTCTGGACGTAGTCGAGCCTTTCTGGGTACTGGCCCAAGCTGCCGATGGAGATACCATGCGTTCCGTTGCAGCGCATATTCTGCACCAGGATATTGGTCGAGTTGGGCTTGAATGATACGCAGTCTGGTCGAAATGCGTCAGTAAATGGAGCAAAGCAGATGTCATCGTCTAGTCGTAATTACCATCTCCATTCGTCACGCTCGAGTTCTGGATTGTGATTCGATCGGATCGATAAACATCCCATCCATCAGTGTTCTTCTCGAAATATTCGTTATTGCTCACAGCCCAGATGGAAATGTTTGTGAATGTTACGTCCGTCGAGTTGGCGACAAAGTTGGTCCACATTGGAGAGTTATTCAAGCTTATGTCCGAGATTGTTCCGCCGTGCAGGTCATCAGTCATCAGGAGGACAGGTCGTCGGTCTTTCTTATGCTCGGGGTACCAATCCCACCACTTTTGGCCATTCCCGTCGATGACTCCACCTCCGTACACATTTACGTCCGTGCCGCCGATTTTGAAAAAGGTGGTGCTGTTTTGGTAGTCCATGTCGAAAGTGTGCCCGTCTCTCCAGTAAGTCATGTTATCGCTGAATTTGATAAATGCCTGGATGTCCAAGTCTACACGCTCCAAATGAGTCAAGTCCAAGGGATTGCCAATGAAATATGACTGCGTGCTAGGAAATACGACATGTCCGTCAGGATTGCAGCCATCGATGGCGGTCTTGATGAACTCGGAGTCATCAGTCTCGCCATCCCCGTGGCTTTCCGCAATGCAGGTCCGGTTGCGCGTTGGTGACGCCCTCGCTATCGAGGGGCGAGAGGACCGAATGCTAAAGAGGAACGTTTGTGGCACTGTGGCGTAGGCGTAGTCTGCCACTGCGGCTGCTGGAAGCAGCGTGCATAAGACTGCGACGCTCTTGAAGAGACTCATCGTGACCGAAAACAGTTGAGCAAAGTCGAACAGCTGAAGGTAAGTCTCCCGTCCTTCGTCTGATCACAGATTGCTTATTTACTTGAACATTCGGCTTCGTATAAATAAACTTTTGTTGTTCTTGGCATCCCTTTACGTAGCCGGGTACTACCATCAGGGACTCCACGATTCGGCCGCAACTGAGCCGATGTGATCCTTCCAGCTGTTTATGCTTGGCAGTGGTGCTTGCTATCGCGCTCTCGGATCATGTGCCCGGAAAAGAGTCTCCAAGGAGCCCACTTCCCAAGGCGCGCTTCCCCAGAAATTAGTCCCGGATAAGCTTCATCTCCCCACAATCGACGCTGGGCATTACTCTGTGATAAGTGGGAAATTCGGCCGCATTTCCGGGGTCCCGAGCAGAGGATCACGGAAACCCACCCGGTCAGGATACAACCACCTGACCCAAGGGGCTGGTCAAGGAGGCCATACTTGATCCGATCGCTGTAGTGCTGCAGCGTTCGGTCGATTACGTTGCACTTTCATAACGGCTCAGAGCTACCAACTGTACACCTAGTTCCTCAGCCCCTGGCTTCTTTCCACTACGGCCAATTGTGTTGGTTCGGCCACAGCGGCCTAAACCAGCGGAGACATTCTGATTGCTGAAAACTGGAGATGATTGCCAATGAAGCCGCTAGGGCTCAACTATTAAACAACTTATGCCCCCATGCGTAGCTTCCTAGACCTGAGTGCAAATCAATGGTGGCACGACGATTACCAGTAGTACCGATAACTCCGCCCTCTCTCGTGTTTGAACAACAATTCTGGGTCGTCCTCGGTTCTCAAACGTGCTTCGCGAGCAAAACGCCGATTTAAACATTTAAACGCAGCCGTTTGGAGAATGAGAGCGGCGAGCCAAACTGCCCCCAGGGATATGCACGCTGCCCATGCCTTTCGATAGAGGGGTGCATCACTCTATTGTGGCAATGTCAATTTTTCCTGGCACGGTTTATGGGAGACAGGGAACTTTGACTTACTCCTCTGAAGACCTGGTTGCCGTACGTTCCTCCAAGATTGGAACATCCGACTATGCGCTGGTCAGTGCTCGCTCTATACCTGTGGAGGCCCAACTCAGTTTTTCCTTACTATAAACAGCGTATGCAATAGCTCTTTTCTGGGGTGTTTTGAAGTTAAGAGCCAGCCAAAATACATTGATTGGCTGCCATGACCTGCAGTGACGAAGTTGGTCAGTCTTTCAGACACCCATTACCGAATATCTGGCATTGACCTACGGAGCAGCTTGAGTAACAACATAGGTAGAATAAAATGACCATGAGGCCTTGAAAGTCACGGGCAAGTGCTAGATGCACAGCGTTAGTCCGCATGGCTCCTTATCGACACATTGCGGGGACACTTACGTAGAGCGCGATGAGAGCAGCCAAAGTCCAGACCGCGGCGAAGACTATAGCGTATCCGAACCGCTTGTATCGATCAACAACTGAAGACAGGACAAAGCCGGTCAAAGAGCTTAGAATAGGACCCGGGGCGTTAAGGAGGTTGGCACGCGTCCTGTTGAACCCCAGGGATTGGATGATTGTTGCGCCCCAGGTCGATAAGCCATTGACGGACTGCAGTCCGCTCAGGCATACGATCAGATACGGCCAAGTGTGCCAGGTGAATAATACATCAGTACTGTAGGATAAATAGTCAGCAGAGGCTCAAATGTGGGCTCTCACTGCTTCATTGGAGACCTACATGTCCTTGAGTGATATCTTGAGTGTCGAGGCTTGACCTTTATTTGGATCACGTCAGATGATCCTTGCAACAAAGATGTCGGCCTCACGCTCCGTCAGCCACCCAAGTGTGGGAATCAGGCCACCGAATAGACGATTGGTGTGGTGCGGCGACTCTGGAACAAAGGCAAAAGCTAAGATACCCACAGCTAAAGTTTGAAAGAATCAGTTGGCTTCATCATACCCGGCCATTGCCACCCCATAGGAGCTTACCTATCGTTGATACACCACATGTTATGAAGATCCTGTCAAAGCAAGTCAGCAACTGTTCCTCACAGCTTTCTTCAACAGCCTACCAACCATTGCCACCCTTTCAACCCACCTTCACCTTCCAGCCGGAGCGCCCCAGCCGAAATCAACGAGCCGAACGCAGCGGAGATGGACGGCCCAAGGAAGAATATCGTAGTCCTCTTCGCAAGCTCGTCCTGCGTGTACCACCGAGATAGCGTGTACAGGGCCCCGGGGATGAACCCGCTCTCGCCCAAGCCGAGAAATAGGCGCGCCGCGTACCAATCACCGGCATTTGTGACAAAGTCTTGCAGCACCTCGATGAGGCCCCACACCACAACCTGCGCTGGGATCCAGTAATGCGCTCCCACGCGGTGTAGCATAACCTTCCGGGTTTTTTTAGTAGGTGAAAGAGCGCGAACCGGGGATGGGGACGACTCACGTTTGAGGGGATCTCTAACAGGACAATGCCGAACCAGAGCAGCGAGACGCCAGTGTTTGCTTGGTCTCTTGTCATTCCCGTGTCATGGAGAAACATGGATGTCAGAACGCCGGAGACGTTGGTGCGGTCGATAGCCATCCACGTGAACATCAACTGTGAACAGTCAGACTCCGGCGCGCCAGGCCTAACAGGTGGCAGTCTTGCGTACTGAGAATAGTGGGAGGAAGAGGAAGTCGGCCTTGCGCACCACACGAGCCTCCTCACTCTTGCTCCAGACCACGAGGACTTGCTTTCCATCTTTTTCGATATGCTGCCTAAAGATCCCGTCTCCGATATCACTGCTCTCGGTCTCTGACGGTGATTTATGGAAATCGTCTGCGGTGACGTCGACGAGACCCTGGTGAGCAGCTGCGGATTTTTCGTCGTGTGTGTTGGTCGCGGCTGAGGAATCAACAGCCGAAGAGGCAGCGAATTTTCCAATAGCTTGGGTGGCCATTTTGCTTGGCCGTTGTGCCTACCTGATGGTTGAACTATAATACTGCATACCAACAAGCCATATGATAAGATTGAACACGTTTATCGATGCAATTTTCTGGTCCCTGAGAGACATCATACGTTCGATGGCTGGGTGTCGCACTCATCGCTACTACATATGGCGTAATAGTGTTTTGCCGGGTCTATTGGTGCAATCCTTTGTTGTGTGTTCCTCGTTGGGACAATGTCATTCGCTATTTCCACAAACACTGCATGTTCGGCGCGTTTCTTTGGTACCGCTGAATGTGACTAGACTACTTATCTTATCTCCGAGGCAACCTTGCGTCTGTATTATGACGACTACAGTTAGCATCTTGTGTTGTTTTTGGACCCTGCGATGTCGCCATCCCGGAGCGGGGCCGAGGCCATTTGCTGGTGTTGGGGATGTCATCATCTCGGTAGTGGCGAGAGTCGCCCTATAATATACACTCACAAGAGACAGTTCTGGTGAGAAATCTGAATTTTGCCTCGAATGAGCGTCTGCAGAACTCGTCTAAGATGCCATCAGCCGTTGAAAATACCAAACCGCTTCCGGTGTATTTCATTGGTCACGCCGGTGTTGGTCTGCTCTTCAAGGAAGATGAGAACAACGACATAGTAAAAGACAACTTGAGGTCTATCGGGGACGAAATTCGTGCCATTTCGCCTCCTCCAAATGCAATCCTAGCCTTCAGTGGACACTTTGAAGCGGGCGAGATCAACGGCCCAGGTGTCGTTGAGGGTCAGTGATGATGCATTAACACGTTTCATCCTTCACAAAAGGACGTACGCGGCTAACAGCGCTGCAGTCATTGTCAAGAAGAATACATATATCCAAGTCAGTGCTAGTTATACATCAAATGCCTCTCAAGGGTACCAGCATGACTTACATTATATTGTTACTCAGCACGATTTTGTCAACGACTTCCACGACACCCAGCCGTTTGTCTTCGAATATGACTGGCCTCACAAGGACGCACCAGAGCTGGCAGTCGATGTCTGGAATGTTCTGCGAAAAGCAGGGATCAAGGCAAAACGAGTGGACACGGAGTAGACCACGGAATCTGGGTTCCCTTGAAAGTTATGTTTCCACCTAACAAGCCACTCGAGGTGCCCGTTATCCAGGTTTCAACATTACATGGGTATGACTTGGAAAGCCAAATTCGCCTTGGAGAGGCCATAAAGACTCTGCGGTACGTCACTGTGAGACAAGGGTCATTTGGTGATTCATATGATCCGGTTTCAGATATAATGGGTAGCTGACCTGCTGCCTTGCAGTGCCGATGGATATCCCATCCTGGGCTCTGGCATGGCTGTGCACTCCTTCTCGTCGATCGGAGAGATCCACCAAGCAGAGCCGGAGAAAAGGGAAAGTGTCCGAGAAAAGGTCTTGGCCGAGTCAAGGACGTTCGATACTGAGCTCAGGAATGCTGTGACAAAGCGAAATGCCGTTGATAGAAGGCAGGCCTTGCTAGCTTTGGAGTCACTGCACGAGTTCAGGCGCTCGCATCCTCCTACCGAGGTTCGTCACAACACTACAAAATTATATCGAAGCTTTCCGACGATAGCGGCTGATGTTCTGATTAGCATTTCACGCCTCTCCTTGTGGCAGCTGGAGCGGCAGGGGATGCGCATGTCGAACCTGTTGGGAAAGATGTGGTCGAGCCAGGCATGTCATACCTGAATGTTAGGTTCAAGTAGTATAGACGGAGTCATGGAGCCAGACTGGCAATGAAGAGTGGACGAGACCCTTCATAAGCACTACAAAGCTCACCGAATCGGACCTCTGAGTCAACATAACTTGAGTAAATGCTAGTTATCTACACCTCCGGCACAAAGCAAGTAAATCTGCCCTCGATCCAGCTGGCCCAACCATCTGAAAGGCGAACTTATTGCACAAATGTGCAACAAAGCAATCGCATGCCTGGGACCAGTCACAGTTTCCAGAGCCTACTACGGACCAAGTCGGTAGTAACTCAACCATCATTCTCGTCCTCAACCTGGCCTAGGCCGAGTGCCGCCATCTGAGCCTGACTCATCTCTCCTCTGACTTGGCTCTGTGCCCCCCACGTCGAGCCCCCACCGATCGGTCTTCCCTGTTCACGTCTCGCCTTCCTCTTCCCGGGCGGCTCGAACGTATCATCGTCTAGCATTTCATCATCCTCATTGGCGGAATGGTCGCTGTACGGTGGCTCGTCATCGAGCGACTCGAGCGGGTCTCGATGTGGGAATGATCCAGGCATCGTCGGGGTAAGCTGATTCGGGTACGGCGCAGGTATCGACTCGGCGCCGGAGGGTCCTCCAAGGAGATTTGTAGATCCCGTCGGTCGAGCCGTACTTCCGCCGTGGAGCCGCTTCTGCCTCTCCCGCTCCTGACGTATCTTCCGCTCGACCTTGTCGGCCTCGATGCGGCGCAGCGCTCTCTGCTTCTGCTCATCTTTTGCCTTTTTCTCCTTGGACACCTGGAGAGCATGCTTCTGCATGTCGTTGAGCTCGTCCTTGGCGTCGATTCTCTTGCCCTTTGCAGCAGCAGCGTCCGGCCGCTCCTTTGGTGTCAGTGTCTCGTTGCTGCCTTGTCCCTGGTTGCTGTCGGCGATCCGGTCGACTCCGAGGCTCGCGAGAAAAGCGGCGAAGTCATCGATGCGCTTTCCATCCCACGTGGCTGTCTGCAGCTTGTAGCCTCCGTGGATGAACTTGTGGGGCGTGTTCTTGATGATTGTTGCGTTGATCTTCTGCTTTGAGGGGATGCCCTTGGACATCATTCCGAAATCCTTGACGTCGCGAGTGAGTTGACCATCTGGTGCATGCATTCCGACGAACCCGGCAAGTTTCACATCGTCCAGGGCGGCAGAGGTCAGAGTGAAGTTCTCCCACATGAAAGCGGCCAACTCTTCCTCGCTGTCGTAAGCGCTGGCCTTGGCCTCGAGAAAAGAGGACATCGCCTCGTGAGCCGCCTCGGCAGTCTCTCCTTGGCCGCCGAGGATGATACGATCCAGCCCTCCGGCGCGTTCCGACTCCTGCAGGATGATCTGGGTGACATATGGTAGGCTGCCCATGGTCATCCCAACAGCGGCCCTGTCTTCCGCCGAGAGATTGTTCCATGGTCTCGCATGTGCCTTACAGAAAGGGAAGACCCAACGCACAGTTGGGAACTGCTCGCGAAGCGTCTTGTGGTTCCTGGTCAGCTTCTCGGAGAGGACCTTGCCGCGGAGCTCCTGGTCGGTGGTCGACTCCGGAAAGCGGTGGAGGAAGACCACGGTGTGTGAATGGTGGTCCGCGGGGTCAACCACCAGTGGCTTGGTGAGCCTCTGACGAAGTGCCATATTGAAGGGATGTCCTGGAGTCTGATGTGAAGCAATGAGAATGGAGATGTGCTGACGTGGGAGGCCAGTCAGTGCGGTCCATCCGTCTTATAGTTGACGGTTTCACATTCTTGTTGGTTTGCAGGCAGTGGAACACAGCAATAGCCTGCCCAGTGAGGCCATTAACTTTGCAGGTCCCCTGTTGGAATGTGGTCCGTGCGTAAATGTCAGTGGGCCTCCTGCAGATGTCTTGGGACGATACGCACAATCCTTGGGCTCGCAGACATGTTGAATGAACACCTTCTCCAGAATTGAATAGGTAAGAAAGGAATTTGAAATTGATGTACAGGATCAGGCCCATGAACCCGCCGTAACGCCCCTCATGCCGAGCAAACCTTCCTAACCGTTCCGCTCTTGCGACCATACAACGTAAGTCATGGTGACCGAGAGAAGGCTCTGGCTATGTCATTGATTTCCGACAATCACTGAAGTGCTTTGATGAAGAGCTCACCCATACTCACTCACTGATTAATCGTTTGTGTAGGTCGGTACGACATCTTTCCCAAGGGCAAACTCTGACCTATAAATATGCCTAATGTCTGATACGAAAACAAATTTCTTTCTCGTTGTATTTCATAGTAATTGCAGCGAAAGACTACACACCCCACAGTAAAGTACAATAATCTCGATTAAGAGGTCGAAGGAGGCAAACAATAACGCAATTCTTTAACACAAACCCATCGGCCTATAGCACATATAAGATGGAGACCACAACCCATACTATGGGGTCTGAGGATCAGGAGGGAAGGCGGGATAACGCAACGGACCTGCAATACTCTACGTCTCAGGACATAATGGCCCAGCCACCCCCTGCCCAACCTGACATGGAACAGCGGGGTGGATATGAGATGCACGACTGTTGTGCAGATAGTTGCTATTGTATTGGTTTCATCTTCACCTTAGGCCTCATCACATTGTGTTGTTCACCAGATGATATGTATTAGTTGGCTGCAAACATCGGTAGTATGGTTAACATTTATATGCAAAGTAACTGAACAGATAATTAACACCGATTGATTACTCTGCATTATTCTGTTGTAGAATGTCTTCGGTGTTACTCCAATACATTTTTACGTTACATCCGTCATCTTACCAGCTCATTGACTTTCAG
This sequence comes from Diaporthe vaccinii, assembly GCA_039880775.1. Classification (NCBI taxonomy): domain Eukaryota; kingdom Fungi; phylum Ascomycota; class Sordariomycetes; order Diaporthales; family Diaporthaceae; genus Diaporthe; species Diaporthe vaccinii. The sequence goes on from JBCEDN010000032.1 coordinate 233,692, forward strand.
GCCTCCTCTTTTTTTACAAGGCAGTTTTCAATCCCTTTTGGTGCAATCATGCCCTCATATAGGCTTTATAGTAGAGTCGAATGTATACAGCACACGTATGGGTAGCCTTTCTGGACGAGCCTCCTTGATATTTACCAACCCCAATAGCATCTTCCCAAGCCAGCGCAGTCATTGACTAACGCAATAGATGGGGAGTGGCAAGCTGTCTGGGATGTGCATCTGACACCTACAACTATATCTATATACCCCGTATTATGTGGACGATAACCCAGTCCTGGAACATGTGCGGTAAAATTGCGACCACCGTTACAAGGTAACTAATTGCGCGTACGAAGACAAGTATGTACAAGTGTTGAGATGAGAGTGCCCCGGTCCTGAAATCCTCAGTTCTGTTATTCCCGTTCCTCCTCACTCTACAACGAAAACTGAAAGGTTCCAATTTCAGCCGTTCGAGACATATCATGTGCTGTATGCTGATTGGTTATGCCCTCACGACACCATGGCACTTTAAAGTACTAATTACCCCGCCACCGGTTTTCAGCTCACCTCGGAATCTCCTCTTTGGATGACACGGGCATTCTCATTCACTCCATTCAATCTTGGCGTCAGTTGGGTGTATCAACCCGGACAGACTTTGTACGAGCCAGATGGAGTGCAACACGGCCGGCGACACGAACTCTGTTATCGCGGGACTCGGTGTCAGTTCCCCTGTTCCCGACAAAGCACGCATGCATGCTGATCATAAATTATAGATCATCTATGCGTTTGTTGTGCAAGGTGGTTTGTCTGTCATCTTGTCCCTTGTTTCGGTAACAGCAGAGGCCTTTCAGGTCCTTGCACGCCGAAATCTGCCGCGTTTTGAATCAGAAAAGTCTGTCAAGACGTTGATTTTATGCACGAATGCTATCCTTTCGAGCATCAGCCAGACCCAAATTGTGAATGGTACGTCGCTTCATTTTCTTTGAAACATTCACAGCCCTTTTCACATATACCGTATGCGTATATATTTGTTTGACAACGACTCAAGGAATCTCCCTGTTGATCGCTGCAATTGCGCAGCACGACGAATTAAGCCTCTACCATCTGCACATTGTCTACGACGTTGTAAATCTCACCGGGTAAGTTGAAAATACCTTAAAGACCTTCTTGTACAATCCATATATATGAAAATGTCCCGCCAGTCTAACTGTTTTCCTCCCTCATTGCATCTAGAGGTTGTGAGTTCAACTCCCCTCAAGACTGACGCCTTTGTTCCGGGTGGCCTAGTGGAGCCCGTAATGTTTAATACATTTTTAATAATAGTTCATACCTTCTTATCTGGATCATAGGCATTGTCTTACATTTCTACAGTGTCTCAACATGTACAGCCTTGGCCAACCTCATCCGCGCGCCCAATTTCAAGATGTCGATTGGGCCACATACTTATCTATTAGTATTCTCATATCTTTACCTGGGCTATTGCGTGATCTTAGGAAGGCGGCTCAACAAGTGGGACTATGGCATCGACGGAGAGTGCTACAACACGAGCCCTCTAGATACCTCACACTTGACCCATCCTGTGTCTGACCAGACATACCTCTCATTCACCTGCTTTTACATGTTCGCGAGCATTCTCCTGTGTTGGTTATGCGGAGGGATACAAAAAGAGTCAAATGTCGAACATCAAGAAAATAAACGGGCTCATGGAGGAGGTGGGAGCAACAGCAAGTCGGTTTTTCTTTCGGAGCTTGGCCAAGTGCTCAGGGTGAGCTACCGCTCATTTTCTCCCACGCAGTTGACCAAACGGCTCTAGCGGCGCCTATACGGAATTGAAAAACCCAATGAAATGTCCTCCCAAGCACTCCTGCAGCACTCGCCTATCGACAAGGTTGAAGGCTTGGGCAAAATGTCAACCAAAATCTTCCTTCTGCTCATCTCTCTCGGCCAGTTTCCAGTCCACACGTACGAGATCTTTGCCCTCCGACACTACAACGAACATCATCTTTCGGGGGACTCGGAGGATTCATGGGGTTTTGGGCAGATTGTGGCCCTCGTTTCGTTGGGATCGACTCTCGTGCAGTCTATCGGAACTATTATAGGTATGTGTCACTTCTTCTGCATGTGCATAACTGGTTCGAATTGACAAGGATCAGATTATTTCCAGCATTCGAGGTTTGAGAAAGGGGACAAATCTGTTGAGCTTCGCGAAAGACACACGCCAATCGAGGATCATCCGATCCCTCCAATGGAGGTTCCGCAACGTGTCCATACCATGCCGACAATGCTGATGGATCTTGAGTCGCTGGAGGCACTGGGCGCAAGGAGAAGAGCCAACTCATCCTGATCTATGTGAATTGAATAAATTTTGGGCGTTGTTGTAAAGCAGCGGAAAGGTTAAGCGCTCTGTGATGAATTGGAGCAGACAGTAATCCCATTGTTGAACTGAGCTACTGTCCTGCGTCTAGAGCTTTCACTGGCTGAATTATCTGATAGTTATTAACAAATCTGCGTTTTGCTATGCGGAGACGCTTCCAGTATTGCACCATTAAGTTCGATAGGCAATCTGCAATACAAAATGTATCAAAGCACAAAGCTTACTGGCACGGGCTGGGTCTGAGTGTCGTTGTGGTCTTAGTTTGAAGGAGTACCCTCCGCCATTCGTGTATGGGTTTCTCCGATGCTCGTTACCACCACCACCACGCTCAGTCAGAGTAATTACGACATAAAGCCATTGTCCACGATAATAGCACTGTGAAAAGATGAAGACTATAGCGGTAATTAAAACGGCAGGAGAACAATGCGGCTATACATAGTATGATTGTAAAAGAATTGTAGGCACAACAGAGACAGTGCCTGTAACCCCTGGACCAAGGAACAGTTCCCTGGAGTATAAATACCTTCCACCTCCTAACAGACTAGACTCCATTTTCTCCTTCACAAACAATCACCTGATTTACAGGGCGGCTAAACCTCCAACCATTCCACCAGTCACTTGCTTCCCCCCTGCAATTGATTGCAAAATGTCCGTAACAATACAGTACCTACGATAAACGACACAGCACCCGTTGATCAACCATTGACTCAGGCAGAGAAGAACGCGCAAGCCGACTACTTCCTCATCTGGATGATCGTGCCAATCACGGCAACAATTCTCAGTGTCGGTGCTTACTTTTGGATCCGAAAGCGCATCAAGAAGTATCGCGCCCGGAGGGCCAATAATGCCGACAACGACATTGAACTTCAGCAGCGTGCCATCCCAGAGCGTCCGAATCCGGAGCCTGCGAGTCCGGAGCATGCTCCCGGACTGTTTTATCTAAATCAAGATCACGCGAGTGGTATCATCGAGACTCCATCTCCTACACACAGCGCTAGCTCGATTAAAGACTATGCCAAGGGAGTTATGGGACCAGGTAAGGCCTAACAAGTGAGTATGGAGCTTCCGGATACTTTTGGGGGTTCATAGCAATCAACCCCAAGTAGGTATTTGCATCGTAGACTGGAGTGCGAAGGTTTCCATAGATTGCGGAATACAATTTTTGACTTTCGACCACCATTTCGCCGTATAACACAAATTGTGACCACGCTGCATGCAATTTGACGTCAGAGAGATAAACACAACTGAAATAGACACTTGATACTAAAATGCTGGATCGTCAAACTACCTAAGTGCGAAATGTTGGCCTGGAATTTTCAAGGTCTTCCTAAAGCCTCTGTGATGTTGCAATTCTGTACAATCAAACTTTGCGTAGAGTATTATATAGCAAGTAGGAGTACATCAAGATGAAGACCTCAACCGCAAAAATACCATTGGTGCAAATAAAAAGGCTGAAGATATGTTTTGGATAGACATAATTCTGGCTGTCGGGGTTAAGCAGGCCTTCCGCGGGCCGACCCGTCTAAGGGCTCATTGGAGAATGGGTCTTCCTTGTCGTTGACGTCAAGGCGTCTAAGTGTCTAACGTTAAGCCGCATCCGTAGTCGTGACGACACGCTCATTGCACGGCAAGATGACATCTTCCATCTGCATGTTCTGTTTCCGCACCTAAGATGTAGCCTCCCGTGACCTCCATAACTCAACCACCTTACATACAAGTTGGACCTTCTCTGTCAAAACACTCGTGTCATGCCACCCAGACCGGCCTCCCTATTCTTTGCTTCCAAACGAGCCTCGAGCACAGTTGTAGCCAAGTCAACTAACATCCCATTCTCACTACGAACCATGTCTACCGGAACCCCCTCAGGAACAGCACAGGCCCAGGCCTCAGCAGACGCCAGTGCGCCTTCCTTCTCCTCCATCGGCATCAAGAGGACGAACATCGAGACTGCCCCTGGCGTGAACCTCTCCGAACAACAGAAAGTCCTTGTCGGCTCTGTCCTTGACGTCCGTTGCCATTCCCTGAGCCAAGTCTACCATCGCGTGAGCACCATGCTAATATCAACCACAGCTCTTCGAGGGCAACCCAACTCTCAAGCACTTCAGCTTGTGGAATAAGGATGCGACATTCACGGACAACATCACTGTTGCAGCCGGCTATGCCAAGTATACCGCACAGTTCTACGGCCTTCCGGCTCTCTTCAAGCCGATTCAGCTGCAGTCGCACAGCGTCAAGTCTGCAGGCAACCCCATCGAGTTTGACATGAGCAACAAGTATGTCGTCAAGGGCATCAACCAGGAGAAGGTCATGGACTCGGTCGTCAGGATCCACGTCGGCCAGGACGGCAAGATTGAGAAGGTCGAGGACCGTTGGAACGGCGAGCTGCCCTCAGGCGCGATCAGTGATGTGAGTAACCCTCAAAATTGGAACCTCAGCCCGTTCGCCGCCGCGCGCTGGGCTTTCAGGACAGGCAGCGATGTCGCCTGGTGGGCTTTCTGCACGCTCAGCTGGTGGTCGCCTTTCCTGGTAGGGGCCGCTTCAAGTTTACGTCAATGCTTTGAGTCCACAATGGAGCTGATGCTAACTATGATTAATAGGCTTTCCGCAAGTTGAATGCGGTGACGGTGCCAGCGTTTGTCAAGGTGCCCAAGAATGAGGAGGAGGATTTGAAGATGAAGGCCGAGAGGGAGAAGGAGTAGAAAACATCGTGCTTAGCACAGTGTCTTCATAGCTAGATATCTAGCAAGTACTATTTTTCTTTTGATCTAACAACAATCAACCCTGTGAAGTTTGACTGGCGTTCTGACATTGATCAATTCATATCGGTTCCTGCCTCAGTTGTTCTGTACATGATATAATTCTCGGTGCAAGCCTATGCCCGAAAACGGTGAGACGACGCTTAACTTTGCATTCAAACTGTCACGTTTCACGAAATAGATACTCTTACATGGATTCTTGGCCTCTCAAAGTACCGAAATGAACCATCGAAACTTTGTGCGCGCGATCTCACGTATCGCTGCGGATCGAATAAGACCGATCACAAGGTCCAGGTTGAGCGGCTGAGAATTAATGCTCGCATCAAGAGGTCAGTAACAGCCCTTGCCACGAAGAGATAGAGCTGAAAGATTCTAGTGAACGCGGTACAAGCATTGTACCTCGACCAGGCTTCAGTCCTTCAAGCCCACCACATCCATAGGCCACACCATAGTGGTCAGCCATTCCCGCGGCAGAGCATTCTTGATAGCACGGATCTCCCTCTTCGAAGTCGTCTCCTCTCCCCTAAAGGGCTCGTCGCCCAGCCACCACACGTTGTGCACCTGCGCGACAGTCGCAAAGAAATGCGCCAGTACTACCAGGGCCCGAGGCCGCCGGAATGATAGCAGCTCGATATACTTGGAGGGTATCAGCAGCGGGAACGCCTGCACCCGCCTCGTGATGGCGTAAACGGGCTCGCCGTGGCTGATGCCACTCTGGATGCTGCCCACGTAGCTCAGGGTCTTCTCGTAGGCGTCGCGCGTCTCGTCGTCGGCCCAGTCATCGCCGGACGGGAGGTGTTGCGTGAGCACGCCCTGGAAGTTGACGCGGTGCTCCGGGCTGAAGTACGTGTCGTCGCGTCCAAAGTACGGGTATGCGTTGGCCGCGTTCATAAGAGCTGGGTGGTCGGCTTCCTTGGATAGGGTGAGGATGGTCTCGACGCTCTGCCGGATGACGATCCCGGCGCCGCGGCCGACTTGCAGCCAGTCCATCGGGGGTTGGTAGGGGGATATGGGGCGTTCCTGGAGCATCGCGAACGCTGTGATGGAGATGAGTAGGGCGCCGAAGCACACGACCTCAGCTGTCTCGACGGTGAGGGTCGCGACCTCCTCTCGCTGGGCGTGGAGGGCGGCGATGAAGTAGCTCTCGCGAGCGGTGTATATCTCCTTGTCGTCGGGATCTGAGCGAAGAATGTTGGTGGCAGAGAGAGCGCAGATACCGAAGAGCATGTTTTCGTGACTCAAGGCCATCGCGGGCATCGTCTTAACCCATATGTCTCGCCAGTAGGGAGCTGGGTTCAGCGGGAAAGGGTTGTGAACAGTGAGATGCCAATTTTGCATCAAGCGGTGCTCCATTAGTCGTCGGGCCTTGGACTCGGGCAGATTGAGGTCGTTGGAATCTTCTGGTGGGGAAGGAGACTGGGTGAATATGTTTTCATTGTTCGGCCACCGCGGCCAGCTCGGCAGAAGGCCTGTCTGCTCGGGTGAGTGCGCTGCAGCAGATCTTTTCCCAGTGCTGACGGCTGAAGGTGAAAGACCCGGTTGTTGACTGGGAGAGGGCGTTGGCAATAGTTGTTGCCGAAGGCCATGATCTTGAGAGTGGTTGGGCCACGAGCAGTCCATCTGCAGACGACTGCAGTTGCCGCAAATTGGGCGTGTCTCGTCGCATTTGACCCGACGTGATTTGCAATTGAGACATCCATTCCGGGACTTTCGGTGGCCAACCTTGGCCGGCCGGCTTCTACCGTCGTTTCCACGGGAAGCCATAGTTGGGAGCACGGGTCAGAAAAACCATCAGAAAGCGCGCTCTGGTCCGGTGCGGTGTGCTGACGTGGAACCCGCCCAGAGCCTTATTGTGGGTGTCACGACGCCATCTCATGAGGTGTCCAGGTCAGAGATTGTGTACGATAAGGGGCATAAGTCAAGCCAACTGATCAAGAGGTGCGGGTTGCCACCGGACTGGGCAGATTTGGCACGGAGTATCAGTCGGTGTTGCTTTTCAGCTTCTCCACGGACGGGATCTGGAGTAATTGTTCGCCAACCCTGTTGACCACTCACAGCCCGCTGTTGTGATGACATCATCAACTTACTCAGCTGACAACCCAGGAAGGTGAGTAGTTACTTAACATACTTCCTTCCAAGAAGATATGTACCAAGCAGGCTAATCAGTCCATTCATGCGGCATGAAAAAGGGGTCATACTTGAACAGGGTAACTCAAATTCCGCAATTCTACCGGTCTTGTGATGAATGTAAATTCACGTAGTATCTAATTGTGCACAAACTGGGCAATCGAATGCTGTTAAGAAATATCTGGTCACCTGAAGGTTACTGACTTAGAAGGGACCAAAGGGTAGATTACCACTGGGTATGGCACGATTTTCAGTCTCTTGCTCACGGAGGTGCTTTGTCACGTGCAAAGTCTATGCGTGTGTAATTTGGCTGCTCTGAAACGAGGCTTTTCCCCGCCTTCGGTGCAAAAAGCTCGTCCTCCAGCTTCCCGTACCTTACAAAAGCCCTGTCTTCTCCCTCCTTTCAACTCGAGAATTGAAGATGGCAGCAATAATTTCTCCTCGTGATGTGTATGATCTCTATTATCGACGAAGCGACGAACAGCCTTTTGCCGGGTTTGGAGCGGAGACCGATTGGGCAGGGCAACAATTGGCGGTCTGGCACAGGAGGAATCAACAACTCGATGACATGAGTCAGGAACTTAGACGGATATTTCAAAAGAGAGACTGCTTGATCTTCTGTCAGCATTTTCTGACCTGCGTCCTCAAGACATGGCCAGACCACTTGACAGGCCTAGGCAACCTTCCTGATCCAACTACTCTACCACCGAGTCGGCCAGACAGAGACAACGAAGAAGAAGAACTCTGGGCACGTCTTAGCGCAGCATCGAGAGATCGGGTACTTGGCGGTATGCAAGTCCAAACGCTGAAGCAACTGGGCGACAACGTACGCATGATGAAACGGGCAGGCGCTTTCCAGTTCGAGGGTCCGCGTCTACTCTACCGCGTTCACCGTCCGGGCTCGCACACCTTTTTCAACGAGGACGTGGGATTCTGCTGCCCGAGGTGGCTTCGAGAACGGAATTTCAAGTGGATTTCTATCGGCACGTAAACGGTGAACAGGCAACATCCATGGGAGCATTGAGACGCCATATATTTCCATGACCGAAAGCCCCCTACGTGCGCTGAAACTCGTGCAGCGCGACCAAATGTCGTCTTCTCATGTATCTGTCATCTTAGGTGAAGCATTGTGGGCTATGAACATTCACTTTGAACCGACGACAACCATAGCAGATCGATATGACATCATGTATACGGGCCCGAGGGGCTACGACAGGGCTCATTATATCACGGAGACCCATTGGCTCGATATTGGATTCCCGCCGACTGCATCATCATGAGAATGCTGTTCCTCCAATTCCAGGAAGTGTGCAAGAGAAAGGGAATTTTCAGAGGTACTGATTGTCCAGCGCATTGATTTGGTCCCTAAGCATGACAGTCTGGTGGCTGACATTATAGGTTCCCCGAACGTCCCTTTCGATGAAGACGGGTTAGAAATCAAAGACTTTTTCAGCACACCGATTTTGTACTCGCTATTTGCCTCTGATGAGGCTCTAGATCATGGCACACATGATCTTCCATCTATGACTGAACAGCTTTCCATGACCTGAGTATCAGGCAACCACTGCTACCATGGGAGTCCGGTATCGAGGAGAAGTCTGGAGTTCCGTAACTGGGTTTGTCGCACTCTCACCGATGAGGCTTTTTTGTTTTTAGCATTTCCTTCTCCACATTGGGGGACTTGAAATATCATTTTGAACCCGCAGGTCGGGGTCAGCGTCCCGGGCGATTCTATCTAATTGCAGGGTTTTTTGGCTGCACTCCGTTGTATCATCTCTCAACCGAAGACATGGTGAGCATTGAAGCCCAACATAGGCGTTTCAAGCACAATGCAAATGTAATTTTTTATCCTCGGCTATCCAGCAAATCCCCGCTCTGGAAAGGAGGTGCGCACAATTAACCAGTCCTGCACCATCAATCGTCCATGGCTTTGGTGGGCCACTGCAGCCGAGTAGGTCGTCCGTAGTCACCCGGCGAGCTTCAACCGTGCCCGCGCTACAGACGATGGGCTAAGCGCCGCGCTTCCGCCGCCTAGGTCCGGCCGTGTTCAAGTGTTCTTAATGGAGAAGTAAGGCGCCAATATAAAGAAATCCCATCAGCTACATGTCGAAGAAAATCGAGAAACCTTGTGGGCCCCGTCTTTGATCATGGCGCAAGGCGAGCGATGCATACCCTCTCGGACCAGCTGTTGATTACGAGGCACGTATTTACCAGCCTCGTCAGAGCCAAAAGCTTGCGTAGTAAATCCACAGTCAATTTGCCGAAGGCCTTTTGAAAAAGGCTCCTGACGACCAACCGAGAACCTCTCTCTACCATCCCAAACGACACTGTATCAGCGCGTGTGAAGCCATGGACAGCCACCGCCAGCATGCTGCCAACAGGGGAGTCGGATCCCGTGCCTGGGCATTCTTTATGAGCATGTGTTCATTCCTGAAGCGACAGTTCACCAGCAGTGACGAGAAGATCACGGGGCGTCGGCTGCTCCTCGTGACTATCGCACTGATGGTCGGCGCGTTCTTCGGAGAACTGGACAGGCAGCTGTTGGTGACTGCAATCCCCAGGATCACGACCGAGTTCCACAGTCTCGAGCAGGCGGCGTGGTACCAAGCCTCGCACGATCTCGCCAGGCTCGCATTCCTGCCCATCTTTGGGCGCGTGTATACGCTCTTCCCGCTGAAGATCACTTACTGCGCCAATATTCTTGTCTTTATCATTGGTGCGTATCCGCTTCCTGGCTTCAGCTGGGCCACCACTTGGGTTTTCGCTGACCGTCCGATTCAGGATCCGTCCTATGCGCAACCTCGTCGACTTCCCACATCCTGATTGTTGGGCGCGCCATCCAGGGCGTATCGCATGCTGGCACGAATCTGGGAGGCTTCATCATAGTCTGCCATGTCGTTTCGAAGAAGAAAATGCCGCTGTTCCTGGCTAGCATCATTTTGATGACTGGCGTAGCATCAGCCGTCGGGCCTCCTCTCGGCGGGATCTTCGCCGAGAGCTCCATGACCTGGCGCCTGGGCTTCTACCTGAGCATAGGTGGGTAACCTCAACAAGGTGTGCTGTGTCTATTGTGCGATGTACTGATGAATACATGGCAGCCATGGCTCTCGTCGCGGGATGTCTCATCACCTTCACATTCCCCGAGCCTGTCAGAGTGACATCAAACTATTCTTTCCGGGAAAGATTGAAATCAACAGACCCGCTCAGTGTCATTCTGATCCTGACTTCTTTGACCGTATTATTCCTTGCTCTCGAATGGGGTGGCACCAAGTACCCGTGGAGTAATCCATGGGTTTGGGGCGGTCTTGTCGTGTTTGCCGTCATGGCTGGAGTGTTCATTTCCATCCAGATAAAAGAGAAAGACAGGTATCTTTGGGACAATGTTTCGACAGCTGTGAAAGCAGAAGTGCTGACCATATCATAGGGCCCTTATACCTATTCACATCCTCACACAACGTACTGTCGGCTTCGGATGCCTCTTCGCCATGTTTCTCATTATGGCCTTCGGCATCATGATGTACTACATGCCCTTTTACTTCCAGGCCGCCAGGGGCTTCTCACCAAGCCAGTCCGGTGTCTACACATTGGCTTTGTACATCCCCGACACGGTGGTTGCTGTAGCTGTCGGCGCAGCTGTCACCTATTTCGGCCATTACGTGCCATTCATGGTGGTCAGCGCTGCAATGACAGCTGTAGGTTCTGGGCTTTTTACCCAAACTCAGGTCAGCACAGCCATGGCCCACATCATCGGCCTTGAGCTTCTGGTTGCTTTTGGACTTGGGGTCGGCATCCAGTTGCCCCTTTCAGCTGCTCGGAATGTACTCGATGAACCGGACGTACCAGCAGGAGAGGCGCTCGTTCTATTCTGCTTATCCCTGGGCTATACGCTGTCTTTTCCCATGGCACAAGCCGTATTCATGAACACACTCAGGCGCGGCTTGGAGACGAGCTTGAGCTCGAGAACTGTCGACATGATAATTGCGATGGGCCCGTCGAAAGTGAACGTCGACCACATGAAGGAAGACCTTGTGTCATTGGTGGCTGAATCGTACGGGAAAGCTATTACTACTGCGTTCTACATGTCCATCGCAGCATCTGGGCTGGCCTTGATCGCCGCAGCGTCGATGGAATGGAGGAAGCTTGAAAGGGAGGAAGACGTTGGCATCACCGGAGGTGTGCTGACTGGAAGTCCACCAAGTCACCTGGAGATGGGCCATGAGAGGGAACATGACGCGTCACATCAGGCTGAACCCATCCCCCTCGCCCCTGTTAAGACTTTGTCATCGTGTGCAGAATCAGCACAGAGGCTGTCGCGATAGGGGGTTTCCGTTGGATTCTGAGAGCGTCAAATGTGTCACTTCCGTGTAGGCTCTCGTCCATGACCAATATAGCACAAATCACGCTTTATCGCTTCAAGGGCTTTGACTGCTCCAGCATCGTCAGCAAGGGCTCCCTTTAGCGACTGAATCGAGTCAGAACCAGCGGTACCGGAGTGATTTCGGTGGGGGAAGGTGGGATGAGAGAGTTTGACGGTACCACACCTCAAAATGGTCACACGGGGAGAAGAATTGGCCCGTCTTTATGATCGCAGCGGACGGAGTGTTCGTTGTATTATTTGAGACGCGCGTTATTTTTCCGGAGATCAGCGGGTTTCGGACTCGGAGTTCCCGGTGTTTACTCAAGCCCGGCACCAATGCAGCTTGATTATCTTGCATGATCTGATAAGCTCTGTCCTTTCTCAATCGCCTGCAGGATACAGTGTCCCCTTGTCAGTCTTACGACAGGTCGCTCACCCATGACCGCCGATTACGCTGTCAGGACTGCGGGAAAAGCCCGTGCCTAGCACCCATCTCCGGCTCATCCGTCCCCGACATGTACGGGCTTGGAGGTACAGCCACATGCAGGCAGACGAGTTTGGGCCGGACAATTCACTTCAACGTAAAAACACTGGCCACGTTCGCATTTAGCATTCGCAAATTTCTCCACATGGAAATCTCTAGATTGTTCAACAATACGACAAGCCGATCAGAAGAAGCCCCCTTTCTGTAGAGATGGCAATCCGCGATGTCCTCAAGTTCATCAAATTCTCATTCCCTTTCATTTTCTCTTATGGCCTCAAGCGCCTCGCCCATCGCATCAGCGCCTTCTTCCATGCCCTAGAGTACAAGCCCGGGCCCTCGCCTAAGATCGTCGTCATCGTCGGTGGCTCGTTTGCCGGAATACTCCTCGCCAGACAGCTCTGCCAGTCACTTCCAAGCGGGTACAGAGTGATCCTCATCGAGAAGAACACCCATTTCCACTATCCCTTCGTCTTCCCCAGGTACTCCGTAGTCAAGGGTCACGAGTCGAAGGCCTTCATTCCGTACGATGAGATCCTGTACGGTGGGCGCAAGGGTGTGCCGCAGGGTATTTTCGAGAGACGGTGCGGTGTGGTTACTGAAGTCACAAGAGATTCTGTCAAGCTTGCGTCTGGAGAGGTGATCTCTTTCGAATTCCTGGCGATTGCGACCGGCACATCCTCCCCACGCCCGTCAAAGCTTGCGAGCTCCGACAAGCATGGCGCTTGTGAGGAGCTTAGGAACATGCAGGAGCAGATACGGAACGCGAAAAGCATCGCCGTGGTCGGAGGCGGCGCGGTGGGTGTTGAACTCGTAACCGATATCAAGGGTTGGTACCCGCAGAAGAATGTGACGCTGGTCCATTCGAGGGACAGGCTAATGCATGCCTACGGTCCCAGACTGCACGAACGTGCAATGGAGGAGATGGAGAAATTGGGGATCACGGTGAGACTGGGGCAGAGGCCGCAAATTCAGTTTGATGGCGATGAGAAGACCGGTGAAAATGCAACGTTGGTGTTTCCAAGTGGCGATGTGGACAAGTTCGGATTGGTGGTGAGTGACCCGCCTGTCAGTGCTCACAGGGCCTCATTTGCTGATCTGGTTACAGATACCGTGCACTGGACAGGCTCCAAATACTCAATTTCTGACGGGCACCTTGTCCCAGTGTGTTTCGAAGGAGATAGGGAGGATTTTGGTGGCTCCGAGCCTCCAAGTTAAATTGTCCGGGGGCACAATTGAAAACATTTTCGCCCTCGGAGACGTTGCCGAAAGCGGTGGCCCCAAGATGGCACGAGCTGCTGAGTGCCAATCACACATTGCTGCAAGCAATATCGTTTCCTTGATCAAAAGCACTACAGCGCCCGGAATCTATCAACCAGTCATGGCAGTCGAGGGCGCGATCAAGTTGACGCTCGGGAAGGTGCGTCATTTCAACTCAACTCCAGCATGAGTCCCAGCTAACATATTTCAGTCTGCAGTGGCACTGTACTCAGAAGACGGCAGCGGAGATGACGCCTTGATTTCCGTGAATGCGGGACATGAAGATGGAGACATTGAGCGGGGCTGGAAGCTTCTTGGAGCCAAATATGACGAGGCTCTTGCTGTGAAAGAGCAATGATGAATTGCTTGCCGACATATTTTACATGTCGATACGCGCTTGACGGGGGTAGTCACACTGCTGGATGAACCCTCACATCTAGTTTTTGTTACGTTTATTCCACAGGGAATAGAGTCACAGAAGGCCGTAGGAATCTATATAAACTCCACACCTCTCAGGCAAGACTTCCAGCCATGGTCTCGAATTTCCATTGACAACTAAGACGACGTTCAACCATTCAATACTACCCAGAGACGAGGTCCAAACATTCAATACTACCCAGACACAGACAGCCAGACAGCCAGACAGACTTACACAAGCCCCTTCTAAAAACGACGTTCACCACCATGTATCTTATTCGACTTATCCTATGCCTCGCGCCAGCTCTCATCCTCGTCAACGCTTTCCCGGCCACCGACACGGTCTCGGACGCCGCCCCACCGTCCGGCACGGTCTCGTCGTCTCTCAGCCCCACTGAAACCCCAATCGTCATCTCGCAGTACGGATACTGCACGAACAAGACCTACATATACTGCTCGCACCGCGACCTCACGGGGGACTACAAGAACGATCTCCCCCACGCCGTGGACGGAATGGACCATTTCTGCCCCATGCACATGATCGACCCCTATAAATACTACCGAACGATGATTGGCCGCACCCAAATCTACGTCTGCAACTACGGCGACAGCCTGATGCCTTGCTCGTCCACTGAGTACTGGGCCGCGAATTATCTCTTAGACGACAAGTGTGGGGAGGGGAAGGGAGGGTGGATGTATAGGAAGACCGAGGACCGCACCTGGTCTGTCGGAAGAGATCCGAGTCTCAACGACCAAGATTTTTTATCCGAGTGTGGGATGTGGTAGGATCCCGTTGGTGGTGAAGGTGTATGGGAGCCGAAGCAGTGGTCGTGTCGAATCAGAGTCTGGGGTCCCAATCTCTCAAAGACGCTCCCAGTCTCACTTCTCCTGAATCCCGGGACTCGACACATGAGGGTTACTCGGATAAAACTGAGCCGACTAGCAAACCCATATCTGGATCATGCCTTCACAACCCACCATCGCCAGCTGGATTGCTTCGCCGGGCTCAGAGACGCTCGTGGGTTCTTTGATAGCTCATTGTCTTCGCTCTCACAAATCTCGCCTTCATTGAGCTCGGGTTCAGGCTTGAATCGGCAAAGTCTGTCTAGAATCTTAAATGGAAACTTTTGGAAGCAAGCTTCTGTGTATGCTCAAGTGAGACTCGTTGATGTGGATTTGATCGTCTCAAGCTTGTTCGCCTCGATCACTAGTATACAATGAGCTATGGTGGGCGACTGTAATACTCTTCCGAAATTCCTTATATTAGAATATACTTTTTATATGCCTTAGTAACATTATACACAGGCAGAATCTAGCCCAGTCTATGTCACCACATCATAATATATGAACGTCTAATTTAGACTGGGCGTTTAATTGGAAGGGTGTGGTGAATAAGATATTGGTTGTATAGTGCAGATCATGCTTGGTAGCACCATGTACTCCTCATTGAAGACCAAGTTCTGATTCTATCAACAAGAAGGTCTACTGGATTAGGGCTGAGCGGTTGTGCGAAAAGATTCAGTGGATATTCTCCGGCACATATCAATCGGTAAATGGGTTCCGTATAAAGAAGTCAATATTAGTCAGCATCCACCAGGAGACGGCGCTACTGAATGCCAGTTTGTGATTTTGTTTTACAGAGAGAACGCCGAATGTCCCTTGTCCAAAAATGTTAGCTGTATTCTCCAATGCATAAAAAGCTTACTGGAGCAGCTCGAGCGATTGTGGCGATTCTATCTTTCTGCGAGCTGTCTTGATGAATGCTTCCCTTGTTGTGATAATATATCCTGGCTCCATCCCGAGTCTGGAATCATCTGGGTGCAGACATGAGCCACCGCGTATAACGTATTCCTTGGATCTGTCCATTCAATTCCTCGAAGAAACCGTCGAAGACTTTCGTGAGTGTGGCTCATACATAAAATGAAAACGTTTGAGAGTGATGAGACTAGTCGTGGCAGTCACTGGGGGGCTCACTTGAATAGGGGGGCCGTCCGTCTTTAAAAAGGGTGCCCTCTGCATACTCTACACTCAGAACTTAGACATTACGCCCACTTCGAGTACAAACAATCGCACAGTTTCCGGACCCAAGCTTTCCTGTGACAATTAGTAGCTACAATTGATGTCCTGACCAGCAATCAGCGATATTCGAGAACATGTGACACGTTCCAATCTTACCGCCGCCGATGGGCCGACGAGTTATCAACACCAAACAGACACTTCCAGTAGCAGCAACACCGGCTAAGCTCATCATGCCTGAAAAGTCGAAGTGAGGTTGGTGCTTCTACCTGGCGAAGCAACAAATATCGCCAATCTCGCCGCGGCCGCGTCGGAAAGGTTGTAGTAAGGACAAATCGACGATTGAAGCGATACAAACGACAAGCGGAACATGTTCATTAATCCAGTCTCGAGGATCAAAAACGACAAGTTGGAGGAGCGATTGTGTGCAAACGAAGCAACGAGGTCACTATCTCCTCTTCCAGTCCGGCAAACATGGCAGCCACTGCAAGTGGACGGTCAGTCACTGGAGGGTCAGTCACTGGCGGAGGGCCCCCGGGGCGGGTCCGTACGTCTTTAAAAAGGGTGCCCTCTACCCCTTCTGCATTCCGAATCTACCCATACGCCCACTTCGAACACAGACAATTGCATACTTGCCAGACCCAGTCGTTCTTGCCACAATTGGGACTTTTCTCCTTGTCTAAACGTTCTTTCGTGCCTGCATACCTACTGCCAAGCATCAAGAGAGGAAAGTCCACAGCTTCAGCAATGTCGTTCGAGTTGTCGGCCCCAGGCGGGCTCGGTTCCTCTCTGATCGACGACATCAATGGCCACATTTTCCCGGACATCCAAGATTTCTATGGAAAGTTCTTCGCAAGTCGACCCGGGGCTTCCAAGGCATCAGAGTTCGCTCAACAAAACTGGCCACACGGGGACGAACAAATCGATCTTCAACTAATGGACAATATTACCACCTGGCTCCAGGGTATCCCAGCAGACGTCGCCGGGAGGGCTGGACTTCATGGGTCATGGCAGACAGGCCATGTCAAAGAATTGAAGAGCTATGGCAAGGTCCTAGTGCTTTCGACTTCGCGAAAGCTTGACAACTGGGCCGCTGTCGCGGTCTTGGGGCTTTTCCACCAAGGAACTCATCAGCAAGGCATACTGCAGCTTTGTCGCATGGCGAAATCAGTCTTCTATAGCCAGCCAAGTCGAATGTTCCTTCATGGCTTCCTTGTCCGCGGGCAGAAGGCTCATATGTGGCTCTTTGATCGCTCCGGGATCTATGGATCTTCTCGGCTCACAGTAACGGGTCCAAAGGATCCATACATTACAGCCATGGCTGGTTACATGTTTATGGACAGGGGCGAGTGGGGCATGTCACCATTGGTTCACAGAGACGGTGAAGACGACTATGTGAGATTGTTACCCAGGCGTGACACTTCGAATCCGACAGACACGTACATTCTCGGCGCCAAGATCTTCGAGCGGGTAGCCGGAAACCTGGTTGGCGATGGTCTCACTGTCTACAGAGCCAGACGAGCTGAACAGCTCCGACGAAGACTATGCGGTCAAGTTCAAATGGACAGATGAATCCGAGAGCAATGAATTGAGAATGCTCTATTTGATTAAGGAGAGAAACGTGTGGGGAGTGGGTCGCCTCGAGGCACATTATGTTGGTGCCAGCACCGAGATGCTGCATGAAGGCCTTGCTTTGGGTAACCCTCTGACTTTGCAACTGGAAAGTGATGGCTCCTGCGACGAGGTTGAGTTGCTGCAGTCAGGACGTCTGGAACGAACCCAAAAAGTTTACTTGCGCCATCGTTACACCCCAAGGTCGCTCACTTCATAATTATCAGTCGATTCCGGAAGCCCTGTTCGCGCTACGCCACGCGGTCAGAGCTCATCGGTCACTCTACCAGGACGGGCGGATCCTGCACCGAGATATCAATCCCTCTAACATCATCATCCCCTCCTACGGTCCGGATACGGATGCAGCCGACGCTGCCAGAGGCGTGCTGATTGACTTCGGCATGGCTAAAGAGAATTCCGAGCCACATCAACCCAATCAAGCTGTCGGGACTTACATTTTTCAAGCCGTTGGGGTGTTACAAGCCTATCTCCCAAACAACCCAGACACTTACCGCCACGATCTCGAGTCGTTCTTCTACACCCTTCTTTTTCTTGCTGTCGCCCCGCGCCCCGTTCCAGATGGAGAGAATCAACTGCAACTTTCCCCCTCGAGCGTGTTGCGGGAGTGGTACAAGGGGAGGCTGGTTGACAAAGCGAATCGCAAAATACAAGATATGGAGTCGGCGGACGAGTTTAAGCGGCGGATCGTCGCAGAGTTCACACCTGAGTTCCAGGGGCTTGGAGCGCTAGCAGAGAAGCTCAGGGCGAGTTTGTTTCCCATGGATGAAGACGGCGAAATCTTGACTGGGACGGATTTGACCGATCATGGGACAAATGCTCTGTACGATGCCGTCATTGGTGCGTTCGAGGACGCAGCTTTGGAACATGCGAGACTCTGATCCAAAAGAAAATCCTTTCAATCTGGGAATAGAAGCTCTTGAAGTCACGGTCAGTAACGAAGCGCAAAAAGATGAGCGTGAGGGAACGAAAAAGCCATAAACGCAGACGAAGGATGTTAATATGAATGCGCTTGTTGATTTTCAAGGCCACTCGACCTTGCGCGTTAGGGACATGCTTTAGCATGCAGTAGCAGCGAGACCTTACATGGCGGGGACCTGACACGTACCACGATCTAAAAAGATCTTTGAATGAGAAACAGGGTCTGAAGTCAACGCCGCCCATGGATATGTAAATTTCCTCGATGTCTAGTCGCCTGCGCGTATGGTCAGGTCCAAGTTCATGAATTCATCGTTGTGCCTCCTGCCATACCTGTCCTCCAATCTTGACAGTCACCTGTCTCTGTATTTATCACCCTGACACATGATGAGGTGTTCATATCCCTGTGCAATTTTGATGTAATCGCCGTGCCATCTGCCAAACGAGTCCCCCTCACCTTTGTCGTGGTGGCAGCAACCGCGCCAGGTGCACTGTCTACATTTCTTCCCTCAGAAAGCAGCAGACGCCAACAAGAACATACGCAGGTCGGTGAGCGGGATCATCTGCGAGATTTGAAATCCAGAAGTTGCACAATGAGTACGCCCTTGCAATGAATAAGCCGTGCTGCTCGCTCGACATCGTGACACGAGACCACGTGTTCCTGCCTTGGCATACATGCAAGGAGAGACAGATCGATTGCGCGCAAGAAAGGTCACCGTGAGAGTCATCCTGAAGCGGTGAGACGTTGTACTACCGGGTATTCCACAACATTCTGATCGAGGACTTGAGGAATTATTAATGTAGGGGGTCCATCAAGGTTCCTGGTGTGGTGAAATGTTAGTGATGGGAGCCGGGACGTGTGCATAGCACTAACATTGCATACCCGGACACTCACTGACTGCTCGGTTATAGTGTTTGTGGGCTGCAAGCTCCGCACTGCTAGGCTCCATTGATGATGCAACTCTCACTCAGAGGGCCGGACTTAGGCGTTAGAGGGCGGCGTTACCTTGACGACAGTGAGAAGAGCAGTGGTCAACTGCCGAGCACCACAAATCAACAAATCAAACCGAACCACATTTTTCCCCTGCAAGGGAAACGAGGAGAATCATTAGTAGCGGTAGTCAATCCAGCTTTATTCAATATCTTACTAGACGGTGTTGCTCATGCCATAGGTGTGGCGTACCCATCTGTGGTACGTAAGTATGAGAGCACACTGTAGCGAGAGCTAGAGACGAGTGGCGCCCTCATAATGTGGCATTGGGCGGAGGAATCGACTCCCAACAGCGTTCTCACGTAGGTTGGGCCAATGCGAAGGATGTCCACATTGGTCTTGACCACCGAGTTTGGGTTATTCCAATCAATTGGGCATTATGTTGGTTTGACCCAAGGTTTCATCTCAGTCGTTGGCGGAGCCTCAGGCAGCCCACTGCAAAGCGTGTGAGGTCTTGCAGGGTAGCATCGGTGATACGCTTGGTTCCATGACTTGAGCTCCCATCTTGGCTTCCGCTCTGGAAGGGGCCAACATGACCAAGATTGTTTTCATTTCTAGAGACAAGTATGTAAAGTAGTTACTGGAAACCAATGGTAGCCTGAAATCCAGACGCCTGCTATATTCGGAGGCGGCTCTCGCTGTTGAGAGGAATGAGGCGTTGAGCATGCAGCTAGGTGCATGAGCTCCACCCTTGCAGTGCGGGGTTGTGAGCCGCGGCCTGCATGGGGCTTGTTCGCGTGGGGTTGCTGCCGACGCCCCCACCAAATAGACTAACCTTGGCGCTTCGAAGCTACGGAGGTAGACTACCTAGGCACAGGGGATTTGTTGCTCCGTGCTCAGGGACGGCGAGATGATCATCGCGTCAGGAGGCGGGGATCTCTGGAGAATATGCAATTAAGGTGGCAGGAGATATCCCAATAAGCGTTGGTGTCGACTGAGAATCTTCTCATCAGAATCCGTATGCTACTATATAGACCCGCCATCACGCCTTCTGAAGGAGAGCTCCCCTCCCAGCGTTACCCAGGTACCGTCCCGTTTGAATGGCCCTACCCCGGTCAGTGCCCACTTGATTTGTAATGTCGTCATTGAGTTTGTCGCCATTGAAACACCTGTCGACACCTTCCCCTCAGTCCATAATTATAAAGAGCTGTTTGAGCTCCAAGGTAGCATCCTCCCTGCCAGCTCCCCTCTTCTCAACCCACACCACAGCAGCAGCTCATACCACAGCTGTACACCATCCATTCGCCCATTCCAGATCTCGCCTCTACTCAACCGCAACCATGGCTCAACCAACCGTCCGCTCCGCCTACGACCCCAAGAACATGAAGTTCCGCTATCTGGGCCCCACCGGTCTCCAGGTCTCGGTCTTCTCCCTCGGTGGCTGGCTCACCTACGGAGGCACCCAGAAGGGCTCCATCGTCAAGGAGATCCTGCAGACGGCTTGGGACCATGGCATTGTGAGTAGCTAGCATCTTCGTGTCGCGGAATCTGGCCCAGCAACTGACTCGGGCCCCCTCTCCTAGCAAACATTCGACACCGCCGAGATCTACGCAAATGGCGCTTGTGAGGTTGAGATGGGCACCGCCCTCAAGGAGCTCGACTGGCCCCGCGACGAGTACGTCCTGATCACCAAGGTCTTCTTCGGCACCGGGCGCAAGGAGCCCAACACCCGCGGCCTGTCGCGAAAGCACGTCATCGAGGGCCTCAAGTCCAGCCTGCAGCGCCTGCAGACCCCATACGTCGACGTCGTCTTCGCCCACCGCCCCGATGTCGGCACACCCCTCCTGGAGATTGTTGAGGGCTTCACACAAGCCATCCGCAATCTCAACCTGGCATACTACTGGGGCACCAGCGAGTGGAGCGCCCAGCAGATCGCCGAGGCCACCAGGCTCGCCGAGAAGCACAACCTGATCGCCCCCATCGCCGAGCAGCCCCAGTACAACGCCTTCCACCGCGAGCGCTTCGAGGTCGAGTTCAAGCCCCTATTCGACCAGTTCAACTACGGCACCACCATCTGGAGCCCCCTCGCCAGCGGCCTGCTCACCGGCAAGTACAACGACGGCATCCCCGAGGGCTCGCGGTTCGCCACCAACAAGGAGGTCTTCGAGAACACGATCAAGAGCCTGCAGACGGACGAGGGCAAGGCCAAGATCGAGAAGGTCAAGAAGCTCACCAAGATCGCCGAGAAGCTGGGCGGCAACACGTCGCAGCTGGCCCTCGCCTGGGCCGCCAGCAACCCCAACGTCAGCACCGTCATCCTCGGCGCCACCAAGATCGACCAGATCAACGACAACATCAAGGCGCTGGCCCTGCTGGACAAGCTGACGCCCGAGGTCAAGGAGGAGATCGAGGCGGTGCTGGACAACAAGCCCAAGCCCACGGCCACGTTCAACCGAGAGAGGTGAATCGAACCCTCTGCTGCTGCTGTTTGGGGGAGCTGAGAGATTTGCACACAAACCCAGACTCACACAAAATCTTGACTTGCAGACAACCGAGACAGAGGAGGACGTCGAGGGCAAGACTCTAGATAAAAACAGAGGCAGAATGCGAGAATAATACTGTACTGGGATTTACTGAAGACAATAAATGTCCGCTTGCACATGAAACTTCGCACTGAGAGTCTCCATCTCAGTCCCCGAACATTCTTGCCAAGGCACCTACCGGTGGCAGGTAACACAAGCCCCTGTGTGACGGTGCCTCCCACATTTCAGTGACATCCTGGACGACCAGATCATGGTCGAAGTGCTCGAAGCGCGGCAATCGATCCCGCAGGCGCCTCAAGTCCTCGGTACACGCCAAACACTGGTCCTGGAATTCCACAACCTCCGTGTTGAGGAACAATTCCTGTATAAGAAGATTTGCATCAGCAGCAGAGCGCCTACTAGCACGGCCGCGTTGGTTGACAAGGACCACTCACCGGAATTTGACTCAGCACCAGCTCCTGATCCAAGAAGTAACTCTCGTGATCCCGATCGTCCCGTTTGTCGGGGTCATACTCCTCCCTCCAGGCCGTGGGGAGCAGGTCCAACCTCGTCACGAACCCCCCCGTTAAACTCGGGGATGCGCACAAGGGACCCGAGGAGAATCGTCACCCTCCTGAGCCAGGGGAATTCCAGCCCCCCCCCCCAGCACCGCCTCGGCCCTCGGCTTGTCCTGGCCCCAGCGGCACGTAATCACGCCGTCTTCGATTAGGGTTGCGTGGTGTTGCCGCGATGGGCCTGGAGAGACGTACGCGACGAGTTCGGTTAGGTCGAGGTTGGTGAGGTTGGTGGAGCACGGCCGTGACCACAGGTGAGGTAATGCCTCGGCGTGCCATAGCTTGCTTACCCTGCAGTGCCGCGCCAGGGCGGCCAGGCTGCGGTGTTGCGCAGTCGGAATCCCATGCTGTTTGGTTTGTGATGGTGTCCCGGTTTGGGAGGCTGCAGAGGAAGATGTGTGAGAGGATCTCCAAGAGCTTCAGGGCGCGTCGGTTGGTGTCGGTGGCTGCGCCGTGTCGTCGTTGCCTTTGAGGGGAGGATCCATGGTTGGTAAGAAAAGCAGCTCCAATACCTTCTGCTGTGGCTGTCCCGTTCGTTGCTTTTAGACCTTGGCACGCTGCCTATGGAAAGATTCTTGAAGCTCGAGGCGCAACTCTGTAGCGCATCTACCCGGGCAAAGGACTGACAGCACACGCAGGAAGAGAAGAGTCACACGCCGACGTCAAAAAGCGATACGAGCAATACGCCCGCGCCCCCATCACAACACCGAAGCACCTCACCTGACCTCGCCTCGCTTGTCACCTCGCCTTCCACCGCACCCTCCCCACCCACCCCGCAAACCCCCGGACCTCCTCCCGCGCCAGAAGCCTCTCGACGGTGTAGTGCTCCCTCGCGAGCTCCTCGTGGCCCGCGAGCCGGTGCACGAACGAGTGGCACGCCCGGCACAGCCACGCGACCGCCTGCAGGTCCTCCTCGCGGTGCCAGCCGCGCTTCAGGGCCTTGGCGTGCACGGCGCGCGGGATGAGGTGGTGGTACGTCAGGGGCACCCAGTCGCGGCCGCAGATCTCGCACTCGGTTGTGATGGCCCTGGTCGCTGAGGGGGGCGGCGGCGGTGTGGTTACAGTGGTGAGGTATGTGGTTAGGATGGGCGCGAGGAAGGTGGTGATGTCTTCTGCTGGGGGCGTGAGGATGCCGTATGTGGTGAGGGACTCTGAGATCTCTGGGTCGAGGGTCGGTGTGATCTTGTCCGAGATGTCGTTGCTTGTGAGTGGGAGGGCGTATTCCTCCTGCATGCCAGGGCTCTCGGCCCAGACTCGGTGGGTCATAGTCTGCAGTTCCGGCGGCAGGCTTTCGAACACCATCGAGGCGATGTAGTCTGAGAACTCCGAGAGCTCCTCCACATCTGCTCCAGAGGCTGCTTCTCGACTGCTAGCGGCTGCAGTTCCGATATTGGCCGACTTGCCTCTTTTCCTTTGCTTGTTCCCACGACCCTTATGCGGTTTCTGTATCTTTTCGATGAGAGCGCTTGATAAAATGTCCCTGAACTGGTTATTATTCTGGTCTCTCGGGGAGCTCTCATCCATTTTAGTAAAGGTATTGGCCCGGCTGTCTTGATGCCGAACGAATTCGTTGACTGATGGAGCAAGTCAGCGGTGATGACTCAAAGAACTGGTGGTGGCTACAGGACCATCGGATGCTACGACGATGAGGACTGATGGACGGATTTGGACGCGAGCTGGTTTCCAGTCATTTCAGTGTTCAGACCGTTTGAAGTGCCTGGGGTCATTTTGAGGAAGTGTCATAACCTCTTCCGGCAATGGCCGGTAATGTCTGCCTTATTCCCCGTTTTCGCGATGACATCATCAGTTTGTTTTGAGCAGCATGGAAAGTTTGTGACATTCCATTGGGAGTATCTGACTTTAAGACTACCTCTATACCCAGATACGTGATAAAGTTTCCGCTCCAGTTGTCCTTAAATTCGAATGAAAATTCTCCTATATATTTTCGATTCAAGACTCTGGTTCTCCACAAGCGTTTCTCGCTAGCCTTGTTTGTACATGTTTTCTGGGCCACTTGCCGCCATTGCGTTCGAAACCTACTGCTATCAGCAATCTTTTTCTTCGAACAGAAAAGAGTGCTAGGTATTGAAGGTTTTACTACTATATGAAGGGACCGGATGCAATATTGCTTAAGAAGCATATGTGAACAGATTAAAAAACGAGACCACCTAATGTCGTTGTTGGGTAGAATATGCGCAGCCAAGTACGGATGTATTTTTCGAGCCTCAATCCACTAGCCCCATTTCGCAGGATCTTACCACATCGCCTTGGCATGTTGGCCCCCGGAAGGATGCCTAAGGTGGACAGGCTGCTGGCATGGTAATGAGGCAGTGTTCTGCACTGCGCGACTTTTGACGTAGAACAGTGCATCAGCTCCTTCAGAACATAGACAGAGGCCTCAAGCGGTTTCCCTACCTGCCCAAAACGCATCAAGTCGTATCAGCGATTAAATCCTTTGCTTTGCCGGGTATAGAACGATTAGGAGCCTCCGTCAGCAACAACAAGAGACGTGATCGAGCCGCACGCCACGACAAGAATGAAGCTTCGCCACCCACGATACGAATTTGTTGTCGACGCAAGCCCATGGCCACCAGCCCCGCCCGACTGGGTCAACGAGCCCGACGGCTACACGATCCCGATCGTCGTGATCAGCATCGTCTATGGAGTTGGGGTCCTCGTGTGCGCCCTCATCCTTAGGTGTGCCAACCACCCGGCCGGCCCAGGAGAAGCGTCATGGGTGCCGCGCTGGGCCCGCCGCGACGCGTGCCTCACCCCACTGTTCTTCGTCCTGCCCGCTTTCTTCTGGCCACTTTTCCCCGCAGTAATAACCCTCTTAATTCTCGGTTTCTTCCTGAGAGCATTGACGGATGGGCTGTCGGATTGGCTGTGCAACATGGTCCGCTCCTCGACCTCGTGCTGCGGTATACCGCTCCCTCGGCGGCGGACTGGGAGTGATGTCGCCGCTTCTGCTGCTGACGCCCCTGCCTCGTCGGACCACGACTTGGAGATGGGACCAGTCGATACGTCTGGCGAGGATTGTGTGGGAGGCGTCCAGCCTGATGGTGGAGCGGAGGACTCTGATACGTTGGCCGGTGTGCGCTGTGCTGGTTCCGGCGAGTCGGAGCGCCCGCCTTCGTATACTTCTATGCCGCCGGACGAAGACGATAGCGGGGAGTCAGATGGTCTACTGGCTAAGAATGAAAAATAAAGCGTGATTGGTCGGTCGGGAATCGCTCGTCACGATGTTCTATCCGAGTCTCGCGTGGGCGGGTTCAATGTTGTTGAGACGGCGTGATGTTTCCGTCTTTGGAATGCGGATATTCACATCCATAGAAAGAATAGTGTATTCACAGTATGTGTTGTCCTAAAACTCTATTGGTATATCCAAAAGACCCGTGAATAGCTTTGTTGAATGTAAGATTTGGAGCAGCCGGCAGCTGCCCTATGGCGGTAGGATCATTACATCAGTGATGGTTTTGTCGACATGTCCATACCAATACAAGGGAGCCGGAAGTGGTGGAGATTAACTGCCTAGCCGTGGCTTCTTAACCCCAGTACATACTCGAGGACTTCAGGATATATACCTAGGTACGTATGATGACACTGTGGAGCATCTCCATCAGGCCAAGTAGCATTCCTTCACTCACACTGATACAGCAAGACTCTTTTTCAAAGAATGCAGAGATTCACACCCTCTAACACGGAGGGTACATCCATACAACACACCCAATTCGCATACCCACACACACAACACCCACACGCCTACACACCTAATTCGCATAACTAATTTACACATCTAATAAGTATTTATAACTAAACCTAGGTATATAAATCAGCTCTGGATATAGAAATCAAGTGTGTAGATTGGGCATATAGGTGTTAGGTATGCGAATTAGGCGTGTGGATTGGGTTTATAGGTATTGGTTTAGTACTGGCAATGTACGGGTGTACCCTCGGTTTTAGAGGGTGCGAATCTCTGCATTCTTTTCAAAACCCATCATTCATCACCGCATATGAGTTGTTTTCTCTCTACACCACATTGGATGTGTTTTTCTCGCATAGCACATCGCCCTGCCACTCCCACTTGTTGAGTCCCCCCGTTCAGAGTATTTTGCAAGGCCAAGGTGCTATGAAGATGGGCAACGGCGACACTAATAATGAGGCCAATATAAAGGAGCCTGCCTATATGGAGTATTTGTAGACAACCCGTGTAACTCAAGCTTTTCTACTCAGTTGGAGCCTAAAAGTGTCTAACAAGGACAAAGCACGGGGTATTTTGTGGATGCCTGCAGGAACATTGTGATGTAAGGCTCTGGATAAATAGTGACTTCTGCGTTGCTAATAAGCCTGCACTTTTCACTACGACTTATAGTATTGCACTGAGCCTGTTGACACCAGTGCCGTCGACCTGAACATATCTGTACACATCCGTCAAAAGTGAAACAGTCGAGACAAGAGCTGGTCTGACGCCGTCAAGCAGGATGCGAAAGTCACTTCTCCAAGTATCTTTACCATAGGTTGCTGAGAATGGACACTTGCAAAAGTGACCATGCTCGAGAGAACGTACGTTAGAGACTCCCTTACCGGAAAAATACTTAAAGACCTGAACACACAACCCCATTCAAATTTGCAACCATCACAAGACCAAAGCGTTTGAGGAGATGGTCAACAGCAAAGTCATCAAGCCCATCATGGACAACAACGAGGTCGCTATTGTTAACAAGGTTGCCTCTGTCGAGGTATGTCATACTTACCACCACCAAACCGAATGCTTCCTCAAGTATACTACTTAACAGCTAATGGGATGCCAGCAGGATTGCAAGAACGACTCTGTGACTTCCTCCCCCATCATGGACTCCACCACCATGGACTCCACCACCATGGACTCCACCGCAGACAAGGTAATTCAACCAACCCGCTTGGGCAGAATCTTTCGTCTAGCAGAGGCAAATCCGACCGCTGACAGTTCGCAGTTGTCCCTCCTTACTCTACCGGCGGAGATTCGCAACAAGATCTTCTCCATGGTCATCGATGACATCCCCAGGACCAAACACCATGAACAATGTCCAGTTGGCGATTACAGTCTGTCCCAGCAGCCCACGCTCGCCAGGGTCAACCGACAGCTCCGCCACGAGGTCCTCCCTATGTTCATCCACAAGAAGAAGAGCTTCGGCATCCGCATCCACCCCAAGACGCACGACGAGGCCGAAGAAGTCTGGAACAAGTTCCTCGATCACTTCGGCGCCCTCACCACCGGTATCAACCGCGTCCCTGACCTCTCGCTCGTCGAGAACCTTGAAGTGGAGCTTTGGAATCCCGTCTTCCGTGTTCCAAGTCGCCCTCGGATCGGACCACTGACATGGACCCAACACAAGCGCCAAGAGCGCATCGAGCAGTGCCCACTCACCGTGTGCAACGGCGTCTACCTCCAGTTTGGACCTCGCCCTGGGCGGCTCACACAACGATTTGGCGGCGAGGATACCGACTGGACTGATCGAGATGTGGTTACTGCCTTGCTGAAGGCTGCCATCGTGCAGAATCGTACCGGCAATCGCGTAGTACCTATCCCAAAGCTTGAGCGATTCTGGGCGACCTACCCGTTTGAGTGGTTGGTGGATCTGGTGATGATGGTTGCCGCGGAGTTCGAGAAGACGTCCCGTGTCGTCCGCATCGGAACCTCTTTCTCCACATTGGACGGATGGAAAGCTCTCAAAGTTTTAGGCCGGGATCTGGTTGGGGAATAATATCCCCATGGGTTGACCTCGCTGATGGACGAGGGAACACTATTGATTTCTGGCCATCATTCTGCCATTTTTTGGGACTTGTGCTCCGTCGACACTAATTCAGGCCCGTCAAGAGAAACTTGAAGACGTGGCATGGAAAACGAATACTTTTCTGTAGCCATCCCTTCTAGCAGACTACTCATAACTACTACGCCAATCACTCTTACTTATACTCGAGTAATCCCATTCAGCCAAGCGTAGTGTCTTCATTCATCAGTAGGGCAATGTACAGTAATACCTTTTGTTGACCCAAATGCGCCCCGCTCCGCCCTGCGTCGATAGGAACTGAAAAGTGAAATTTAAATCTCTTTCTAATATTTTATGCTGTGCTATTCTCAGTAGCGAAGCAGAATGGTTACATGTAACAAACTCAGAATAGAATAGGAGGCCTTTGATGTTTGCAGTGCCTCCAACTACCACTAAAAGATAGATTCCTTAGGAATCCAAGAGCCAACCCAGCAACTCCCGGTGAAACTCCGCCGGCTCCTCTATCTGTGGCGCATGTCCCAAATCAGGGAATTGGACCAGCGTGCTATTCGGAATCATAGCCGCCGCCGCGGGGCCCAGCACACTATAATTCCCAATGACCGCCTGCACCGCCGGTGGCGACCAGGCCTTCCCGATGGCCGTGTTGTCCCTGTCTCCAATGACCAACAGCGTGCGCACCCGCTGCCCCAGCAGGCCGAACTCGTAGATGACAGGCTGCGTGTAGATCATGTCGGTGGTCTGCGCCTGGTTATAGGTGAACTCGGCGCGGCGCGTGCCCGTGTAGACGTTGTAGAGCATGCCGACCCACACGTCGTACTGGGGCTGCCACCGGCCGACGTAGTAGGTCGTGTTCTCGTAGGTCTTGATCGAGGCGTAAGTGGTTGCGTTCTCGGTGGCCCAGCTTCGGTCGACGTTCTGGTAGGGCACACCTTTGGTCTTCCAGTCCTCCAGGCCGAGAGGGTTCACCATGGCCATGGCCGTTGTATTGCTCGGATACATGCTGTAGGAGGTCAGCGACTCTGAGGGTTGATCTCGGGCTGTTCAGGCTGCCCCGCAAGAAGACTCACAGTGCGTATCGAGCTGCCAGCATCCCGCCCGTGCTGTGCCCGATGACAGTGGCATTGTAGATGCCCAGCTGCTTCAACAGGCTATTCGTATTCAAGGCCAGCTGTTGGAACGTGAACTGATACCCCACTGGCTTGGTCGACTTACACCACCCCACCTGGTCTGGGGCGATCACCCGGTACCCGACACCGGTCAACTGGATGATCGTCTCGTTCCACGTCGCACCGCAGAAGTTCTTCCCGTGCAACAAGACGGCCACTGGCGCGTCTGTCGATGTGTTTGTGGTGTTTGCGGGGGGCACGTCCATAAATGCCATCTGCATATTTAGGCGCTGCGAAGGGAAGTTGTAGACTTTGACCGGGTAGGGATAGGTGAAGTTGGAACCGTTCAGATCATCTGGCTGTGGGCCATCGTCGATGAAGCCGTCTCCCCCGCCAAGTGAGCCTTGTGCGGTGACGACTGACGTAGCGGCGAGGAAGAGGAGAGGTAATATACGGAGTATGTTCCCCATTGTCAAGACTGCATAAGTAATATGATTCCAGATATTGCCCGAGTGAATGTATTACACGTATATGATGAGACGATCCATCATGGCTTGCAGGCAGGATTTGGCTGTGAAAATTGGTTTTATTTAGCTTCGATTGGGGAAGTGAGTTCTCATTTGATGTGCAAAGGTATATAATAGTAATTGATTGATAAGATAAGCCTATCGATTGCAGAGTTACATTACAGGATCTTAGGAACGTTTAGCCTAACAATGATTTCCCCTCCAACCACAATGCATCAGTGGTTGTGCGGGGAGGACGCGGCCTACGTCGTGCTGAAAGTGGATAGAAGTTGGCCGGAGGACTTGTCCTAGTGTTACGCAGCTTAGGCTGTGGACAAAGTGAATGAGTAGTCTATACCTGCAACAGTTTCCGTATAAATCACGGATATGTGAATGGCTCCACTGCTCATAGCACTCCAATCTTCTAACCACAACGTAAAGTCGTTGCCTGCGGTCATATTTCACCCTATTTAAGTATGACGTACAGTTTTGCAATTTCTTTTTTTTTTAAAAAAAAACTTGGGCCGCCTCTTCACATCCCAGAAGATCGAACAGTTTCAGGTTTGCGCGTAGTCGTAGAGATATCACGCCATGAAGCGATGATCACGGTGCTCTAACGCATTGCTCCTCATTAATTATGAGGATGCTGGTTGGTTTAAAGTCCCCGTGAACCCTTCCGAGCTCGTGGATGGCGTATTATACAGATGGCGATATCCGTCGGCTGGTATTTGGACCGGCCCGTTCCATAACGGCCTTTGGTGTGTCTGAAAAAGGATTACAATTAAATGAAGAATTCCAGATAAAATAGATAGTCCTCTCAGGGCTTCTCTTAGAATTGCAAACCATTTTGAGATAAACTGAACTAAAGTCCTAAAACTCAAGCCTTTCTCATCATATATACGCTAATTCTCTCCCATATTTCTGTTTTGATCTCATTCACACATTGAGCACGAGAAAAGGAACACGAGTAGCATAACAATCCTACGCATCTGCCCTCATACTCCCAACGAACATCTATAAAGTGCCTCGATAGCGTCTGCGGAGTACAGAAGGTCCGCGTCCAAACTCTGCAGCCGTCATGATTAAAAGTGCGTCATCTGAAGACAAAGCTATCCTCTCCAAGTCCCAGCCTAGCCAACTATTCGCTCCTCGCCTTTGGATGGGCTGTATCAATGTAGATACCTTCCAGTGAATTGCCTTCCGGTAGCTTGTCAATACTGGTGATGATCGGTCTGGCGCCATGAGTTTGACGAAGCAAACCTGACAGTGCCGGCAAAAAGTCGCCTTTGAAATTGGCATCATCGTCCACAGTACACTCCTCGATCCTGCCAATGACGATAAACACGTCAGAGATGTCAGTTATCAAACGCTCGAATATGCGCCACATTGCCTTGAATGTCGTCGCATTTCGCAAACGTGATGCGTTGTAGTAGACCGCGTGGTTATATGCCAACTCTGGATGAATTTGAAGTAGTTGGCCGACGAGGATCCCCGTGAGGCCGGCGGGTGTGAGCGTAGACGAAGTCTGCGCCAGGTCAGAGCAAAAGACATATATGAAGGTTTCAAGCTGGGGCCGCAGCGCCTGTACGATATCTATCGACAACTCGGTAACCCAGGGATCCTGGTTCCCAGAGCTCCCACCGATCCACAACCCGGGACCATGGCCCGAACCGTGAGACCACTCCATTAAGTGGCCGAGGACTCCGTTGTTGTCCCAGTGGTCTTTCAGGGATAGGCGGAAGTTGTAAGAGGCAAGGCTTGTTGATGCCTCTTCTGCACCCCACTGCTTTTCGGTGGTACTGGATGATTCTAGGAGAGCGTCCTGGAGCACTCGCGTGTACCTGGCCATTTCATGTGCCCGAATTTCTGACCCATGTCAGCGTTCGATTTGACAAGACTTTGAGTAGCAAAGAAACTTGAAAACTGACGGCTGACTGTCGACTCGACGTTGAGAAGTCGCTTGTGCAAAAACTCCATGCCGAAGCCGAGAGTCACGCTGACCTTGTGAAAATCATCAGATAAAGCCAAGAGATCTCAAGCCCAGCAGTCAGCCTCATGTTCCAGATCACCATCAGGTAGAACTACACACCTTTCCCAGTCTGGGTGACGATACTTTGGATATCCGCAGTCTGCGCTTCATGCGCGACGTTTTTGAGGTCTTCCAGCTTCTTGACGTCCAGTTCTATCTGGGTCATGTGCTTCTGGATCTTGCTCTCAACCGGACGTATTATTGCATCTGCCGATTTTGCTATACGGAGGCGTCAGCTCTGCGGACTAAAAGCCGTTGGGGGAAGGAAACCCTACCGAGTCGGTTATTGCGATGATAGTTGAGGGCCTCATCAAGCAGTCCCATCACCGCAGCATATATTTTCGCTACTACCAGCTTCATCTCACCTGTCGGAAGGGTTTCGTTGTAGAATCCAACCACAGGGAGATTCGCGGATAATTTGTCCAAGAACTCCATTAGTGCGTCTTCCCGGTCGTTCTGTATTACAACAGCCTTTTGATTTCAGTAGATGTCAGCTATACGACCACATTCAAATTGAGACGGAGTGTATCCTCTGTTGTACCCTGAATAGTAGGACCAAAACGCTGAACGTTACGGTGTACTCGGGGCTCTGCGGTAACATCGGTTGCACAAGGGCTGAAGTCTTGTCGACAACCTTGCAGAATTTCAAGAAGAATTAGCCTGTCTTTTGCTGCCACTTGGATCGCTTTTCCTTGCCTTCGCGAGTCTTTAGGATGTATTTCATTCTTAGTCACAACTCCATCACCATCGGTGGGCAGTTCAAGGAGCAGGCTCTTTTCCTCTGCCGTGAGCTTCAATTTGGACAGTCGAGCCTTGGAGTTGCGGGATGCCTCTGCTGCAAGTACGTAGTACCTGCGAACTAATCAGTCAATTCTGATACCTGGGCTTCAGGATAAGGTTACCTAGGTTGGACTTTGGGCTCAGGTTACCCATAATCGCTTCCGGGACTACACCACCTGCTCAAATTAGCAGTCGACTGTTTGGCGGCATATTGATGATCTATCGTGTTGGCGACGCGCTGCGGGTCCTGTCCAACAACTTGCATAGTTGGATGCATGACACAACCTAGGACGTTAGGTGAAGCTGTGGTCGAAAGTGATATCAGGCTGGACGAGGAATGGTTTTCAAGTCTTTACCCCACACGGCCGCAGAATTCAAGCCAGCGGTGTGCAGTACTACTCTGCAGTCGCTGGATTCTTGGCTTGGTTACTTGATGTGGATGTGGCTGCATAATTATTTGCACATCCATGCATAACCGAGCTATGTTTCCGAGCAGGACTGGCGCTGAGCCTGCGGGTGTGTTCACCGGCCAGCTGTTCTGACCACTGGCATGCTTATTAGTTATCGAGAGCGCAAGTTCATTCCCGCGTTCAGCTTTCATCGAATGGGAGCACACAAACATATGTCATTGTGCTTTCTCTGTAACTGGCGTCATAGTCAAGTATCTCTGGGTGTGGAAGACCCATTGATGGGACGTATAAAGGCTGGCTGGGGTAGCCGAAACACGATTTGTCCGATTTGTGGCATGGACATTACCTGTTCTCAAAGTTTGGCTGTTTTAAACGACTACGGAACCCTACAACTTCATCTCTCAACTCCCTCGCAGAGTGTGGTCTTATTCTTTCTCAGACAATCTCCAAGACGTCACTGGAAAATGAGCCAGCATTTGACATCAGCTGCCTCCTCAGGGATCAAGCATAACGGGCCACCACCACCGCCACCTCCTAAGAAAGAAGGCTTGCGACACTTTGTTCAAGAAAAGTGGGTACTCCCTGTGCTTGTTGTTGTTTCGGCACCAGTGGCTGAGAAGTTCCAGTGTTGGTAAAGTCATCGTGCAGCCGGATGGCACAGAGCCCAACAGCCGACACCTTGGCGATCAGCGCAAGTCGCATTTTACAAGTCGAGAAGTGACCACTGAATATCCGAGTGAGCACGGAGAGACTGGATCACTGTCTCCCTCCCGAGTTGGTGTCGAAGGTGTCGTGCTCACAGGGGTTGGCCGTGCGCACATGAACCAGGGCGTGATGCGTGTCGTCGATGAAGCTCGCTGGAATCTGCACTCCCAACAGGACACAAACCATGAGTTCGCAACAGTGCTTTCATTGTTTGGCGATAAGAACCAATCGCTCATCAAGAGTCCGTTCCTAGTATCACTATTCGAAGATGTCACCAAGAGAACCGGCATGACGGGTATGACGAAGGGAAGTGAAGGCATTTCATTTCTCGAATCCTACGTCCCTCTTTACTGGTGTTACAGCGAAATAATCCAGTCAGGGGCGAACGCAGACCATTGAAGTCAACAGGACATCCAAGACTTACAGTCTCTTCGATACTGGTACGAGAACTGGATACTTTCTGTACATAATAAAGTTCGAGAGACCATCCATTCCGGTTTCATCGCCTTCGATGATATATGGGCTCTGTTCCGCCCGGGAGAAATGGTTTACAGTCAAGATGGTTGCAAACAGCCAGAGATGAGTATAGTAACAGCAATGCGGTACCAGTATCATCCAATGCCTCCACATGGCCGTCCTCCTGTCCCTCCTCCACCCGGTCCGTCCGGTCCGTTAAACGCGGATTTGGTCCTCGTGAAATCATGGTGCCAAGATTGGGACCCATCGCGCCAGATATTTTCAAAAGGTGCGAAAATGACGCCCATCGAGCGCTTCGATGGATCTCGTCTTATCAGAGATCTTGAAATATATCCAATACGATTCTTTAGTGGAGGCAAACAGGATGAGATTGAAACTTTGAAGCAAAGCTTAGAGCAACGAGGCCGTCGCTGGAAAGCCTTGATTAGTTCTTCAGTGCAGCATCTCTACCACGAAGGACAAGCTGCAGAGGAGCAAAGTGGCGTGCTTGGGAAAGATCATTATATTGACCCCCTCGTCGATCCAGGATTAACATACAAACATGTAGGGGAAAAGATTCATCCGACGAACGAGACCTTCAAGGCTGACAATGACGCAAAACAGCTCGCACAGAGAGTCGTGGTCGACTCGTCTAGACGGCCTCGAGTGGACATATGGACAGGGAGCGCGTCTCAACAGCTTCGCATGAGTACAGGGCCAGGGCAGGTTTTCGGATTCAAGAGGACACCTATCGAAGTTGGACACGGAGTGCCGGAAGAGCATCCTCTTTCAGAGGAGTTCTCCGCACTTCAAGCTTGTCTTTGCACGTCCACTCTTCAGTGCTGCGCTCCACGCACATTCACTTGGTATTCTGTCACCATAGACAGCCTGAAACCAATTAGCTATGAGAAGGAAGCAATGAAATCTCTCGTGATTCCGAAGGAAACCAAGACCTTGCTGCTAGGGCTAATCGAGGAGCACCGGAGAATTGAGTCCCAGGGTGCGCTCACGGACTTCATAGCCAACAAAGGCGGGGTAAGTCTTCTGAAGTGCCCTTTTGGAGCCAAAACTAATCTCTTGAGCCCATCAGAGTTTGATAATTGTCCTTCATGGTCCTCCAGGCGTTGGAAAACCGTTGACAGCTGATGGGTACAAATTGAAGTGCTAGTAGAGTTACCTTCTCTTACACATAACTTATGACAGAAACCATGGCTGAATACATAGACAAGCCCTTGTTCTCAATCAGCCTCGCGCAATTATCCGACGAGGAGCAGATTGATGAGCGTCTCCAAAAGATTCTCGACTGTTCTGTCAGCCTGGGCGGGGTGCTTCTCTTGGATGAAGCAGATGTCGTATTGGAAGCAAGATCATACGAAAATCTTCGACGTAATGCTCTAGTATCTGGTACGTTACTCTCTGATCTTCACCTATCCCGACGATGGAATTGGCCTTTAGATACGAGACTGAATCAAGTGTGGCAAAGTGTTTCTCCGAATGTTGGAATACTACCAAGGCATCTTGTTCCTGACTTCGAATCGAATGAAGTCCATAGACGTGGCTTTCCAGTCCCGAATCTCCATTGGGGTGAAGTTCGACCACATGTCACCCGAGACCCGCAAGCAAATCTGGACCAACTTCATTGGCCGCTTTGACAGCTCCAACCGTGTAGCTCGGGACTAACTCACCCGTCGAATAGAAGATGTCAAAAAAATGGCCGCTGAACGGCCGTCAAATCCGGAATATTTTGAGGCTCGCTGAGTCCCTTGCTTTTGCCGAGGAAAAGCGACGTGGAGCCTTGCGATTTAGCATGTAGAACGCATCGCGACCGAGACCCTGAACTTCCAAGAGATCTTCCAAGAGGAGTCTAGCAGTTCTCGGTCGCATTTGGCGAGGATTGGTAATCGCGAATTTCAAGAGAAGAGAGCGCCCCAATCATATCGGCCGTCAGGACCTGGCGAATCATGGAGCTACGGAGATTAGACCCAATTGTAATTCGGGTCAGTACTTGGATCTGGTGTTTCGGCAGGCAGAGTCAAATGATGATGAAGGTTTCACTGATGTCTACCTCCTTTATTCTACCGTTCTCACGCATAGAGCAGAATAGTTTCAGCACTAGTAAGCCCTTGTCCCCGCCTAGCATACTCTATTTGCCCGGCTTCACAATTGAGATCGAGCTACATAAAGTCCCTTCGCTTTACTTTATATTAGAGTCTATCACGTACAGTCCATTAATGAGCGCTAATGGCGGTGAAGGTGGTCGATAGAACGCAAGAGCATATAACAAAGGGATCGGGTTTGCAGTATGGTAACACACACTCTCCAGACGTCACGCAGATTACCCGCCTCAGTCCACTCCCATGACACCAACCGGCGGTTGAAGTATTGGACGAACGCCCCGAGAAGTAAAATTCCCCATGGGGACTCTTGAGACTTGCATAGTTGATGAGCTGGCTGAGTGTCTCCGACTCGTACATGCAGAGCGGAGAAAAGCATATTCTATGTCATGGTCGTGCATCACAAAGTCCTAGCGCAAAAGTATCCGGATTCCCGGGTATAAAACACTTCCGTCTCTTATTATCGTCTTATTTCGTCTTGATTTCTCATATTCGAATATTCTGGCTCTGTTTCTGCTTTTTCCCCCGGTAAATCACTCTGTGAGGTGGGTCGAATTGTGAAGTGGAGAGACTCCTCGTTGAGTAAGCAAACTCACACCTGCTGCTTCTCGTTCAATGAATGAGTGTCGTACGGAATGCAGGTCTAACTCATGAACCGTTGAAGATATTTTCAAGCCTTTGACGCTGTCTTCAATAGTTCTCAGGTCCAGATTGAAGGTCAAAACACGAAGAGCAACAAGGTCTTCTAACGAGCCACAACAACGTTCCTTTCAACACCGACAGAACTGATGTGCTGAAAAGTCAGCGCTGGACGTCGGAAAGTATCACAAACAGGTTGAGATCATCAGCTGACCTCCGCGAGTCGAACAAAGACGGAATACGCCGAAACCATGCATGCAACCGCCTACATTCGGCGGCAAGACCCAGATTGCGGTTGTGACCTGGGACTTTACGTCGATGACTCCACCGACTTCGACCTAACACAGCGATACATTGTTGTTACAATACTCGGTGTCTCCATATACAACTGCGTGGAGCTTGTGCCGTTCATATTTGCCACCTTCAAGAGGTACAAAGGCCTGTACTTCTGGAGCCTCTTGGTCTCGATCCTTGGCATCCTCATGTCCAACGTGTCGAACCTGGTAGCCAACTTCTACCCGAATCCACCTCGCCTCCAGGTCGGGCTGATTGGCCTCGTTGGATGGGCCCTCATGGTGACCGGTCAGTCCCTGGTGCTCTACTCCAGGCTTGACCTCCTTCCACTTCGCGACAGAACACGGCAATGGGTTCTGCGCGTGATTATATTCAACGCGGTCGCGATGCAAGTTCCAATCATTATATTGAACACTGGATCGAAATCTGCTCAACCAGAAAGGTTCCTCCCAGTGTTCTCCATATACGAAAGAATCCAAATCATCGTCTTCTTCCTGCAGGAAATAGGACTCTCGTGTGTCTATTTGTGGGAGTGCTTTAGGTTTCTCATCATCCCAGGTAAGGTTTTCCGTTCCTCGAGTATTTGCTTACAGTTTGAAAAGCTCGTTCCGAGCCTGAACTTCATTCTTGTCTCTAGGTTGCTAACGATACGCAGACATGCCGGCGGCGTGCAGGGTTGAGTCCAGCGGCTTTGGCAATGGGCCCCAAAAGAACTCGAGAAAGGTTCTTCTCCATCTTCTCATTGTCATCGTAGCCGTGATTCTATTGGATATCACTGTCATCGTGCTGGAATTCTCTGGCTTCCATCTCATTCAGATCAGCTACAAAGAGCTGGCCTACAGCATAAAGTTGAAATTGGAGATATCCGTGCTAAGCCGCCTGGTAAAATTCGTTCAGTCAAGGCCCATGGGTAGCAGCGGACGAATCACAACACAGGATGAGCTTGAGGGGGGTCCAGCTATCCAGCGAGCGTTCTACCCGCCTTTTTGTGAATGTAGCATCAACGCAGGAGACGGAAAGTTAGACACCACCCGTGCAGAGCACATGACAGAGGACGCTCGAAGTCGCTCAGGACATCATGGAGGTAACAGGGGCCAGATATATCCTATGCATGATTTGACTGTTGAAAGCATTGCGTGAAAACAATATTCAAAGAATTAATACAACATTGGAAATGATTTTCCAGGTTTCAATTAGCATCAAATCTCAATGCCTTCCAGATGGCACAAACTCTTCGAGGAAGTTCCAGACGCCAGTGAGATCCCAAACTCGCCCGCACCACAAAATTCTGACTAAATCATGACCTCTTCAAGGCCTTGCTGCGTCTAGCCTGCTCCTGAGACGATTCAGTACTGCCGCTGCTCTCCCTCCTCCGCTTCGTCTCTTTTTCCAGCTCCCCCGACCTGCTCAGGCCTTCATACAACGCCCAAGCAGCCAGCGTCTTCGCATCCCTGGCCCCGTCCCTCCAAAGCGCCTCGTACTCCTTGACGTGAAGGGTGATCATCTCATCCTGGGTCCTCTCTCCGGCCAGTCTCCCCTTCAGGTCTTCGATCTCCTGCCGGTCCAACTGCTTCTCCCGCAGGAATAGAGCGATGTACTCGTCGCAGCCTCCCGGGCTGGGGTACATGGCCGACTGGAGGCTCACCTCCGGATGGTCCGAGTTGCCGAGTGCCAGCTTCGTCATATCGAAGAGCTCACTCAGCGGGATCTTGAAGCCCGTCTCCTCCATGATCTCCTTGGCGGCCGCACCCGAGAAGTTCTCATCCTTGTCGAGCATGCCCACCGGGATCTCCAGGAACTGCAACGACCCTGCTGGCAGGCGCGGCTGCTCTGTTAGGATGACATAGCGCTCGTCCCTCGAATCCTTGGGCCGGAGTATCATTAGCATCGCCACGCTCCCGCCTCTGAGAAAAGTTGTTCCGGGCAGCGACTTGGGAATGCGACGCTGTTCGTCACCCGGGAAAGAATCGCGCTCCACCGCGGCGTCGATCTTGATTAATCCCACGTTGCCGTTGGGAAACCTCGTGACGGATTTGACCTCAATTGATCTGAGGCTATAAGGGTGCGTATGAAAGGCATGGTCTTCCTGCTCGTGTTGAAGTCTGAGGTTGGCGTGCAAAGTTGTTTTCCAGTCCTTGAAGGCCTTCATGTCTTCGAGCTCATGTGGAGTGATGGAGTTTGGCAAATGGACAGGGATAATTTCACCGAAGAAATCAATCTTTTCCTCTTTCCATACAAGTTTGGGGACTTTTGGCGCCACACTTAGCCACTGTTGGGGCCCAGCTCCGAAGCATTACACTCTCACACCAGAGACCGTTGACGAACTCGAGGCAGGTATCGAGATCCATGAGCTTCCAAAGACATTCAGAGATCCAATCAACTTCGCATCGCAACTGCACAATGTTGGCTGGATATGGATCGATTCTTTGTGCATCTATCAAGGCCGGAGCGATGTCGCCCGAAAGAACTGGCTTCATGAAGCAGCTCTGATGCAACGGGTGTACCAGGAGTCACATCTCAATATATCTGCCACTGCTGCTTCCAACAGTGGCGAGGGTCTTTATTCGGAGCGTGACTATAAGACCCTCTGGGAAAACGAGTTTAGCCTCAAAGTTGGTGGCATCCCTGGATTATTACTGGATCAAGACGAGCACCACAATGCAGTGAGACCCCCGAACGGCTCTTGCGGGTCATCGTTCTGGAAGTGGTTCAGGCAACTCTTTCTTCCCCAGAAGCCAGCGCTCGGGAGGCACACCGAAACCACTGCGAAGATCGACTGGGGTGGTAATGAGCCACTGACTTTGGCCCTTCCGGAACCAGAGGGACTTCGCAGATGCGTTCTCATCGATACGTCGCACTGGGACAACTTGATCAACAAGGCTCCCGTCAATGTCAGGGGTTGGGTTCTCCAGGAGCGTCTTCTGGACCCCAGTGTTCTGCATTTTTGCCAAGGCAGCATTGCTTGGGAGTGTGCTGGATTTACGAGGGCGAAAGGCCACCCCACCGGTCTACCAAGGTTTCGACTACAACACGATAGGATCCTGCCAGAAGTATCACTCAAAGGTTTGGACCATTTCAAGCATGGCAAAGATTTGAGAAGAATCCGACTGGGAGACTCCAAGGAGCCGGATCCGCACATACCCGAAAGATATCGATACGG
This sequence comes from Diaporthe vaccinii, assembly GCA_039880775.1. Classification (NCBI taxonomy): domain Eukaryota; kingdom Fungi; phylum Ascomycota; class Sordariomycetes; order Diaporthales; family Diaporthaceae; genus Diaporthe; species Diaporthe vaccinii. The sequence continues at coordinate 274,004 of JBCEDN010000032.1, forward strand.
ATTCGAGCTTTGGGCACGAGTGGTTGAGACGTACTCCAGGATGAATCTGACAGTGCCCAAGGACAAACTCATCGCTCTGTCTGGGATAGCGCAGCTCATGTCAACCAACGTCATTAACTCCAAGGAGGCCCCGGCTCTGTATGTGGCTGGGCTTTGGTACAAATATCTCGAGAGCCAACTTCTATGGAGGGTGGAGCCCAAGTTCACTAGAAATAGTCAAACCTTTCATCAGCTTGGACGACGGCCACAAGAATACAGGGCACCATCGTTCTCCTGGGCCTCTGTTGATGCACAACATAGTGTATCTGGCCAACCTAGCAACGGCATTACATACGGCGAGGTTACAGACCAAGACTTGCTCATTGACCTTGCAAAGGGACACGAATTTAAGGCTGTTCACACAGAATACTACACTGATAACCTCTTCGGTCTCGTAAATGGTGGCCACATCATGCTATACGGGAAACTGACGCGGATCAGGCTGTGCAAAGGGGAACTGGGCAGGTCTTACTGGCAGCTACTAGAACGGAACAATGTCTGCTCGGCGTGACCGAAGGAATGGACGAGGAAGAACACCATAATGTCTACCTCGATGCACCAGAGGACGACGAGAGGGTCCACAGGATATTTCAATCCGACAATGTCTACTGCCTTCCGGCGGCCCTCGGTCCGAGGTCCGAGGCCAAGGAATCAAAGTATATCATCTGCCTGATCTTGCAGCAGGCCACCAGCGATGAAAAACAGATCAGGGACTTGGAACCTGCAGAGCAGGATGGCACATTCCGCCGTGTCGGTTTGACGAAGCTGTCGAGCTGGGGAGACAAGCTTACGTACGAACATATTTGGAAACATCATGCGAGAGACGCCGAGCTGCCGCAATGGCCTCATCGGTTCGATCGCAAGACAAAGAGACACCTGATTCGCATCATTTAGTTGGCAGCTCAGGTATGGTGCATTGCCCTAGAGGCACGGGCGCCGTAGTTCTTCGTGGCCATGGTGGCATCTAAGAGTCGCTCTGGCCAATATCAAGAGAGGACAAACTGCACATGGCAAACATTTTCAGGTAGAATTCAAGGTCATCTGGAAATGGAATATCAGCGCTGGAGGGGCTGGGTTTCACTTCCAATAACTTGTCCACTACTTGAGGTTAAATAACCACCTTCAGCTGCACCACTGCCATCCAAGCAATACTGGATGTGATCAAATGAAGTCCCCTTTGTATCCCAGCATCAGTATTCCACCAAAGACCCTACAACGCCGGAGGCATGGGTAGAAGCCCACTGGGCGCCGCGCCACCAAAAATAGATATCTTTCCATCAGTGAAACCATACATGGCAATTCCAGGCAGCTTGACTTCGCCGCCTTCGAAGTGCTCCCGGACACGTTCGTTCTCGGGAACTCCTTGAATGGAGAGCTTAGCAGCCAGTTGCTGCTTTTCGACATCGACCACCATTTCTTCCACGTCGTACTTCAGTCCCGCTGTTGCGGGCTGAATGACATTCACGAAGAAGGTACTCGTCTGTTCATGATCCAGCAGTAGGCCTCCCATCACGACCTCTTTGGCAAAGTGTTTGGCTACGTTGGTATGTATGCAGCGGGCGTTGATGTCGTGGATGTATCTCATATAAGCATTTTTGAGTTCAGCCGCCGACAATGGATTCTTCGAGGGCTTGGGAGTGAAGGTCGGCAAGGTCGATGCTCGGAGGTGGCGGCTTATCTCTGACTCGATCTGATGGAAGCGAGAGATCTTGCCATCTTCCACAAACAAGAGTATCGCATCCCAGACCTCGAACGTAGTCCCATCGGCATCTTGGGCAGTGGCGACCAGGCGGCCGGCCACTGACTTTGCGGCTGTGTCGGTTGTCAACCCGTCCATCCGAAGTTTGATGTCACCTCCCTCGGTCTTTTCGGCAATGCGGCAGGTAAACCGGTCCCTGGTTTCTCTTTGCCCATTGTAGATCACGAATGGCTGCACAAAGCCATGGATTTCGTCCCACTTTCTTTCATTGGCCGCGTCCAAAAAGGCCTGGAGTGTGGCAATGGCCGTTTGATCCGACATTCTTGTAGTGCAAAGAAATAAGCCGCCCGATGTGAGTGGGGGTGGGAGGAGTCTGCGTCTTGATGATGATATGTATTGGCAGTTTGTTGTCCTCTGCACCAATAGCCGTAATGATTTACGCGCAACGTTGTATCAGAAAGGTTCTCAAGATTTGTGTTTCAAAAGAACAAATGAAATGGAGCCTATTCATCGATAAGGCATATGGCTAAAGTTTGGCGTAGCGGAGAGTGGTATTTCTACTTCGATTTGTGAAATATACCAGGAATTAAATGAACCGTGGCAAAAAACGGGGAGTTCGACAAACCCTTACCCGACTGCTATTTCCTCGGACTCTCTGCTGGATCAAAATAAACTTTCGCGACATACATTTGAACATTGAAGCCACGCGTCGTAAACCCGTCAAGGATTTCGGGGATTTTGAAGGCTGTCGGAAACATCGGGGAAGCGGCGTTTTGCAGAGACTCCATTCCCGACTACTTATCTCGCATCCCCAATTATATTTCCAGCATGTGATTCCCATCAAGTTCAGTTCCTCGACAAGCCAAATTGCGGTAAACGTATCAAGTACGTCTTTGGAAAACTCCTTGGACTTCTTGTTAGGTGCACTTGGGGAGGTGCAGATTGCACTTCTCGCACGGAATCATCTACATTTACGATTGGAACGAACACAAATGCGGTCTTATGATCAATTCAAGGTGCACTCTCGAATAATTGGAACATGGACCCTGCCCTCCTGTTTCAGAGTCCAGATTCTTCTATAATTGAATTCCCCAAGCCAGTCTTCTTCCGCATAGCCGACATCGAATAGCTCCTGCTTCGGACACAACCTTGAAATCGTCACTTTTTCCTCGTTCACTGAGCATCAAGATGCTGCCTTCCTTTCAGTTGAGACGATTGGGTGCAAGTATTTCACGTCAGTTCGGCAAGCAATCAAAGATATCGTGTAGATTCTTTGAGTCAACGTTTCATGATGTGAGAGAAAATGAGACATTGATTCAGTTACAAAGCAGAAAGAACAAACGCCTATTGTGATTTTCTATGACCAATCTCCTTCAAACTCTACCTTCTCCCCCTTATCAATCCGGCCATACAATTCATGAAGTGACCATGGCTTGTAATTGTATCCCGGGGGAATGTTGGTGTTCTGAAACGGTGACCCGTCCACAAGGCTCTTCAATGCCTTGCCGTAATTGTCATAGGCGTATCTCTCGGGGTTATGAGCCCAGATCCATCGCCCATATTCCGGCTTGGGAGTAGCTGAGGCGCCGCCCACCTTTCTCAACGCGGGCTTCAGGAAATTGGTCTGATTGAGGAATCCTACAAGCTGGCAGCAGGAAACACGCTCGAACCTGCGGTGTCTGTTAGTGGGGTCATGACACAGGTAGCTAGCAACGTGGCTGGAAAATCCGACTTGCCTGAGTTTATTATGCGTCTTTGACCAAAGACCATTCTTCACACCCCCTAGCTGCAAGCAGGTCGCGACTGAGATTGCATCCTCGATGCCCTGAACTGCCCCGTTGCCGGATGAAGGCAAGAAGGTGTGTGCACTGTCACCAACTTGGACAACACGGCCGAGAGGCGAGGTCCAATTTGGCTGAGGGTCTCGCCACAGCAGTGCCCAGTCGATGATGCCATCCTCAGGAGCGGTTCTGATGAGTTTGTACAGGTACTCGGGAACATCCGGGAAGTTCTCCTTGAGGAAGTTCACCACATACTCGGGCGAGGCCTTGTTTGCCCACGACTCCTGCGAGGTTCCGTCGGTGTCCTTTAAACCCGTTCTCAGCAATGAAATATACATGAATAGTTAGAGATAGCTTACATTGTGCACTACGTGCCATTCGACGACATCCGGAGTGCGTAGTACCAGGATCTGGATGTCATCCCCAGTCCAGATCTGCAGCACCGCGCCTCCGTCATCGCGCAACGGGAACATGTTGTCGAGTTCAGGGTCAGAGCTGATGTGATCCACGTGATAGGCGGTCCGGAAAATGGAGTGCTTGCTGCCCATAGCCCGGATGTCGTGCCCGTTGATCAGCCTGTGGGACTTGGTACCAAGCCCATCCGCGGCGACGACGACGTCTGCGTCGGTCTTCGATCCATCCTCCAGTATGACGCCGGCCTTGTCCTCGTCTTCGAAGTATTCCACTACTTTTTGGCCGTACTTTACGTCGATGCCGAGGGCCAAGACCTGTCCGAGCAGCGCAGCATTGAACTTTGGGCGCGAGACTCGATACACTCGGTCCGCGGCTGGGTCGCCATCTTCAGTCACGGCTACCACCGCATCTTTCTTAAAACTGAAAGGCTGCGGACCAGCTACTCTCTCGCCAGTCACCTTGTGGAATGATATCCATGGGTCAGGAGCTGTCTTGAGAGCAGCGTCATACACCGAGGGCCAGGTCTTCTCTACGTGCCGCTCTGCGGAAGGGCCGAGCATGAAAGAGTCACCTGGGTTTTATCATGTCAATATAGACACATAGGCCTGGTGACGACCCCGGTCTGGTATGATTCTACTGACCTGCAGGGCTGGGTGCTGGAGTCCGGTCAATGACACGGGGATTGTGGCCCTTGCGCCAGCATTCCAGCGCGGTGTACAAGCCAGCTGGACCAGCTCCGACGATCAAGACAGATATCCCCGTCAGAAGATGTCGAGAAATTTTGGAGGTGTCCTCAAACTTGGGGGATGCTGTGATGTCCTTGAAGAAACTCATCGTTGGAAGGCGAGTCAATTGTTGTAAAGGCAAAATGCCAGAGATAATGGTATTGAGAAAGGGTGATCTGGGTTCGAAGTCAGAATGCTTGTGTTCCAGTGCGGGTTAACCATATCTTCGTTTGATTCTATCACATCTGTATATATATCAGCCTGGATTCGGCGTCGGATAAGACGTTTCCATCCGAAACCCGGCAGCTGAGACATGCGGCCCACCCGTCGCTTATTCCTTCAGTTACACAGGCACGCACCGCCTCATTCCTTCAGGCGCCAGAATGTAAGACGCGGACTAATCCACCCACTGCATGTCTTACGGCAGCTATGACACGAGTGAAAAAATCGAGCCACATCTTGTGAAGCGGACAATGGATACCTTTCTTTGGTTATGAATCCCGAAAATAATATCGGGGCGGGCCTTCCGACAAGACTCGGCTGAGTGGCAGGTCACAGTCTTGTTCGTGCTTCTAACTTCATGTTACGTTCCTCGCCGAAGGACCCAAAAGGACTAATTGAATGGTAACATTGAGGCGAGTCTTTCAACGTCGGGCGTTGAGATTGGGCGCTTGCGGCTTTCCCCTTTGACTCGATGGGCGAAGTTCGAGGGTTGTGTTTCTTGTTTTGAAGCAAGCCGAGGTCAAAATATGTGTACGGCGACCAACATGTCATTTTGCAGAATAGTCGGGCCCACGGTAGGAGCTACCATTATGTCTATCCCTCCGAAAAACATAATGTCATACGTTAGCACTTGATCATCATGCATCTCGCCACAGAAGTGTAAACACCTTCGGTCTGTTCTCCACGCTTCTAATCGACATGACCCAGTGCTTCTTTCCCAGTCTCTTCGGTGGTTTCAATTCAATATTCTTTTACCGGAAGCGGTAAGCCCGGGTAGTCATCCTTGACATTATCACGGGACACTCTTTGCTCTATGTCACCTTTCTCAAGCTGGCGCATCGGTCAATCCTCGCCTTTGATTGTCTCGGCCGGTGTCTACTAGCATATTGCAGTAGGTCACTCGCATTCCTACTCTACGGCATTATCTTGTACTCTCTAGACACTCAGCCCAAGTAGCCGCACCGATATCCCCTCAAGATGGCTGCTGACAGCAGTACCGATACCAGTAGTAGCGACTCCAGTAGTTCCGACTCAAGTAGCGCCGTCCCCCTGGGTGGTTATGCCCCAGGAGACAGCAATTACGACTTAATCAAGTTCGCCCTCCAGGCTACCTATGACTACTACGACTATTTCTGGAGAGGCGAGGGCCGCCGCTGGAATCTGTCTGACCGCAGACCCAGTTTTGTGGATTTGCCCGTGCCCAAAACAAGGACACGTCCCCCACGAGGCGCCAGACCTGGTCGAGACCAGCCTGTCCGGCAGTACCGAAAATTTGGGAGATTGGGGCTGCGGCAAGAACGCCCCGGGGCGCTAGCACAGGTCGAGGAGCAGATTCAGCAGGGATATTTCCCTGTGAGGGCTGCCTTGGATCCTCTCGACATCAGCATCTCCAAAATCCTCGGTTGGGGAGGCCAGGCGGTTGCTGTGCTCTGCGAGCTGCTCGGGGACGGTGGACAACGGGAGAAAGTGGTGGTCAAGTGCCAGAAGCCGGGGAGGTCAGATCTAGCGTCAGAAATCGCGCATATGGACGTGAGTACTCGCCTGTTCAATGAATTGGCGCGAAGCCAAAGATGTTCTGAATCTGTCTGATTATCGATACAGCGATTGTCCGGGGCACGACATATTGTTGGGAAGAGAGAATATGTGCCTCGACGTTTCAGGAACCCTCAAAATGATTCGGATCGGGGAATTGCAATCCAAGCCGGTATCTTGTCTCCAGAGGGTGAACCGTTGACCCGGAAAGACATATTTGCGATGGAGCTCATGCCTAACAACTCCCTCGAGAACTTGCTCAAAAAGGCTTCCAAAGCTGGCGTACATTTCAGGAACGGAGAGTTGTGGAAAATATTCCAATGTCGTAGGTTGCAATCACTGATGGTATATGATGGGTTGGCGTTGGAAGCTCACGCGCGTATTGACAACAACAGTCCTGAAAGCATGTGTTGCGCTCGCATACCCGGACAGCTGGGGAGGCGGTAACATGCACGATGAGACGGTCCCACGACGTGATGATGGCAGTCTTCTGCCTATCCAGAATGCCATAATCCATTTCGACATCAGCACGGATAATGGTAAACAGAACCAGTCCAAGTAACTCAAGTGCGTTTCTGGATCAAGCTAAAATCACCTCAGTCTTTATTGAAGATTTTGATACAACCCCTGGGCCCCTCAATCACGAAACTGTGCCTATTTTCAAGGTGACCGCACAAACTCTCTTGTTTCATATGTGACCTAATAGATTGGCTAGATCGGGGACTTGGGTCTCGCGGAGTCCTTTTCACAAGCTGATCGGGCAGACATGTAGGTAGAAGCTGTGTTTCGGGCGTAGTCTAGTCCCATTGACCTATCCCGGATACATAAAAGCTGAAAGTCCATGTAGGTTTACCATGGTAGGCCGGAGAAGGGTCGGAAAGTCTATCTGCTTCACGCCGGTCAGTAACAATCGAGATGTCATACTATCCAAACAACTAAACACACTGAAAACTTCACCACATAGGAACAATTTACTGATGACTGGAATCATTTGACCAATGCACCAATATCGGAAGGAGAGGGGACAGCTGGCAATTACGACTGGTGGACTAACATGTATGGCATTGGACTCGTAGGTGCCTCTGGGGCTATTCTCTCATCCGGACTAGGCCAGATCTAATGTCGTCTCAGATCATGTGGCAGCTGATTACGCAAACAATGACTGAGATGCCTCCACAACCTACGCGTTTGAGGTTGCCCGAGGCTGCAGGCGCTTCGGCGGAGGATTCCGAGACGTGGACTTATGGCGGCATGGTGCAGAATCCAGAGTTCGACCATTATGACAGCCAACTCAAGTACCTTGTCATGTGGTGTTTAGGTAAGATTTCTCGCAAGACCGGATCCGGGGCCCACTACCAGGGGCCGTCGGGTGCATGGAGTTGACACACGGCTGATCATCTTCAAGTGGACCAGCCTTCATTCAGACCTACCCTGACCGCGGCGCAAGATATGATCTCTGCAGCTCTTGCGAAAGATTGGATTGGTCTGGGAGATGATCATCCAAGCAGGACGTCCATAGAAAGTCTCCTGAGAGATCCACCCGCGTAGGTTCCGCCCCCGTTTGAGATTTAGACTCTCCGCCATTCCGGAATCCGCCACGGCTGATTCTGGTGGTGTGAGCTTTTTCTCTGCCTGCGACGCGCCATCTCCTCACACCCCCCGGCCCCCATTCGCTTGACTAATCTCTTTGGGCACAGAGCTTCTGCGACCGTCCGACCCAGATTGGATCAATCAATCCCCGGAGATTTGGGACTGCAGGCACTAACACTGCAGCCCGGCGGACCCGCCCCAAACCCTCCCGCGGCGCCGGCCCAAGATGTTCCAGACCGGGCATACAGTTGAACGTGAGTCACTAAGGGCTTGGCCGTGAGTCTGCCTAATTGGGCCTAATGCGGTGTACGGGCCTAGACTACCACCTAGCCTATGAAAATGTAAATTATAAATAAAAGTTTAAACCTATATATAAATAATATATATATAAGTTAAATATAGCGTATAATATAAAAGATAATTAAAGTATAATTAATATATAAATGATATTTAAATTTAATAAATATAAATAATTAAAGATAAAAGATTAGGTAAAGTAATAATTGAATTAAATATAATATATATTATATTTATTCCTAATTTATATATAATTTATATATAAATTATTATTATTTATAAATAACTTAATATAAAATATATATTAAGTTTTAATCTTATTTCCTTTTCTTTTTATTATATCTATTTTATAAATTAGCCCCTTCCTTTAAATAATATATTATAATTAATTTATATTAAAATTAATCCTTAATTAATTATTAAAAGATAGTGATTTTTTTAATATAGTTTTTATTTAATTTATATTTAATTTAGTTATACTTATTATTAAATATAAATTATATTAAAACCTTTAAGGTAAAATATATTTACCTACTTACCTTTACTTTAATATAAGTTTAAATTAATATTAAATATAAATTATTTTTAAATTATATATTATAATAACTTATTAATAATTATAAATTAAGTATATATTTAATTTATATTATATAACCTTCTTTCCCTTTATTTAATATATATTAAGTTTATATTATATTTTAACTTGATTTATATTTATTATTCCTTTAATAAAAGTTTAAATTAATTTTAAATATAAACCTAATTAATTAATATAGCTAACTTTATTTCCTACCCTTTTATATAAGTTATAAGCTTAATAGCTGCTATATAAACTTAATTTAGATTAAGTATATATATAATATATTAAAGGTTTAAATAGGATTATTAAAATTATCTTATTTATAATATTATTAAATATAAGTATTTACTTAATATATATTTAATTTATATTATATTTATATTAACTTTATATAAAGATCTAGCTTTATATTAACCTAAGTTTTATCCTTTTAAATAGGTAATATTTATTTAATTTAAATTTAAATCATATTAATATTAAGCTTAGCTAACTTTGCTAAGCTTATTACTTATAACATAGTTAATAGTTAATTTAAATCTATCTTTTAAAGTTAAAGTTTAAATTAATATTAAATAAACCTTATTACCTAGTATATCTTTGCTAACCCTAACGTTATTACCCTTATTACTAGTAGCATATAAGTATAAATTATATGATGTACCATAGGAGCTATTCATAGTATATAGCCTGTTAATTCACAGTATATTTAGATATCTACAGTGAATTCACTATAAATATAAGAATATACCGTAAATTCACCATAAATTCACTAGAAACTTATAGCTCTATATGAATTTATAGTGCATTTATTATATATTTACTTATATAGCCATTTCCTATGAATTTACTATAAATTCATAGGGTATTAATTTATAACTTTTCCTATTATATAATAGCTATAACTATATACCTTAGCTATATATATTCTGCTATTTTACCTTAGATTAGGGAGTAGGCTTATTATTAATAAGTTAATGCTGCCTTATTATATAGCTTTAAATGTAAAATACCTATATATTTATAGTTTATTATATAGCATTGTTATCTAACTTTATGGAATACTTAAATATTAGCGTTTAGATATACCTAAATATAAAATACCTATATTCTTATAATTTAATATAGTGGCGTTATTATTTAACTCTATAGAATATTTAAATATTAATATTTAGATATATTTAGGAAGTAATATACCTTAGATTTATAGTTTCTATTATCTTTCTTATTAAAATCAACTGATTTTTAACCTATTTATTAAATATAAGTACTATTCTATCTTTAGGCTGCGCTTAAGTATCACTCCTTAAACCTTGCTAATTAAACCTTTAAGGAGGATCGCAATTTATTATAATTAGCTGCTAGATTTATTAGTTGGTAAACCCTTTATAAGTAATATATTATAATATATAACTTATTAAGAGATTTATAATAATAGCTAAAGGTAGTATTAAATTAGATATAATTTAAGGAAAATGCCTTTATACTATCTAGTTAATAGCAGGAAGGATAGTTAATTATTAGATTTATATCCTTATTATTTAATTAGAAAGTAAAGAATTATTAATTTATTAAAGAATATAGTTATTATTATTAATATTATCAACTTATTACTAATAATGATCCATTTATTTAAAACATTATATTTAATAAATTATAACCCTTATAATTATTATCTAGATATTAAGAATTTTAGTAAGAAATTAATGTAGCCTTAATAGCTATTAATTATAAAATTATTATTAAATAATATTTTAACCTTTAAGGCAATATTAAATTTAACCCTTTTATATATAATTTATAAAACCCCTAGGCTATAATATCTAGTAATTAAGGTAAGAGCTTTAAGGTATATAAAGAAAGGGGGATTATCTTAAACCCTTAATCTTTATAGGAATTAACTATAGAACTTAAAATATTTTATTTAACCTACCTCACCCTAAATCCATTAGACTTAATTATAAATATCAATATTTAAGTCTTATACTAAGGAATTTTAATATAAGGGTATTTCTTTTTTAATAATCTTTAAAGATTAATAAAAGACTTCCTTTAATCTAAATATATTATAAATTATCTTAATAATCTACCTCTAAACTAATAAGCTATTATATAAATCCTATTCTTAAAAGCCTTTAAAGCTAGGTAAGTATACTCCCTAATAGCTAAGCATAATACCTACTAAAAAGATATTCTTTATTACCCCTACCCTAATTTATTTATATAAGGTAGGTAGGGCTAAGAAGCTTCCTAATTATATTAAGAACCCTATTATATAATATCCACTACTTATCCTAAAGATTATAATTAAATTAACTATTAAAGCTAATATAAGATTAATAATAATTATATATATAACCTTAATTAAGATAATTAAAATCAAGGATTAATTATATATAGCTAAAGGCCCTTAATATTATCAAAACCCCTTAATAATAATAAAGACTTAACTAAACTTTTAGCCTTTTAATAAGATTAAGATTAGAAAGATACTATTATTAGATGGTTTAAACTATATAAAAACTAGAATGATTATACTAAGCTTATCTATATATCCTAAGTTAATGGGAAAATTATAATATAGAAAGATCTATAAGGCTTTATTAATAGATATAAGCTTTATATTACTAAAGTTTTTAGCTATAAGCATTAGCTATATTAAAATCTACTTATAAGCCTCTTAGGCATTACTTATCTATAATTTTAAACTATATTAATAAGCTATAAATGATTATCTTTAACCATAGGCTATGATAAGTAATTTCATTAGAAGAAATACCTTTTAAATAACTTTAATATATTAAGAGATATAGTGGAAATATTACTAAATTAATAGCGCTATAGCTAAATTAATATATATAATAATCAAAATATCTAGGAATATACCTAATGAGTTTATAAGTTTATACTTTTAATTAAGCAACTAGTAATATTTATAACTTAAAATATATAAAATAGTATTAATAAGGCCTTAATTATTTTATATTTTAATTAATTATTAATAGGCTATAATTTATATAGGTTAGAGATTTACCTATAGAATAAATAGGAAACTTAATACTTAGGAGAGAAGGATTATATAAAACTCTAGACCTAATAATTTAAACCTAAGCCAGCTTTATAAATAATAGCTTATAAATTAATGGATTTATAAATTATACTACTGATTTATATTTATATCCCCTTTAACTTATATAAAGCAATAATAAGATTAATTATTATATAACTTTTATAACTTATAAGTAGACTTAGAGTATATATGCTAAATAATATATATTAACATATAAGCTAAGAATAAAGATAGAAGTTATAAGAAGCATAAAGGGCTATATATAAATATAATATATTAGCTTACTCTCTATTAAAACTCTTAATTAATATATTTAATTCCACTAAGATAATAGGAAAGCCCTAATATATATATTTAAATCTAATGCTTTAATTAAATAAATACTTTAATAAGTAAGATAATTATAATAATATTATAAATTATATTATATAAGCCTTTAATATTAATAATAAAAGCTTTTAATATAATATATCCTAAGAAATTAAATTAAAGTAGGAAGGGTATTACTTTATTAATAAAAAACTTAAAATATAAAAGGAGATTAACTAGCTCCTTAAGGATATAATAGAATATAAAGAATTAATTAAGCTATTAGATAATAAGCTGCTAAAAGGTATTAAAGAAAGATATTATCTCTTAAAAGATATATACTTATTTATTTTTAACTATTTAAGGAAACTATTTATAGCTTTAAACGCCAGATTATATATAAATTAATATATATATCATATACTTAAACTTATTTATTATAATTATTATACTAACTTTTAAAAAGATAAGGCATATTATTAATATATAATTTATTATAATACTATATCTAATAGGCTATATTTAAAATACCCTTTATAAGCTAAATTATTCCTTTAAATAAGTAAACCACCTTAAGTTTTATTAATTAAGAGCTATAAATATACTTATATCTATATATAAACCAAAGGATCCTAGGAAGAAATAATATTCACTATATATTATAATATTAAAGCTTTATAATATATAATATCACTATTAATCTTAAAACTTATCCTAAATATTAATATTAATTAAAAGGCTATTATAAGTATTAAAGGTATAAGCAGAATTATAATAAAAGGATAAGCTAAGTTTAATATATATCATTAGGCTACTATTAATAACCATCTTATAATAATTACTATTAAAATTAAAGCTTAAATTATAAACAACCTTTATATAGGGCTGTTAATTAAATAAGAATTTATAATGCCTTATAAAATAAATATATTAAATTTAACTAATAAAATTTTATTTAATTACTTTAAGGGAGCTATTATTAATATTACAATCTTCTTAAAGATCCTAAAATATACTTATATAATAAAAGCTATAATAAATATTATAGTTTTACTAATATCCTATTATTTATTATCTATTATATCTCTTTTATAAGAAAAAATATTACCTTCTTATTTCAGCTTAAATAAAAAGGCTAAGTTAACTGCTTAATAAGTTATTAAAATATTAATATTATAACTATTAATTAATTTTCATACCCTTTATATATTAAATATAATATTATAATACATACCTTAATATTATATGCCCTTAAGTATATATACTCTTATAATTAAAAACTTAGGATAAATACTTTATAAATTATATATTTAAATAAAGAATAATTATAAATTATAAACTTATTTATATCCTTTAACTTAATTATATTTCTTAATATTATAAATTAATTACAACTTAATATTAATATAGCTTACTTTTTTAGCTTATATAACCTTAACTTAGATAAATCACCTAACTTAAAGGAATTAAAGCTATAAAAATATCTATACCTTAATAATAAATTAAATATTAATAAAATTAAAAACTTATTTAAGGCTTAACTTAATAATAAAGTCTATATATATCATAACTCCTTATAATTTATCTTTAAAGCTAATACCTTAATAAAGGAGTATAAAGGGATCTTTAAAGATATTAAACTTATAAACTTATTAAGGATATATTAAATAAAGATCCTTTTAATTAAAGGCTAATATAATTAAAAAATTAGGAAATAACTATATTACTTTAGCGAAAAAGATTATAGGATTATTAATAATATAATAACTAACCTTTATAAAAAGGGTAAAGTTAAATAAATATATAAATCTATATTATTTAAATCCCTAATATTTATAATATAATGCGTTATTAATAAATAAAGGAAGGGCTATATAGTTATAAACTTATAAGCCCTAAATAAAGTTACTATATTAAATGCTTATTTATTACCATTATAATCTAAAATAATATAAAAGATTTAAGATAAGAAATACCTATTTATAATTAATACTAGCTTATTCTTCTATTAATTCCTAATATATCTACCTTATTAAGATTAATTTATAATAGTTAATTATTATAAATAGGAATGATTTAAAGTAATAATTATAAGCTTTAAGAACTTCCTTACCTATATATAATATTATATAGATCATTTATTATAACCACTATAATCCTTTATAGCTATATTTATAAATAATATAATTATCTTTTTAAATATAGCTGCTAATTATCTTTAATATTTATATATTATCTTTAAGTTATTTATTAATTAAAATATCTTACTTTCCCTTAAAAAATCATTCTTTAGATATTTATTTATAAACCTCTTAAGATTTAAGGTTAATAATCTTAGGCTTTATAATATCATAAACTAAATAAAAACCTTCTATAAATTCCAATTCCTTATTACTCTTTAACAGCTTAAAAAGTTTATAGGCCTTATAAGATACTTATAATACTTAATTCTTTAATATAACTAAAAGATTAATCTATTATAATAATGGAAAACTAAAATGCTATTTATTATATAGATAAAAGGTAAGCTATCCTAAGGTAATACTTAAAAGCAATATATTAAATAAGCTAACTTTAATTTAATTATTAAAGAACTTTAGATATTTATAAATTTAAAGATAACTTTAATTAAAGAGAATACCTTATTTCACTATAACCCTTATTAAATATTATTTATCCAACTTAATATATTAAAAGAGGTTAAATTCTTTAAAATAATATTCTAATTAGCTGATAAGTAAAAATAAAATAATAAATTATTAATTCCATAATCTTAAATATAGCTAATTACCTACCTTAATAAAATAATTAATTTTATAAAAAGGAAATATTAGCTAATAAAGCTTAAGGTAGCTTACCTAATATAGCTAATAAGGAAACTTTAGATAATCATTAGTTCTAGCCGTATTTAATTAATAAATATCCTTACTAACTACTTAGCTATTATTAATATTATTAATTAAATATCTATAAAAACTATAAATAAGATAAAGATAAACCTAAAATTAATATTAACTTTAAAGTTCCTTAATTAATATTAGCTAAGTATTTATTATATTTTAAGGAATATAAATATTATTATTAATATATTATTATAATTCCTAATATATTAAGAACCTATAAAGGATAAGGGAGTACTTACTAAGCTATATAACTACGCCCTTTATCTAATAACTAAAATAAAAATAGATAAAAACTTTTATAAGATTATATTAAATAGTTATTTAATATATAAGAGATGGTTAATTATAATTAATTAGCTATAAAACCTAAACCTTAAGGCGGATCTGCCTTTTAAGATAGATAAAGATGAGTTACTTTACTTTAAGGAATATAATAATAAAAGATAGCTATATATATTATATAAAACTACTATTATTCTAATCACTAAAACTTATAATTTAAAATATTACTTTAAGAAAACTAAAGTTTATTAAAACCTGATCTTATAATATATTATAAATAAATGCTATAAATGAGTTTATAAGTATATTTAGAACTATTAAATCTATTAAAAGAATTAAAATAATAATTAATAACCATTTAAGGAGCTTTAATTAATCTTATTACCAGTATAAGCCTTTTATATTATCACTATAAATTTCATAATAGGCTTATTAAATATACTTATAATATAAATGATATAGGAATTAGATATAGCACCTTTTTTTAATATATTTTTAATAATCATTAATAAGTTCTCTAAAGCTAAGCTTATTATCCTAAAAAATATTATCTATATAGCTAAAGATTAAGCTAGAATCGTACTTAAGATCCTTTATTTAGCGAATTAAGGTATTTTAAAGTATATTATATTAAATTAAGATTATAAATTCTTATTTGAATTTTAATAAAGCTTATAGGAATCCCTTAATATTAAATTCCTCTTCTTTATAATATGATATTTATAAATAAATAGCTAATTTAAAGTGAAGAACTATATAATTAAAGTCGCTATCTATATATAAGTAGTTATAAACCCAACTTATAAATAAATAGATATTATATTAACTTTTTAATTTAACCTAAGAAATACCTATAATAAAGCTATTAAGTATTTAGCTAATTAAATATTATATAACTTTAACTTAATAAGGTTAACAGCGATTATAAATATTATTATTATAGAATTCCGTTATATATATTAAGAGGAAGCTTAACTTTCCATTATTAAGGCCTAAATATTTACTAAGTAGTATTATAATAAAAGCTACTACTAAATATACTTAAATTTAAATAACTAAATATATCTAAACCTTAACTATAACTATAACCTTTTAAATAAACCTCTTTATAAGTTCTTAAAATAATAAACTAGCTTATTCCTTATTAAAAACAAAGTTAGCAAGCTAATATACTAACTAAAGCTACTACTTAATATAAATTAATACTTAATGATATTAATAACATAATTAATATCAGCAAAGATATTGCTTTTTAATTTATATAGCTATAATTAAGAAATAAAAGGTGAAGTTAAAGTTAAAGATAATATAAAAGGCTTAAAAATATTTAAATATTATAAAATTAGCTATATGATTTAAAGAAGGGATTATTAATAAGGCTAAGAAAAGGTAATTATTAAATATTTAATTAAATAGGTAGGCTATCCTAATTATTATAATATATAGATACCTAAGGAATATCTAAAAGTAGATTAATTAATAAAGGATTTTAAAATAAGGTATATAAAGATAAAGGTATTATATTATAACCTATTTTTAAAGGAGGATAAGGAATCTTGCTTATTTAAGCTAGATAAGCTATTTAATCCTCCTTAAAAAAGGGGATAGCTTAAAGGAATTAAAAGTAATATAATATATAATGAATAAGGTATAAATATATTGCTATAGCTATAAACTTAAAGGCTTATAATATTATATAATTAAGTAGATAAGTAAATATTAAAATATATAAATTTATAATAAATATATTATATATTATACTTAATTATACTACTAATATATATAATTATATTACTTAATTTTATTTATTATATATTTATTATATTATCCTATTAATCTAACCTAAGTTATTATTACTATTTATTAAATATTTAAAGTTATTTATATTCATTTTATTATATTACTTAGCTACCTACCATCCATCCTTATATCACTTATCTATATTACTTTATTTAATAACCTATATATATATTACTTTTCTATATATTACTTTATTATATATTACTGCTTATATATCTTATTATAATATCTTAAGTAAGTTTATTAAATATACTCAACTTTTATATTATATTATACCTTATAGGTTAAGACTTAAATTATATCTTCCTATAATAAAGCAAAACTATTAAGTATTACTATTAAGTTACTAACTTATATAAGGTGAGAAAGCTTTTATTTAATGGATATTATTAAGCTATATATCTTTATAAAAGAGAGATAGCTATTGCTAATTATATATATATTATTTCCACTTAATATAATTCCCTCCTTACTTAATAAAATAATGATTATATTACTTTCTACTAAGCTTTTTATAATAAAGGCTATAATAACCTACCTATATAAAAGGTTGAATATAATATTTATATATTATATAATATTCTATTATTATATTTAATAGGTATACTCATCTTATAACCAAAAGCCTATATTTACCTTATAATATTCCTTATCTTAATATAAATTAATTACAATAGCTTATTATATTAAGGCTAGGATTTAAATAAAGATATTTAATAGGGAAAGTAATAGCTTAAAAACTTTAAGCTAATTATAAATAATTTATAAGAATATATATATAAAGCTTTTATAAATAGTAACCTATTAAGCCTATATTTATATAATCCACTACTTAATATATATCTATAAGGTATTCTAAGATAGCACTTTTATTATTATATTATAAATAATATAGCTTCCTAGCCTTATAATAAATATAGATAATTCACATCTAATATAAAAAATTAGATCTTCTTAATTAATAAAGAGGTTAATGCTATATAATTTTCTATAACTACCCTTATATTCTTATCTAAAAATATTAATATTATTTTTAAGACTTAAATTATTAATATAAAGAAATATAAGTAGATTATAATTAACCTTATTAAGAAAGTTAATAATATAATTAATTCCTTATAATAAAAGATCCCATCTTAAGTATTAAAGCGCTTATAGCTTACCTTAGCTAGCTATAAGCAATAGGTCCTTATTAATTTCATTAACTTAAAGGAATAATATATTTATAAGGATGCATTAAAGTTTAAGCTTAAAGATAACCTATTTATATCTTTACCTAAAAAGGCTATCATATCTATCGTTTTTAATAAGGCTAATCTAACCTTTATTATTATTACCACTAAGAAATAAAATTATTATAAAGAAACTATTAACTTCTTTAGTTAATTTATTAATATAAAGATTATAAAATATATTAATTACAATACCTTATAGCATATCTAATAATATAATAAAGCTATTATCCTTAATATCATTATCATTATCTAAAATTTATATATTATTATCTCCTACCTTAAGGTAATTAATAACTTTTATACTTTTATACCTATTATTTATATTAATAATATCATCTAGATAATTAATATTATTTAAATATTTAATAAAGACTATTTATTTATCACCCTGCTTATTAACTTTATTCTTATTACCTTATTATAAATAAATCTTAACTTTAGCTTAATTATTAAAGTATATAATAGTATTATTATAATAAATAAGCCTATAATTATTAAGACCTAATAAAATAAATATAGATTTAATATCACCTATAATTATTTTAATACTCTTTATTATTATATCACTAGCCTAATAAATTATATTATAGAATATAGCTTTATTAAGTATTATATACTTAAATAAATAAAGATTTATTAACTAGTAGCTATTATTATAAATAAAACTATGGTTAAGTTTTAAGGTAATATCTTAGATAATAAGGCCTGATATAAATAGGTATAAAGCTATATTAATAATATTTAAACTTATTTTACCTTTATTATTATTTCCATTTTACTTTTAGCCTATTATAATTATTATTACCTTTATTTTATTATTATTATTATTTTATACTTAGCTTATTATAACCTTATAGATTTTTTATATTTATTTATTATTATGATATACCCTTTTATTATTATATTATAATATCTTAAATAGCCCCTTACTTATTTATCTAATATTTATTTAAAATAATAGTTAAAGATAACTAGCTATATTAATAAATTTTTAATAAGTAATATAATTAATTTAAATTATAACTATAATAAATATATACCATGCTATATTAAGCGTATTACTTAATAATAGCTATATATCTACCCTAGCTGCTATTATTATAGCTGGAGGTTAAGCTTTTAAATTAAGCTATTACCACTATTATTATTATTAATATTATTAATATAAAGTTTAATTCCTAATTTATAGCTATTATTATTATTATTACTATTATTATAGCTAAGAGTTTAACTTTTAATTTATAGCTATCACTACCATTGCTATTAATACCACTAAATGTAAAATCTAACTTTTAATTTATAATTACCACTACTATTATTACTGCCCTTATAGCTAAGAATCCAACTCTTAATTTATTATTATCGCTATTATTGCTGCTATTATAATTAGGAATTTAACTTTTAATTTATAATTACCACTACCATTATTATTAATACTGCTAAGCGCGAAATTTAACTTTCAATTTATAATTATCACTATTATTACCACCACCTTTATAGCTAGGAGTTTAACTCCTAATTTATCACTATTATTATTACCGTTATTATTATAATTAGGAGTTTAACTTTTAATTTATAATTATTGCTATCATTACTATTAATATCGCTAAGCACGAAGTCTAACTTTTAATTTATAGCTATCACTGCTATTACCACCGCCCTTATAGCTAAGAGTTTAACTCTTAATTTATCATTGCCACTATTGCCACCGCCACTATGGTTAGGAGTCTAACTTTTAATTTATCGCTATTATTACCGCCGCTATTAATACCACTAGGGGTGAAGTTTAATTTCCAGTTTATAGCCACTACCATTATTATTAAAATATATATAATCTTTATTATAATTTTAATATCTATTTAAAAGCGGATATTTCTTTAATAAGGGGGGGTAATTAATATATTATAAGAGCTATTTATAATATATAGCCCATTAATTTACGATATATTTAGATATCTATGGTAAATTTATTATAAATATAAGAATATATTATGAATTTACTATGAATTTATTGGAAACTTATAACTTTATATAAATTCATAATGTATTCACTATATATTTACTTATATAGCTATTTCCCATGAATTCATTATAAATTTATAGGGTATTAATTTATAACTTTTCCCACCATTATGCTTGAATTTTATATAGAATAGACTTATATTAAGTTGAAATAGCTGCTTAATTGATGATGGAAATAATATCCTTTATAGTATTATTTATAATATTTTAATTATTATTTATTTTAATCTAGTTTAAATTATATATAAGTTAAAAGCTTATATTATAATAAATAAATTACTATATATTTAATAAATATTTAGCTTAAAATGAATTTTAATATAGTTTATTCTTTTATAAATTTAAGTTTAAATTAAGAGTAAATAGTTATCCCTTATTTTTTTAATAACTCTAGCCTTTATCCCTAGGATGTTATTATAACTTCTAAGTAATATATATTTATATTATATTTAGATTAAATTTAAACTAATAATAAATATAATAGCTTTTAATATTAAGTATTTAAAGGTAGCTAAAAGGATATAGTATTTATTAAAAAGCTTAAGTAAATATTTAGATTTAATATTAATTAAATTTAAATTAATATTATATTAAAAACCTTCTTAATATTTTAATTATTTAAGTTATTTTATACTTAGAATATCTTATATAAATTAAGTTTAAACTTAGCTTATATTAAGTATTAATTAATAATAAATAAGGAAATTAATATTAATTTTAATAAAGATTATTAAGGAATTAAGTTCCTTTATTAATTTATATATACCTAATATATATTAAATTTATATTATATATATATTAATAATAAATAAAATACTACTCTTAAAAAGGATTTATCCTAACCCTTTTCTTTTAATAAGGTAAGTTTAAATTATTATAATTTATATTTAATTTATATTGATAATTTATTTAATATAAGTATTTTAATATAAAAGATGCCTTTAAGGTTAATAAGTATACTTAGCTTAAATATAGCTTAGATTTAATTTAAATTAAATATATATAGCTCCTTTTAAAAAGCTAGCTTATATTAAGAAGTTAGTAGCTTAAAGTAGCCGCTATAGCGCTAAAACCCATTATATATAAATATAATTTAAATTATATTTAAATTAAATATTAACTTAGTTTAATAAAGGGTAACCCTATTAATCTTAATATTTTTTAAATTAGGTTTATATCTCTCCCTTTTAAGTTTTAATTAAGATATTTAAGCTAGGTTTATACCTTTTCCCCCTAGGTTTTAATTAAGATATTTAAATTAGGTTTATATTAATTATTAAGTTTATATTATTATCTTAACTTAAGTTTATATTAAGTATAAGTTAGGTTTTAATTAATTTAGGAAATTATTTTATGCTACTATATTTAATATAATATTAATTAATATATAGTTTATATTATATTAATTTTTGGTTATAATTATTTTTAGGTTTATATTAGGTTTTAATTTAGTTTTTATTTATCTTTTAATTTAGTTTTAATTTAATTTAAGTTTATATTATTAAAAAAAATTTTATAGCTTTTAAAAGTTGAATTAAGTTTAGTCTTAGTTTAGATTAAGTTTAAATTAATTTATAATCCCTTGCTTTACTTACCTATCTTTCTATGATATATTTGGATTTTATATAAACCTGGTTTTATATAGCCTTATTTATTGATTTTATTATAGCGGCCTAGATTTGAATTAAGTTTAGATTGGTATTATTATAATGATATATTTAAACTTAGTTTTATATAGCCTTTTTTATTAATTCTATTATAGCAGCCTGGATTTAAATTAAGTTTGGATTGATATTATCATAATGATATATTTAAATTATATATAAGCCTTTTCATTATTTTTACTTAGTTTATATTATATATTAATATTCCTCTCTATATAATTTAATATATTTATATTTAAATAAAGTTTATATTATTTATCGCTTTTTTTACTTTTTATTAATTTATATAAAGTTTATATTATTTATTATATTTCCTTAACCTTGAATATTATCTTATTTAATTAATTTATATATTATTTATATTATCTGAATTCTTAATATCTAAGTATCTTATAGCGCTGAATTTAAATATAGTTTTAATAGATTAATAGATTAGCTTATGCTTATAGGTTTTAATATAATTTATATTAATTAATATTAGCTTAATCCTTATTTATAATAAATTCTAACTTGTAATAAATTTTAATACGGTTTATATTATTTAATATTAATTTAATCCTCACTTATAATAAATTCCAACCTATAATAAGTTTTAATATAATTTATACCATTTAATATCAACTTAATCCTATCTATAATAAATTCTAATATAATTTATATTATTTAATATTAATTTAATCCTTACTTATAATAAGTTTCAACCTATAATAAATTTTAATATAGTTTATATTATTTAATATTAACTTAATCCTTATTTATAATAAATTCTAACTTATAATAAGTTTTAATATAATTTATACCATCTAATATTAACTTAATCCTTATCTATAAGTTTTAATATAATTTATATTATTTAATATCAACTTAATCTTTATCTATAAATTCCAATATGGTTTATATTATTCAATATCAACTTAATCCTTATCTATAAATTCCAATATAATTTACACTATTTAATATCAACCTAATCCTTATCTATAAGTTTTAATATAGTTTATATTATTTAATATTAACCTAATCCTTATTTATAAGTTTTAATGTGGTTTATATTATTTAATATTAACCTAATCCTCACCTATAAGTTTTAATATAGTTTATATTATCTAATATTTAATTCTAAGGTTAATATAGCTTTTATTAGAAATATAGTTTATATTAAGAGTAAATTAAATAATATATTTAAGCAGGCTATTTTAGAAACTTAATTGGTATTTATTATAAATATATATAATTTATATTTAATTTAAATATAGTTTATTAAATATATAAACTTAGATTTATAGCTCCTTATTAACCTTAGTTAAATTTAATTATTTAAAAATAAAGAAGGTATGCTTAATTTATTTAAATATAGATTAATCTTAATTAATATTAAGTATAAATCCTAAAGTATTTAATAATGAAAGCTTTTAATAACTTTATAATTATATTATTTATAAATCTTTCCCTTTTATATATTTATATTAAATTTTAATTTTATTTAAATTAAAATATTTTTATTATTTAAATAAAGGCTTAAAGCTTATCTAGCTAAATATAGCCCCTTATATATATAAAGATATATATATATATACTTATCTTAAATTAAGTTTAAGTTAATTATATTAATTATATAATATCTTTAAATAATTAAGATATGCTAAATAACGATATAATCTTATATAGCTTTATTTTATTAAATATAAAGGAGGTTTAAATATTCTTTAAATTATATTTAAATTAATAACTAAATATATCTAGTTTATATATTATTTCTTATATGCTTATATAATATAAAGTAAGTTTGCTTTTATTTTTATTATAGAGTAAATTATATTTAAATTAATATTGTTTTTTATTTAATCTTATTATTTATTACCCTTAGGTTTTATAAAACTAGACTTAATTTTGATTAAATATTATCATTTTTAATATATAAATTTATTAATTAATATATATTTTATATTATTTTTTTTATTATTATTTTTAATTTTTTTTTATAATATAATAATAATATATATTATTTTAAGTAGCTTTTATTATTAATGCTTTTATTATAAGCTTATATGTCTTATTGGTATTTGCTTTGGAATAATATTTATTTAGCTATAGATTTAAGTATAAGTTTTATATATATATAGATTAGGTTTATATAATAGTTAAATAATAATAAGGATAATAGCTTAATATAGCTATAGGTAAGGGAGTTAGGGTATAAATAATATATAAATTGAATTTATTTTATATAAAAGGGATTTATAACCTTTAAAAGTTTAATTAAGTTTAATTTTACTTTAAATTAAGTTTAGTTTTATTTATAATTTCTTTATATTATTTAAGAAATTATTTAAGTTTATATAAAGTATAAGCTTAACTTAAATATTAATATAAAAGAAAGGATTATATATATATTTAGTGTAAATCCAGCTAGATTAAGTAACATATTATCTTTTATAAGAAATAATAAAAGTTTCAACTTAATATAAATGTACCTAAATTTATTAATATATTATATTATAAGTATAAACTTAATGTAAATTTAATTATATTAAATTATCTTTATTAAAGAATATTATAAGTGAAAACTTAATATAAATTAAACTTAATTTATTTAAAATATTTCCCTCTTTATTTCTTTATTATTTATAATGGCTATTGATACTTTTTATTAAGTTTAAATTAAGTTTGATTTTCTTTATTAAGTATGTTTAAGGAATTAAATTAGCTTTTTTTATTAAGCTATTTTTTTATAGTTTAAATTAAGTAATAATATGGTTTGGTTTTCTATATAGGCGTTATATTTTAAGGAAATGTTAATAAAGGTTTATATTTTATTTAAATATAATATATTTAAGTTTATAATATTTTCTTTTTAATTTATATAAAGTGTATATTTATTATATTCTTATATCTAAGTTGGAGGTTCTTAATATTATTCTCCTTTTAGTATATTTTATGCTTTAAGGTTTGTTCCTTATATAGATTTTATATAATTTTTGATTAAATGTTGTTATTAAGTTGTTTAATATTTAAACTTAGTTTAAGCTTATTATTTAGTTCTTTTATCTTTATAAAATATATATTGTTTATATTTTATTTAAATAATATCTTATTTGAAATTATATAAGGATATTATATACCCTTAAGTTTAGTTTTAGATTAAATTAGATAAGTAGAATGGATTTAGTTTTTATTTAGTATAAACGCTTAATTAAATATAAGATGAGATAGATATCCTTTCTTATATATTACTTCCTTTGCTTATTTAAGTTTAGCTTAAACTTAATTTATATTTATTTAAATAGATATAGATATTATATTTTTATTCTCTATTTTAAGTTTAGCTTCTTATTTAGGCTTAGCTTAAACTTTATTTAAACCCTTTAATATAGGTATATATTCCTTTTATTAAGTTAGCTGTAAAGTAGTAAATTAATTTAGGTTTAAATAATATTTATATTTTTTAAATAGAATTAGGATTATTAAATATAGTGGTATTAAAGTAGGTTAAGATATATTAATGAATAGGTTTAGATTAAGTATATATATAGTTTATATCTTAATTAGATAGAGTATTAATAGGTGCTTTTCTATTTAAGCTTAAGAGTATTTCTTATATATACTTAATATAAGTAATATTTATATAATGTTTATATTTATTGGATATTTAGGTATATCTTTATTATTAATTAGAATATATATTAATTAATAATTAAGATATTAAAAGCATTAAGTATATATTAAGATAAAATATAATATAGATAATAATTTATTTTTTAAGGAAAAAGTTTAAGATTTTAGGCTATTTACTTTATAATATGAAAAGGAATTTTATATTATAAAGACTTAGTTTAAATATAAAGTAATTATAATTTAGATTATATACTGAAATGCTTTTAAATGATATTCCTATAATAAAACACCCTTTTTCCTTTAATATAGCATTGCTATATAAATTAAGTTTATATTTTAAGTAAATATATAATTAAATGCTTACCTATAATAATATGTATTTTATATAAATAATATTAATATTAAAAGGTATTAATTTATATTTAAGATAATTATAAATTAAATTAAGTTTATATTTATTAATGATTTTATTAAAAAGACTTACTTATAAATCTGCTTACTTATAGTATTATATATATAACTATATAAAGATTAAATTTAATATATATTTAGTATTAATATATATCTTATATTATTAGTATAGCTAGGTTGATAATAATTGGTAATTAGAGATAATATTTTATAATAAATTTTATTTAAAGTTAATTTATATTTATATTAAATAGAATAAAAACTCATTATTTAATGCTATTAGGTTAGAGATATATATATTAAGTGTTATACCTAGATTAGGTATAAAAAAGGCTTAATAATATAGCTATATTGAAATTTATATAAAGATTTTATAGCCTTTATTTCGATTAATTTAAGCTATTTAGTAATTTTATCTTAATAAATAAAGGAAAGCTAATTTAGCAGTTTTAAAGAAGAAGGGTTAAAATATATAAACTATTTATCTTTTAATATAAAATCTAATTTAAATATAATATAAATTTAATTTACGCTAAGAATATTTATTAATAATAAAAAGGAGTAAAAGTGCTTTATTTACTTTAAGATTAAATATAATATAATTAAAGTTAAAATAATAAGAGGAATTAAATAGATAATAGCTTAGGTTAAAAATTAATTTAAAAGTAATTTAAATATAATTTTTATATAATTTAATAAATACTAATAAAGTATAAATCCTATCTAAATAAAGTTTAGATTATCTATAAGGTAAGGGCTTAAGAGTAATAAAATATTAATATATAAAGTTTATCTAGGGTATAAATAGGGATTAAGCCTATTATACCTTAGGTTATTAAGATATATACTTAAAATGCATTCTAATAATATATTTAAAGTTAATTTAAATTAATTTAATATAAGGATATTATTAAATTACTATTCTTTAATATTATAATATTAATATAGAGATATAATTTAATCTAGGATTAAATTTATAAGGGTTAAAGCTTAATTTAATTATTACTTACTTTTAAAAAAATATAATGATTAATAGATATTTAATTTAGATATAATTTAAATATATAATATTTTTAGCTGCCTTTTATTCTTTTTAATATAAACCTTATATAAGGTAATAATATATAAGGAGTTAATACTTAATTTAAATACTTTTTTAATATTTTATAAGGTTATATATAGGTTAAAATATAGCTATAAATTAAAATATAATTAAAATTCTATTTATATTAGATATAAAGATCTTTTATAGAAAATCCTCTCTTATTATTTAACCTTTTACTACTTTATCATTTCACTTATCAATTTTAACTAAGTTTCAACTCAATATATATATTAATTACATTACTTTTAATTATATATATCAGTTATTATATCTATATAAGATTTATATTTATTTTTAATACCAATTAAATAATAATTATATAAGCCTATTAACCTTATATATCAAAAGTAGATCCTTAAGGATATTTATTATATTTAATTTTAACCCTTATAATTATTTAAATCTATATTAAGTTTTAATAGAGATAATTTTAAGTATAAATAAAGAATAAACTTATTTAATGATTTAAGAAATAAATCTTATTTACTCTTATCTAATATAAGAAAATAATATTAATTATAATTTAATTTATATTGATTTTAAATATAATTTAAGTTAAGCTTATTTTTTAAATATATTATTAATAATTCAATAAGGGATATAATATTAATATATTAAATAAGAGATTTACCTATTATTTTAATTTATCTATTAATTAATATAAATGGAATTTATATTTATATTATACTTAATTTAGATTAAATCATTATAATTATATTAAAATTAAAAAGTTTATTTAATAAGCAGCTTATTAGAAAGGAATTTAAATAAGTATTTTTAATAATATATAAGTTAATAATTTCAATTATAAGTTAGGTATATTAATATATCTTAATTAAATTAAATTAAAATTAACTTTAATTAAGTATAATATTATATTATATATATAGATTAATATAATATTATAGAGATTCTTTTTTTATTATAAATTAGAACTTTATATATATATAATATATACTTAGCTTATATTTAATAAAGAGTATAATTAGCTTAATAGCTTTATTTATATTTATTATTAGAAATGGAAATATATTAGGATTAAATATTATTTATATTATATGCCTAAGATTATTATAATAAATAATCGATAAGATTTAATGGATATAAATAAACTTAATTTATTTTGAGTATAGTTTGGGCTTAATGAAAGATTAAAGTAATAAAAGGGAAGTATTTATGAAAACCTAATAAACCTTATATATATATAAATGCTTATTTTATTATTTATTTTTATTATTTAAATAATATTAAAACTTTATTTAAATATTTTAATATTTTTAAATCTTTATAATAGAAGTATAGGAATTATATATATATAGGTATTAATAATATACCTTATTATCTTAATAATTTACCTAAGGTTTTCACTTAGTATAAAGTAAATATATATTATATTTAAATTATATATATATATAGTTTTAACTTAAAGTAAATAGGTTGAATTTATTAAGTATTTTAATAAGCTTACGTTATTAATAGGTGAAGTATATATTATAATTAATATAAAGGCTAAGGTTAGATAATTAAATTATATTCTTTTAATAATATTTTATATAAATAGGGTAGATATTAAATTTAAATTAAATTATATTTATATTAATTAATTTATTAATAAATATAAGGCTTATAGTAAATATATACCTAATATAAATCTAATTTTTATTATTATATATTAACTTATTTAAGATTTTTCTATAAGAATAGCTATTTAAACCTTATTTAAGTTAAATATAAATTTATATTAGATTTATATATTCCTTATAATATCTTTTAATTTCTATTTTTTTTTTAATTAAATAAGGATCTTATATATATTATCTTATATATTTAGATAAAGTTTTTATAAGGTTTAAATTTAAGTTAAAAGTAATTATT
Organism: Diaporthe vaccinii; assembly: GCA_039880775.1. Classification (NCBI taxonomy): domain Eukaryota; kingdom Fungi; phylum Ascomycota; class Sordariomycetes; order Diaporthales; family Diaporthaceae; genus Diaporthe; species Diaporthe vaccinii. The sequence goes on from JBCEDN010000032.1 coordinate 303,169, forward strand.
ATAAAGTTAAATATTCTTATAATAAATCTATATAAGTTTAATCTTTATTTATTTTTTATTTATATAAGATTTAATTTAAGATTAAATTAACTTGGATTTATATATTATTAATAATTTAATTATTTATTTAAAAATAGGGCATTATAAATAATTTAAATTATATCTTAATATAGCTTTATAATAAAGATTAATTAATTATAAAGTTTTAATAGGATAAAATATTTAAATATTTAGATAATATTAAGTTAATAAGTTTATTTAAATTTAATTTAATATATATTATTCTTTATATTAACTTTATTTAAATAGGATTTAAATAAAAATTAAATATTAATTAAATTTAACCCTATTAAGATTATTAAGTTTAATATATTAAGTATTTAAGGTTTAATATTTAAGGGTATATTTATTAATTTATAATATATTTCTTTTAAGTTTAAGCTAAAATATTCTTTAAATTTAAATTTTTATAAATAAATCTTTTATTTAAGATAATTTAAAGGAAGATAATTATTTTTTTTATTAATATATAATATTTAGATTATAGTTATAAGTAATATAAATTTAATTTAAAATATATTTAATTACTTATATTATAATATATTTTATTATTTATTAATATCTTAAATAAATTAACTATCTTTATATTTATTTATATCTTTATTAATTTAAATAATCTTTAAACTTATTTTAAACTTCTTTTAACCCTTTTTAATTTAATTTATAAGGTTTTAAAAAAGTTAATTTACTTTTAATATATATATAGTTTAGATATTTATATTATAATTATTAATATATATTAAAAGTAAATAAAAGGATTTAGTTTTTATTTATATAATTTAAATTTAAATAGGATTTAATTTAAATATCTTTTAAATTTAATAATATTTTATTATATATATAATAATTATAATTTTAAGAAGTTATAATTAAAATATAAATTTACTTATATATTTAATTTATTATTTAATATATAAATTAAAGTTATATTAAATTTAAATTTAGCTTTATTTTTTAAAAGATTTTTTATTTAAATAAGGTAATTTATAAATAAGAATATTCCTTAAATTAAAATAAGTTTATATAAAGCTTATATTAAAATTAATTTTAAGGATTAAGATTTTATTTATAAAGAAATTAAGATTATAAAGATAATATATTAAAGTAAAAATTATTAGGTTAAGCTTTTTTAAATATTATTAATAACTTATTTAAAATAAGTTTTTATTAAGTTTATATTATTTTAATATTTAAATATAATTAATTATAAATTTATTTTTAAAAAATAATATAAAAATAATAATATAATCTTTATATTTATAATATTATAAGCTTAAAATTATATTAGAGAGATAATTTATTTTAAATTTAAGCTTAATATAAATTAATTATTTAAAATAAATAAATATTTTAAATAATAATTATATTTAAATAAAATTTAATTTAAATATAATAAAATATAATATTAATAATATAAATAAATAAAAGATAAATAAATTAAAGTTATATTAATTATTTAATTATCTTATATTTAATAAATTAAATATAATTATTTATAATAATTATATTAAGGTTATATTTAAAATATTAACTTTATTTAAATCTTATTTAATTATAATTTAAATATTAATTATATAAAAATTAATACTTAATTTATATTATAATTATAATAAGGATATTATTTATAATTTATATAAAGATAAAGCTAAATATAAATTAAAATATAATATTAAATTATTAATTTAAAGGTAGCTTTTTAATTTTTAAGATTTAAATATAATATAAAGTTTAAATTTATTAAGAAAAGATTTAAGGTAATTTATATTTAATAGATAAAAAAAGATAAATATTAATAAGATTTATATTATATTAAAATAAAATTTTATATTAAACTTATAAATATTTATAATAATTAATTTATTTTAAATTTAAAAATAATATATATAAAATTTAAAATAAGTTTATATTTAAATAAAATTAAAGAATAAGGAATAAAGGAAATATATTAATATATTAAAGGATTTATTAATAAAAAAGAAAGTAAAAAAGGAGATAAAGTTATTAAAAGAAAGGGAAAATATTTTATTATAAGAGTTAAAGAAATTAAATAAGATATAATTTATATTTTATTTAATATATATTTAAATATTTATTATATATATTATTTATTATCTTTATTATAAATAATATATATATTATATAAATTATATTATTTATTTATTTTTATTATTTATTATTTTAAATTAAGGTATATAAGATTAAAATTTTAGAAGAAATTAAGAAAGTAGGTTTATAGCTTAATTAATAAAGTATAAGATTATAGATTTTAAGGTTATAAGTTTAATCCTTATTAAATCCACCCTTTTTTTTTCTTTTTTTTTCTTTTCACCTTTTAGGTTTAAATTAGGTTTATATTCTTATAGGTTAGGTGGTAGTCTGGGCCTATATACCGCATTAGGCCTAATTAGGCAAACTCACGGCCAAGCCCTTAGTGACTTACGTTTAACTAGTCCCCCTCCAGACCCTGTGGGCCCGGCACCGATCCCCGTCGCGGTCTATGCGGGGCCGAACGGCTTCTACACGCGGGTGGGTGATTCGGGGGGAATTCTGCACGAGTTAGAGGTGCACAAGAACGGCCACGGGAATTCGTTTGTCGTCCTGCGGGATATCCGGACCTACGTCGTCGACGTTGGGGCGGCGGACCCTGCGGCGCGAGGATCGCCAGCCACGCCAATCCCTGTCTCGACGCACGCCGGCCAAGATGGCCGTGCCTACGCAACCGCGTGGAGACCAGGGTTCAGCGTGGAAGAGCTTGTTGTGCACACGGACATGACGAATAACTCCCATTACGTGGAATTTGATGGAAGGAGGACGAGTATATTGCTCATGGCAGGCATGCCCCCGCGGCAGGCCTGAGTAACGAGGCGTCGGGTTTGATTAGGTATGCAGGAGGGGGTACTGGCCAAGATAAGGCGATAGAAGAGGCGCGGACACATGAGATCCCAGGTATTCTCCGAGGGCACGCACGTACCTCGACCCGGTGGATGGGAACCTAGATTTCACGTGAAGACCCCCAATCGCAATCACGCCCCCAATGATAGGTCGTCATAACCTCAATTAGACTTCGTTGCAGCTGATGGTTGCAATTACCGAGGACACCGGGCTGCGTACATCCAACCTCAGTCCTGCACAGTATGATCGATCGATCTTCAGTTTGGCTGAATATCGGAAGGCTGGACGACTGTGTTTACATGTAGTATTGTATTGGTAATGAAAACATAGCCAAGTCACGAAGTCATACGATCTCAATGTTGAGTCACAATGTTGATATAATTCCAAATGTCAAATCGACAAAGTCTAGCCACCCGAAGTCCCCGCTTGGAGGTGCCCAGGTACGCAGAAGAGAAGACCGGTTGCGTTCGAAAGACCAACTCGGGCCAGTACATCGTAACATACAGAAAAGGTATGTGAAGCGAAAGTGGTGAGGGTACCCCAAGAAACAGAAGAAGCAAAGAGAAAAGAAGTCCCACGTTCATACACGCGATACCCTCCCGATACTCCAGGTCCATGCGAGCTCGACAACAAATGAAATCACACGCTGCATCCCAACCATCATCAATATACATCAACTCCAATCCAGGTAGTACAACATTTTTGTGTGTCCCCTGCTATGCACGTCTCCGACGCAGAGAAGGAGAAAATTGCGGACCCCGCCCTTGAGGACCTTTGCCTTTTGCGCATCTTTTGTCTATCGTCTCGAAGAAGAAAAAAACCATTGCGTCACTCCCCAGTAAGCCAAGGATAGGGAGGAGCTTTATTTCCGGTAGGGTGTCATCTTCAGGGTATCATTGCTCCGGGACGAGGAGGTTGACGAGCTTGATGACGTGGAGGCCGCGGAAGAGCGGCGGGCGATGGGGGCTGGGGTGGGAGTCCGCTTGCGGATGGACTCGGACCTCTTCCTCGAGGAGGACCCAGGGTGCGCGTGAGCCGCGTTCTCGGGGTGGAAGCGGGTGGGGGTCTCGAAGTGGACAGGCATTTTGGATGGAGGTTGTGTTTGTTTTGATGTTGTGGTAGATTGTGGTTTGGTGATGCGAGATGCGCTGCTGTACTCAGTACGGCGTTGTGTGTGTAAAGTTGTTGTGGTATGATATGATTGATGTGTTGTGTTATGAGGCGGAAGACCAGCGTTGAACCCGGCAACGGTTTGAAAGAAGTAGAAGTAGTGGCAAGAAAATGCTCAGAAGGCGCTCGAGACTTGAATGTTATTGTTATTGTTGTGATGATGGATAGGAAGGGAATGTTTTAGGCTGGGAGAAGCTGGGGAGTTATATGCTCACTTCCCTCAGACGCGTGTCTTCTGGAAGCAGCGACGATTGCAATTTCCATATCACATCCCTTCATCTACCAGTGGCAGACCCCATAATTTCCCATCGGACGAAGGTTCAAAATAGAGCATGGGTGGGTGGCTGGGGGAACCTATCTCCAGAGGCCGATGTTTCGACGTTTCAGCGTCTCATGCATATAAGGCTGATCAGGGATCTTCCCTCTGTCCGAACCCCTATTCCGAGCCTCTGCGCCTGCGATTCCAGCGGCGACTGACTCTTGCATACCCTGATTCGGGCACCCACACTCCTAAATCGGGGCCGGCTCTGCCCAAAACCACCACTTCTGAGGTAGATGATGTGCATTCGCAATGCACCCGAGCAGGTTTGTTATTTTCTGTCCCCTCGTGGGCGCCTACCATCGTGACCTGTAAGGCTGAAGATCAGACGGTTACAGCCCCAAGTGCGCCTGTCATGCCTCCCAAAATTCCGACCCTTCCAACTAAAATGTTGGCCGTGGCATCGCGGGCTTACTCGCCGACCCGAGGCGGTGCTGGCGCCTATTCCCGTCGTAGCCGTCGTAGGTTTCCAGGAAATTGGGTGCACCAAGCCATGAACGACAAGCTTAGGCGCGTCGCTCGGGTGTTCGAGAAGGGACTTGCACCAACGATGGAAGCCACATCTATATTGGACGTCGATATGGGTTCATCCCGGCATTTCAGGGGGGCTGGTGCCGCTAGACGGCACTTGTGCTACTCCGGCCGGGCTGATTGGGCAATGCCGACGCATGGCAGCCGGGCTTGTCCCTGACTAATGAGCATCATCCCCTGGGTAGAAGGCGTCGATCGCATGCCATGCCCACGTTTGGCAACCGGCGGAGAAGGGGAGGGGACCCAGGAAAGACACGTGCAATCACAACTCAAACTGCGTGATGGTAATGCAGGCGATCGTGCTCAGAACATTCAGGGTCCAGCAAATATGATTGACCCTTGTCCCGCATTACACCCGCATCGACGTACTGTAGATGCAATCTACTCCAAGTCTGAATTGACGCGTGATTATACGTCATGGAAAGGCTGTTCAAGGCTTGTCGGCCATAGAGCTTCAACAAGAGATCAAAGGAGGAAGACAACATCGGGCCATCACCGGCTTTCAGACGCCTGAGTGGCTGCGCATCGGATCATCGAGGGGACCAGAACTTCCCCCGCACGGACAATTAATATAGAGGACGCACATGGCAATCTCGCGGCGTTGAAATACAAGTTCCGTTCTCATCAGAGGCGGGTGTGAGCATTTTGGAAATCATGATGCTCGTCGGCGCGCAGTTGTGCCATGATTCAGTTGACTGCAGCAAGATAGAGAGTTTAGATAACCCTCAAGTCAAAACATGAAGATTCGGGATTCCAAGCAAGATGCCCAGGTGTCAAAGGAAGGCTAATATCTGTGAACCTGTGGTATATGACTGAGATAGACTATACAGGAGACAAAATCAGATAACGGGTTTTCAGCTCGTCACAGCAGGCATTGGAACAATGTAGTCTGGATACCTTCAGAAATCTTAACCAGTAGAATGGTTGCTCCAGTCTCAAGTAGACTGAATGAGCTGATACCAGGTAGGCATTTTTTACGAAGTATGGCTCATTCTCTCGGCCGAACGAATAAAGAGGTGGGCCCTTACTGTATTGTGGGTACTCAGAGATCCACATGGTGCGGCCGTGTAGAAGGTGGCTGAGGCTGTCTCCAAATGTCACCAAGGAATAGGCTCGAAAATGTGGGGACAGAATCACTTAATTGACGGACCCAATGCCAACATTGTGCGGCAGACTATATTTGCTGCCTGTTATTACCATAATGTTTCTTCGAGGGCCAAACTAACATCCCTCCATGCTCTCCATTCTTGTGTAACACGGACAAGTCCGTCGTGAAAACCCCGGCAGGACTGTCCCAACCAAATTTAGACCGTAAAGCTGAAGCCAAGTCAGGTACTCTGTTACAGCTTGTTCACTTCCAAGGCTGAAGGGCCTTGTATTGGCACCTAAGACCGGGTACGCGCGGACAAGCCGGAGAGTGGTCATTGCAACCCTAGAGCCTTTCCCCACCCCCCACCAGCCTCCAACGACAGCGGACGATTTTGGCTGTAGATCACCTTACTCGGCCCTCTTGATGAACGCATACTCAACACCGCCCAATATCTCGCCGGATCCGACTTCTTCGAATCCCATCGCGCGATACAGCTGGGCGCCCGACGGGCTTGACAGGAAGTGCACGGCCTTGTTCTCCGCCGCAGCCCTATCCATCCCCCAGCGAGTCAGCATCTTGCCCACACCCTTGCGTTGATGCGCCGGGTCCACGGCAACCGAGTTCAGACCTAGAGATCTGCTCTCAGCTCTTGTTCAAAGATAGATCTTCCATGGACAGGCCAGGGCAACGCTCGACCTACTCCAGGAATTCTGGTACCCCTCCTCGCCCAACGCTTCTCTCAACTTCTTCGACAACTCCTCAGCCTCCCGTCCGAGTTGTTGGGCTGCGTGCAAGTCGAAGCTCGCAGGTAACCGCGAGACTCCTTCAGCTCTCTTCTTCTCGCGCTCCTCCGGCGTCAACTCCTCGACGGGGTCCTCCCCGCGTGTCCACTCTGCCCAGCCCATGATGGTATCCTGATCGTCCACAGCCACAACGTAGTGGCGGTTCTTATAGTCGAAAGTGCGAACCATATTCCTGACCGACAATTCGATCTCGTCTGTGTCGCCAGGGTTGATTCGCAGGCGTTCTGGGAAGAGCGCGGCGTTCACCTGCCGCCCGCTGTGCCGGAACGCGGTGATTGAGAGCTGCACCATGGCGGTGAGTTCGTCCTTTCGAGCGTAGCGTATGTTGGACGGTTTCTGCATCTTAAGCGACTGTCAGACGCGTGTGACCCCAATGCACAAGTTGTTGATGTCTTTCGCCGTCTTGACCGTGTTTGCAGAGTCATGTGTATAGTGTCAAAGCAATGTGGGGTAGGCGATAAGCTTGCCTTTCGAGCGGAGGAAATTTATGCGGCAGTCTCATTAACTTAGCGCTACCTTGATGCTATGCACACGCTCATCAGCCTGACGGTCTTACTATCGTCTCTGAAAGGAACAGTGGCGCGTATCTCCACTAAAGGCGAAGGTACGCAAGACTACACCAACGCCACATTAGACTTCAGACACATGTCAATGCTGGGAGGGATTATCCAAGAAATCATTCGGGAAGGCTTGACGAAGTTTACAAGATTTTATTCTGTCAATCTCGTGGCACCAAATGAAATGACAATTGCCGGCTCTAGCCCTTTCCCCCGTAAATCGGATCGTCTGCCCATTCGGCCTCATATTCATGGTAGTCTCGTGAAGAATTGTTGTTGACGACACCCATTGCTTCTAATTCCTCAGCAGAAATGCGAAGCAGTTCCACGAGCTTGCTGTGATACGCGTGCACATTCGTGAAAGTGGAAACTTCCACCATGTCAGCAGGGACGACGGCACCCGCTTTGAACAAGAATCGGACCATATCCACGTGCCCTTGCCTAACAGCTAACTCCAGTGCTGTTCCTCCACCGTAGGTGCAAGCCGGTGCGTTGACATCTGCGCCACGGCAAACAAGGAGATCAGCAACTTGATCATCGCCAACGAAAGCCGCCGCCTGTAATGCCGTGAGCCCGTACCACCAAGCTGGAGCTGCGTTGGCATTCGCCCCGCAGTCAATGAGCAGCTTGACAAGTCTCATTTTCTTCATGCGATCTCGGGTGCGCCTTTCCTCCAAGTAGCAAATTGCTTGTAGTGGTGTCACTCCGCCAACGCCCCTTGCCGGACAATTAACATCAGCACCCTTCTGCAGCAGTATGCGTATTATTGTCTCGTTTCCACGCAAGGCTGCGGCTTGTAGTGGGGCCACGGCCTCAACTACATCGTATTCCTGAGGCCTTCTGGATACTTTTTCACACCGGTGGTTGAGTGTGCAGTAAGCGTTGATGTTCTCAGTCTTGGCGAGAAGATCCCAGTGGAGCACTTCTGGATCACCCATATAAATGGAAGCTGCTAGCGGCGAACCGGGGGATTTTTTGGTCCCTTGGTCCAGAAGGTAATCGAGTACCTGGTATCGGCCTTCGGCACATGTGTCATCAAGCTCCCATTCGAAGATACAAGTCTCCAGGATAGACCCAGTTTCACAAACAACGTCCGCGAAACCATGGATTTGTTCAACAACTGCTTAGACTTTGGAGAGGAAAACTCGTTCCAGTATGTTCTGTTGCTGTAGAACGCACCTCAGAAGTCCCATGAGACACATATTAGCTCCGGTCGGGTTTACTGCTCCTCGGGCCAGAAAGTATGCCACCATCTCATCGTTGGCGCCTGGCTCGTGCCGGTCGAGACGCGGTATTTGAGCGTAAGCAATGATGCTTATATGACAGAAACATTCTGGGGTGGAATGTGGATAGTAAACGCTGCCGTTGATATCCACGTTTATGTCCAGAAGAATACCCACGGCTTCGAAGTTGTTCAGACACGCGGCCTTTCCCAATGCCCGCGCATCGAGCTTGGGGATATCAATATTGCGAGCGAGCCACTTCAATATCTCGACTTCGCTTCCGTCCGCTTTGCGAATAACGGTTTCCAAGAAGTGGCTAGTCGAGAAACAGTCTCTGCTGACCAGCATGAGGACTATTTCAAGATAACTCACACGTCGGCTTGGATGCACTGAGTCGTAGATCCTGTCGGCGAACGTCCCAAGGGAACCATCCTGCTCGACCCGAACATTTCCAAAGGGGTCCATGTCAAACTTGACCTCTGTCATTGTAAGCCCATCCCAATTTGGTGTACGAAAGTCTTTAAAACTTTCTACGAATTTCAAATCTCGCAGAAAAGCATTTCCAGCTGTTTCTATGTCATATTCTGCGTCCTGGAAAGTTGGTTCATTACTCTTTCTGTCAAAGGTAGGGAGCGAAAGTCGTGGCCTCAAAGATGTCGGTACTTCGAGTGGAGCAAGCTCTGGCGACGGAGATCGTAGCTCTATGTATGACGGCAATAGTGGCATCGATATAGAGTCTGACTAATCCTATTAGTGAGAATTGAGAAATTAGGTAAGGTGCCACCATATACATGCCCTGAAGTGGCTCTATTTGCCCGGCGATTGCCCTGAGACATCTTCTATGCACATTCTGCTAATCGTGCTTAATGTCATGGATGAGGAAGATAGTATCTTTGTTCTCCTTGTTCCGCTGGAGTAGGTGTTTATGGATCAGGGCCCATTCGTGATGTTTGAGGTTCCTCGAACCAGCTATGCGGTTGCGTTTCCGAGCTGAAGATCGAGGGGCAGAAGCCGTGTCGTGAGAATGGAGACGCTTGGCGTGCACAGCGAAACATGCAGATTTGTCCATGGCCACGAAGGGACCGTCTGAAGGCTGAACCTCATGAATCCGACATCAGAAGTGTCAATGGGTAGCATTATGAAGGACGGAGCAATGTTTTCCATCAGAGCAGAAGCAGTGGAGGATACCTGCTGTCCTAGACACTGACCTGGACTTGGACATCGACTGGTTAAGACGACAGGGAGAAGCATAAGAAGTCGCGGGTGCTCAGGGGTTGGGTTGCCCGACTGCGGCACAGGGCCACAACTTGGAAACGTCCCGCCCAGAGTGCTATGCAGCTGGGTGGTATGCACGCCACCAGGAGATGACGGATTTCGCAGGGGTTGTCCAATTTCCCTGACTACTGATTTGCTGCAGCCATCTGTTTGCGAGATTTGAAGTTCGGGGAAGCAGGTTGAGGGCCGTGTCGAGGGGCCAGCATCTGCAGGCTGCGGCTTAGGTCTGTATGACATTTGATCACCCTCGAGAAACCGGGGTTGTCCAATATCTGTTGGCCGTGAGTGCTTGACCGGGCATACACTGCCCCGATGGGTGCGGCAAGGGCCGTCCAAAATCTGCTTGATTGTCACACATTGCAAATTGCAATTGAGCTGCGGGTTCTCCCGCATGTGGAAGGAAGGTCGGTCCATATTTTCTGTGTGTCACCTAGCCAAATAGTGTCACAACTTTCTGGGGTTGTCCAAAATTGCGCAACTGCTTTAAGTCTCGTTGCTGCACGGCCGGAGTCGATCTCACCTCGTGCAGCTGTGCCCAAAACCCATGTCGAAGTTTGGCCACGGTTCGACCAATGGGCACATGGGAGGCAGAGAACAATATCACGTATTCAAGAACCACTAAGACCAGGGTAAACCAATTGCCATCGCCCCGGACGATGCGCGGTGAGTGCCAAGGTCTTTGCAGATATTTAAACCATTTCACTAGGATTGTCCAAAGTTCACGTCCTAACTGTGAGGCTGAGACGTGATGAAGAGAAGAAGATAGCGGCAATTCTGAGGGCCCAAGAGGGGATGTTATATAGCAGTCCTGCCCCCGAACCTTTTCCAAATAATGCATCCCCCTCACCCAATACTTTGTCCTTTGTTTAGATGTATTTCGTTTGCAGCCAACAATGCTCGACTCAGGCGCCATCATAGCTCTCGTTTCGCTTTTCGTTATGTGTGTTCCAGGGGCGTGGTTTGCAATACGTGTCCTCAGACCATGCTTCACGGAATGGAAGGCTCGACGCAGGCGTCCAAACGAGGCTCTTCAGCGCCTGCCTCTACATCATCCAGCCCCTATCGCCCTCGGACCTCTTGTCCTCCGCTCGTCAAGCCACCCAGTACGCATGTCTACCATGCGTACGTCTGCAACATACTCATTTGTACGTATGGTGCCATCCTGCATTCCATTTCCCGTCATGTGCGGTTGTGTTAATGCTTCTTGCCACTCTTCAAGGACCGAGTGGAGGCTCACAGAACATACATACACTACAACGACACAGACCGATGTATCCACGACATAGTCATAAAAGGCAATCATGATTGAGGAGGGACCATGAAGTTGTAATAGGGCACACTATTTTGAACTCCTTTAGTGGTTCGTTTCAAGACCACGCCAGCAGAGATATGGATAGGGAGACATCGAGGAAAAGATAACACAGCATGGACGGGGTTTATAGAATAGCTTAACACGTCAACCACTTGAAACATGCTGTACTTCTATGTCATTAAAAGGGATGCGACTCGCATCTGCTTATTTACACGTGTGCAGCCATCTCGATGACTCTGCTCGAGGCCAGAGAGAAACAAACAGTCAATGCAGTTCCAAGTTTGTGTCTGTAGAGTTCTACTCATTTGTTTCTCATCCCTTTCAATGAGACAAATCTCGGCCTTCTCCCTTATTCAGGCACTAGTAGGGACAACTGTAGCCCACGGATGCCCCTCGACCCCAAACATGATCTCAGAAAGCCATCGTTTTAAAGTTGTAGTGACCTCCGCGCCGTGTCCGCTCTCACCCATCGGCACACTGATATCACTTCCCCTACAGTGGATATGGGACACAGCAGAAATAAAATACTGGGTCTGTCAGTAAGCACACTGCAGTCAAGTGGGATGACACTGGTTGGCACTTACAGCAGTGCCTGCAGCAAAAGACTCCAAAAGACGACCTTGAGCAGCAGCCTCCATGACTTCCGTGACCGTGAACTTGCGCTCCGTGATTTCGATTTCCGGCGCGAGCCTCTCTTTGGCCAGCTCAAGACAACTCCGTCTCGTGACGCCATCCAGTATCGTCTTGTCATCTAGGGGTGCGGTGATGAGCTCTTTCTTGCCATCCTTGCGTATCCATACAACGAAGAAGTTGGACCCTCCAGCTTCAGTGCATTCGCCATTCTCACCGTGGAGCCACAGAACCTGATGGTATCCCCGAGCCACTGCTTCCTGGTGGATTATCACGGCGGGACCATAGTTGGCTCCGACTTTCGCATTCCCAAAACCGCCAACCCAGGCTCGGACTGCGCTCTCCGGGGAGCAGTACAGGCGCAAACCACCTGGAGGCTCGTCAAGGCGCGGCATGTAGGCGAGGACGATGAACAGCATCGCTTCCTTGGGCGCTTGAAGGCCAAGCTGAGGCGCAGTGCCGATTATGGTGGGGCGAATGTAGAGGAAGTCACCAGCCCGATGGCTGGGGAGCCAGCGGTCAGCATCCACTGACAGCAGACTGAGAATGAGCGTTTTGACCTCGTCGGGTTCGAAGAGCGGGAGGGAAATCCGAGCTGCCGAGGTCCTCAGCCGAGCAACATTGCGGTCGATCCGGAAGACTCGTAGTCTGCCATCGTGACCACGATATGCCTTTAGGCCCTCGAAGCACTCGGTGGCATAGTGTAGGCAAGACGCAGTCGGCATCAGGCTGAGGGGGCCATAAGGCTTCAGCTCAGGCTTGGACCACCCGACACCGTGCTTCCATGTTGCGACAACCATGTGATCTGTGCATATACTTTGGTCTGACGATAGAATCGTCTCCTCGCTCGGCACGGGTTTGGGGTTTCTCGTTCGGGTGCAAGACAGTTCGCAAGCCCTTAGAGGGTGCTCTCCAGCTGGACAGGCCATGTTCAATGGCGGATGGTCTCGGCCGTCATGCATTCCTGGCTATTCCTTCATGGGTTCCTGCTCAAACGATTAGCAAGTACCGTACGGTCTTCGACAACGAAGTAAAAATTTTGGGCAAGAGTGAAAGAGACATGGAGCCCGCAAGCAAGGACTCATTTATGAAAATTACATGACATGTCCGGTGCCCTCAGACAAGCGAGAACACCGATGTCGGATATCACACCTCGGCTTAATTTGACACCTTTTCTTATTTTTCGGTGATTATCGTCGGTGATTACCGGACCGGATGGACTGTCGTCGGGGAAAAGCTTCAGCGCCGATTTCCCATCGTGTCAGCGTCCTACAAAATCATGCATAATTGTTAGCCTCATACTAGCAATCAACGAGCGGTATCACTGGTCAACGCTAGGTCCATCACTTTCTTTGGACGGCTAACAGTACCAAATTGTTTTCCTCGAAACGTGGCGCCCCTTTGCGTATGAATCAACGATGGGCGTCTTTTTAGTTTTGGGTAGCTAGATCTGTGCTGTCTTGCGACAAAGGTTTGCTGATGGGACCCGAAACCAACACACAGCACGGCAAGGGCCCCATACAAGTAAGCGCTTCACGCTGTGATGTGCTGATATAACCAGCTGCGAGTCATTGATCTCTTCAACCAGATGGAATTCACGCCCCTTTGGGCCCCTTTGGGGTGGAGACTCCGTGTAACAACTGGTTAGCAGCATCCACATTCCAACATCACGCATTTTGTTCCAGTTATAACAATGGTCGCGGGCCGCGCTGGAAATTTCGGCCCATCGCATAATCTTCGTATGACTATTTGACGATTTGAATGTGACATCTCACGGTGCTTTGTCCGTCGTCGGAGCGGTTGACTTGACCGTGGCGTCTCGGCGCATTCCCACCGAGGTCTTGTTGCTCTGCGACACAACTATTTTGCCGAGTGAACGATCTCAAATCTGTCTGAGCTGAGCTTTTCGGGCACTTCCCCGAAGTACGACCAACCTAGAACATGTGACGCTAATGTGTGATTAAATGCTATTGATTCGAATTCCACCCTGTGGCACCTGCTAAATAAGGCACGAAGCTCACTCTGAAAGGTAGTTGTACTTCGTTGACATTCTAAAAGTGTACCAATCTCTGTATTATCTAAATTTCGAGCTTGTTTTAAGCCGATTGAGTTGGCTGAGGACGCTGGCATGGACGAAATCGATAATGAGTCCTTCAATAGGGGTGAAGTGGCTTTCCGGAGCACTGTGATATTTTCTCGGATTTTTGATTCAATTAAAGCAATTCAAAATGAAGGAAGAAGAAATGCAGCCTCAAGCCCATAAGTCTTTGGTTCATACTCGTCGACAGTTCCAGGAGTCAAGTTAATTCGGCTCATCGGAAGCCAAATTTTGTCACAATTTTTGCAGTCGAAGAAATTGGTTCTGTGCCCTGTCTATCTCTTCCGCTGACTTGCCCATAAGCCTGTGGTAGATGTTGGGATCTGTTGCTCCTTCCAGGCCAAAGATCACGCACCGACTGTCTTCATTGAGACCCAACCTCTCGCGTAAAGTCTTGTCTCTACTAGCCTTTAAGAGCACGCCCATGATTGCAGCTGATGACTCTCCACAAACAATAGGAATATCACCATACTTGCCTTCTGCCAAGACTCGCATCCCATCAATCGCAACAGAATCAGGCACAGCTACAAAGTCGCTAGCGAGCCAGTCAAGAATCTTCCAAGCAGCGGGAGAGGGGCTCCGACACGCAAGCCCAGCCATTAAGCTCTGGGGAGTGCCCTCGCTCAGACGAATCTGCCCTGCGTTTGCGCTCTGAAACAAGCAGTCTGCCTCATTCGGTTCAACGACGACACAGCGAGGAAGCGTGACGGTGCTGTCGACTTCTTGTATTTCACAGAAACGCTTGTAGAAACCCATGAAGATGGCTGCGGCGATACTGCCCACGCCCCGGCAGACAAAGACACGCGTGATAGTCTCGAGACTTGGCAGCATGCTGAGCGCCTCTTCGGCGACAACCATGTACGCGTTCATGATGTCCTGGGGTATGCCGTGATCGAAATCAGTCCAAGATGTGCTGCAGACGAAATGCCACCCATTCATTCTTGCGTCCTCTTTGGCTCGGTCCACGGACGCCTCGTATTCTCCGTCGATTCGGATCACAATTGCGCCAAAATCCATCATCGCTTTGGCACGATCGGGGCTGACATGGCAGTGGATATAGTCGACACAGCGGCATCCAAAGATTTTCGCCCTGTACGCGAGCCCCCTGCCCTGGTTGCCGTCTGTCGCGACACAGACGGTTACCTGCTGGGTGATATGATGATATTTGCTGGTGCGAAGCTCGGCTGATGAAGGGCGGACGCCGATCTGGCGTTGGACTTCGTCGGCGAGGATTCGATACACCGCAAAGGGTGCCCCCAGGGCTTTGAAAGAGCCAAGTTTTGTGCCGAATCGTTTACTTTCGTCATTCACGTAGATGTCGCCCAGACCCAACGTCTTGGCAAGCCAAGGCAAGCTCCTTAACGGTTGCGGCTCATATTCGGGCCAGGTCTGGATCTTCTGCACGGCAGCGGCCCAGTTGCTGAGATTCGAAACGCAGTTGGCAGCGGTCTCTTCGGCGGCTTTCGACAGCCTGTGGGTACTGTAATGATGGTAGTAATTGACAATAGTCATGTCTGATGATTGTTTTGGCAGGGAAGTAGATGTAATGCATTAGAGGACCAACATCACAAGCACAAGTCTGGGATGATTTCCTCATGGTGACCAAGATATTATAAGTTTTCCTCCACTACTATAGTATACATACCTAGGTAGACCAGCAGATACCCGAATATCAGACAAGCACCTACGCAATGAGGTTGAGGTTGCCCTCATGAGATGAGTCAGCAAGCCAGCCATCACTTCGGTAAATTTCCAGCATGCCGAAATGCTGGTTGACTCATGTGTCACTAACCTCGGCGGAAGGTGCTAGCGCCCGCAGTTCACGCTGAGGGAAGTGATGCCGGATTATCAGGCATTCTTCTCCCTGCATCTCACGAAACAGATCATCTAACCTTTTCTCAAGACCCCAGATTACCGAAATTATCTCATTTTCTGACAATATGCAAGCTTCGGCATGAAGGGGCAAGATGCCGAGAACCCGGGATCAACACGGCCAAGCGCTGCTGCCCGTAGCGCTCGGGGCATGCTACCCACGGGGAAAATTATTGCGTAAGTCTTTGGAGACCAATGCCACAGTACAGCCCTGACCCAGCATCATTGAAGACGCTGAACTCCTTCAGTTGCTATCGATGTCACGAAAGAAAAGTGAAGTGCAGCGGAGGCCGCCCATGTCAGAATTGTCAACAGTCCGAGAGGGCAGCAGAATGCTCTTACCCCCAAAGGAATAGAACTGTCAAGGTTCCACAGAGGTGAGAGGATGTGTCAGCTCGGCAACCCAGCTCATGTCATGACTTTCTCCTAACATTCCGAGATTCAAGCCTCCTGGACACTCTGTTCCAGGAGATTGAGATACTGAAGCGACAAGTTGTCTCCCAGCCGCAGTCCGTTGAAAACCATGCCGTCGAGAACGATAATGCCCGTGATACAGATCCATCCCACGATGCCACACAGCAATCACTTCAGTCCTCAAGAGATGCTCAGCGGGACTTGTCTGTTGATACGGCCGATGAGAAAACAGAAACGAGTCCAGCCATGAGTACTGGCCCTTGGTTCGACAGCATGAACATCTTCAAAAGTCCCGTCCTTATTGGTGAGGCCGCGGATGCCGCCTTCGCAACTCGATTTCGCCAAGTCATCGCAGACCCTTCAACTCCCGAGCCCACCCACCTCCTACGACTAAATCATGCCACGAACGAGTCTCTGATGTCGGTGGTCGATGTCAACGTCCCTTGGCCCAGCCCCTCTCGCGCCAAGTTTCTGCTCGGGGCGGCTATGAGATACATTGGTCGTTGCTACCACATCGTGCAACAAGAAGCAGCTGAAGAGGCTTGGGAGCAGATAAGTCATAATTCAAGTCGCGTTGGCACAATTCTGCGATGTAGGACCTGGGCAATGTTTGCTATTGGAGAGCTCTATATCACCAAGTCCATCGGAATTAATGGATTTCCCGGTATGGCATACTTCGCACAAGCAACCAAGGCGTTGGGATACCTCGACGAGCGCCCTGAAGTTGAGTGTGTCGAGCTCTATCTTCTCTTGGTCAGCCAAACATTTCGTCTGTCCTGACGATGACTAACCCCTAGATAGGCTTTCTATTCCATGACTCTGAACCGACGATACAGTGCGTACCTCTTTGCAGGTACAGCCACGCGTACTGCTATAGTCATCGGTCTGCACCTGAATGTTCCAGAATCTCAGTTACCAGATCCCAGGATCCGGGAACATCGGAAACGTCTCTTCTGGACGGCCTTCGTTCTTGATCGAATCTTTGCATCGAGGCTCAACCATCCACCAGCAATTCAAAACGAAGACATTGACCTTGATCTTCCTTCCGAAACACCCACCTCTACTCCAAGTGATAGCTTCGGAGATGCCGAATACCACGTTGCGAACATCACGCTGGCTAGGCTGCTAAGTTCCATAATTCGATCTGTCTACAGCGTCCGAAAGCAGGCCGAGGGGACTTGTGCAGACGTCTCGAGCCGCGCCCAGGCCTGCCTCAACGACCTCCAGTCCTGGTACGAAGCTCTGCCAAGCCGGTTCCAAATTAACGACAAGTCCCTCGACGACCATCATGAGCTTCAGATTGTCTCCCTCCACCTACGTTTCTATCAGGTTGTACCTCTTCTCATGCCCTATCCGCCTTCCGAGGTTTCGCATCAGGCTAATTCTTCACTAGCATGTGATCCTGGCCACTAGGCCACTGCTACTACATACCTTGCGGCTTCAGATCGCAGCCTCACGTGCCGACCCATCTACTATATCACCCAAGATTCCACCGAGCGCAACCGTACTTTCACAAGCATGCATACGGTCTGCTCGTCACGCGACAAGACTCCTTACACGAGCTTGGATCGACGGGAACTTTGTAACCTTCGATTGCTTCTACACGCAATCTCTGTTTTCGTCTTTGATCATACTCGCAGTGTCCAGCCTGTTGGATGGGATAGGTAGTCGACAGGATCGGGAAGCCTACGAAGAGGCATCCCGTTTGCTGGAGCAACTTAAGACGGCAGGGAACCTGGTGGCTCAAGAGTGCAGCCGCCATGTCGAAGCAATAGAGGGAACCATGCTGGCTCATCTGCATATTGGCCCGAAGGCGCAATCAGATGACGCAGCGAAGCACAGTTCCCACGGTGCCGTCTCGCAGATTGAGCGCAGTGTTGCAGACGGGGAGGTGCCGGCATCAGGAATGCCTTGGCCAGAACAGCAGCCGCCGTCATTTCAAGAGCTATTGTGCCAGCCGGTGATGGACTTCACCTCGTTGGAGTTTGTCGTTCGGGAGGATTACTTAGCAGATACGTACTGGCCGGACATGAGTGCGGATCCTGAAGAGATCAGTGGAGCACCGCGCTAAATCTTGTAAAAACAATAACATCACCATGGGGGTGCAGCCAGCAAGAACTTGAGAGCAGCCTGTGATCAACACTGATTGCGCATTTAACCTCAACATTATTAACAATATTCCAGAAGGCGATGCCAACAAGCTGGAGCACATTTGGGAGTAGGCAAAAATAGTGGACGAGCTGCATCCACTGGGCGAGGTGCGCAATCGACAATGTTGCTCCAGCACACCACAGACACAATGGGGCTCAATGGGAGCCCTATAGAACCCAAACCCATCATTGTGCCTAAAGCCAATGACTTGGTTGGGTACAGAAACCGACAGGCCTTCTGCCGAACTGCGTTCCTTTAGCATCATCAGACTTTCGAATAGTCAGTGGAGGGGTGTGAGGCTGTGTCTACCTGTGCAAGGCTCTCGGTGTAAAACTCGCAGACCACAACGTAATGTAGTGATCCTTTAATTGTAGCGATATCACGTCAGACGGACTGTCCATAAGATATCAGCTGAACGTTGATCGGTCGATAAACGTTGCTCGAATCGAAAAAGGTTACATATGAATCCTCTCAGCAGTCAGCATCTGCTCCACAAATCAAATCTCTAGGCCAAACGTTCAGATGACTTTGTGGGTCCCGACTACGAAAATACACACGTGGATGATGAGGCTCTTCGCGGAAGTGGGTCAGTAATTCCAAATAAATGCGTAAGATACAACTGGTCATTCTCATTCCAGTCTAGAATGGCAACGGCTCAACCCGGCTGATGTGCCCGTTTGCCTTCGCCTCGTGACTTGCTGAATATTACAAGGTATGAGTAAGGAGGACTGCCTGTGCTACTCCTCCGAATGCAATATCCTCTAGCTGTTTGATTTGGAATTGACGAAAGTCGTCATCTTGCATCCAGTCGGACGGGAGCTAGTTCATCTGTTCTTCAACAGGGAGACCGATCTGCACATAATGAAGTACTCGCGAGAAAAGTCCCGGCAAGGCTTCGACTTTTCACTACCTTCACCGTCCGGTCGTTACAGTGGAATTACGGTGAGAAAAACATGTCATTCAAGGTATGAGAAGCCTCGAGCATCATACACTTCGATGTTTGAAAGAGGCAAGAAGTTGCGGGACCGTGGTCTGAACGCGTGACATGCCCATCGGTCAGACATATGTTACCTCGATTTTCCGTGGCTGAGTTCGGCGTGTGTGTCTGCATATTGAACCCAGGATCCTGATCCGTCTTTTCTGTCTATTATTGTTGATTGAAGGAATGCGTGTCCACTTGCTCAGAGCCTCGTGCCTTGAGTTGAACCTTCCGGATATGGGGGCGGATGAGAAATGACATATTTAATGCCCTCATACACCTGCGAGAACTCTTCAAACCAAAATTTCAAATTCCCACATCCTCTTTCCAACAGGCTTTCGTGTTCAAGTAGAACATACCTTGAGCTTGCAGCAAGAGACGCCATCGCCCCACCGCTGAGCATCGTCCATCCTCGTGGACAAAGTTTTGCCTCCTTTGGACAACCTGCCCACTCAGCATGGATGTACCGGGAAACTAAAGTGCCAGTACTCAAGATCTATATTAGGTACCAAGGATTAGTAAATAGCTGGAAAGCAGGCTTCTGTGGTAGTTAGGTCCTGAGTGTCCAGTGCGGGTAGTCTTCCGCACTTTAGGTGGTATCATACATAAGTTTGCAAACTATGTAAATCGTGGGTATCGCACTGGAATTCGTTCACCTATTTACCATGTCCCAAGTGCACAATCGTTCCTAATTCGACGTCGGAAATAGGAGTGGTGTCTCTCGAGATCAACATCGCCTCCATGTTATGGATCCTCGCTGTAGGGGTCGGTATGGCAATACTATCGCGGATCTGGTTGTATGCCAGCGCCCGCGTAGCCGTGCTCATGCCGAGAGACTGCCGATTACCCGAGACAGACTTGGTTCGGTCTTCGGACGAGTCCCCCCAACCACGGATGCGGAGGACGAGAGGCCGCATGAGTGGAACGCAGGCCAGGATCACGGCGACGCTGGGCTCCAGTCCGCTCCATATGACTGTCTGCATGATTGCGTAGGGAGTGTCTCGGAAGTCCCCTGAGCTGAGACTGGAGAGCGTTCCTAGTCGGATAATACTGATTACACAGGTGCTAAACACACATGTGTCAGTGCGTAGGCCCATGCTATTTCTGCGACAATTAGATTCTTGAGACCAGAACTTACAGGAGACCAAGGGCGAACGTGGCCAGGAGGACCAGCCTGCGATATAATGGCAGCTGCAGCCTGAGAACATTCCGGACAGGGAGCAACAGCACGATGACATCTGAGACGATGTTTAGGGCACCCGTCACGCGGAAGACGAGTATCCGATCCCCGCATTTTCCTTGGAAGAGGTTCTCGTAGTCCCAGTTATCATCCACATCCTCGCAGACCAGTACCGCCGCCAAGGCCGTGCTGAGCGTGTAGCAGAAGATCACGGCCATGATGACTCGTCCCCACCGCTTCAGGGTGGGAAAGACCTCGATGTAGAAGAGAAGTATCGACACTTTGTAGAGGCCCCCTGCTATTGCCCAGAGTATTTGCAAGGCGAACGAGATCTGATGGACCCATCAATGGAAGGTCGAGATACTTGGAACGGGCGACGTACCTGGAATGCGATTTCGACCTCTGCATGGCCATACATATCTATTATCTCGCCTACGTGGAATCCCAAACCTCCGATGACAACACCTTGAATCGACTCTGTTAGCAAGTGGTAAGGCATTGATGGCCTCCAATAACTTTGCTCACCTGCCAATGCTGTGGCCCAATAGGATATTACCGTTATCTAGAATGAGCATTAGTACCGTTCCTAGCTCTCCCGACTCTCGTAATTCCGCAGTTCTTACGCATGCTGCTATTATCAAATAATCACTCCAGTCAAGCGCCCGGCGGATGATCCTCCTCGAAACCAGCCGCATCCCGACGGCCACAGCAGCGAGGATGCTGAACACAACGCCGACAGCGATGATGGACTTCTGGTCCCGGCGTTCGATAGGAAACGAGTTCGGCATCGTGGAGTGGTCACGGGTCGTCAGCGGAAGTTGCCGTTGGTGTGGGACATCAAGCCCCGCGCTTGTGGTAGCGGGCGACATGGCGCGAGTCTTAAGTCAAGATGAACGCCTGCCCAGGGTGACATCCGACAGCAGCATGCGGCATCTAGCTGGATCTGGCAGCGTGCAGGTGCGGTGGTCTGCCGAGATGTCTGTTTGGTCTTGGAATTCCTGGGCACTATATACAGGCCCGACGAGGGTGGCATCTTGCTGCGGCTGGTGTCCGGAGGGCATCTCATCATGGAGGCTTGAATCGGCGTCAAAGCACAGTTAAGATCGTCATATTGGATTCATCCCATACATATAGAGGTCGCTTATTACTTTCTCGCTTACTTCTCCCTTTTCGAGAGTTGGGCTGTCGCTCTCATGTAGCATGCCTGGGTGTGATCCCTGGGACCGGGATGAGATTAAGCTGAAGCTCAATGGGATGCAGCCGAATGGCTGGCGTACGGAGACGACCAGACGTCACAGCACGGCGCCGAGCCGCGTCACTTGGTCATCGGACTTCTCGCAGGGCACATGCCAAGTTGTCATTGCTCAGGTGTGCACAACATGTCCAGATACTCGTCTGCGTATCTGTGGTAACCCTGCACACAGATTTCCACAAACCTTAATCGGAGGAGCTCGGTTTGAATTGAAATCGAAGCTACACCTTCTGTGCTTCGGCCAAGCGGTGGTCAGGGCGATTCAGCTTGAACCGCAGGCTTGTCGAGAACGGAAGTAAACTTCCCCTCTGCAGGCGATTGACTCAGTGCAAACCGGGGAATGAGAAGCACGAGTGGTCATAGCGAGGCGCAGATGAGGGAAATCGTGTTGAGGCTCTAATATATAGAAACGGTGCCCAAAGCACATAGCTGCTTCCGGTGGGCGGCTAACGGTATTTTTGAAGTGCTGTCTGGCGCGATGTAGCCGGGCTTTTGGGAGCGGCCAATATGATTAAGTTCGGGTCATCCCAGGCTGAACCACGACAAGCATCTCAGCGCCTGGGTTTTTGCCCTCTTGGCGATAGGATATCGCAAGTTTCTTTGCTCAATTGCTCGTCAGTGCTTTCAGCTTTGACCTTCAACAGCAGCCAAGAACGTCGACCTTGATCCCGCTCAACTCCACAATTGAGGAGAGGACGCCTGGATCTCTCCTGACCCGACGATGAGTCGTCGTCAGCGACATTTGGACGCCGAGATCTTTGGCTGAAACGGGTGGTCAATCACCTACCCATTCAGGGAAAAAGTATCGAACCGCGGAGACGGTTACGAAAACAGCCGCCATTATATTGTATTGATGTTGAGAGTGCGGAGGGTGAGTCGGTTTGCAACCTCGTGATACAGCAAGAGCAGGGGACATCAATCATCAAGATCGATCAAGTCTGGCAGCAACACCGTGCAAAGCCATGACGAGATCGCGATCTCAACGGATGTCTGCCCGCGGATTCGAGCAATTTCGGTCTTTGTTAAATCCCCGCCTGAACTCAATCTGTAATTTGTCAACTGAGGTCTGTTTTGAATGCTCTGTGCGAGGCTTTTGCAACATTGTCGTCCAAGATACAGGGTCCCCAAATCTGCTCAGGTCCTATTTAGCCTCGGCACAGACAGGTCAGAGGTGTCGTCTGACATGGAGGTTAGACATCAGGACGACAGGAACGAGTGGAGCATCCGAAGAGACTGTAACATCCATCTACAGCTCATCGAGGCTTACAAACTATGTATTTGAAATCGTTGGTTCGCTTCCGATCCACACATGCCAACGCCTGTAGTCCGATGTTGATATGCGATAAAGTGGGGATACACATACTTCCGGTTTACAAGATGCCGCACGCAAACGCACCCACACCAAACCCGCCAAAACCCCTGGGCGAACCTAGGCGGGAGAAGTTAGGACGTACCTTGATTGAAACCCCAATCATCCCTCAGCGATGCCATGGTAGCCTCGGTGCTCGCAATAAGATTCAAATTCTCCCTCTGCTTCAATCTACAACACAGACGCTGTGCCGCTGCGAAAGCCGTGAACGACCCCGGACTAGCAAAGCCAATTTGTCTTCCTTCAGCTCGGCCTTCGGCCTTTTGCCGGGCCCTACAAGACCTTGGCGGATATCTCTCCGAGACCTCTCACGTTTTTGGGAATGTAGGCTTAGCACTGGATGCGAAAGCGAAGAATGAACAATTTGCCCTGCTGGGAGCTCTCCCATGCCGTTGCATCTGCCTAGCTCTCAGCGTGCATGCCCGCAAGTCGTGCTTGATGGGCTTTCCGGCACGAAAGGGTGTGATGATTGTAGTAAATGAGTGAGATGACTTATCGATTGAAACAGTGACAAGTCACATCGCTTCTTGCTTGCATGAGATCGAAGGATAGGAGCCAGAATTCTTTTGGTCATTTGTTCTACAGTCTGGTGTTTGCAGATCTCTTGGCATATCATGATATAAAATTTCCTCAACCTTATTCAATACAGTCAATGTTGCTTGACCAAAAGGTGGAACCGTTGTATCCAATGCTATACCTTTCGACCTCTTACCAAGCGTGATATTTGATCAAAGAACTCGGAGAGTCCTCTCAGCCCAATTATTTGGGCCGGAGATGATGCTGAATAGCAAGGTCATCTTTACGAAATTCCTCTAGAGTCCCACCTTTCTAACCTAAGAGGTCCAAAAGTCGCGGGAGGAAATGCATGAGTATAGTTGCTTGCTCTGGGTGACACAAACTCACACTTTGTCTCGGTCTGCAGTCTCGAGGGGAACGAAATACCCAGAGAGTGATTCCTCAAATGTGTGTCAAATGACAAACATGGAGCTAGAGCTTGTGCCTCAAAGAATTCTCATTATCCCGTCTGTGGGAAGGAAGTACATCGCCTTTCCGCGCAATCATGGTCCGGCCGGACCGTCATCGGCTCCCATAATCTACCCTGGACGCGCTCCTGATCACATTCCCTCATCGTCTCTCAGACGCAAGAGCCTCCGCGCTCACAGGCTCGGCACTCTCAGCACCAGGCCAGTTGACACCTCCCTCAGATGCACCACTAGCACCCTTCTGCCCCTTCAACTCTCCGGCGCGTCCTTCAAGGTCAGCCCCCGTCGCCCGGGCCTTGCCCTCGACGGAGCCATCTCCCGTCTCGGCTGACTGGCCGTACTGAAGATGGCCCCCGACTCCAGTGCGGCGCTGTGTCTTGTCGCTGTGGGCCTCGGCGCTCGACTCGCCTTGCGCGGGCTTGCCGAACTGTGTCGCGTTGTGGACGGAGCCGGACGTCGCGCCGGGGAGGCTGCCCAGGGCGTCTGCTTGACCTGGGACTTCGGACTCCGCGTTCGGCTGGAAGGTGTCTTTGCTGGGAGCTGTGCCCGGCTCGTGCACCTCCGCGCTGAACTCGGGGGCGGTGTCGTTGCCAACCTTGACTCCTGGCTTGTGCTGGTGGAAGGAAAGGGTAAGGTCAGTTTCGTTCTGTCGACGACTTGCACAAAGCCCTTGGGGCGAGACTTACTCCTCCATGTGTGAGGGGCTCTGCGCCAGGCTTCTTGCTGTGGAACTCGCCCTGGCCAGCAAGCGAATCGATGTTTGGTGCCGACATGGTGGTTGATGTGATGTACAGGGTGCTGGTTTTGCAAATGGCAATGATTCGTGGTCGTTCGGACGATATGAGATGGGTATCACAGGATATCGAGAAGATTGCTGTGGTCAAAGTGAGTCCAACAACAAGGTTTCGTGAGTGCTCAAACTTCCTTCAAATATGAAAAGCTCAAGGACAGGCCAGCCCATAGCTACGTCAGCAGCACGACGCTGTTTGGGCTGGATGAGCCTCGATGATGTCAGTTTTTGACCTGCGCTCTTGCTTCACCTGCTGCATCGTCTTGGTACTGATGAATCGTATTTCGCCAGACCCCCTGATCTTGCACAAATCAGCCACGTCGCCGAGAGGTCGCCACTCTGAGAGAGACGTCTGCCTGTGATGACCATATGATGCAAGACCGGTTAGCCTAGGTGCTGATGGAGTGTTACGTCCGTACAGTTGATTGGGACACGGTCCCTATGACTAATCACACCGGAGTAATTCCTCCGCATTTGGCCAACCTTAAACAGCAGGCAGGAAACTCAGGAATAACACTCCTTAACTTTATTAAACCATCTTCACAGCTAGGCAAATACAGATTCTTTGAAGCAACCAGAAAGGTACTGAATACTCTTACTTTTCGTAGAAATCCGTGGCATAGCTAGCTTTCAAAGTAAGTATCCAGATACCAGATTCCTTAGCCTTATCATCTTCACACCAGCTTTAGATCACCATCTATCAACAGGCCGGAATATCTTGTGGGCACCACGAAGGTACATGTCTCTGATCCTCAACACCCTGAATCTATTGGCTGAATTCGATCAAATTGGGGGCATCAGGATTGAGAAGTAACTTCTCCATAAGAACCGGTGGAACCGACCGTTGGACGGTCAGGTCAACTGGTCCTTAAGAGAGAACGTACTGGAATCCTCAGTGTAGTCTATATAGTCGTGCCGTCACATATGCTTCCCCTCCTGAAGTCCAGCCGGTTTATGTTGAATACCAAAATGAATAATTTGCCTAAGCAACGCACGCCTTGTTTTGGCCACTTTGTCACCTTGATTGAATCACCAGGCTCCTATAACCCACAGGCCTTAGGGAGCAAAATACAAGAACCCTCGCCAGAATAGGACACAACAGCAACTCGTTGTTTACAAGACCATCAAGATGGAATTTCTCACCGTGATGCTGCAACAACAAGGATCGCGTGTGCTCGGCATTCACGTACTTGTTGGAAAACGCCGCCGCCCCCAGCCCAGAAACAAGCCGGGCGTAGCACAGTATGATTCTCTGTGGGCGTTCGTGCCAAGAGGAGGTGGGAATCTGGCGTACGACGCTTTCAACGCCGCCGTGATGGACAAGGTCGACACGCTGGCTCAGCTAAAGTCTGAGGAAGGAGCCTTGACATTCTTTTGGCCCATAGGGAAATACATGTCGTAAGTCCCCAGTGGGCAACTCGAGAGCCCGATTCCCTCATTCAGTGTTTCTCTACAACTGGTTTAATCGTCTTCCATGGTATAGCGGACATCGAAGGAGTCCTGTCTCACAGATTTACCCACAGAATCTACATGACACCCTTCGCGGTCGACTTGCCGCGAGGCATCTACGTCCCTCCGCCCACTTCTCTCATGACCAACCTGTCGACCAGGTGCGATGACAGGCGCCCACTCTGGGTGGAGTTCCACATCCACAACCCGTCTACCTCCCCCAGAGACCTATCTCTCACCACCGAGGTCAACCAGCAACTCCGGCGCCTCGACTCGAGGCTGAGCAACGGCCAGGACGGCCACAACACATTGGGCATCACCGAGGTCCCGGCCCAGACGCCGAACCTGACGGACACCCTCGCCATCGACAAGAAGGACTTTATCTGCGTGGCGGAGCTCAGTATACTCGTCTTGACGCTCAACAGCCCGTCTGACCTGGTTGAGAATATCGTCACGCGCTACGGGACCGTGGGCGGCCACGACGAGCGGTTTGTCCTCCGGCGGAACTACGCCGACCTCCTCAGCTCCCTCTCCCGGGACCTGTTCTTCGCGTGGGTGTGCGAGGAGGACATCGAGTCCGTGCTAAGGAAGAGCATTGGGGATAAGGAACCCGGCCTGGTGATGCGCCCTGGGTTCACGATGGTGATGCAGCGGTACATGTTGGAGCTGGCTGTGGACATGGCTGCGGAGCTGGAGAGACAGAGTGAGGTTCGAGGAGATTAGGAGGGAAAATGAGTAAAGTAATTAGGTTGAAGATGAATTAACGAAAAGGGGTTGTCTTTTTAGGCTACGTTAAATGTTAAACATTATATCGCAGCATTTTAAGCTCATATCAAGAATGACTACATGTCAGTGACGTTTGGATAATGCAAGACATATAAGAAAGTGGGTGGTCTCGTTTTTAATCTATATATATATGCCTCTTAAGCAGTATGCATCAATCCCTTTATATAGTGATAAACGTTTAAATACCTAGCGTTGAAAAAAAAATATAATGCTAATAATAATAGGTTTCGAATATAATTATAGCTTGCGGCTAAGCAAATAATGATAGCCTTATGATAGCTATATAGATAAGGCTAGCGAGAATCGCTTTTAATAGCATTATAAATTAGAAAGTCGGGCAAATAGTCATATAGCGAAGACCAGAATAATCTTTATAAAATGAATCCTATAAACGCAATCCTAGTTGAAAACTTGGTCTCTTTCCACCCATATCAACATATATCTCACACACTCTCAAGAAGGCCCTTATTAAGTAAGCTATTATCATAGCTAATATTTAACCCTAAAGTTGCTAACTTTAATAAAAGTTAAAATGATAAATAATTTTCTTAATAATTATCTATAATTATTTTATAAAGCTATTATAAAACTCTTTAAGAAGAATAAATATAATATTTATAATAGAATAAGTAATATAAAGGAATATAATGATATTATATTCCTTTAGGTTTATTTTTTAGTTATTAATAATTAGAAAAAGGTTTAAAGAATTAAAAAGCAATTGAGAAGTAAGGGCAGGAAGGAGAATTTTAGGGTTTATCTGTGAAAGGGTAATGAATAAATATATTAAGCTATTGAAGACTTTGTGTATAAGCTGAGGGTTAAAGGATAGTTGGAAAGCTAAGCAGATAACAATCAGATTAATGAATAGTTGATTTAAAAAACACAGTGTGGCCGAAGCCACATATAAGAAAATATACTATCAGAACCTTAATAGTATGTCATTATTATGTTACTATCCCGTTGACTTGCTTGCAGCACCCAAACGAAAAAAAACCCTCCCCCGTGGTAGGTATTGTTGTCGTCTTCTTTCTGCTTCTCATCCAGAGTATCAATTATGAGAGTGATGCGATCTCTGCAACCAGATACGGCTGGTGGAATGCAGAATATATGTAGGATAACCTTGGACAAGCTTCTGATGTCCCAACTTTAGTTAAGTCTGTTAAGATTAAGAAATATCAAACTAATCAGCTCAAAGCTCCGAGGATATTACAGCATAATCTAGTCAAGAAGCTTTATCAACATTCCGCGGAGGCTTTTTTATAGAATACAGAGATTCGTACCTGCAAAAAAGGAGGATACATGAGTACATCACCACTTCGCCCACACACAACGCCCATACCCATAAAGCTAAGTTTATTTGGTTATAAGGGCTGAGAAATGTTATAATTATAGTAAAAAAACTACTTTTATTAACACTATATGATATTAAAAGCTAGGTTTTAAGCGTGCTTTACAGTTTAAAAGGACTGTGTACTCTTTATAGAGTATGTGTACGGATATAAACCAAACCACTTAACTATAATTTACATAGAGCGTGTTTCTCTGCAGCTCGACCTGAAGCGACCCAACAAATCCGCTCTTGCCGACCATCTGTTCCAGCGCCCGGAATTTCGTTTGCTGCTCGTGGTAGACGTCCTTGCCCTTCTGCTCGGCCTTCTTGTCCAAGCCAAGGCCCTTGGCCACCGCCCAGCCCGTCTGCAGCACGATCCCAGGGACACCGCTCGTCCGCCCGGCCGGAAAGCTCCAGGTCATGCGGGCCGCGTACGTGACGGACCGGGCCGACCACGCCGTGGAGGCCGCGCCCGAGACCCCGCCCGTCAGCGCCGCCGCCCCGACGCCATCAAAGAGGCCGTTGCCGGCATCATACACGACGTTCTCGACCGCGTTGTGCGCCACCGTCCTGAGCAGCGACGAGGTCGCGCCGATCAGCGACCTGGAGCCGACGGCCGCCGCCTTGCCGACAAAGTTGACGGCCGAGTTGCTCAGCCCCCAGCTCGCGCCCTGGCTCAGCCGACCCGTCGCGCTGACGAGGCGCGCCGGGGACGCGACGGCGCCCAGGTACCCCGCTGCCGCGCCGACGGCGGCGTTGACGATGACCGTCGCCGCGTAGCCCGCCCAGAACCTGCCCCCGCGCTCGCTCCGGTGGTCGAAGGAGTAGCTTATCCCCGCGATGCCGCCCGAGGCCAGGGCCCCGACGGCGGCGGCGGCCAGCGGGGTCGCGGCGCCGCCCGTGGCGATGGTCAGCGCCACGGCGCCGACGACGGCGAGACCGCCCAGCACGGCGCCGAAGATGGCCGACAGCGACCAGTGGCCCGTCGGGTCGTTTTGGTTGATCGGGTCGTTGTTCTCGAAGGCGAGGCGGTTCAGGCCGTCGGTGCGCGCGAGGGCGGCGGTGTCGAGGATGTTGTCTGGCGAGGCGAAGCGGCCGACGAGCGGGTCGTACCAGCGGGAGCTGAAGTCGAGCAGGCCCGAGGTGGTGTCCCAGGCCTTGGCTTCGTATGTCGACGTCCGGGCAGACGGGGCAGGCGGCGCCTGGCTTGTCTTGACCACGGGGGAACCAAAATCGTCGTACGTAATGGTCTCGAGCAGCTGCCCGTTGATCCCGGCAAAAGTGTGAGTTACACTCCCCTTGTGATCAGTGAAGTAGACGACAGCGCGGTTATCTGCATCGGCGCGGGAGCCTGTGCTCACCGAGGCAGGCGGCGTCGCGTTGCTGTATGAGCCAAGCAGAACCCCGGCGCCAAACAGCTTGAACGTGGTTATCTTGGTCCCGTCTGGCAGCGTCTGCACGTGGTAGTCGTCACTGACAATCAACAGGGACTTGTTGCTCTGCACCTGCTTGCGGAGCACAGTCTTGCCGTCGGGTCCAGACGTGATGGTCGTCTTCTGGTTCAGGGTGTCCGTGTACGAGCACATCAGGCCGAACGAGTCGTATGTAAAGTTCATGGTCGTCTTCTGGTCATCGCGAGACACCATCCGACCGGCCTTGTCGTATGTCACCTCAAACGCATATCCGCCATCCCCTCTGCCCTGGACAACATTGTTTGTGTAAGAGATGGTTGTGTCGCCCTTGGTGGTCAGATTGCCCGCTTCGTCATATTTGTACTCTTTGACAGGTCCGCCGCCGATCTGGGAGTTGCTGAGGCGTTTTCCGTCGTAGTTGTACAACGTCGTGGTGTTTGTCAAGATCTGGTTCAACTGGGCAATCTGGTCAGCACCGGTGTATCTGTACTTCTCATGGACAAGTGAGATATTTTGGCCGGTGCTGGGGTCCTTTGTGTCCAATTGGCGCTCGAGCGGGTAGGCCTGCAAGTCGTAGCTTAGGCTGTGGACGAACGTCGCTTTAGTACTGGCATTACCGACCATGATGGCACTGGGCTTGTTCGTGTTGCCCGTGTACTCGAACCGGCTGTCAAGGTAAGTCTCCAGATGGCCGCTTGCAGGCTCGTTGGTGATTTTGGTGTAGGAAAGCAGGTTGCCGAAATACTCGTTGTTCTTCTGCGCGCCGCTCGGGTACACCTTCTTGACGGGCTGGTCCTGCCAGTCATATGCAAACGATGTCTCCTGGGTCGTACCATCGGCAAGCGTCAGCGTCCTCTTCAAGAGCCGACCCAGGATGTCGTAGTCGAAGTCGAGCCGTGTTTCCAGGTGCTTCTTGACACCTTCCGGGTACACGCTCATGGACGAGAGGTTCTCGTGGCCACCCTCGTCGTATGTGTAGACGAGAACCCTGCCGTCGGCTCCAGTCTTCTGCAGAGGGCGGTTCTTGGCATCCCTGGTGAAACCAATGACCTCTCCACTGGAGCTTGTAGTCTTGACGAGCTGTCCAGCACCATCGTACTCATATTGCATGGCCGGCCCACCTGCCTGAAATCCGCGTTGGTAGACATTGTCCATGGTTCTTAGCTGACCCAGTGAGTTGTAGGTTCTGGTCTCGACATTGCCCTTTGGATCCGTGGCAATGGTGACATTGCCTGCAACATCGTATTGGAAGGCTGTAGTCATATTGTCCTGGTTGGTCGAAGAGGTGACATGTTCTTTCCCGTCGATGGATACGTACGTGCGCGGTGCTTCCCACAGCTGGACCTCTTTGTCACTAGCGTTTGGACTGGGACCCGTGACGAGTTCGGTCACAATGCCACCTCCATTTCCGTAGGTCAAGACAGTCGAGACGCGGAGGTTAACATTGTCGTGGCCAGGTCGGGTGGCACTGATGACTCGCCCGAGCTCGTCAAAGGCCGAAATCGTGCCCTCGGTGTCCTGGTTCGGCTGGTACTCGAAATCGTCCCACTTTGCAGTACTCGAAGGAATGGCAAAGCTTTCGAACTTGGTGTTCCCTCTGGAGTCGTAGTTCCAGTAGTTCCACGACACATGGGTGTCTGCAGGCGCTGGGGTCTTGCCGGGATCGGTGCCCTGCCTCGTGCGCTGCATCTTGCGCTGCCCTACGCAGTCGATCGCTTCAAGAACTTCAGTCTGGCCATTATCCTGGGCATTGTAGTGGGACAGTGTGATAGATGTGAGGTAGTTCTTCTGTCCCCCGCTCTTGAAACGGTTGTAGCTGTACTGCTCGTTGGGGTCGAGTAATGTGTCCTTCTGATTGAGCAGGCCCTCAAATTCAGCGGTGGAAACGAAGCTTGTCTGGCTGAGGAAGTCCTTGGCTGGTTGGGAATTTGCGCCCGGGTTAATACTCTTTAGGCGAGTCTCGAGCTTTCTGCCGAACCCGTCGAGTTTTGTGCAAGTCAGTCGCCCGTTGGATTCGAGATGGGCGACTACTTCGCCACTCGCCTGGTCGTATGCCATCAGCTCTGTGATATTGATGTTCTTGGCTGTCTCGGTGCGCTCCAAGACGAGATTGTGGAATGTGGGATCATAAGTCGTCCGGGTCTTCAGCCCAGCCGGGTCTAGACTCATCTTCTCATTGCCGTATTGGTCGAACTCGTAAGTAGTCACCAAGAACTTGCCCATGGTGTCAAACCAGTCTGACTCGGACACCATGTTGCCCGTGTTCTGGTCATAAGCGTACTCGGTGAAGCTGACGTCGCCAGCCTCGAACTTGGTAGCATCCTGATTGTCCTTGGAGCCAGTAAGCTTCTTGGTTTTGAGCAGGCCTGTGAACCCTTGGACCGTCTCATAGGTGCAACGCTCCCAAGACTCGAACACTGTCGCACCTGCTTGTGTTTCGAGATAATGCTTGGTGGTAATGTTGCTGTTATCGTCGACGGTGAAGTCGGTCGTTTGTACTCGCCCAGTAGGGCCCGCTGTCTCTACCTTGTCGAGGATCTTATCGACGTGGTAAATTGTCCAGACGTCGGTAGGTTTCTTCACAGGAACAGGTTTGTAGTCGATCATCTTGGAGGAGGACGGGTGATCCATCTGCGTGTTGACGACTGGGTAAGTATTGATCTTGCATTTTAGACCGGTCTTGGGAAACTCCTGGAAGAAGTGCTCAACGGTCAAGATGCCATCAGTCGCGTTTGTCGTCAAGATCGACTCAAAGCCCAGCCAGCCTCGCCCGACACTGTTGATTCGGGCCGCCTTGTAAGTCTTGGTGATCTGAGCATCAAAAGGCAGGAAGTTGATGTCAGGATTGTTGGTGTGGTGCAACTCCGTGACTACATGGTTCGGCGCACCCTGTAAAGCGTAATCGGTCGATGTTGTGTTCTCGGTCTGCCCGTCGATGCCAGAATCGTACACGGCAGGGTCAGAGAGATTACCGTAAGACAAGGTGGTGCGGATACCCATGGGGTCATCGGACGACGCAAGCAGATCGGTCGGCTGCGAGTTGTTGTAGACAGAAACGAGCTGCTGAGTCGGTGCAGCGATGCTGTTCAGGATCCAGCCGCCCATGCCAGTGCCGTTGAGGTCCACAGGGATGACGCGGAGCGAGTCGAACTTGGGGTCCTGAGCCACGGGAAACTCCTCGACGGCGCTGACTACGCCTCCTGCACGGCCACCCACAGACAGACAGGTAATGTCGCTATTGTCGGCTCGCTGATAGACGTATGCAAGACTGGGGTACAGACCACCATGGATGTTTGACACTGAGAAAGCAGCAGGGCCTTTATCCTTCGGCGCTGGTCCCGGGACAGGCGCCAGCGTCTGAGGACTACCTTTTGTAAAGCCGCCCATTCCGTTGGCCAGAGCCACGATGAAGGTAAAGTTGACGTTGGAGTCCTTATGCTCAGCCTTTCCAAGCACGATGTCCTGCGCTCCATCCCCGTTGATGTCGCAAGACATGACGCTCCATGCAGGACTGCTGCCATCGCCCTTG
This sequence comes from Diaporthe vaccinii, assembly GCA_039880775.1. Lineage (NCBI taxonomy): Eukaryota > Fungi > Ascomycota > Sordariomycetes > Diaporthales > Diaporthaceae > Diaporthe > Diaporthe vaccinii. Next base: position 336,628 of record JBCEDN010000032.1, read on the forward strand.
TCAATCTCATCGGTGATGGTAGACCCCTCGCCTACAGGTTCAAACCCGCCGCTCGAGTTGAACACCTTGGCGCATCTGAAAGCTGTCGTGTTAATCACGTACTTGGTCGAATCCGCGTTGAACTGCTGCCAGGCACGAACGAGGCTAGCTGCACCGGTGCCGGCATGGCGGAGCAGAAACCAGTCGATGGTGTTGTCAAAGTCGTAGTCCGTCTTGGTCTCGTAAGCGTCTCCGAGCCCGATCTTTGAGTCCTTGTCGATCAAACCGGGGAAATTACGGAAGCAGAGTTTGTTCCCATCCTTGAAGATCTGCACCACATCCACGACTCCTGTGCCGCTCATGTCCATGGCCATGAAGCGAGACTCGGCGACCCATGCAAAGTCTGTGGTCTTGTGTTGCTGGGTGTCTGTCAGCCCCACGCCGTTGCTCTGCGACAAGAAGAATTCCAGCTTGCCGCTGTCGTTCTCAAAAGGGATGATGAGATCTGAGCGCCCGTCGCCACCTAGGTCTGGAGTGAGAAAACTCGGCAGCTCCGCAGACACGTCGAGTTTGGGCAGCTTCACGTTCACGTTCGCTGCAGAAGGCGTCCACGTGACAGCCTTCTGGCCTTTCTGCCGCTCCGCAATGTATGTTCTGACCGTCAGCATCATGCTGGTTTGGTCCCAGTCCATGAAAGCCAGATCTGCGAGGGCCCTGCCCGACAGGTTCAGCGGCACAGTCCCGATGGAGAGCTTGACATCTGTGAAAGCGCCGGTGTCGACCTTTGCCTCGAAAAGCTTCCCGGGATCCACGCCTGGAACAGTGTACGTGAACGAAGATGGCAAGAGGTCGACTTTCTGGCCGTTTGCAGATGAGCTCTCCGTCACTTGAAGGAGGCAGGAGTCACCCGTAGTGGCCGAGTTGCCGTAGCTCATGGAGTAAGACCTGTAGAAAATCGGGTCCTTGCCGGCATTTGGCTGAGATCCAATGGAGATGGAGCTGATCCGGTGAGCCCAGGTGGTGATGCCTCCCTGAGACGTTTGTTGGATGATATCAGGACGCTCTTCATATCCAAACTGGATGAGACGGGTAGCTGGGTCGCCCGTGACTGTGTTTGAGCAATAAGAGATCGTGTCTATGTAAGATGTGCCAACATCTTTTGTGCTTCCGGCCTTCTGAGGAGATTCGATATAATCGTAGTTGATGGTGTTGCCATGGCGGTCGCTTTGTCTTTTGATGCGCCACTCTACAATTTGGTTGTTACACATGACGCGACTGTCAGCCGTGGAGCCGTATTCTGTCTTTCGACCCATATTGTCTGTGACGAAGAAGCTCTTGCTGAGAGCGGTAACCGACAGACCCGTGTTGTTTATCTCGGTAGTGTACTCAGTGCCTACTTCCAAGTACGTTCCCTTGGTGTTCAAAAGATCAGTACCGTCCAAGATCAACTTGGGCTTGTGAATGTCGTAACCGTCAGGGAGCTTGTTGACTGCGTCATAGACAACCTTGGGCGGGCCCAGACGGATACTGGAAACACCACTAAGGGCCCAACTGTATCCCAGGATACCATTGGGTGTGCCTTGCGAATATTGGAGGGAGAGATCGGGCTCGTTGCCAGATTTGATGCCTGCAGGAGCCTCGATCTTGAGCATATATCGTGAGAGGCCATTGTTGTCCGTGTCGGCTTTGCCCTGGCGGCGACCGATAGCGGCTCCAGGAGTAGACATGGTGGTCAAGGGTCGGACTGTGGAAGGAATGGAATGTATGGAATAGAATGCGAGTTTGTAGAGTCACGCTGGCTCAAAACTGGGATAAAATTGTTTGGCTGGCTCTGTTGGATGCTCCTGCGTGGCCACATATCACGAATCCGAGCAGGGCATATCGAATAGAGCAAGTTGACCGGTTTTCTGACTATAGAAAGTGAGCTTCGGAAGCTCATCTTTATATGCAATGTGAGCTCCACAATAGCGGAGCCCCGAGTTCAATATAGACACAGAACAATGTTGGAGGCGGTTCCAGCCGCATTTGACATCCTCAGAGAGTTTGATAGCCAACTGGTCCACAAGAGTGCAAACTCTGGGAGCTGCAGGATGTGAGATTGCGTTAGCAGACAACAACAGCACAAAGAAACACCGGGATCCCAGTTGCCCGCCTGGCTCGTCATGTCTTGAGAAGGTTGCCGCCTCCTAGAGGATGCAACCAGTCAGCCTCCAGCTAGTCGTGGTCCTATTCCGCAGTGGGTCCTATCTCCGGCTGTACTGAAGTGGCGTTCAGAGGGATGCAGGCTGCCCGCCCCTTGACATCAGCTCGAGTCCTCAAACCAGCCTAGTCTGAGACACTTGTGGCCCGTGGCGGGCTGGAACACCCCAGACAAAGGAAAGTCATTGGAGAGAGGCTGAGAGGTCTGCTTAGTGCTAAGCCAGCTGTTGCTTTTTCTTTAAATTATATTCAGCTCTTTGTATCGGAGAGAAGCCAAGTCATTTTGCTTAGGGCCAAGCCAGCTGTCGCGTTTTCTTTACTTTTATGTAAATTAGATTCAGCTCTTTGTATCGGAGAGAGGCTAAGGCGCTCTGCTTAGTGCTCAGCCAGCCATGGCGTTTTCTAAATTATATTCAGCTCTTTATATCTGATCTCGTTATAAATCAACTATATCTATACACTCCTGTAGATCTATGATGTTGTGGCGCTATCCTTTCGCATCTGGAGTGCGTGCGTTAGGCTCATCGCCGATGACTTTCGGCCTTGCATACCTAAGCTGAGCGAACAATACGCGAGAATTTTGCATGTGGTATCGCGGCGAGGATTCTGATTCGAAAGATGGCTGAATGCATCACGGCTTCCAGCTGCAGAACGGTATAGCGTGGCAGGACTTCTGCTCGATATCATACATGAGCTCTTAGGACTGCAAGTAAGCGAGGCCTTCAATGAAAGTGCTTTGTTATATCGCGAGACTTGGCGCTTGTCAGTTGTGAACATGTGATAGACCGAACACAGAGGCATCTCTGCTCTACCAAGCGTGCTTCAAAGACAACTCAACAGTGGTATATATATCCTGATTATCCGGAACCCGTCATCTATTGACCTCCCGTCAAATTCTACTGTCAACCGCAGTTGTGAACCCGCACTCTACTTGCTCAAAGTCTTTTTGCAACAACACTCCGCCATTATGCCTGCCCCAATCCTAAGCCTCGGTATTCTCAGGGACCGATTCGCCCACGATAACCTTGAACGACTTTCTCGCTTTGAACCCCCTCCTCCTGTTGATGACAATGCAGATGCACAAAGCCGTTGCTCGGTTGCTCTGAAACTGCTGACTCAATGGAGCAATAAGAACAAGAGCAGCATCGACGCCGCCATGAAAGACCAAGTATTTGGCGCCAAGAACGACATCCAGTGGGCCAATGCTTTCTTGCCGTTCATGGAGAGCGCAGCCGTCTACCTCCGTGACTGGGGCCTCCTCCACCAAGCTTGGCGTGAAATACGCTTATACAAGGAGGAGCGCGCAAACGACAAGCATCGCTACAAGAACATCGTCGACCTCCACAACAAAGCGTACGAGCAGATCGACCAGCTTGCACATGAGTGGGACATGCACTATGTCCACATCTGCGACCTCGTCTCCGAGCACCCAGAGGGCAAGCCGCTCTGGGACGGCCCATTTTGTGGAGCATTCCTCCCCAACGACATGAGCACCACGGCCCCTTTCATCGGCCTCGCCTTCAAGGGAACCAACCCGTTCCAACCCAGAGAAGTCGAAGTCGACCTAAACTACCAGCTCATTGAAGCCAGCGACGCACTAGGCAACCAGCAAGTATCCGAAGGCGTATACACCGGCCTCTTTGGAAAGTTCAAAAGCCTGGACAGCTCCGCCTTTGATCACACGCGCGAGAAGCTCGGCGAGCTTGTGCTGCTCTTCCACGACGCACCAGCTCACCCCTGCGTCCATGTCACGGGTCATTCGCTCGGAGGTTCTTACTCCCAGCTGTGCTATGCCGGCCTGCTCACGGCCGTCGATATGACATTCCCAGAGCACGCAACCATGGGCGACCAGTATACATTCGGCGCACCGCGCGTCGGCAGCCAGGACTGGGCACGATATAATGCCAAGCTCGTCGAGCAAGCACAGGGTCGCACCTGGAGAATTGTCAACAACAGGGACATTGTGCCGCAGGTACCCCCAACAACACTCAAGCCTACCGAGGTCAACTTTCGCCATGTCGTCCAGGGCGTCCGGATCTTCAAAAACAAGGTCCCAGAGAAAATTCCCGACGAGACCGAAGGGCCAGATCCACCACCCTACAGTATCAGCAGTTTCAAGGACTTTGTCAAAGCCGTGATAGACAGTAAGGATCATTGTAAGTATACGTCAAGGAAATTTGGATCTGCTAGTCTGCGACTCGTTGCTAACAGCTCCACAGTGCCAAACTACTACTACGACGCTTTGGTATATGCCATTGAGCATGCAAAATCTTAGCCTTTGGAGGCGACGGCAGAGGTATCTTTTGTATACACAAAGAGCTGATGTCTGACCTTATGTCCTACTGCTCGTCTGAGATCAATAGCAATCGGATGAATCAGGAGTCACTTTGCCAAGCATGAGAGGTGGACGCTGGCCAGAGGATATCTTATACTTCTCGCCACTGCAAGTTTCCGGAGCGTAGTACTATATCGTATCGTAACACATTTCATCGAAGCCTAGGCCTGACATCTTTCGCATACCGAGGGTATGTCTCAACCCACCTCAGATCGCTATAGAAGTATGTTCTAGGGTCAAGGTCGCCTAAGTTATACCCGTTTCCGAACAACCTCTCGCCATAATCCGATGGCTTACAGAGGGAATCAGCACTAGCACTTGTTGGGTACCACGGTACGCACTACCAAGCCACAGTGTTTGCTATGGCTGAGAAACTAGACCCGAGAGTTTTGGTGCACTCGAGCGAGCTGAAAAAGAACACCAAGAAAATAAATCCTTCAGTCGTCGACAACTGTTACTCTGCTCGCGGCATGTGCTCAGAATTGAAAATAAGTCTCACCCCTGGTGCCAAAGATTATAGAGTTCGGCAAATACAGCCTCCAATAGGTGGGAAATCGAGCCATAAACAAGGTACAGTACAAGGTCTGTTTACTCACCTACAATGGAACTCGAACGCAGCAGCTGCTATGACCCGGACCACATGTCGTGTCAAGAGATGCGTCGAGGTCCCAGGGACTCGGATCAGCGGCCACGTATGCAGGGGGTCAATCGAATTACGGCGCGGAGGACAGGGCTCGAGAGATCAGGAAGGCACGACAGAGGATCCAGATCGAGACGGCCCAGCGAGACCGCATGCGCGAGACCGAGGAGCAGAACCGGCGAGACGTGGAGGCCTATAATGCTTCCATCCCCCGAAAGAAGATGTTTACCAGCCGGCCCCTCCTCTCTCACGCTCCCATTCTGAGACAGAGCGTCCCGAGCATCCCTTGCGTCGCCCCCACTCACTATCCCGCCATGATGGACAGCCTCGCCGGCATCAAAGTCTCAATGGACGATCGTCCCGAAGTCACCACCACTAGCAGTACGGTGGCAGCTATATGAGTTCGCGCGACCTCAAACCCTCGGTGCAGGCGAATCCCTAGGCCTGCATACAAGGCGTGGAATGCCCGCCATGCCCTGTTTTAATATTAATGTTATTAAGATTAACACTAGGCCGGTCTATTATATGATTAATATATGGTTTGCTACCTAGATGCCATTATATGGCAGTTATTTTAGTTAATACCTGAGATTAGAACAGATTAGTCTATGGGCGGCGGCGATGAGTACAGGTATTGCGCAACGTGATGTAGTAGCATGCTGTTGTGATGTTTTGTAAAGAACATGACCTCAAGAAGGGCTAAAGGACCCAGCACTCCTTTTGTATGTATAGGCAGTACGCGTGCCCTCACTTCACCATAGCCCCTATTTACTGCGTCACGATATCCTCTGCAAAAAAGAAGACCCGGGCGTTCCCTCACCATCGTCTGGTCAGATGGCTTTGAACAGATAATATCCGTCATGCGATCTTTAGCAAATGCTCTTCGACTGCCCATCAGTGTCGGAATTGGGCTCACGAACTCTCAGACATAGTAGCCATAGGTCTTGCCCGGATCACTAATTTCCGGCTGGAGAAGTAGAACCCAGCTCAGGGCAAGCTTTAATGGAAGGGTTGGTGTTGCCTCCGATATCAACATGCGCAGTGAAGATCCCCTTATAGAATAAATCAGCGCGACTCCTGAGGGCTATCAGAGCCAGTCAAGAATTCTATTGCCGGGACGGCCCAGACCTCACGCACCAGCCGACGATAGCTTCAGCCCGCACCCCTGTCTGATCATCGGCTGAACTCTCAGCTCCCCCTCACGCGGGCCACGGTGTTGGCCCAAGATGGTTCCATTGGAGGCACCCGGGCCCCGAGAATAGGCTCGGCGAGCACGGTCGATAGGTCGAGACGAAGTCAGATAAAACCGAGGAACCCGTAATTCTGGACCCAAATTTGGATCATTGACCGCCAGAAAGACGGCATGACTGGCATATCGTGGCCGCAGACCCTCTCGCTGGCCTTCGGATGACAAAGAAACGATATGCACACGGACTCTGGCTGCCCACCAAGCTTTATTGCGATAAGACCTGATATATGAAGACCAGAGTTGGCTGATGATTCACCGCGCAAACTTCTGCAGGCTATCTACGATGTAAAAGCAATGAGCATCCGACCATGGAAAGTCAGATATCAGCAACCTCAGAGGCCCACCTGGAGCTTGCATGTGCGGCGGGGACGGAAGATGTCATACTTCAGTGGGCCACTGCCCTCGAACCCGTACACCAAAAGCTCGCTTTCACATTCTCACATGCACGGTTCCGTTCCTCACCGGTGGCCCAGCCCGCGTGTTCTGTATCGATTCGCCAGCCATGAGACCCAGAAACTTCTGGCCGTTGGCTGACCTGGTATTCTTGGCGCAGGTGGAGACAGGTCGATCGCTGCCCTTGTACTACAACAACGACGCTGTAGGGTCAATATGGAAACGGGACCGACCTCAGTTCGACACAGGCCAGCCTATCGACGGGGCAGGCAGGGGCGGCCCCATACTGGGCGGCACGAACCACCAGCTGGACCTGCAGAACCCGTCCAACCTGGGCCAGCAGCCCACCGACAGCGGCGTGGTGCCCAACCTGAAATGGAGCTTCTCGCAGTCCAAGACGCGCATCTCGGCCGGCGGCTGGACGCGCAAGCAGACCATCACGGACCTGCCCGCAAGCCACGACATGTCCGCGGCGCAGCAGCACCTCGCGCAGGGCGCCATCCGCGAGCCGCACTGGCACAGCACGGCCGAGTGGGGGTTCGTGTACAATGGCAGCGTGCTGGTGTCGGCGGTGGACCAGGACGGGAGGTACCAGGCCGAGACGCTGGGGTTCGGGGACATCTGGTACTTCCCGCGCGGCGTGGCGCACACGGTGCAGGGGATGGGCGAGCAGAACGAGTTCCTGCTCGTGTTTGACGGGCCCGACACGGACGCGGCCGGGTCGACGTTCAACGTGGACGACTGGGTGGCTCACACGCCGCGGGACGTGCTGGCCAAGAACTTCGGCGTGGACGCGGCCGTCTTCGACGATGTGCCGCGGCCGAGCCCGGGGATCGTCAACGGGACGGCTGGGGGCAGCGATGCGGACCGCGGCGTCACGGCCGGGCCGGGCGAGCAGCCTGCGGGCGGGGCGGACTCGTTTGTGTTCCGCACGCTGCAGCAGCCGCCGATGCAGGCGCCGGGCGGAGGTGGCTCGCTGTACAAGGTGGACTCGACGAATTTCCCGAGGAGCACGAGCATCGCGGCGGCGCTGGTGACGCTTGCGCCGGGGGCGATGAGGGAGATGCACTGGCATCCCGATGTGAGTCTTGCTCGTCCTTGTCCTGCTCCATCGGCAAAGCTGAAACCACACCCACATACACCCACATCATTACATATATGCGTTTCCGGGACATCATCTGACAAGCACATACACAGGCAGAGGAGTGGCTCTACTTCCACCAGGGCACGGGGCGAGCAACGGTGTTCACGGGCGACGCCAACGCGCGCACGTTCGACCTCGCGGCGGGCGACACGGCGGCGTTCCCGGCCGGGTCGGGCCACTACGTGGAGAACACGTCGGCGGACTCGGGGCTCACATATTTGGAGGTGTTCCGGGCGGGCCGGATCGCAGACATCTCGCTGGCGCAGTGGCTAGCTCTGACGCCGCCCGAGATGGCTGCACAGGCGCTCAACGTCGATGTGAACGTGATCAAGAGGCTGCGCAAAGGCAAGCAGGTGCTGCTGCCGGCTGGGGGGCTGCCTCCTGTCGGCGGTTAGCTTGGGGGAGCGAGACAAGACGTGACGGCTGGAGGGGCGAGCTCGCTCAATCACGGCCCTCTCCCTCGCTAATGGATGTGATGCACTCTGATCCAGCCTGTAACCCCACTGCCGTACTGCCGTGGTGGAACCATTTGTGGGATGATGTCACTGTCCAACAGTGTTGGTTTCATGAGGTCTCCTCGACGGATTCCAGGGTCAGCATCACTGAATTGCAACTTAAGATGAACCGCATGGCGTGGATGCAACTCTGCCCCCGGGCTCACAGGGTATCTGCACAGTAGATGACCATTGGCTTCACAAGCAGCTTCAGTTCTGAGTTGTTGACGTTGATCTTGCTGTTGTCAGCGCTTCTGTGGCCTTCAAGCTTGGCTGCTCATTAGACCACTGTATGTAAGCTGCAACGTTGTGTGGGCGACATGAGCACGGCACTGTACCTGGACCCCTGGCTGCATGATGCCCAGGTTGGCGCTAAACTCTTGTTTTTGTCTTTTTTCGGCAAGGCGAAGTCGTGTCCAGCTGGTGTGGGCCGGCCAGCCAGCTTCGCCAAGTCTAAAATAAGCCTGGCTGTTTGAGAGTTTAACAGCACAAACACAGCCAACAGTTACCATTCTCTCGGCCACTGCCAGCAGACAGAGGAACCGTGGAAACAGGACTGGTTTGTCGGGAAAACGGTATGCATTGGGACTGTTCGGCCGATATGCAAGATCGTCGACGGTACCGGACCTGCTCGCTCGTTGCGTGGAGGCAGCCAGCCAGCCAGTTCACGGCGCCCGTCCTGACTCAACCTTCGTACAGGCCCGTCGTCGCCTCCACCGGGATGCGACAAAGATAGAAGCAGCAGAATCAGGACTGCTGGTGCTGGTGGCACGATTCTAGCCTCGAACCTTGGAACGCTCGTAAAAGTTGTCCATACGGTATAGAGTAATACAATCTCTAGTAATCCGTAGGAGGTCCGTTGAATACGAGGGGTTGTCTTGAAGCATGGCAGAGGACGAGAGACAGAAGGAGAAGGGTGACAATAGCGCCAGGTGATGAGTAAGCCCCGGTCGTCTCTTGCAAGCGTGCCTTCTTCAGCCAGCAATTGATGCCATCACTGAAGGTTGATGTGTTATTTACTTTCCATTTGCGCATTCAAAAATGTCAGTCATGCCATGCCATGCAATCAAATTAACAACCGTTCAATCGGTCACCACCTGCATTTGATCATATGTCACATTGAACAGAGGAAGATCCTCCATGTTGGTCGCTTGGGAGACGACTGTGGCAAGCAGGACAGGTCCTCCAATCAGAAAGGATAAGAAGGGTTAGAGGGTGGGAAAGTGGGAAGGGGTGGGCCGTGCTGGGGGTCCCTTCCCCAGGCTGCCAGGAGGCTCGCCCTTTGTTGCAGCGCTAGCCACCGTGAGGGGGCCGGGAGCAGGTGATCGCCCCAAGCTTGGAAGGAATACCTGGGAAGGAGGGAGTCCAGAACCCACAATCCCAGCCATCCGGTCCCTCAGCCCGCCCCTGCACACCCTTCCCAACCAGCCAATTCGCGGTTTTAGACCAGCCTGCCAGCCCGTGTTTCCTGTTTCCAAGAATACGAGCGAGCGAGAACGAACGAGGTCATCACTCGCCGGCCTTGTTTGTCTGTCCGTCTGTTCTGCTTACCAGTCACTCTGGCCGATTGTTTTTCTTTCCTTCCCTTTTTTGCCATTTCCTACCTGGCTTGCATACAGTCCAGTACCTTCATTCAAGTCGATTGCTTCACTTTTGCTCGCGCTCAAGGCCGTCAGCACGTCTCCTCTCGGCCCACACTCTGCCCCATCGTATTGCTTCTCGCCTCCCCATCCGCCCTCTCTTCGCCAGACCCACTCAATAAGCATAAGTATAGACAGGGCTGGCACGGGCTGTGCTGCACTTGACTTGCACCGGCAAGACGCTGTTGAAAGCCAAACCCAAGGAGGAACGGCGACAGGGACGAACCCGACAACACAGAAGAGCACAGCTGAGGTAAACAGCGACAAAGAAGAGGAAAATCTCCTGGAAATTGTCGCATATTTATCGAGCAGCAGTCGGTTGCATTGCGTTATTACCTTCCCCTCCCGTCGAACCGCCAAGCAAGGGCACACTCATTCGCTCCCGCCTCTATCTATCCTCTCCCTCGGCCCAATCTACGCTGCTCCTGGCTCGTGGTTGCAGCGCTCTCTCAATCTCCGACACGCTGCTCCAGTCTATTCCTAGTCCCTGATTCAAACTCCGCGCTGTGACTGGCAAACACTCCCGCCCGCCCCCGTCGCTGAGGCCGTTCGTCCGCTGATCGGTCAGGGAAGACCATTTCTTGCTCTGAGACACCTTGCCTATTCCTGAAATTGTGATCCTCAATCTCCGACAGCATGCCCCGATACTCTTTCGAGTCCGAAGGCGACGAAAGGGAGGCCTTCAACACCAGCTCTTCCACCGAACAACCTCCACTGCATCAGCAGCAGACACAGCCCACAATGTCACAATACCCTCCAGCCGCCGGCTCGAGGCGCTACGAGCAACCTCGCTACGAAGACTCGCCCAGTCGACAGGCCATGCCAGGCGCACACCCAGACTCTGCCTTTGCTCAGATGCGTGCAAACAGGAGGTCAAGCAGGGAGGGCATGCCGCCACCAAACTCGAGTCGAACACCCTACATGGCCGCCGGCGCTGCCGCAGGCTTCGGAGCTGGAGCTGGAGCAGCATCAATGCAGCCAATTTCGCCGCAAAGTTTTTCTCAATCACCTGTGCCCTCACAAGCTCAGGGCCAATGGCGGCCCGACCCAGACTACTATGCTCCCCTGCAGAGCAACATTACCCCAGGTGCGGACAACTTTAGCGAGGCGGCGGCCGGGGGAGTAGCGGGCATTGCTTACGGTGTAGCAGAACAAAACCCAAGAGAGAGTGGTCTCGACGCCATGAGGGGCCCCAACTACCCCCAACAAACCTATCAAGCACAAGATCCCTACGGATACGGACGAGGGAACAACGAGTACGGGATGCATGACCCACAAGCCAGTCTGCGCCCAGGCGCAGCAGCATACACTGGCGACAACCCGGGTGACCGCGCCTCACATTCCAGCTTGCAAGGCCTCAATGCCGCCGCAGTGCCAATGGCTCAGTCTTCCCCCGGGTACAGGAGTCCAGGCTATGGCCCAGGACCATACCGCGACGACCCGTACCAAGGCTACTCAATACATAGCCACACCAACTTGGGCACTGTCGACCCCAACGAGATTCTCGACGACGGCGACGATGGACTTGATTATAACCAGAGGGGCGCTCGGCATAGCATGCTGAGCCTCGGTCATTCGAGCGGCAAAAGCGGTCACAACGGGACTGGAGCAGCAGCAGCAGGTGGTGCGGCTGCCGGCGCTGGCGTGATGGGCGCCATCGGTGGCCTCGTTGGCAAGAACGGAGCCAGTCGAGATGGCAACGGCCACTACGACGCCGTTCAGGGTAACACGGGATACCAAGGTGCAGGTGGCAGCGCGTATGACCTCGGCACACACGGCGCTGAAAAGTCCGCGTGGCTTGAGAAACAGAGTACAAGCTCCAAGAAATGGAAGTGGCTGATCGCCGGTGGTGTTCTCTTGCTGATTGCAGCTGGCATCGCACTGGGCGTCTACTTCGGTATCGTCAAGAACAAGGGCTCGGGTAGTGCTGCCGCTGGCAAATCGGCTGCGGACGACACGGCTGACAACGGAGACCTGAATATCAACAGCTCTGAGATCAAGAAACTCATGAACAACGCGAACCTGCACAAGGTCTTCCCTGGCATCGACTACACGCCCATCAACACGCAATACCCCGACTGCATCCACAACCCCCCTTCGCAGAACAACATCACCCGCGACCTGGCCGTGCTGTCTCAGCTGACTAACACCGTCCGACTGTACGGAACAGACTGCAACCAGACGCAGATGCTTATCCACGCCGTCAACCAACTCGAGCTCAAGGACACGGTCAAGATCTGGATGGGCGTCTGGCAGGACGGCAACACCACCACCAATGAGCGGCAGCTCAGCCAAATGTGGGACATTCTTGATGAGTATGGGGACAGCTATTTCAAGGGCCTCATCGTCGCCAACGAGATCCTCTTCCGCGAGCAGATGACGGCCTCGGAGCTGGGCTCGCTACTCTCAGAGGTGCGCACCAATTTGACCAACAGGCAGCTGACGCTACCGGTGGCGACCTCAGACCTGGGCGACGACTGGACTTCGGAGCTGGCGTCGATGAGCGATTACATCATGTCCAACATCCACCCCTTCTTTGCGGGTGTCAACGCCAAGGACGCGGCATCGTGGACGTACTCGTTCTGGTCAAACCAGAACGGCGGCTTCTGGAAGTCCGACATCAGCAAGAATATCATCGCCGAGACCGGCTGGCCGTCACAGGGTGGCACCGACTGCGGCACCACCGAGGTCACTGACTGCCCCAACGCTTCGGTTGCCGGCATCGACGAGATGAACACGTTCATGGACAACTGGGTCTGCCAGGCCCTCACCAATGGCACCAACTACTTCTGGTTCGAGAGCTTCGACGAGCCCTGGAAGATTATGTACAACTCGGGCAGCCAGAACTGGGAGGACCACTGGGGCCTGATGGACGTGAACAGGAACCTCAAGGACGGAGTCAAGATCCCCGACTGCGGGGGAAAGACCGTTGATTGAGCTGAGATCAGGAAATATTCTAACGATTCATATGAAGAGAAGATTTGACGGGTTCGTATTCTTTCTATTTTTGGTTGCGAGATCTTCTGAGACATTTTGACATCTAGAAGCGAGACGGGACTCGATCTAGGCGGCTTGTATGGCTTGTGCTGGTCTTTGGGCCGAGGTCCCGGGTGACCTGGCCAGCAGGGACCAGATAAAACATTTGATCAAGCGTGTACGATTTGATTTGATATACTTCCGGGGGTCCGGTTTGCATTTATTTCGGCGGACAATAAACATTCCCTGGCGAGGCACGCTTCTCATCCAGGATGGGCATCAGCTTCTTTCTCATGGTCTGTGGTTCTACATACACCACACGAGACCGCATCGTTTGGGCTTCCTTTCTGGGGTGCAAAAGGACCTCTTCTGGGCTACTTTCTTCTTTTTGCTGGCGACTTGATAGATATGTTTCTTGGGCGCGTTGTGATACACATTGGAGTTTTGGGATTAGGTTGCAGCACTGATGATTGTGGCCCTTGACGATGGTTGGATCGTGACGTGGCCGTGGGTGGTCAGGCTGTGGGTAATTATATATACACTAAGTTGGACGGTGAAAATATATTGCGGCATTCATATATTCCTTTCGTGAACTGAAATGTCTTCAGAGGCACGATCCCCCAGGGAGGCTTAAGAAGCAGCATGACTTGCGATGGTCTGGTGGACTTGTCTATATTTCTTCTCTGTGCCTGCCCCTGTGATTCTGACTTTATCTTTATGACTGCCCTACAAAATTGCCAGATCGTTGAAAGTCATTCTCCATCGCCTTCTCATCTCCACTTCTCCGCCAGAGCTGAATGCCCTGAATCCAAATACAATGAAGCCTCAACGTGCCCTGAAGCACACTGGGAGTTCTTTGTTATCAGAGGAGCAAGGCTTTGTGTAATAACAAAGGCATTGTTGCCTTCCATCCATTGTCCTCGAAATGGAGTGATATAATCTTGGTTCCAAGTTCACCAAGTATATATTTCTGGCCTTATCATCGATCCCAGCAGCCATGTCTCTCCTGACTCACCACCTCACCATCCTGACCTCAACTGAATTCCTGCATCTGCACACACCATCTTACATACATCTTTATCAACATTTATCACCATTCATGATGGAACCCACCTTTTCCACTCCTGAAGAGAGGCAGGCTCGCGCCCAGCAGAAAAAACAGGCCAAAATGTATCGCGCGGCCATCATCATCCTTACTTTTCTTGCGGCCGGCCTCCTGGCCTCGACGATCTCCTTGGCCGTGATCCACGCCCGCTATGTGCAGCGGTGCCGCGCCTACATGCCCGCTGAGGCGTCGGACGCCCCGGCTGTGCCTGAGGCACCCCCCGTGGGCCGCCGTTCGAGTGGCGACCTCGTCGTCGTCCCCGTGGTCGCCAGGACCCCGCCGGCTCTGGTGGCTCCTTCGTCGAAGGACACCATCGACGCTGCCCCCTTGATGGTCAGGGCCCACGCTACGCCCATCTACACTAATAACACGAACGGCTCCTCGCCCGACGGCTCTGCGCAGTGCGACACTGGCTCGGTCTGGGGCGGCCGGGCGCTCGACGAACTGAATCATGGCTATATGCCGCTGATGCAGAAGACGCTGAGCGAGTCGCCGGTGGGGGTTGCGGGTGACTACTACCATACGGCGCTGAGGAGCGTCTTTCGCTGTGGTGAGTCTATGGAATTTGGACAGCTTGAGCTTGTTGACGCTTGCATGTCTGGGTATGCTGTGGACGGTCAGAAAGTTGAGTGTAACGAGGGTGGGAGCATCGGTAACTCTACTTTGGCTTCGGTTTAAGTGTGGTGCTCGCTCTCCCTCTATCTCTCTTTCCTTTTCTTTTTTCATCCGGGTTTTATTCGATTGTGAGGCTGTTCGGACTAGGATAGTAGGCGTTCTTTTAGAATTGAAACAATTTCTCATCTAGCATCAACTGTTGATTTTCATCATCTAAATCTGTGACACTTAATTCTAACATTTCTATAAGCAAACAAGTGGCCCTTGATTACATGTCTCTTTACAACACCAACGCACGACGCCTTACCGGTATGTTGGGCAATTATGCGATGAGTTCACCTACCTGGGTGAATATATAATACTCTTCTGGCTATATGATGGCGAACAATTTGTGCCATATGCTCCCTCCCTCCGTAGCCGAATTGCATGTCGATTTTGCATCATCCCGACGGAGTTAATAGTGGCTCAAAACAGTTACAAAAGTCTCAAAACAGCTCAGAGCAGTCAGTTCGAATGTGGACCGAGACAACTAACAACTTGATGCTCATTGGCAAATGCAAGGATCAGTGAACATCGATGGTTTCTTTTGCGCGAGGCATGTTAGATAAGGGCAGGGATGCGGATATTCATTTACCACGGGAAAGGGGAATCAGTCTAGCTGAAGCGTCCTTGTTTTCTTGGCGCACCATTTGTGGCTCTGCGAGGCTCCCTACTGGCTGGCTGGATGAAGTGTGTCAGATTAAGCATTCGCCTGTTCATCCGTCCATTAACACAGCTGGCTCAAGTGCCGCTGCGCCCGATTAAACCAACAGACGAATGAGTTCGGAGGTGCTTTGAAGATTGACAAGGAGGGCTTATATAAGCCGCCTGAGATGTTTGGAGCCGAGTCCAGGAGACTCGGGGCGACGTTTTATGTTAATGCTGTCGTTGAGATGTGATCTACCGAATTAAAATGATGGCCGTCCTGCAACTTCGGAACAATAAGTTCACGTTCTTGTCCTTCCCCGGCATTTATTTTCCGCTGCCATTTACCGGGAAGCAGGGGACAATTCTATGGTACTAATCAATACTGAATGTTTCGAAACGAAGAGCGGGACGGATCATGCCCTTGCCATTTCAACTTAAGTGCAAAACAGGCACCCGGGACTTGAGGCCCGTGGTCGACTTAGCTTTGGCGCAGAGTCGATAATTATTAGAGAATCAGTGTTTGCCGGCGTCCATGGGATGAGTTGATCCTCATACTTTTGCTTTCATCGTCTCTCGTTCTACTGATATCGCCATTCTTCTTGGTCACTCGTTCAATATGTTGTACAGTCATGCTATTACCGTTGCTCTGTGCGCAACTGTCGCACATGCGGACAAGATGGTACGTGCTTCATCAGTGCACAGTGAAGCACATGGTCTAACTTCGACGATAGCTCCGCTTCTCCTGTTCGCAGCTGGTGACTCAGCGCCTTGACCCGTAAGTGTGGTACCAAAGGAAAGTCGTTGCCTTCCCAAATCTTACGTGTTCCATCAGCGTAGTCCAAGCTGGACAGAATCCATCTCAACATGTGCACCAGGTAAGCGCCTATGATTTCCATCAGTTCAAGGATAAAGGGATAAGTAATTGACGTTGCCTTCTCAGATTGTTGGAGGTGTAAGTAATCCTCATCGTGCATGATTACTTGGCCGGGGACATGGAGCTGAGGATAATAGAATGCCTTTAACGTCACCATGGACCCAGCACTCGATATATCAGCCGAAGCATCTTGCACGACATGCACTTTCACAGAGGACTTTTCCAACTACTGGACACCAACCATGTACTTTCGGGCCCGCAATGGGACCTTCAAGCGAGTCCCCCAGATGGCCAATCAGGGCTTCAACGGCGCCGTGAGTACACCCATTAGGAAAACCCTCCGCCGAATTCCCAGCTTAATGTCGTGAGTATCTAGGACGGCGGTATGACCGTCTACTACGTCACGCCTGACGACGCAACCGTCAACATCACGGCGTTCGCCCCAGGCTTTCGAATGGTCGTGGGGGATCCTACCAGCCGAACACAGGGCGGCTTCGACGGCGCGATGAATTCTTATCGCTGCTATACCGGGAAGAACTTCGAGCCGAATCCTTTTGGAGTGTCCGACAATGACACGTCTACGTTTCCGACTCGGTACTGCGCTGGCGGTGTGAGGGTTGCCATCTTCTTCCCAACGTAAGCATATGCATGCGTGTATTCACCACAGAGACGGGACGAACTGACAGCGGCTTGGTCCAGATGCTGGGACGGCGTCAATCTCGACAGTGCCAACCACAAGTCCCACGTCACCTTCGGCTACAACGGATGCCCCTCCACACACCCCGTCCGCCTCCCCCAAGTATTCTTCGAGACTGTGTGGGACACAGGCGTGTTCCCCGAGTCAGAATGGCCGGAGGATGGCAGCCAGCCGTTTGTGTGGGCCCAGGGCGATGCGACAGGATACGGACACCACGCTGACTACCTGTTTGGCTGGAAGGGGGACTCGCTGCAGCGAGCCATGGATGCTAGGTGCGATTTTACTGGGTGCACAGAACTTCAAACGCAGGGCTTTTCTGCAGGCAATACGTGCACCCAGGAGCCGATTGTCAAAGAGTCCATTGATGGCTGTAAGTGCCCCGGCTTGGCGGACACGAAGACGAGGTACAAGTGCTAACAGTGACGACACAGGGCTGGAAACTCTGCCTGGAAACTTGACGGTGAACTAGGCCCGTGTTACCTCCCTCCGTGCTATCCCAAATCATTGAAATACGGCAGTGGAATGGAAATACTGAAGTGGTGAAGATGAAGAGCCGGAGCCCATGGTCTCTATGGTACATAAGTCCAACAGCTAGATGTTGTCTAGCAAAAATATAGGAATGTTCAACTTCTTCAACGAAAGCACCGATCTCGGCCTTATATTTATTCTGGATAGAATGTAATCACGGAGGAGAGAAGCAGACAGCTAATACAGTGTCCTTCGGAATTGAAGCAGCGGTATATATGGTATGTCAAACACTACAGTGCCTAGGTATGTAGTAACATTCGTCCAGTACAAGTCAGAAATTACTCAAAACGTCATTAGAGAGAGAAGGAAAAAGACGGAACAAAAAATCAGATACCAAAGTACTATCAACATATCTCAGCCTCAATAAGCAACACCGCATATCCAGTACAATTGCCCTAGCATTAACGTCATTCCGAAGAGAAGTTCCAAAGCCCAACATTTGATACAAAACATAGCCAAGTCCAACACTGCGCAGCTAATGAGACATTAAATGTATCGCGGATAGACCATTGTCCTGTAAAAAATAACAAACAGGGTCAACAACATCCTGTCATAAGGATGTGATCGTTCATCGGCAATCAATTGGCGGGTGCTCAAGCCTAGATTGTCGATCCTTGGGAAGTCGTCTGGCAGCTCCAGGCCCGGCGCAGGTACCGGGTCTCCCGTCAGCATTTGAAGCGCGATTGACGATTGCAAACGCGAATCGTCGCCGAGCACTGAGACATCGGCACCAGCCCCGATCAGCGCATAGGCCGTCTGGAAGGTGTGGGCGTAGTTGGGGGCCAGCACAAACCCGGCTGCGCCCGCGTGCTCGAGGGCGGTCATGCCGTTGACCACCTGGTTCACATTCGCGCCGCGCAGTAGGAGGAGTTGCACGGCGAGTGGGTTCTGAGCCCGAGCGGCGTGCATCAGGGGGGTGAGGTTCATGGTGAGGAGATCGGCGCGGTTCCGGAAGTAATACAATATTGCTTCTCTTTCGTTCGACATCGGGAGCGCCGCCGGGTCGGCCGTCCCGTATACCTGAAGGTATGCGTCAATGACTCGCATGATGCGTGAGCGGTTGGCCGTCCCGAACCTGGAGTCGAGTGTGGCCCGTCTCGCGACCCATTCAAGCAGAGACAAGGGGCGTGCGGGACCGGGACCCGGCCAGGGGTAGGGAACGCTCTTCCTAAATGCGCCAGGGGTATCGAAAGGAGCAGGAGGAGGGTAGTCTAGGCGATGCTGATATCGTGCTTCCAATATGAGTGCGTTGAAGTCGCTGCTCAAGTACTCCTCTGGAGCCGAGTCTATCAGGTTCCATACTCCAGGGGCGTTGAGATTCTCGACTACCAAAGTTCGTAGTTCTGGTGGAAGGGCCATGCCGAGGCTCCTCCTTCTGCGGGCTGGCGGTCCTCGGTCCGGGCGGTCCCCGTCATCATTATCATCGTCGTCGCCGTCGTCGTCATCGTCTCTGCGCCGTTTCCTGTCCGATCTTCGTGGTTGCTGGCCTCCCTGGTCATCCCCTGCTTGGTCGTCTCCTCCTTGATTGTCCCCTCCTTGATTATCCCCTTCTTGATCTTCCCCTCCATGGTTATTTTCTTCACCGCCATCTCCTGATTCGCTGTCGCCAGCCTCGCTAATTCCCTCGTCACTATCTTCGTTACTCTCATCTCCCTCGACGTAGTCTTCCTCGCTATTGTCTACCTCGCTGTCGTTTACCTCGAAAGAAGTGTCCTCATTATCCGGTTCGCCGTTATCTTGATCTTCATCAACAATATCATCTGGTCGACTATCGTTGTATAACCGCAGTCCATTCTCTGTCAGACGAAGATAAAGCTCGTACTTGATACCGCTCGTGGGAAGCCCGTTCTCCCGCAGCTGATCTCGTATTCCGCTGACGGTAGCATTACCAAAATAATACTGATCCTTTCCTGGGACAAGATCCTCATAATTCGCTCCGAAGCTGCCCATGATGATATTATTGTGAGGATTTGCGATTGGTGCTTTCTAAATCAGTTCTGTTGTGGCGACCTTGATTCCTGTGAGGTCTTGTTATTCCAGGTGGCAAATAAAAGGGTTATTATAGAATTGCAATAGGTGAACTAACCTTCGGAATCACGCCCTTAATTGGGCCAGACCACCAAAGCTTGGCTTGCCTTTGTCGGCCCTCTTCTTACACACGGGTAATGACGGCCCGTGAGAAAGCTCATACACATGCATGGTAAGTTTTATCGGACCTCTACCTGGTTGAGCTACTCTTCACGGGAACATTTCTTTGTACTCAAGGTAGGGTTCATGGTGAAAATCGTGATAAGTTTCGACATTGCCCGCATTCGGTGCTGTGTCTTTCCGTCTAGTCAATTTGAATCTCCCTCGTTTTCCCGTCCCATCCAGGCTGGACTCCAGCGGAATATAGGATGCTGAATTCCCTACACAAAGCTGCTATTCCGTGTCATTGAGACCTTATTTCTAGCTCAGCCAGTCCGGATAACTTAGCATCTACTACCGATCCGGCGGACTAGATCGTAAGAAGAAGCCAGCCGAGAAGTCTATGGAACTGGGTGGGAAAGATCCCAATAATGGCCTCAATATATCCAAACCCGCGGGCCCGCAGTTGAGTCGAGTTCCTGTCCGTTTTGGAACGGAAGTCGGGCGCAATTTCTAATTTAGTTACACCAACAGACGCCCCACAAGGATATTGTATATTACTCAACCAAAGTTATATGCACTTGGCATCGCTAGGTATTATCACCTTTCCCACCGTGCACGTTATAGACCTGCTGGTTGCATTTTACCTGAAGACCTTGTTACCACTCGAGCTGCAGGTCTCATATTTGCTGCGGGGCTTGAACTTGACGTGCTTTAAGTGATCAAGCTCAAGCTGCTCAGGTCTAGACCTTGGGTAACAACTTCACATGCTATGAAAACACAATGCAGTGAAATGGGCTACACGTACCAACGATAAATATCGGGTTGTCCATTATAATACTTTTGTGGTCGAATATGATACCAGATTGGTCTCCTCGGCCATCAAGTTTCCTTCGCAAATGTAACTGTACCTAGAGGATGATACAAACCCCCCCAAACAGGATATAGCCTGCTTGGCTTCTCTCATTCAAGTCTCGACTTCTGTTCGCTTGACTACTTCTTGTGCTCCACGGCCCTTATTAGTTGTTGTTTGCGATGTCATGGAGGGCACGGATATGCAAGCCTAAAGTATCCTAACCTCTTATGGAAGGACAGACAATTCCCTCTGACCAGGTTGAACTGCTGACCAATACTTCTGCAGAATCTGAATCCTGTTGGTTATCTGGGGTAGCTCCTGCATCCCTGTCTCATGTCAGACATCCCACAAACCATCCCATTCACCACCTTGGCGAAGCCAGCGAGTCACAAGTTGCAGCATGCCGCAGATGATATTCGAGCGAGGTAACAGTGATTAAATACAGTCTTGCTTGTGTTTGCAGCTAGCTTATGCTTCACTGCAGTGCGTCCTACGGGGCGACACAAGTACGACCAGTGTCCCGCGCCCTGTTCCGAGCCTGCTTCGAGGCATCGAGACATACGCTTTTGTCACGTTTGTGCGCGATAAATGCTTGCAACTTTAAAGACTGTCAGGTACCAACCGAAAGATCTGTTATTGTCCAACACAAAATGGACTTCTCAGGCTGCCAGAATGACGGGGCAATCGAGCCAGCTGTTGTGGGCTGCCGCGGCAACTTCGACTTCACAATCAAATTTGAGAAAATATTTTTCTCATTGATACCCTCCACGTCGGTCATATTTGTCTCATTCTTGTGTCCTTCGAAACCAGGCGCAGCTTGTGCTGACATCGACGTCGCAGGTTGTTCATCATTGCGTGCGCTCCGCGGCTCGCCTTTCTCTGGCGTCGAAAGGCCCTTGTGGGCGGCAAGCTACTCTGCTCTGTGAAATTGGTACGCCTCGCACAGATCTCGAAATTACCACCGGCGAGCATTGCCGGCTAACATCACGAGACTACAGGCCACCCTTAGCTTGCTTTCCGCCCTGCAATTGGCACTTCTGGTCTTGAGCATCGTCAATACCGGAGCGTACAAATCATACTTCGTCTCCGCATCAGCTTTGGCTCTGGTCTCGGGCCTGGGGTTGATCATCCTGTCGCTTCTGGAGCATGCGAGATCGCCAAGGCCGTCAATATTGATCAGTTTCTACCTTGCTTTGACGCTACTCCTCGATGTTGCGCAGACCCGCACCTTGTGGTTGACGTCGAGGAACCAGGCAGAAGCCACGTTCTGCAGGTTGTACACATCCGCCTTGGCTCTCAAAGCAATCTCTCTCCTCCTGGAGTCACAGAACAAGACACGATGGATATGCTGGGATATGAAAGAGCACAATCCGGAAGAGACGAGCGGACTGTTTGGACTAGGCGCGTTCATCTGGCTGAATCGCCTCTTCTTGTCTGGGTATGCCAAGGTCCTGAAAGTGGGCGACCTCTACCCGCTGGATCCGGCCATGTGTGCCACGACCTTGGACAAGAGACTGTCACGTCACTGGCAGACGTCAACGACCGCGAGCCGATCAAAGAAGTATGGTCTTGCTCAAGCGTTGATGAAGGCCCTCGCCGTCCCGATCTTGTTGCCAGTCGTACCACGAGCAGCCATGGCTGCGTTCCAGTTCTGCCAGTCATTCCTAATCAACGCTCTTCTCAGCTACCTGGAGGAGCCGAACCCGTCCAAGAATGTCGGATACGGTCTCATTGGAGCCACTGTCCTCATCTATCTCGGCATTGCCGTGACATTCGTACTCTATTGGTACTACCAGGAGCGTGCAATGTACCTGACCCGAGGAGCACTGGTTGCGGCTATCTACAGGAAGACCACAGAGGTCGGTCTACCTGCAGCAGATAATTCTGCACTTACGCTGATGAGTGGCGACATCGAGCGCATAATCGCCGGATTTCTCAACATCCACGAGCTCTGGGCCGACACCGCACAGGTTGCCATTGCCTGCTGGCTCCTCTCGCAGCAGATTGGTTTGGCTTTTCTCGCCCCTTTGATCGTGGTTGGCGTCTGCGCCGTGTGTTCTACCATTCTAGCGAGACTGACCGGCCACGTCAAAAGGTCTGGATTGAGGAGATCCAGAAGCGAGTCGGGCTCACTTCCACTGTGGTTGGGCAGATGAAGAATCTCAAGATGTCCGACCTGGCTGCCTCGGTCGGTAAATTGATACAGCAGATGCGTATTGACGAGCTGAGAGCCGGGGCACGGTTCCGGATGATCTTGTCCTTTACGGCAACCCTCGGCGTCACACCTCTCTGCATCTCGCCGGTGATGGCCTTTGCATTTGCGTCTCGCACCCTTGGCGTTACCACTATTTTCACCTCGATGTCCTATATTGTTCTACTGGCAACACCGCTGTCTGTGCTCTTCCAGTCAATACCCACTCTGATGGCGGCCTTCACATGCCTCGACCGGATCCAGATGTTCTTGGAGAGCGATGCGCGTCAAGATTTCAGGGTCGCGAATTCTCCGAAACAGGATGAGACAAGTACAGAGGGCGGTTCCATGGGAAAATGAAAGAATAAAGCCACTGCGCAACCTACATACGCAATTGAGATTTCAGGAGGATCTTTTTCCTGGAAGCCGGACCGACAGGTGCTCAGCAGTATCGACCTCAAGATTCCTTCCGCAGCCCTGACCATCATTATTGGTCCGGTTGCCTCTGGCAAGTCAACGCTATGCAAAGCTCTTCTCGGCGAGACTCCCGTGGCTCATGGAACAACACGAACCGGGTTCTCCTCCGGCTCGACACGAGTCGGGTATTGTGACCAGGCACCATACCTGTCCAATGCTACCATCAGAGAGAACATCGTCGGGTTCCAGAGTTTGAGAAGGACAGATACGACGAGGCTGTTGAGGCCTCAATGCTGCGTCATGACTTGGACGTCCTTCTCCCGGATGGAGATCAAAGCCCAGATCGGCACTGACGGCATCACCTTGAGCGGCGGCCAGAAACAGAGGGTCTGTCTCGCGAGAGCACTGTGCCATGATACTGACGTTGTGATCTGCGACGATGTTCTCAGATGACTCGATGCTGATACGGAGGACAACGTCTTCCGAAAGGTGTTCTCTGCTAATGGCGTACTCAGCCGCCGGAAGGCAACGGTGGTTTTGTCCACACACTCTGTAAGGTACTTGCCATTTGCAGACCACATAATCGCTCTGGATGAGAACGGGACGATCTCCGAGCAGGGAACGTTCCAGG
This sequence comes from Diaporthe vaccinii, assembly GCA_039880775.1. Classification (NCBI taxonomy): domain Eukaryota; kingdom Fungi; phylum Ascomycota; class Sordariomycetes; order Diaporthales; family Diaporthaceae; genus Diaporthe; species Diaporthe vaccinii. The sequence goes on from JBCEDN010000032.1 coordinate 360,405, forward strand.
AGCTGCTGGCGAACCGGGGCTATGTCTATGGCCTAAATGTCGAACACAGAACTGATCAGCACTCGATTGACGGGGAAAGCCTTCCAACAGGTACGACGAAACACGCGGAGAAGTTGAAGCCCGCTGCAGCGATCGCTCCTAGAGACGCAAAAAAGCCAGAAGATGAGCACAGCCGTATGTTTGGCGATGTGCAGGTCTACAAGCATTGCTTCGCGCGAATCGGCATTTCTTCCCAACTGGCCTTTCTCGTGTCGGCCGTGGCTTGGGGGTTCTTCCACAGCTTCCCAACTGTCTGGCTCACTTTCTGGTCTGACGACATCACATCTGCCGATCCTGACCACTCGAATTCCTTCTTTCTCGGCCTCTATGCCCTGTTTCAAATCTGCACACCTATTTCTCTGCTGTTCATGAGCCTGATCTGTTTCAGAATCATGGTACACCAGTCCGGGTCTAGGCTGCACCAGGATGCATTGAATACAGTCATCTCAGCACCTCTACGGTTCTTCTCGAGGACGGACACAGGCACTATCACGAATCTTTTCTCCCAAGATATGACGCTAGTTGACGGGAGGCTTCGGATGGCCCTAACGAACCTGTCGCTTTACGTCTTCTCGTCCTTGGGCCAGGCCGCTGTAATTGCCACATCTTCCCCATATCTTGCTGTCACATATCCGTTCCTCTTGGCGCTTTTGTACATCATACAGAAGTTCTACCTCCGCACATCGCGGCAGATGCGACTTTTAGACCTCGAAACAAAGGGCCCACTATAGTAAGTCAAGCACTGTTGATGTAGTTGATGCCAGCACCCCGAGGCTTATGCTAACAATTCACAGCTCCCATTTCATCGACACAATGAAGGGAATAGCCACAATCCGCGCCTTCGGTTGGATTCCGGAGAACGTCCACCTGAACAAGGCCCACCTCGATACATCGCAGCGGCCAGCCTACCTCCTCGCCATCATCCAGCGGTGGCTAGGCTTCGTACTCCGGATCATTGTCGCGCTCCTGGCAATAGCAATCGTCACTCTGGCCGCGCATCTGCGCTCGAACACGGCCTTCACGGGTGCCAGTCTCGTGACGCTGATGAGCTTCGCCGAGGGCCTGATGTACGTCATCACCATGTACACGCTCCTGGAGACGTCCATCGGTGCTGTTGCCAGGTTGAAGGACTTCAGCGAGAAGGTCAAGCCGGAGGGTTCTGGTGGTGAAACGCTGGTTCCGTCCCCGCTTTGGCCCCAGGGAGCAGTCAAGCTGGACAATGTCTCGGCCAATACGGGTAAGTGTACCGCGACATCCTGAAAACCATTCCGCTGCTAAATCATGCCTTGATAGGGACGTTGGCAGTGACTCATCAGCATCGTCTAATACTAATGCACCCGAGGGTGAGAATGCAGGCAGCCATACGATCGGCACAGACCTGCAGTCATTGGCGTTGAAGAACCTGAACCTCGATATACGTCCCGGCGAGAGGGTTGCAATATGTGGCCGAAGTGGGAGTGGGAAGTCGTCGATCATATCACTGCTCCTTCGGCTTCTGGATCCACTTCCCAGCTGTGCTGACGGCATATTCATTGATGGTACACCTCTGAGCCTGGTCAATCGCACTACCCTCCGCGAGCGCATCCTCACCATCGCCCAGGAGGTGGTGTTCCTCCCGGACGGTACCTCCTCCAAGATGAACCTGGACCTGTTTAGCGTATCCTCTGAGGATGACTGCTGGGCCGTCTTGGATTCTGTCGGGGTGAGGAACTTGGTCGAGGACCACGGAGGTCTTGCAGCCGAGATGGCTGTCGATATGCTATCCCAGGGACAAAAGCAGCTGTTTAGCCTTGCTCGTGCGCTCCTGCGTCACAAAGTCAGGTGCAGACATCTTGAAAATGATTATGGGGAGACAGGCGCAGCGCAACGCGGGGTCCTCCTCCTGGACGAGTTCAGCTCCGGCGTTGACTACGACACCGACAGGGCCATGCAGAAGATTATCCGGGAGGAATTCGAGGCCTACACGGTCATCATGGTTAGTCATCGGCTCGAGATGGTCATGGATTTTGACAGGGTTGTTATGATGGATGCCGGCAGTGTTGTGGAGACGGGGCGGCCTTCGACATTAATCGAAAAGGAGGGTTCCAAGTCCAGGGATCTGTGGATGGTTGGCCGAGAGAAGGCATGAATACGATGGGCAAGGATTTCGATACACTTTCAGAACCACCAGCTCAATGGGGAGAACAAATAAATCAACATTGCTACTAACAACCCCGGTCAAATATTTTCAGAGGCTGTCATAGTGGAAGTGGGCTTGTTAGAATAGTATCTCATCTAGATATCATTTTTCCAACTTGTATGTAACCGTAGTCTGAGTGATGTACAGACATAGCTATCCCATTGCAAATTCAACCAGAATAAAACATTGAGCCATGATTTCGTCTTTTGCATTGCCAAAATCAAGGCGGTTTGGCCGAGTGGTCTAAGGCGATAGACTCGAATGTCAATTTGATGTTGAGGTGATCTATTCTCTTCGGAGGCATCGGTTCAAATCCGATAGCCGTCGCTGAATACGTTTTTGAACTCATTTTTAAACCTTTCGTCAATTTTTATTATTGGGGAAAATTGGATTGTTGTAAACGTGTTGTTAATGTCGTAGGCTAAAGAGTGTCGAGGCGCGGAGACTGCCAAGCTTTGCCTGTGGAGCGATGAGCTTGATGTTGCACGGCATCATTAAAGAAAATACGCCTGATGGATGGTGCCTGTCTTTTTTTCTTCTTTTTCGACAGAGAACCAGTTACGCTCTTCAAACTCGAGAAAACATATCTCGCAAACTCCATTTCACAATGGTGATATTCCAGAATACCGAATCGCCTCATTATTTTCATCAATTCATACATCCCTAATAGACCGTATAAAAAGTCACATGAGTGACAGTACTAAATCACAAGTCGTGACTCATACAAAGGAAATAGGAGTACAACATAGTACAACCTGTTCGTGTCCGAGACTATGCGAAGCAAGGAGTGTGTACGGCCGAGCCACCCCAGGGCCCGGTCAGCAAATGAATGGCAGCCAGCCAGCATTATTTGGCTCTTCACTTTTTCCCTCAGGCGTCAAAGGCCCGCGCGTGCCTCCTGGCAGTACCACCGCCGGCATTCTTCCCAGTTCCTTGGTTGCCAGTATCTTCGTCTGTGCCTTCGTCTGTTCCCGTTCCGGTAGTCCCTGTGCCAGTGCCGGTGCCAGTACCAGTGCCAGCACCGGTGGTAGGTGGCGTAGCACCGGTAGCGGGCGGCGTAGCCGGCGGCGTCGCATTAACCGCCCCATTAGCCATCTGGAACGCAATAACACCACCAAACGGCCCCGCAGCATTGTTATTAGCAATCTTCAAAAGACAGACGCCCGTCTCGCCGTTGACCTGCCCCGTGCAGGTCGTGCCCGCGGGGATGGTGAAGCCGACGTTGAAGTCCTGGTTGACGTTTGTGGCGCGCTTCTGGATGACGCCCGTGTTCTCGAGCAGCGACCGCACGTACGACTTCTTGGTGATGCTGCGCGGGCAGTTGCCCCGCGTGCCGGGCACGTCGGCCGTCGTCTCGGCCAGGGTGCCGTCGGCGAACTGCCCTGTTGCCGTGGGGTCGATGACGGCCTTGACGGGCCCGCAGCCGTCCGAGGTCACGACGTGGAAGACGCCTGTGATCTGGGAGTTGACCTGGGGGAGGGCGCCGCCACCGGAGAGTTCCTGGGGGGCTTTTGTCAGCTAGTCACTTGATGGCGGTAGAGTGTGTGTCTGTCTGTGGGCGTACCTGGGCTTGCGCGACCATGTCGACCGTGTTCTTGCCACCACCCTCGGTCCTCCCCAGGCCATTTGTCTGGATGTTGGTCCTTCCAAACACGGTGGTGTCGACTTCGGTCTGGATCGGTAATCGTCAGTGATTAATCCTTTCGCACAAGGAATTATGGGTATAAACCAGGAATATCTTCTCTACTTACAACTTTGTTCTTTCCAGGGCCGGGAACCACAGCACCCTTAATGGCCAGCCCGGTGGTGTTTCCGGCGACATCACCCTGCATCTTGGCCACCTTGCCGTGCGCGGCGGCGAGGGGAACAAGAGATAGAATGAAAGCCTTGGATAACATGGTGAAGACTTGGAACGATAGTGTCAATTATTGGAGTTTAGTACTGAGGTATTAGATGGAGAAATCCTAGTAGAGAGGGCAATCAAGGCACTGCCTCGAAACTTAGTCGACAAAGGTGATATGGGAAATGACTGCCAAGGAGAAGAAGACTGACTGAGGCCAGACTTTTGTGATGGGCGTAAAAATGCTCGAGAGTAGTCTCGCTTCTTTTATACTTCAGCCTTGTCGAATATCAATTGACGATCAACAGAATCCAAAGCAGAACGGAGCCCAAAATGATCGCCGCAGAAGATCCCAGACTCATGACAGCATTCTGCCCCTAATGCATGAAACCTGGTAAGCTTTCCCTACTGCCTGGCACTGAAGTATGATCATGTTTTCGTGATAGCTTCAGCGACATACCACTTTGCCCCCCAGAGCGCGTATAAAAGCCCCCCCCCCCCAGTTGCCACCACACCGTCCACCTTGCCAAGGCGTATGGGCCGGGATGCAATCGCACACAACCCCACAATACCATTGGACGTGGTAGTTCGTGCCGAAGTCAAATCCATCTAAGCATAATGACAGGCTTGGAATCCCTTGGTGCAAGCTATGACATCTGTCGCCCATTCCCAAGCATCGTGGGTCGCTCGCATGGCCATGTGCCTGAGGAAAAGAGCCTGCCCATCCTAGACTTGCGTCCTCATTAATCCGCGACGGACAGAAAACCAGGCGAAACTGATATTGGGGGCAAGAAACCTAGATTTTTCGAACGGCACAGCTGTCTGAGGGAAGAAAGTATGTCACGACTCACTCCATGTGCGATATCTCGACGAGCCAGTGGGCAGCACGCGGGAGACCGGGCGAAACCGAGCAAGCTGAACAATTCGAGTCTTTGGCGACACATGTAAACTTTGTATGTAAGCCGCAAGGTAGCAGCGGGCTCGCTTGGGCCTTCGTCTGGTCCCGGCCTAATGTCGTGAAACCAGGGCTTGGCGACAGACGAAACAATTAAGCCCGGGCGCCCTACACCACCACACACAAACACAATGAAGGCTAATAGAGTATACAAAAACGCATCAAGAGGGATCACTGATCACCGCCGAGGCTTGACTCCCGCGCGTCAAGTGCTTGGTATCTTCGGCACCTCGCGTCGACTTACCGATCCCACAGGGTGTCAAGAGTGCTGAGAGCGTGGTTCGTTCCGGAAATCAGTTGACAGTCGGATGTCAGGTCTTGACTGGCTGTCAGTTCCATATGAGATGGTTTCGACTTCATTGCCCCTTGACTACATGTATATGTTTGACATACGATAGACGGAGAACGTCACCGGAGCAGTCGGGGTGGAAAGGCTTCACTAAATGGTTCAGCAAATAAGACATTGCTTTCGAAGTCCTGGACTGTCCAGTATTAAGGGATACTTCGTGCAATGTTCCGTAGCAAGGCACGCCGCTTCGAGAAGCGCCGGCGGGCTGGGCTGGGAACGTTTCGCCTTTCACAAGTGACTGGTTGGATCTGCCCGCACGGCTCGTGCTCAGTATAAAAGGAAGCTTAAATGGACGTCACAATCTCGGCGAAGCTAGCGGTAGAGGTGGTCAAGTAAGTTGAGCCTCCAATGCTAGAAGGGTTGCGATAGGCACGGGTCATGAGTCCACCCAATGTCGCCCAACCGCCAGGCAAATGAATCGGGTGTTGAATTAAGATTTTGAAGTTCACGGGGCATCAGCACTCTCCATGATACTACCTCAGGTTTCATTCCATGTTCAAGTGTTCAAGCCCTTCTCCCATTCGCCGCGCCGGAATCCTCAATTGCCGAGCGGTGACTGCCCACCACCTGCATCGCTGACGCTGCCATAGCCTCCCACGAAGTATCCCGCCGGCACCTCGCCCGACCCCGAGCCGCTGCGGTTCGCGGGTGCCGCGGGCCACTCGTCGAGGGTCCTGGCCTCGCCCGTCAGGGTGAAGTTGAGGGCCGCCAGGCCCGGCTCGACGTCGAGCTGCAGGCTGTAGGAGCCCGGGTGGAGGACCCTGTTGCCACTGTCGTCGACGCGGGACAGGCTGCCCAGGGTGAGGTTGAGCGCCAGCCGCGCGGAGCCGGACGCCGAGATGTTGTGCGCCCTCGCGTACGAGACGAGGGTCTTGAGGGGGTGCGGCGCCGGCCCGAACTCGCCCTTGAGGAAGAGCAGGGCGCTGTAGTCGGATGTGACGCTGCCTGTGTTTGTGACGCTCGTGGACACCGAGGCGAACGGGCAGAGGTCGAGGTATTCCTCCGTGCAGTCCGAGGTGAGACTCCCGATGTCGAAGCTGCTCTCCGACCCGCCGGACAGGCTGATCTCGGCGTCGAAGGTGGTATAATGCAGGCCGTACCCGAACCCAAACACGGCGTCGCCCTCGTACCACCGATACGTCCGGCCGGGGAAGCTGGTGCCCGCGTCAGGCCGCAGGGCCATGTCGGTCATGGGCACGGCGGCGACGTAGCTCGCCGGGTACTGCGTGACGGGCAGCCTGCCCGCGGGCGCCGCCTTGCCCGTGATGACGTCCAGGATGGCGACGCCGCCGTCCTGGCCCGGGTAGCCGCCCCACAGCAGGGCGCCGACGCCCGGGTTGGCCGCGACGGGCGAGCTGTCGAGCTGCCCGCCGCCCAGCCCGACGACCACCAGGGGCTTGCCCAGCAGCGCCAGCTCGCCGATCACGTCGAGCTGCGAGCCCGCCCACGCGATGCTCACCCTGTCCATCCCCTCCGCCTCGGTGTCCTCGTCGATGCCCCCAAAGTACAGGATCACGTCCGCGGCAGTCGCTGCCTCCCAGATGGAGTCCCAGGTGTTGGTGGTCGGGTCCTGGTACCCCGGGCCGGCTGAGTAGAAGACCGAGTCGTTGCCCAGGAGCTGCTGTGCGGCGTACAGCGGTGAGTGCAGGTAGGGCGCCACGCCGTGGTAATTTCCTTGCAGTTGTGCTGTCGCGGCGGCCCAGTCTCCGACCACGGCGACCTTCCTGCCCTCCAGGTCAAGAGGCAGTGTGTTGTTGTTCTTGAGCAACACCGTGCCCTCGACTGCTGCCGTGTAGGCGAGCTGCTGTGCCTCGGGGGTGCCGACGTCCTCCCAGCCCAGCGAGCGGTAGGGCTGCGAGTCGGCGGGGTCGAAGTACCCAAGCTTGACCAGACTGCCGTAGAGACGAGTCACCGCGGTGTCCAGGTCGGTTTCGTTGATGAGACCTTGATCATAAGCACCCTGGAGGTGGTGGCTGTAATACGTCCCGCAGTTGAGATCCGTCCCAGCCTTGAGCGAGTCTGCCGCAGCCGCCTCGCGGGAGGTCGACCAGCGGTGCGGGAGGAAGACGTTCTGGATGGCGTCGCAGTCCGACGTGACCCAGAAGCCGTCGTCGCTCCCGCCGGTCCAGTTCCAGTGCTCACGGAGCACGTCGTTGAGCAGCCAGTCGTCCGCACACGTCGGGACCCCGTTGACGGCGTTGTAGCTGCACATGAAGGCGCCGACCCTTGCGTCGCGGGCACACGCCTGGAACGGGGGCAGGTAGTACTCGACCATGTCCTGCGTCGAGATGGACGCGTCGAACTGGTACCTGTAGTTGCCGTTCCAGCTCTCGACGTCGTACCCTGCAAAGTGCTTGCAGGTCGACACCACCTTCTTGTACTTGCCGTCCTTGTTGCTTGCAGAGTCTCCCGTGCCCTCCAACCCGGCGATGAGGGCCTTGACATAGCTGCTCAGGTGGTAGGGGTCCTCGCCGGGCGTCTCCTGGCCCCTCCCCCACCTCGGGTCGCGGAACGGGTTGATGTTGGGTGTCCAAAAGTCGAGACCCGCGCGTCCAGCGTTGCTGAACGCCCTGGCCTCGGTAGAGACGACGGATGCGACCGCGTGCACGAGGGCATCGTCAAAAGCCGCCCCGAGGGTTATGGGCTGCGGGAACGAGGTCGCGTAGCCAAAGTCGCCCCCGTTCTCCGTGTTGAAGCTTACACCGGGGGAGTTGGCGACGCCGTGCAGCGCTTCGGACCACCATTCGTACGGGGGAAGGCCGAGCCGAGGTACACCCGGGGATGCGCTGATGGTGGCGTTGATCTTCTCTGCGGTGGTCAGGATCGCAACGAGTGCTTTGGCACGGCTCACGACGTCTTGGAAGTGGCATGTCAGCTTGGGCCATGTATCAAAGGGAGGGGGCGCTTTTGAAGGCTCAGCGGCTCACCTAAGGACGTGTCACACACGGAATTGTTTCCCAGTGGACCCGAGCTGCTGCAGTCTGGGAAGTTTGACTGTCCGAGCGTTGTGCCGGTGAGGGCAGCAAGACCGCCGAGGAGGAGGGTAGACTTCGCCATTGTGAGAGTGGGAGTCACGGAACGAGCCTCTACCAGACCCAATAACATCAATGGCTGATGGGGCTGTTTCTCGACCCTTATATACCGCTCGTGAATGACTTGTAAGGCATGGTCATTATCCGCGGGTATCTACCGGACCACCGTTCTTAACAAAAATCGTACGCGAATACCCCAGATTCCCCGCGGGTATAGTGGAGGCATTATTTGGGGAAGAGTCCTCGTCGTCGTCGTCGTGTGGGGAAAGCTGGGGCAATTTCCCCTCGCCGTTTGGACCGTGACATCGCACCCGACGTTCCAAGGTTGCCTTCCCATCGGAAGCGACCCACTCATGGGTTCACGCGATCGTTAAAGCCTCAGCCGGATCGATTCCAAGCAGGGCCCCTTATTCCAGATCCAGCCTCACCGACCCGACATTATCCCGAGCGCCCTGGAGTAGGGCCGAAAACAGCGAGTCAAGGTCGTAGGCGGTGATGGGGCAGATCGCCATTTAACCGCTGCCGCCATTTTACCCGCTGCAGGAGGGCACGGCCCTAGGCGGGTCGACCCATGATGACATACTGCAGTTATAGTCTACCACTTAATAAGGTTCCTTGCATTCGCGTCCAGCCCAGTGTCGACGACAGACAGAAAGGCCTCGCTAACGGTAAAGTGAATACAGCACGAGAATTTCCCCTTGGAGAACACTAGTGTGATTATACCTAGTAATGTCACGGGTTTTGAATGATCCCCTTGGAATGGAGGCTGCCTTTTATTACGCTAGTCATTCGTTCCAACGATGCTCGTATGAATTAACAGACCTGGGCAGTTGACCACGGCCTCACAGTCTCAACTTCTCGGAATATGAGGTCGAATATGTAGACAGCCGTATTTTTAGAAATTCACTCGGGCTTGAATGTTAAAATCTCTTGCACCTATATCTAGATTAGCTGAACATTTTGCAGTGGAATCGGCGTAAGTACCGATTTGAATAGCGACAAGGGTTGACCACAAATCAATACATCGTATTCCATGGTATCAGGAAATCAATTTTGGGCGTCGTATATGGTGGCAGATGTATTCCTATGCTCTATTGACAAGTGCTTGCTACGACGGTCGACTTCCTTGCGCAAATGGATCATTATCTGGTCATTGAGCACGCCGGCTATCAGTCGAAGACCCTTCTAAGACATACAGCACATAACTTCGAGGGAAACGTTGTTCAGGAAAACGTAAACTTCGAAGGATACGGAAATTTGAACCTATTAAAAAAAGTAGGGTACGTCACTGTATCACTTACGCCATGGCTGCAGCAAATAAGCACATCATCCAGGCCTAATTCACACACCCACACCCAAACACCCATACACCCAACGCCCATACACCCAAAACGTACAAACCTATCACTTATACACCGAAAATATACAGCTAAGTTACGTGCCTGAGGCTAATTAAATGCACTGATCAGGTTTGCTAATTAGGCGTTAGGCAGGTGAATTGCGCATGAGTACTGGGCCTGGGTGTCGGGTGTGTGAATTCTCACGTGGTTTAGGTTGGCGATGTACCGGTGTACCCTCCTCTTTTTTCAGGTACGAATTTCTGAATTTATTTCCCGACGTCATCTAGTACCTAGGTACTCTTTCTACGTCTCCCATGGCTTCACACGATCGACGCGCACCACTAGAGGCACTGCCTACCGAGATTCTTCAGATGATTCTGTCTCGGATGGCCTGCACCGAAGACCTATCCGCGGCCATGAAAGCCAGTCCAAGGATTCTCCAGTCCTTCTTGGGCTGGCGTGAGAAGATCCTCATCAGAGTCATCCAATCCAGCCTTGACGCGGAAATCTTCCACGAACTCCTTGGTTTGGTGGACGTTCCGAATTTTGGTAACCTCCATTACGTGCCTGAGCCTCAGTACGCTGGTTTTTTAAGCTTAGACCGTGACAGCGTGCACCGCCACGCCTTTTGTCGATCTATTGAGCAAAGAAGACTCGCCCAAGAATTCAAGGACAAATTCTTCGAGCGGCTCGGAGAGTGACTCAAATGAGGTGCACCTCTACCGTTTCCAATCCCGAGAACTAGGCAAACAGGGAACACCGTCGTGGGAATCTTCGTCACACTCAAGAGGCACATGGAAGGGTTATTCGGCTGCGATCCGCCATCTGTTCGCTTGCGCGGTGTATGGGTCCCTGGAACTCGTTGTGAATTTGAAGCCACGGCGAACTCAACAGAGATGGTCAGATGGGGAAGACGGACCGTCCCCTTGGTCAAAATACGAGTTCTCCTGCGGATTAATCAACGACGATTCCTGCGAAGCTTCCTCACGCAAAAGCTATTCGGGCATGCATAGCCGCTATAGGCCGTCCATGACAATGCACATGTGGTCTCTTACTGCATCTCACCAGATGGCCTAAGGATATCGGAGTCGCTCTCTATAGGTCAATTGGGAAAGCACATCCGTCCTGTGTGCTTGGGTGTGTCGGGCCGACTTCTTGACAATGTGCGGGTGACATGGCGTCTCTTGTGTCGATGTTCTTGTCTGATTGGACATTCATGGATGACCTGTCATCCACGTGTATGGAAGGCGCCTCGCTGAATCTAGTCAGAACCCAGCTGTTGCTATGTTTGTAATCCAGCTGGTATCAAGGCCAGTGCGGGTGGCAACTATTCCTTGTCACACTCGTTGAGAACGCAGAATGCTGCCCTCCTGGCCTATGCAATGCATGGACAAATGTACTGTATAATCTGAGCGCCATACCTCCAAAGTCAAGGTCCGGGGATATCCCTGGCTGATGTGACATGCTCAGGGGGGCGCTCGTCTCGACTCCTGCAACCTCCTCACCGACCTCACCACAAGACTGCTTCTAACTCGTGCATTCTTTTGCAAGTCTCGAAGATGGTTTACCGTTTGGACTTCAAAGTAGACGGTGGCTGCCGCGGAAATGGGCAGCCAGATGCGCTTGGAGCCGCAGCCTGCTGTCTCGAATATGGGAACTCATACAGGTCGAAGACCTGCCGGCTGGATAATGACTATACCGCCCCGACCAGCCAGCGCGCCGAGATCACCGCCGTCATCCCGGCCCTAGAATGGGCCCTCGAGCGATACGACGAGCTGGAGAGTTACCCCAGGCTCGAGGTGAACATCAGATCCGGCTCCCGGTACGCCGTCGACTGCATGACGAATTGGGTCCACACGTGGGTCCGGAACGGGTGGACCAACTCGCAGGGGCTCGAGGTCGCGAACCGGGATCTCATCGAGAGGCCTTCCGACCTCGATGACCGTGCCAGTGAACTTGGCTCGATCAACTACATCTGGATACCTAGGTCGGACAATGAGGTTGCCGATGCGCTTTGCCAACAAGAATTGGACGAACAGGAGGAAAACTATGGAAACTATGGTTTCATTTCATTATTGTGATGGAAATTTGTATGAGTTCCGCCCGTGATGTGTGAGCTTCGCTGGTTGTGGGATAGATAGTGTGATCTTTATGGATGATCAGGCTCAGTATTATGCAAATATGGATGGTCAGGCTGACTATTGGGCAATACGAGAGCAAGCCAGGGTGTTGACTTGGGAAATACGTTGTTAATAGGAACCTGAGACGTTTATTACAAGACAGTTGACAGCCGGATGACAATTAATGGCACGTTACGCATGTTGAAGTTGAGCACTAGTAGCTGATTGAATTATTTCTTTCGCATTGCTGGTATCATGCAAAATGCTATGAATATTAAGTTGAATTAGGACCTCCGCTGTGTTGACGGCCGACCTCTGGCCTCAGCCTCACTCCTTCTCCTCACTTGTCCTTCTCGTGGTCTCCTGTTGATACCGACGAGGGGGCATTACCTGGCGGTCAAAACATCTACCATCCAAGGAGACGTTCTTCCCGCCTCGGTTTGACAACTTAAGCACAGATGGTAGCGTCCAGGTTAACGGGCTGTGGGCAGCCGTACACCTTCTTCATGGCGGGCGTGCTGTAGCAGTCGGCCTGGCCGGCGGCGCAGTTGAAGAGCTCGCAGCCGTCGCCAGGGGTCAGGATGTTGCGCTGGTCGGCGAAGGGGTTGCCCCACTCTGTGCTGAGCTCGTCTGGAAGAATGTTAGCTTGGAGGTGAAGACAAAACAGGGAGATTATGATGATGACGTACAGTAGGCGTAGTCTGGGGCGGTCGAGAACGAGTAGCCGAAGAACAGAGGGCTGGTCAGGGTCTTGGTCTTGGCGACCTTGACGGTCTACACTTTCTGGATTAGCTTTTGCTTTTGCAATATCAAGGTTTAGAGAGGGGGACTAACCGAGCCAGACTTGCGGAAGTCCTCCGAGAAGGACTGGCCAGGTTGGACTGTGGTGAGAGGGCCGGTCGCGCTGCCATCGAAGGGGAACGACTGGACGTAGATGGGAGCGGCACAGTTGTTCTTGACAACAGCTTGCTGAGCAGAGACGCCAGTGGCGACGAGGGCAGCGCCCATGATAGTAGCGAAGAACTTCATTTTTGCGGTGCGGTTTTGGTCGGGGCTTTTGTCGGGTGTCTCGATACTTGGAGGCAGTGAGCGAGCGTGTGTGTGGTCAAAACAAACATTGCCACAGAGGAGATGAACTGGCTGCCGGCTTATATAGTTCGCATATGGCCTCAATGAAGCGGAGCGGAACAGCCGATTCCTGGAATGGACGTCATCTTGGCGGGAGGAGTCAAGAATGCGCCTCATCGTCACTCGCGCGTGTCTTCTGGGGCGATCTTCGTATAGAATCCAACGTGAGGTTCCAAATGTCGTGTCCCGAGGTCACGCCCACGGGTCGTCGGCCATGCCCGTTCGAGGTGTGGGGACGGTAGTGATGCAACATCATTGTTTGCTACGGTACCCCAAATACGAGGGGAGTGCTTCCTTACCTCCTGGCCGCCTCGTATCACTTCTGATGTAAGGGCGGGGTGCTTGTCTTGGGCCCAATCAATGCCGCATTAGCTTCCAGAACGACATGTAAAATCCCCGCAAAAGGATGCCCACCGGTGGCGCAGGAACGGCACGGAGTTCTCGGGAGTCGGGACGCACAACTGCTAACTTCAACGTTTCTTTAGTGGTACAGTGGGACCTGCCAAGCCTTAACCTTAAAAGCTAACTCCTAAAGAGTAAGCGCTGATGGTGCTTGGTTCCTTAGGGTTGAGTTATTCTCGACGAGGGGAAATAGCCCCCCCCTAGTCGTGTTACCCCTAGTCGATTTCTCTTGGCATCCTGCGCGCCACACTGTCAGTACATAGGAGCAACCAATCTTTCCAACTCCAAGTCTTTTCCATTTTACATCTCCAAATTAAATTAAAAAAGAGACGATTGGGGCGTAGGGGCGAGCAGAGCGAGAGGCCGGTAGGCCGTACTTAAGCATCACTTAAGAATCAATCCGGTACTTTTTATATTTCTCAAAATTAAAAAGATGCGTATATTGAATATGTTGTTTTTGAGATGTACTAACTTTGGCAGTGGTTGAAAGTGTGGCTCGTTGAGACTATATTGGGTTAGATTGATGGGGTTTGACTAGGGGTAACACGACTAGGGGGGGGCCTATTTCCCCTCGTCGAGTTATTCTGGAACTTACGGTACTGCTAGCTCTATTTTTAACAGGACTGAACGGAAACGGTGAAGGACCGGATCACTTTCTCTTTGTATGTCGGAAAGAAGAGCTTCGTTACTCGGCTTCATGATGCTCGCAGGCGGTGCAAAGGGGCCAAGCTGCATGAACACTTGGAGAAATGCAAGACAAACACATTGCTTGTTGTCCCCTCCCAGGTCCCCCCTGCAGCTGCAGGCTGGCAACGATTGGAGCACGATGATGGTAATCTGCCAAAGTACCTGAAAAGTAAAACAGAAGGGAACTTCGGATAGAAGCATCATTTTGATTGTCTCTGCCTGAGGCAGGGACATGGAAACGGGCGCCGGAGTTTACAGGGTACAACCAAAAGAATACGCAATGGACTTGGTGAATTGAAAATGAAAGTGTCTAATGACAGGGCTATCCGATATACCCGATCAGGACAATGGCTGACAATGATGATGGTGGATACATCACAAAGCCTCGAGGTGGAACGGACCGTGCTGATCCACCGTCTCCCACACACCGCTCAACGAACTAGCCTGGCGCTTGATGAACTGTCCGTATCCCTTGTTACCCAATATCCCACCGTGGTCCCGGTCCCAGACAACTTCACCGCGCAGGATCGTATACCGCGGCCAGTTGGCAACTACTCTCCCCTCATACGGGGAGTAGTCCACATCGTGGTGTAACATGCCGTTCTCCAGCGTGATGTTGGGTCGCTTTGCATCCGGATACCAAATTACCAAATCCGCGTCCGACACACCGGGGATGATCGAGCCCTTCTGCGGGTACAGCCCATATATCTTGGCCGCATTAGTAGACGTGACCTCCACGAACTTTGTCAATTCGATCTTGTTGGCAGAAAACGCCAGCGGCATCCTCGTCTCGATCCCAGGCAAGCCATTGGGGATGTACTTGAACCTCCCCACGGGGTGCTCATCCGTCACGCAGGTCTTCTTCCCCGTCTGCGCGTCATCGTACCGGAAGGGACAGTGATCCGAACTGAGTATAGAGAAGGTGCCATTGCGAAGGCCTGTCCAGATCGCATTCTGGTCCTCGGCATTGCGCGGCGGAGGCGAGCAGACGCACTTGGCGCCTTCGAAGCCGGGCTTGTCCAGGTCGTCGCGCGTGAGGAAGAGGTACTGCGGGCACGTCTCGGCGAAGACGGGTTGGCCGTGGGTCTGAGCCTCGCGGATCCGGAGCGCTGCCGCTGGGTCGCTGACGTGAACGAGCAGGATCGGGGTCTGAGCGATGAGGCCCGCCAGCGCGATGGCGCGGTTGGTGGCTTCCGACTCGAGAATCGGCGGGCGGGAGTTGGAGTGGTATTTCGGCGCGAATAGCTTCGCGGCCTCGAGTTTGTCGGTGAGCCAGTCAAGGACATCGCCGTTCTCAGCGTGGATCATTGTGAGGATCTTGTTCTCCCTCGCCGCCAGCAGCACGGACAAGATCTCCCCGTCTCGAAGCTGAAGAGCCTGGTATGTCATGTAGATCTTGATCGAGGTGACTCCATCTTGTCTCAAGAGCTTCATCTCCTCTAGAGCCTTGGGGCCCGCATTTCCCATTAGGAGGTGGAAGCCGTAGTCGCAGTAGCAGTTCCCTGAGGCTAAGCTGTGCGTGGCTTTTATCGCCTCCAACGGGGACTCGGCTTCCTTTTGTAGAGGAGCGAACGAAACAAGGGTGGTGCACCCTCCGGCAATGGCTGACCGCGATCCAGACTCGTAGCTGTCCGCTGAGCTGCCCTTCCCGAACATGCTTGGCTCTTGGAGATGGACATGGCAGTCGATTCCCCCGGGCTATGAGTTGGTCAGCTATGTTATCCATGACCTGGACAGAGACGAGAGAGTGTGTAGCCCAGCTGACCATGACATATCCACCATCGGCATCGATGAGCTTCGAAGCCTTGGCTTTACCGAGCGAGCCTGAAGGGGCAAGGATAACAATCTTTCCGCCTTTGATTCCAACATCCAATGGCGCTATGTCGGCGGCAGTAACACAGATACCGTTCGTAACAACGAGGTCGAACTCGTGGGGGAGAGACATGATGTCGGACAGCAACTGTGCACGGCGCCCAACGAAGTCCAAGGCTAGAGTTCGCCCGCTCGACTAACAAAGCCCAGTGAGCCAATAGCCGCCACTGGAGCAAAACGCAAGGCCCTTAAATCCACAGCCTAGCTGCCGAGGCTTCGCTGTAGACGCTTAGAGACGTTGAAGCCAGCAGGAATCAGCGCCCGGGAAGCAACCATCGTCATCGACGTCGTTCCCGCAGCTAGTTACTAGTGCCGCAGCCAATCACATCGAAGAGGCAAGCTTATCTGCGCGAGAAGGAAGAGAGCGCGATAACCGTGACATTCTCCCATGCACATACGACCACTGACCTGAGATGGGCCAGGTTGAGATTTGCCGTAACAGGAACAGATATCGACGACCGGAAAAGTCACTGAGAAACCAGGAGAACTCGTTCGGCCATCCCCGCCCTCTTGAATGGTCTTCTTTTCACAAGCTGTGCATCCGTCGTATTTATTTGACAGCGGTTCGCTCAAATCCGTGGACAGATACTATCATTCTGAAAAACTCTCGCGACAAAATGATAGCCTTGTGGCCTTTGTGTCATTGCTTTCCCAGTGGCCTGTTCCTTCAAAGTTGACCCCACGGATCTGTGGGTGCTCGAGACGGTCGACGTTCCATTTGCAACTCAACGCCTAGATGATACTGAGTCCCTCGGTGATCCTTTCAAGACTCTGTGATGAAACTTGTTTATGAACAGCCTCAAATACAGTCGCTGAGACGCCGAGCGGCGGCGAGGTGCTGTGTGTAGCCAGGCTACATCAGAGTACAGGTCAAGATAAGTATGCACGCAGCCCGGCAGCTGTCTTACCTCCAGTTGAGAAGAACAACTACAGTAATGAAGGTAGAAAAGCAATAACAGGTTGGGCGAAAGCTGGTGGCTATAGTGAACGTTGTTGGCTCAAGCGAAGGCTTTTGGCCTTTGATTCGTCATTTTTCGTGGTTATCATTGGGTACTAAGCTTCAAATGAGTCTACAGATTGGAGCGGAAGGATTATCTGACTTGCTCCACGCCATGCTTAAAGCAGCTTACCGCTGACTGCTTGTCACAGAGCGTAGTTATGATCACTTAGTAGCTTTCAACATCACTCGAAATGTGCCGCGCGGAAAGTCTGCTACAGAGCTTAATCACATTTATTCCGCGGCAAGAGACTGACTCTCTCATTTTGGACCGAGTCCAAGACACTTCTATCCGTTCATGATGAACTTCTCTGCTTTTGCCCCTCTATCATTCCTTCTCGGCCAGTTCTCCACCGTCACCTCCACCGGACAAACGACGACCCTGAACACCGATGGCCTTTCGAACGGGATCATCGGAACCTCCACCGGCGGCGATTCCGTCTGCGTCTCTGGTAACACCATGGTGCCTATCAACACGACCGGGACCAAAATCCTCTACACGGCGCCTCAAGACCAGGTGCGCGTGACAGAGTCGTTCGTCGAGTTGAACCAGGTCGACTCAACCTTCGCCATCAACGCAGTGTCTGGCGGGCCCAGTGTCATATCAGGCTCCTACAGCATCTTCTGCAGGCTCTGCCTTCCCAGTGATCCCGCAAAGGCGCACAAGGTGAAGACGGTCCAGCTGTTGACGCACGGCGCGACTCTGGACCACACCTACTGGGACATTGCGCCGGGCTATAGCTACGTCGACGCCGCGACGGCAGCAGGCTACGCGACGCTTTCCTACGACCAGCTAGGCGTGGGGAACTCGGACCACCCGGAATTCATCCAGGACGTGCAGGCAGCATCGCAGGTCGCCGTCACGCATGTTCTGGTAGAGCTACTCCGTGCCGGGAAACTGGGCGGGTTCGACTTTGACAAGGTCGTTGGTGTCGGACACAGTGCAGGGAGCACGCTGACCCAGGCCATCACCACGAGATACCCCGAAGGCTTAGATGCCGTGATCCTGTCCGGGACCAGCACCAGCGCGGCCTCCGTCGCACTCTCCATGGCGGCATTCAACTTCGTCAACGCGAACACGGACCCGTCGCCCAAACTCAGAGATCTGCCCCGCCGGATACCTGACGCAGCAGTCGGCAGTTGGCATCCAGTTTGCCTTCTACCGGTACCCCAACTTTGACCAGGACGCGTTCGAGCAGCAGGTCGCAAACAAGCAGACGAACACGCTGGGCATCCTGCTCACGCTGGGCGGCATCATCGCCCCGTCGACGCAGTTCACTGGGCCGGTCGGCTTTGTCAACGGGGAGAACGATCTTGTCTTCTGCGGTGGAAACTGTCTCTACCCCACGAATCAGAACAAGGCTGTTCTGGCTGTTTTCTACCCGGCGGCCTCAGGTGGGAGCCAGACGTATATTGCCGCGGGGGCCGGGCATTCTATCGCGGCCCATAAGAGCGGGCCGGACAGCTTTGCGCACATGGTTGGGTTCTTACAAGCAAAATGGTCTGTGATTAGCGAGGATGGTGAGAATGTGCTGGGAGGCGGAGATTGTTATTTCGTGGCCTTGTCTGGCACGACCTGGAAAGATTGTTCAGAGTCCGGCATTCGCTCCACGACGCGTGAAAGCAAGCGCCGTAATAATCTGTCGCATAGAATCCCATCTCGCTTCCTACCCACTGGACTACTATGCGCTGCCACAGTCCTTCTGGCATGATTTGAAAACACGGAATAATCGATCAAGTCTCAGGTGCCCTTGACCTTCTTGACGACTGCGCGGCTCAAGCAAGCATTTTGCCACTTGGAAAAATGTTGCAACTCTTGATGTCTCATAACGAATTTTGAGTTTCTATAGTAGTTATAAATGTGCTCAACTCCTTGTCTGAGGCGTTTTGTTAGAATATACAACTTCGCTTAGAGGCCTAGCTGAACAGGGAGTGCTTGCTTAGTAGAGCACACAGCCTAACATAGCGACTGTCTGCACTTAGAGGATCTGTTCCCAACAAACATCCTTCAAAAGATAACGAAATCTTCTCAGACATTGAGATCAATCCAGATGTCAACACGTTTGCTGACATTGTGTTTCCGATTTCCTAATCCTGCTTTGGTAGGATGCTGTTACGGAAAGCTCGCCGAAGAACTTTCACTCCACACCCAGTCCTAGCTCGTTCCCAGCCTATGGTAACCTGGTAGACTCTCGAATTGAAGTCCTGAGCACATTGGAGCGCAATGGCCAGGTTCGCACCAGGTAGCAATCACGCAATGGCGTAGTTTTCGGAGCGTAGCGAAAACTACCGTCTCCTTGCCCGGGACGTATGTTGACACGATCAATCTACATGGGACAGGGATGGGAGGATATTGGCATTTGATATGGCCACGAATCATCGCTCACTTGCGGTCTTGGTCAAGAAACCGGTGGGGTCCAAGGACCACTCGAGATGCAGCCACGCGTCGGCAGATCACCCCAGGGGGCGCTGACCGTAGGACGCCTCCCACGGGCCGTACCGAATCCCCGAGAGCAGCTCTGACCTCTCACAGCCAAGCTTGTCGTTCACAAACGACTGGAGAAAAAGGCCCGAATTTGTGGGCCTGGCACCTGGAGCAGGCCGTGGGGTTGCTCTCGACCAAGGAAGCGTTCGTTTGTCGCGAGTCTTTTCTCGATGGGTAAGAAAGGCCTCGACTCGACCATGCGTCATGTAATAAACCTAGGGTTCTAAGATCTCCAGCAGGGGAGTTGATCACCGCGCGGTGTCAACTTTATGAATGAGACCGGCAGATATTCTTCCAGAGCAGAAGTTCGGCGGCCGCACACAAGCTGCCGGGTCTCCCGCGCTGTCCGGACTCAGGTGCCTGACTGAAATGCTCGCCCTGTCGCCAGGACCTGGTGGTCTCTTGCGCACACTATGCACCTCTGTATTGCAACCGTGACATTGTTTCACAGTCAGTAGCCAAGCCACGTGGGCAACAGCCGAGGCGGCTCTTTTGGGCCCAGCATTCAGGGGTGGTTTTGCTGAAAAATGGTCGGCCGCCTGGAACGGCAATCTCCCTGATTGACAGCGAGCATGAAGGTGTAGATGAGAGGCCGTGCCAACGGCTGAGCGACTCGGCCGGGAAAGGCACATATAGTACAGTAGATCCAGGAGGCAGAGAAATGCCGTGGCCCTTGCTGCCCGCCAAGCGAATCTCCTGACCAGCATCGGGCAGGGCCGAGCTCTGGGCACGCCACGAGGAGTCACCCTGGCATGGCTGGACGAAGGCGCCAGGCAAAGATGTGCGCCCGCCTCGTGATTGGGACTGCTACGCCGTAGATTGGCACGGGACACTTGGCATCTTCGCCTGAAGCCCTCAGTATCACCAGCGCATACACTGAGGTGCTCACAAGGAAAAACAATTTGGCGATGAGCTACTTGGCAGACTCCTTGCTGGGTAGCCCAGTCTACCCGCTCGCAAGCGGCTACATATGCCGAATACGAGCATACTTGATAAGCTCGCTCCTCTGCCGGCACCAAGGTTAAATGGGGTCACCAGGACGCTGTTCACCCGATCGCAGGAGGCTCAGGGGCCGACCCGACGACACCGAGTGCCGCCCGTACTACATTACAGGGTCGTCCTATGCCGGCCTGATCCTTGACGTGTCGGCGCTGAAATATGCTGGCGCCTGACGGGCCTGGGAGTGAGAGTTCAACTTGCTCACTTATGATCTGCGGTGTGAAATGACGACAATACACCCCCCCTACCGCTCTTACACTGAACGCAAGGGATTCCATGGCCCTCCAACTGTCGGCCTTTTCCAGGCTGTCCCTCGGCGTTCTTTGTTGTCGCTTGGCCTGGAATTTCCGGGAGTACCGGTGGCCGACCACAAGCGTCTTGGCGCCAGCTCTCGGAACCGAGGTCGGAACGTGGAATGCTCAGTTGCTCTCCACGCCTGAGGCGGCGGTGATTCCATGCCGTATGCCTTTGTTGGCTTGTCGGACCCCGGATCGTGTCAGCCTCGTTCAACTGAAGAACCCCTTGCAAGGTCACGGTACGGGTAACAGTGGGCACTGGGGTATTGTGGAGCCAGTTCTCGTTAAACGGTGCCCCTGAGAACTGAAGCTTGAGACTTAATACGATCTAGTAACAGAATAATCATGAGCGAATTGCTTTCATCTCAGCCGTGCCATTTCCATTAGATTCAATCGTCGTGACAGATGCTTCATGGCTTACTGATTGGTCTCCAGAGAAATTGTCCTTCTTTGACGACTGACCATCTCAATCCCGGATGACGCCGCGGAAACACAAGGCTGACAAGCGCCTCGTCTAGCATACCTAAATCCGTGTCTGCGGAAAGGGCCGCTGATCACCGGAGAGATTTTGGGTCCGTGCATGGACTGTCCCAATCCTCAAGAGACTCGAACGATTCCTCATGAGACTTGAACGATTGGCCCAGGACGTCTTGCTATACGAACTTGAGCATCCAATTCGCCGAGGCTCGATTGTGTGTGTGCTGGAGGCTGGGACATGCCGTCCGCGGGTATTCCTCGATTGTGCCACGGCTAATCTCCAACCTTCTTTGTTGTCGATGGTGTGTGTGTGTGCGTGTGTGTGTCTCGCTCAGGCCCGCCGCAGGTCGCCGGTTTGACTTTTTGGCTTCCTCGACTATCATACATTACGTGCATGGGACCCAAGAAAGATTAGGACGAACGCTGGTAGCCACCGAATTTAAGTTTGCCATGGCCCCCCTCCGTTCCGGGCTCCGCCCACAAGCGCCCCGTGGTTCGTACTGGGTGCGGTCTGCCCACCTACCTGCCTGGGCATAGTGATTGGAATGAGCGGTGCACATTTGTTTGGAACCTTATTCTTGTGTGAGGCCTCTTGCGTAATGGCCAATGCAAAGTTGTTGCTTGAGGGCAAGTCATCCGGTCGGGCGGCCGGTGTCCAGTCAGGTCTTGAAGCAGGGGCATTGTTCGGTCTCGCTTTCCGCCGTGGTGAAAGAAAGTGGTGATTCCTAAGTGAACCTTACGTTGTAAACCGAGGGACAATCATTTTGGGCCGCCTGGTCCTGTAGATGATCAACATGCGGGAGCTCCGGGGGTTCCGAAGTCATCAGGCTTCAACGCATTGCCCAGTCAGTGGCCAGCGTGCGGATTTCTATAGTCTGGACCGTTGCATATTTGTCTTGGTATCGTCGGTAGGCGCGGAGTATAGCCCAGGAGAGCCAGCATCGGCTTTGGGTCCTCGGCCGGAGGTTAGTGAAACGCCGACGGTGACCACCATCGCGGGCGCTGAGAGGCATCTGTTGTGAGAGCAAGCTTGGCTTGGCACAGAAAGGGAGACGATCTGCGCTGGTATGAGGTTGTTAAGATGAATAAATCAGATAACGCCTCACCGGATAAATTCTCCGAATTCGATTGGCCCACTGAAAAACGGGTCACAGTGCCCGTTGGGAACAGACGCCCCGTGACGAGCGTGTGGATCCAGCATCATCCCGGTTATTCCGGAGGGCCAGCCGTACAGTATTGATGTAATGCTCCTATGCTGGGCTACGAACGTTCACTCGTAGAAATTACACCTGTGGCTCTGAATTCATTGCTCTTCTTCTGTCATGGAACATCCGTGGCATGGTGGTAGCCATGCAGGCAATGGTAGTTCTTCACTGCAAAAGAAGCATTCAAAGGAGCGCTCACGGACGGAAGCGTCCATTCCTAGATGCAGGTCATAAAGTATCTTCATCTACCGTCGGTACAGGATGCAAGGGGTGGTCCTGTAGGTTCGTGGCTCTCACCTCGTATGTTTCAATGCCTCGGAACAGGGGCTCTGGCAACAAACTTTACCACGCAATGTCCCTGAAGTAGCGGGAGGATGGCACGGATGAATGCTAAACCTTAATGAAGCCAGTCAAATTGAGTCCGCCGCCCACCCTTCCCGTTCATGAGGGGGGCTCTCATGAGGATGGATTCTCCCTCATCTCACCTGGCCGACTCACATTCAATTCAACGCTGAATGTCCCAAGATAGCCGACATGGCGGCGCAAGCCACTGGGGTCTTTGACCCAAACGAGTACTATCGACTGACGAACCTCGCGCTGGGCGGCGAGTTTTCTCTCGATGTCGATGCTTCTAAGGATATCCCAGATGGCAAGTTGGGCATGGCACCGTCAGGGCTGTACACGGGACAGATCTATCAGATTCTGGAGAACTCGGACGATCCGGGGCACTACTGGTTCGCGAGCTCCTGGCTGGGGGCAAAAAAGAAGATGGACGCTGTCATCAACGACAGAGGGGACTACGCACCATTTCTGAGGAATTTCACTACGGATTACAACCAGACGTGGGGGCTCACACAACACGTTGACGTGACAAACAACCGCACGACATGGACGATTATGCCAGATTGGTTCGGTGGCGTGGGATCGAGCCTCGCTATGAGTGTTTACAACGACACCAAGCAGCCCTACTTGGCCACGCCTGGACCGAACCCGGATCTTGGGAATGGCGACGTCAATCAGGCATGGTTCATTACGAGGGAGGAGTTGACTATTGATGACCCTACATTTTCGGCAACAAACTTGCCAGCTCTTGCTACAGCTGTACGTGTCTCATTGCCCCACACGAAGTGGTCCGTTACTGACAGCGAATCATGGATAGGCACCGATCACACCTGAAGGGGTCTCAGCGACTGCTGAGGCAACACCAACATCTACGGCAGGCTCAAAGGAAGAGTCAAGTGAAACTGATCACCTCGCCGGCCCACTAATCGCCGCTGCCGTGGTCCCAACGGTAACCGTCTTCCTCTCAGTCATCGCCTTCATCGCTTTCATCTGCCTCCGCCGCCGCAGGGCTAGGAGGATGGCGCGGAACATGCCGTACGGCAGCGGGACAGCCGCAGCGTCCAAGGACGGCCTTGCATCCGAGATCCTCGACACGTTCAGCGTGGAGACATTGGGCCACTGGCGTCGACGACACTCGTTGCGAGAGAAAGGCCCGCCGTTCTCGCAGAGCGTGGCTAGCAGCCACTTGAGCGAGCCCCGGCTCCCGCGTCTGCCCGAGGACAGCGCCATGTCGATCAACCCACGAGCGAATCCGCTGAGGCCGCCTCCATTGCGAACGGCATCGTCCGGCCGGGGTAATCCTCAGCTTCATGGCAGACCAAAATTCTTCGGGTCTTCAGCTCTAGGGCTGTCCGACACTGATACGACCCTGACCAGCCAAGATTTGTACCACATGCAGATTGAGGAGTTGAGCGGAGTATCGCCCACTAGGAAGCCACCGTGGATGGAGGAACGCAGTCCAAGTGTTATGGAAGGAAAGGGGATGGAGGTTCTGGACACGACGTCTGGCGACATGCACAATCATGACCACAGACACTGGAGGAATAACAGGCCACCAAGTCTTTTCGAGTTGGAAAATACCCGGCCGGCGAGCAGATATGAGCTGGAATGAAGACAGGTATCTGCTATGTGCACAACATGTACATAAAAGTTGTTTCAGCGTTCCATTTTATTTGTTTATCACCAGCAAATCACCAATACTCTGGAGGCGAACACGGCACCAGTCCATACAAGAATAGCCTTAAAAATTAAGTGATAATCCTACGAAAATCGTGTCCTCTTTCTACAATCGGCATGCTGCGGCATCCCTTTTATTGCCTGCCAACCTGGCCAGCTTTTAAGGTTATTCTGCGGACATAGATGCGCTGCCCGACTGTCATTTTGGCAATACTTTGAGAAAATCAAATTGATGGCTTCATACGTGTCAAGAAGACAGATCAGCTGCTCTACTGCGCTCAGAAGGCCTCAACACGAGGAGGCGACCGAGGATCTTCCGAATTTTTGGCGAGAACTCAAAAGACGAGTCCAGACCTGGGCCTCTCGCAGCAAACTTTGCCAAGTCGACTGTGCAGGGTTTTGGCTCAGTGCTCCTCCTACCCAAGGGGGCAATGGGACGGTTCTGGGAGTCGGCACGCAGCCGCATCGTTTCAAATCTGCTACTTGTGCGAGTCCGAGGAAATTGACCAGACGGCCGGGGGATGACGTGCAGGGCAGGTATCACGGATAGGAGCGACTGGATCTACGCTTCGGCGAAGGTTGCTGTCATGCAGGGGCAAATCTACCAGACGTTCACAACAAAACAGAGATTTATTGTCCGGAAGTCATTTATTCTCGATGTTATTGCTAGCAGCGCGCGCGGCTGACAAGCATGTTGCGGGTATTTATCAGCCAGTCCATATGGTGTCACCGTACCGCTGGGCGAAGAGAAGACAATCAGTATTGTAAACAATAGCTGCTCACACATCTATGCATGGTACAAAACCTTTAACTCTCAAACTGTCATGGAAAGAGGCGTGCTGCCTATTACATAACATGTTGCGAGGCATGTCATTGGCTCAGCTCCCCGGTCCATCTGATCGGCGATGAGGCGAAGCCTCGTCCCCGCGGCCAACTCCAGAAGGTTCCCCAGAGTCGCGTGAACCGACATGCCCTGAGCATAGCCTAACGACGAGCATAAACAGGATGATCCGGTGTTCTTCGGGTGCTGACCCCATACGGCTAGGATTGCCGAATGTCCGCTCGCAGGGTGCCCTTCTTCGAGAAGGTTGGTTCTAGACGCTGCGAGACCACTGGCAGGCGCATGCAAGGCATTACAGGCGCTGCTTCCTGCGACGAGATTGTACCACAAAGGGGTCAAATTGCTGAAATGAGTGGCATGTATCATTAATAGTTATTGAAACACGGCTACGGTCTGGGGAAGCATGGGGAAAGCTGTGGCATCAGGAGCTGAACTTTGGGTCGGAAGTTAATTGTCTTTCCGCGATGAGCTGAGCCTTACCTCAGCTTCGGCGTAGGCATGAAAGTAAGTTGAAATGTATATGGTATGGGGGCTTGTATCCGGTACTCCAGACCATGAAACCGACAAGTTTAGGCGACTTCCGCCTGACGGCGTTTGTCAAACGAGTGTCCTGGCTGAGCTACGGAAGTACCTGAGAGCAATGAGACACTTGGATGTACCTTCACAATTCTTCATTCTGGGCTGAGCCATCAGACAAGGGACAATAGATTGGGTTTATAGATTAGTCAGTAATGTGCAATGAAGGTCGAAGTAGTGACAGGAAGAGCCAGCTATTCAATGCGGTTGCTTGAACTTGCATAATGTTGCAAAACATTTCCTGGACTGCACCTAGGGGAAGAACACAGGAGAAAAGCTGTTCCAGCGTGGACGGCCTCAGAAGAACATGTTAATAGTTGGCTTTGAGGCACTCAATAATCACGATCAAGTAGTGTCATAATTGCTCAGCCAGTAGGCCTGGTCTTCAGACACAACGCATAGTTAGTTACACATCGTCCAAAGCCCTAAGCCGCTTTCTTCAACGTCTGCTACGGACACATGTGTTTTCACTGGGGCCCGGAATTCCAGCATGGGAGGCCACACCTCTGAGCCTTGTGAGAGCTCTGGGCTCATTTCCAAGAGTTTTCAGGCTTTACGGTGCTCGTCTCTATCTGTATTAATGGGTACTATATACATAATATTTCAATAGCTTTAATCTATGTACAGCGTATGATGATTGTGATAATAGAAGCAAAAAGGCAGCTATGGCATTTGCATTGAATGATCCAATTGTAAAGCTATAGTTTGATATGTTGGCTAGTAACAAACGGCCTAGGTGACCAAGGTGTGCCGTCTATCAGTACTGTGCTGTCTTGACTGATATCGATTTATTATTGAGTAGTTAGACTCTTCAGACCCCTGAATACAAGATCCAATCAAGTCTGTCCCCAACAATATCGGTTTCGTCGGCACCTTCCTATGCCGTCAAGGCCAAGAGCACAATCGGCCCGTTTTAAGGACATCCATACGGTCTCCCTTCAATTGTGATTTTGCGAGAGGTCTCCAGGAGATTAAGGCATAGTACGGAGCATGGATAATCCATAAATTCTTCTACACGATAGGGATGCAGTTAACAGGTACAGTTATCAAAAATTGGATGGGGAAAGGACTTGGCCAAGATGTTCGAAAATCAGCATTCTCATGCCCAAACACAGAATGGTCACCAAGTTTGAATCAACTGAAGCACGCCATTCACTAGCTCAATTGAACGCGCAACGTCAAGAGTGCTTATCTAGAATGGACGTCTCTAGATCAACATGCAATTGCAAGCATTGATTGCGCGAGCTATGTTACGAAATATATGGCCATGTCCAACTGCTCTTTCCGCCTCTCTCATCCCAAGTACCCGTGTCTACGGTTCACCCGCGTGGCATTGATGCATTGTGCAGTCACTCCCACCCATCGATCCCGCTGACATTGCCGACCACGTGGCTCATTATTCCTGCTCTTGCCTGTACCGCAAAAATCATGTCAACCTCAAATAAGCAGGCCGCAGAAGATGCGACACAGGCTGAGGGAACCGGGGTTCCAGGTAGGCAGTCCTCAGCACATCTATCCTCTTCGCCAGCTAGTTGGCCAGCCAAATGGTATCGCACCCCCTTTTACAATGCCACAATCCTTGGATTCTGCAGTCTGGCTGCTCCCGGCCTGTGGGGGGCGATGAACAGCCTGAGAGCCGGTGGCGGACAAGCACCGTACCTGGTCAACACCGCCAACGCGCTTACGTTCTGTCTCATGATCGTTTCTTGCTGGCTCACCAGCTCACTCGTCAAATACGTCGGAATCAAAGGAGCACTCGTGGTCGGAACCATTGGGTACGCACCCTTCAGCGCCGGCTTATACCTCAACAACCGATATGGCGTGGAGTGGCTCGTCATTCTCGGCGCCGCCTTTTGCCGCATATCGGCGGGGGTATTCTGGGCCTCAGAGGCCGCGATCGCGATTGCGTGCCCCGAACCGAGAAACCGCGGGCGCATGATCGCGTACTGGATCACCTGGACCTGCGTCGGGCGCATCCTGGGCGGGCTATCAACCTGGGCCTGAACGCGGACCGGGACACGGCGGGCCAGGTGTCGTACATGGTCTATCTGATCTTCATCGCGCTCCAGGCTTCGGGGCCGCTCGTGGCCTTGCTTCTTAATCGGCCGTCCAGAGTCCAGCGTTCGGACGGCAAGCCGGTGGAGCTGTCGATTTATGACAACCCGTTGCAAGAAATTAGGTCGACGACGCGAGCTTTCCTGAATAAGAAGTTCTTACTCCTGATCCTCTGGATCGGCCAAGGTGTATACTCGGAGGCTGTGTACTACACATACATCGCCCTCTGATTCAGTGTCCGGGCTCGTTCTCTGGGGTCATTCCTCTCCGGTGTTGTCGCAATTATCTCCACCAATTTGCTTGGGGCATGGTTGGACCAAAACCAAATCGCCATCAAGAAGAGAGCCCGGTGGGCATTTGCTGTCATCATGGTTACTCAAGGAGCCTGGTGGATCTGGCTTACCATCAACGTCACCGAGTATCGACGCACTGGACCGCTTTTCGACTGGGCTGATGCGGGCTTCGGAAGGGCTTTCGGCCCGTTCATATTCCTTGTCGCCGGATTCCAACTCAACTACAACTTCGCGTTCTACCTCGTTGGTCAGATCTCCGAGAGCCCACAGGAGACTATCCGTCTGGCTGCCCTCTTGCGCGGTACGGAGTCGGCGTGGCAAGCGCTCAGCTACGGCCTCAATGCTCTTCCCATCTTCGCAACAGTTGGAGGTACATAGTTAAACTTTGGTATCTGGGCTCTTGCTTTATTCCCTGCGTGGCTAGTGGTAAGCAAGATTGGAGTTGAAGAGCCAGGCAGCGAGAGTGGGGTTGTGCTGGAGGAGCAAAGCCAGGACCGGATAGATGGGAAGAGTAGTAAAGTCTGAGCTCACGTGAGAAGCGTACTAATGCCATGTGGAGTGTGAGATGTATCTTATAAACAGACGACTTTAGAGGATATTGGCGGCAGAGAAAGATCTTGACAAAGAAAAATCACTTTCTCCAGGGCTGCAGGCCTCGTATGCATTTTCACTTACCGATAACCCAATGTATCTAAACCCTGACTGACGGCTGATCGGGACGTTACTTCCGTGGCTTTCATAAGGCAAATTTTACTTTACGAAACACAGTTCTAGAAGACCACATCGGATATTGGAGAAGATATCAATCTGACCACTACCTAGGTACGTATCGGTACAATCTGTTGTGCCTTCCGCATGCTACGCATGGTCCGGTCCGACTGAGTCACCCGACAATGAAACTTTTTGATATGAGAGGAAGCAAATGTGCCCAATCCGAGGTTGAGTTCCACACAAGGAAAAGCAAACCGTGAAATGTGACATGTGAAGGAGGGACAACAGGTCAGTTTCCCGGCAAGTTTGATCTGCCGACTCAAGTTGCTCACACATGCCCCGGGTCATGCCATCACACAGACAAACAAACAAACATGCAAGCGCACTGGTGCAGGGAAAAGAAAAAGAAGGCCACTCTTCAGAGTCTGAGCCCCCTACATACCTACCCTACCACGCGTCGAAGAGTCACTTGGCGCAGCCCATGTACTGGAAGCACTCCTTGAAGGAGCGCGTCTCGAGGGCGAACAGGCCGCCCTGGTCGAGCAGCTCGGCGGGCTGCCACAGCTCCGGGTCCATGCGGGTCAGCAGGCCCGGGTAGCTGGTGAGACCCGCCGGCTCGGTGACGCCGAAGGGGTTGCGGAGCACGATGTACTGCCTGTCGCCGACGACGGCGTACCCGCAGACGGAGTAGGCGTGGTTGGCGACGAGGTTGCTGCCGCGGTACATGTGGCCGGTGGCGTGGGTCCAGGCGCACATGGGGTTGATGGTCTAAAGAGAAGGTAGTAGCCATTAGTGTCACGCTACATGTCATATGGTGGCACACAAGAGGGTATCTCACCTTGTTGTTCACGCAGTTCTGGCGGACGACGCCGAGCAGCTCGTTGGAGCTGTGGTTCTCGCAGCGGAAGTACTGCGGGTCGCGGCCGTTCATCTGCGCCATGGCCTTGATGGGGTCGCCCGAGTGGGTGCAGGTGATGTCCGGGTGGTGCTCGTTCCTGTTGCTGCTGCCCAGGATCCACTTGGCAAAGGCCTTCTCGTACAGCGAGGGCCAGATGTCGGTGCCGTCCGAGGCGCGGGCAAAGACGGGCTCGTTGTTGGAGTTGGTGATGGGGATCTCGTAGTTGACCTCGACAGTCTCGGTCTTGTTGTTGTTGTGGCCGCCCTTGTCGTGGAAGCGGACGCGGAGGGTGTGGCGGCGCCGGTTCCCCTCGTTGTTGTCGTCCTCCATGCGCTCGTTGTGCGGGTGCACGCGGGTGGCGCGGTTGATGGAGGCCGGGCTGGCCCAGAAGACGGAGAACATGGCGGCGATGAGCCAGCTGTTGGTGGAGGCGCCCTGGGTCGGGTCGTCAAAGAAGTGCATGGGACGGCGCCTTCCGTCGCCGATGGAGAAGTTGGTCACATCGTTGACGAGGCGGCGGTTGACGCTCTGGAAGAAGTAGTCGTACATGTCGCGCCACGATGCGTTGGGAGGGGACCACTCGTTCTCGTCCCGGCCGGGCATGTTCTCGTCGTCCTTGTTGCGAATTCGGAACGGCGTCATGAACTCGTTCATGGTCCGCGTGAGCTCCCGGTTGGAGACTTGACGGGCGATGCGGTTGCCATTCGCATTGGCCTGGATCACCAAGCGGATCTTTCCATTCTGGATCCGAGCGTGCTTGACTTGCACCTGGTTCAGATCCTTGAGACCAATCTGCTCCAGATCCTGCAGACGCTGGACCCGGGACAAGTCGGGCGTCATGAGATCACGCTCATTGAGGAGGTGAATGTCCTTCTCCGTGAGCTGTGAAGCAATTCGCTCCTTCTCATTCAGCTGTAGGCCGGCGTAGAGCACAGACTTATTCTTCAAGTCAAAGAGCTCATCGTAGTCGGTCTGTAGGACCTGAGAGATGAGGGTCGACGCGTTGACCGAGTTGCGATCAATACGTCGGCCGAGCATTGCTTCGACAAGGGCATAGGGGTTGCAGCATCCGATTCTGACATTCTTTGGCTGCTGGTCAGGGCGAGGGCCACGGTCATCGAAGGTTGAGAGCATCATGTCGCTGCGGAGGTCTGGGAGGTCGTCGTATTCCAGTGTCTCAGTACGATCAGAGTCGCTCCTCGCCTTTTCAGCCGTGCGGCCGAGGATGGCTTGAACAAGAGCATACGCGTCTACTGCGACGACGTTGCTGTCCTTCGGAGGCTCAGAGACGATAGAGCGTGCGTCACCCATGTTGCAAATATTATTGCTAGGTTCTGTACTGTGTGGGAGTTTCAAGAGTCTGGTAAGTGATGAAATGAGTGCAGACGTGTATTTCTTGGTCTGGCTAATGCAAATCAAAAGTCAACACAGCAGAGTTTAAAAGGGGGATGTGCTCTGTCTTTATATGGCACTCGAAGCTGGCCTCCATTGCCTACGGTCTCATTCTATGGTCCGCTCATCAACCGTCCAACGCATGATTCACCACTCAATGATGATCAGAATGTACATGAGGAGACTATGGGCCGATTCATGGTACCCAGGCCATCTCCAGCAAGGTGCCCACGCCCAGTGGACTAGACCCAAGACTTCGATCTTTTGCATGTGGACTCTCGATATCGAGCGCGTATTCGTCTTCCCCTCTCTGCCACCTAAAACTCCCAACAAAGTCAATTCAAGAGATCCAAAAAATCGATTCGTCCACGACACGATCTCCAAAACGTTGAGCTGCGCCTCGCTGTTTTGTCCCGCGCAGCACTTCCACATCGGAGACGTTGTGATATCCTGAAAAAGCATGGTGATACTTCGCGGCATTGGTTTCAATATGCACGGATTAGCTCGACACTATAGCGTAGAGGGCACTCGATGACGAGGCCGGCATGGGAGGCAACATGGCTTGTTGCACAACTGGCCACCAGCCCCTCTCTCGGCATCACCTCGTTGGTTGTGCTGGAGCGTTCATCCGAATACCCAACTGCACATATCACTGGTTGTTCGTATTCCGATGCTATAGACACATGGTGTCTTAGACATGGTGAACAGACACTAGGACTTGATATTGCCGAAAGTTATGTTAGCTATGTAAGACGATGTCGACAACCGGGTGGAAGAGGTCTTGGACCCTGAAGCTTCACATGAGAAGGGTCCCTTGTTACAGTCTTCTACATTTCACAATTAGGTTCTCGGCTATGCGATTTCCCCACAAAATCCCCTTCGGCTCGATGCGGGAAACATGGGTCAAGGGTGCGGCTCAAGCTTGAGCTCAAAGGGATGGTGGTAACGAGGAGCTGCCAAAGTACGGGAGCCAGGGGCATGATCGACAAAGCGGCGTTAGGGAAGCTCTCCACTGCTAAACCAATCAATCGAGATCTCCATGCAGTAGCTATCACTTATTGCTGCATGCCCTAAGCTGTGCCGTCCATGGACAGGACTGAACGAGTCAAGAATATGCCTACGCTGCTCAAGGAATCTAAACCTTGTTGCTGTCTAGTGGACGACTGAGGAGCAAATTACATCCACGAGAAGGCGGGAGGCGGGAAATGAAAGGACATGTCCAGATCAACAGCTCTGCCCTCGAGAAACCCTGGATAGCTCGGCAGGCCATGTTCTAGATCGACTGGAGTTGGGGACCATAGCTGTGTTAGACTTCGTTCCCCTCACACTTTCATGCGCCATGATTTGAAGGTTCAAGGCCGCCATTACTTAATTGGTTGCCATCGGATATATCTGAGCCCCCCTATATCCGAAGCTCGTGCATCATCTACCATCGGAAACCAGAAAGGTGTCGACTGTGGTCAACGTCGACACTGCGGTACAACATTTCGACAAGACAGATGTCTGATTGGATTCCGTGGGGCAGACCGGTCAGTTGAAGGAAAGTAGTAGCAATTGTCGCGCTGCAATGTGCTCAATCTCGCAGATGGTTAAATGGATATCCTTGACCCTGCCGCAACTGGCTTCAATAAGTTCTCTGGTTGCTTCTTCGAGCAGGTGGCAGGCATGTACGATGTCAGGTCGTGGAATGAATGTAGCCATTCACAGACCAGTCTGGGCACACTGACCGGTATCCGACCGATGTTGCAGATGCAGATGCGTTGACTTTGCTGCCCGCCCCAAAGCTAAGACGGCGTCGACGATGTGATGCGCCACGCATTCGTTCGTACATGCGAGAACAACAGCGAATGCATGTCCATCAAGCTCCAGGACAGCTCTCCGCACGGGTTGTAGTCCGACTCAGAGGTGACGACTACGCAGCTCTTGTCACCAATGGCATAGCTCGAGACTACTTTAGGCCACCCCAATATTGAGCTGGAACCTTGATGGTGCAGCACGTGAAGCTTCGATTGGGCTCGCTGGTTCCTTAGCTAGTGCGCGCCCTAGATCCTGAAATGCCAGATCCGAGCCAAACCGGACGCGAGGACGGATCTGATTAGGCATACATCCTCCAAGCATACTCGGAGATGACCAAAAGGGATATATGGGTTGCTGATCGAGTAAGGGTTTGTGGACGCTGTTCGAAATATCATGCAATGAGGCAGTCCCAATCCATCACGGGCGACGATTCTCCACATCACATGCCAGAGCTTACCACTGTCTGGCCATACATACTCAGACTCAACGGACGGCAATGCCTGGCAAGGACAAGGCTCTCCACCGGTTCCGAAATTCAATTTCGAGCCGCTGCTCGTCCTGGGACAACACACAAGATTGGTAACATTATGAGGTCGTAGCATTTGTTTCACAGCATGCACGCCGAGCTGCTTACACTCCTGGTTAATAATGTCGACTCCTCACTTCCCCTCGCTGACGTTACCATGCCGCTTCTGCAGCCCGTCAACTCAATTTGTCTCTTCTGTCCCCGAACTTCACTTCATGTCAGGCCACATTCAGGTGTTTTCCTTCGTTTTCACATGGATCGGGGATGGAATTGGGTTTGGACGTTGCGAGTCTGGGCGTCGGACCAGAGCATCCTCTCAGAATCCCCGGTCGATCGGATTTCTCTTTTGGCATTGGCACCGAACCAAACTGTGCTGGACTACTGGGTACCTAGGTACTCTTGAAGCCTTTAGACATCGATATTCTCGCCGAATCTCTGAGATCCCCAGCATGTATGTGCCATTTGGCCACGTAGCCATTCGTATCCCGCTTCTGTCAATAACTTCACGCGTTTTCCCCCTCAAGAGACCATGATTATCTATCAGCCATGTAACGTGATGGCTAGTGCGTCGATCCTTTCTTCATGTTGGAGGTGCCACGTTCGTCAGCATCTATTACATCGCAGCAATGCAGGCGAATTGGAAATTGGAATCGGATCATGCATCACCTACCAATGATTGTCCCACGGTAAATCGCCGGTCGAGACATCTTCCCTGTAATATTCGTAAATCATTCCGATCTCGCAAAGGTGCTATCCGGTATGAGGCAAGACGTGGAGCCACTCGTACACCCGGGATTGCGGCTGAATCTTCGAAGCCACGGTCTTCTTTCATGGGTGCGTTGGAAAACGTTTGCGGTGTACTCGACGGCTTGATTCATGATGATGGCGTGATCGCAAACTCCTTCCCTTGTAAGATGCTGCTGAGTTTGCCTATATTATCTGGGTATATAATTACTCATCATTGTTCTCAGGATACTAACGGTTTGGCAAATCCTCCAAAGTGCATAGAGCGGAGTATGTGTTCCTTGGTCAGAAACTGTTTGTGGGAAAAAGCAGTCGCAATTGTCTTGGCTGTTGCAAGCAACCAGGAGGAGGCAGATAGACGTCAGCAAAGCCAACTTGTAGAATCACCTGATCAACGGCCATGAAGCATCTGTGTAGTCATATAGAAGATGAGGACGCCATGACTACAGCATGATGCGGTAGGATAGGGGAAATCTGTGCCTCAGTAGTAGGTAAGAGGATCGATAAGAACTTGTCATGGGTTGATCCCTTGTACAGAACATCGAAGATTTACGTCCAACATCAACCATAGGCTGAGAAGTGTTACTTGTTGGACCTAACTGGCGAGAATCAATAGTGTTTCTATTGAAGGGCTACGGTCAGCATTGTGATGCATACCATGCCGCAATTCGGGCCCCCTTGTCTCGTAGCTTTTCCAAAGCAACTGAAGTTATGGATCAGCATCTGCCATGTCCTGCTTGTATCTCTGGATACACCGGTCCTTGCTCTCTTTAAAATCGACATGCGGTGCAGGATAACCAAGCTTCTCAAATGCCTCTTTGCTCAGCCGGCTATGCGGATCAAACACAGCCTTGCCCTTGACGTCCTTCAGCTCCGGCACCCACCTCCTGATATATTCCCCGTCAGGATCACACTTCTCCGCCTGCACGACAGGGTTGAACACAGTATAACTAGGCTCCCACCCCTGCGTGTTGTTGCTCAAGTCCCAGTCCACCAGCGTCTCGGCAAAGAACCGCTCGCCCCTCCTGTAGTCGATCAGCAGGTTCGTGCGCAGGTAGCTGCTCGTGTTCATGCGCAGGCGGTTGTGCATGTAGGCCTCCTCGCGCAGCTGCCTCATGCCCGCGTCGACGAAGGGCATGCCCGTCTTGCCCTCGCACCACTTCTTCCACCCTTCCTCGTCGTCCTCCCACTGGACAAAGTCGAACTTGAGGTTGTGCGGGAGGTTCATGGCGTCGTGGGGCGTGATGGAGAGCATGTGCCTGTAGAACTCGCGGAAGACGATCTCGCGGACCCAGCTTGATATACCCACGTCTCCTGAGTCGAAGCCGTCTCCGTCGTTTGCTTCCATTGCTGCATTCAGTGCCTCGCGGACTGAGATGACGCCAGACGCGAAATAAGGGGAGAGTCGGCTGGAATTATCCGTGGCCGGAGTGGACCTGTTCTTTTTGTAGGTCTTGACCTTCTTTCCGAGGAAGTGTTGGAGACGCTTGATTCCGGCCTCATGACCTGCTGGCCACAGCTTTCGAATACGATCCCTGTCTTTTGTTGACGCGAACTGCTTTGACTCTGGCAACGGAGGAATCTCAGAGCTGAACAGATCCTTCAAATCTGTCTTGGCCTTTTTGTCATTCGCAGTCGGTGTACCGACTACACTGATGAGCTCTGGATCGTTGCCCACCTCAGCCAGCCAGGCCTTGTGGTATGGAGTGAAGACCTTGAGGGGACCGCCTGAGCCAGTCTTCAAGGCCTTCGGCTCCACCACTGTCTGATCATGCACCACTTGAAACGATGCTCCCAGTTCCCCGTCCGCCAGTTGATCGACGAAGTCTATGTCTCTCCTGAGCTCATCGACCTCGTATTCGATGTTCGCGAAAACGTGGCTGACATTGTGTTCCCGGAGGAATTCCAGTACCTTCTCGCCCTTTTCTCCCCTCTTCTCAGCTGTCAATATCACCAATGGGATGTTCATACCATTCAGCTGTTTCTGAAGTATCCTTAGCGACTCCAACAAGAAGTCCGTTCTTGCCGGGCTGGTGCCGTGCCACTCGAGATCTTTTGGTGACCACAGAAAGCAAGTGAGAAGATGTCCGGAACCTTCCTTCGCCTTCTTGGACGCCTCAGATAGCGCCCGGTTGTCTTCAGCGCGGATATCTTTGCTCCTGAACCAATGCAAGACATTCGCAGCCTTTTGGTCGCTCTTCTGTTTCTTCAGCTTCTCCAGAAGCTCCTCCAATGGCGGGTGTGCGTCAATCTCCTTGGCTCTCTTCGTTGAAGGGTGCTTGAGCCCGTCCTCATGGGACATGGAGCGCTCGTGTCGTTTCGACATTGTTGATTTCGAACGACTGGTTGCCTGATTGATGCAGCTGGATGTTGTCCGGGACAAATATGGGATACTTCTCCGAAGACTCGAAGGCGTACGCTGTTGATATGATCTGAGTACGGAGGTGACACGGCTTGTTTGAAGCTTCAACAATCGAAACTGAGGCTGAGACATGGGAAATTGAGTTTTGCAGCCCACAAATGAGAGCCATGTTCATTGTCAAGAAATGCCATCTCTAAACAAGGGAGGAAGTTGACTTGAGGTACAAAGTCTATGACGCAACGGCTGTGGGACCCCTTAGACTACGACCACGGCTCTGCTAACCCGGCACATTCAAAGAATGGGACGCAGCTAGTGAGCGCCACACAGTCTGTGCCAAGGGTGCGGCTCAACCCAAGTACGACTAGAAGCACTTCTAGTTGCAAATACCTGCCAACGATTTCTTGGTGCTGGGAATCGTGGGCTCTGCCACTCATCTTACTCATGTTGGTCGAAGAGAAACTCTTCCGTGTGCGGACGCGGGAGGGTTGCATCCTTGGTCTAAGCAAGCCTTGACCAAGATTCGGTTGGCAAAGCTGGCAATGCTAGCATACCAATAGCCTGCATCGAAGATCAAGGTAGCCCAGTGGGGTCTTAATGGAAGCCGACTGTGTATATCGAGGCAAGAGCTTCAAATGAAATGCGATGAAAATCAGTGGAAGGCGATAGGCTTGATTCACTTCGATTTCGAGCCGGTGTTTGGAAGGTGGCTCGCAAACATTGTTTAGGAAAGACGTGATGTTACGGAGTTTTCCAGACGAGGAAACGCTATAAACTGGTGTGCCAGAAAATCTGCAGATATGGACCAAGCCAGTTTGACATGGACAGCAGAAGTGGACTTTGCACACTGAAAACCTGGGATACCAGGGCGCGTGTTCAGACTCTCTGCCAGCTGATTTGAATTGCTCTCACTGAACATTTGGAAGCACCTCTATTTGGCTGCCTTCTGAAAGGAAAGTCAAGCCTGGCCATCAGAAAATCCCACCTTACTCCCCCCGACACCACATACTCCTTAGCGAGGGACACAAACAGCACCGCTAGTCACCATCGTTTGCTTGACGGGTCACTGGGACTGAAAGCTTCGCATGCAGCTCTCTGAAAACTTCCGCACCTTCCTCGACCTCCCTTTCTTTACTTAAAGTCGCCATAGGCTTTCACCTTTGACGTCGTCAACCTTTCAGCGTTTCTTCCACCCACGGGTTGCCCACACACGACACGTTCATCGTGTCTACCAGACTGGCCAGCTTCTTTCTTCCAGGAATCACCCATCGCATACAACCTCAATACCGCAGACCACCTTTGCGCTCGACGCGACCGTCAACACTCTACATCAACAACAATGGAGCCCTCTGGTCCCTTCATCGCCGATACAAACGGCCCGTACAAACAGTTCTTGGCGGCAGAGCACGCTGCCCAGTCGCTCCAAGCTTGGATCCAAGAGAAGAAAGATGCCCTCCTCGCCATCAAGAAACAGGCCTGGGACTAAGGTCGTCCTTACAACGCCATCAACGGAGACGCCGAGCAGCTGGAAGTGGACATCGATCGATTCAAGCATCTGTTGGAGTGCAACGAAGCATCACGCAAGCACTGGCGGGAGATGCACATGAGAGCCTGGAGAGCTACCGTCAGGCCTCTTAAGATTGTGGACATGCCAAACGAGATTCTTCAGATGATCTTTGCCAACTTCAAAGACGATGGAGACCCACAGATACAAGTCGAGAGCTCTTCTTTCGATGACCCCTTCCCTAGCCCCGACGTTAGAAGCATCAAGAGCATTCGACTAACTTCTCGCGCCTTCTGTGCGGTGGCCTCAGAGATTTTCCTACCGGTTGTTGATGTTTCGTTCACCCGATATTCACTTCAGCGTCTCGAGGACATCTCCAGCCATCCATTGATTTCGAAAAGCGTACGCGTCCTCCGGATCCATGCGAATCCTTACAATCCTATACTCGGCACCGATCGATACACTTTTGCTGAAGTAATTCACTCTGAGCTCTGTAAGCTCAACGATAGGTTTGATGCTGAAGCAAGGACAATTGAAGAAGAAATGGCCGAAATCAGGGGTGAGATGACTCCTGAAACTCAGAGCTTTGATTCTAGAGAACTCAAATCCAGAGAATGGGAGCTCGAGGAAATCAAGGAGGTCTTGACAGAAGCTGGTCAAGTGGTTACAACACTGTACAAAGTAGTTGTTAACCCTCAGTTGAAGACTTCGCTGGATCCCTACGAGGACCGGATCAGCAAGGCCGTTGACGAGGCTCAAGAGGAATATGGACGGAGGTGTCTAGAGCAGCAGAGCCTCGTGGACAACGCCCATGTGCGCGATAACATCATCAACGCTGTGACTCAGATGCCAAACGTCCAGAAACTCTGCATACTTGATGACGGCAGCCATCACTGGGACAACATTTGCAGGAGTGGAAGGGACAAGCAATACGATGCGGAGGAGTATGGGGTCGCCATGGCAGCCACAAATCCTTTTTGGGACCTCATGGTCCACGGTGGCTATAGGGATGAGTCATTATCCAGACCTGATGAAGAGCCGCTCTTACCTTTGCTGCATAAGCTGCCTTTGGTTCTTCAGGTTCCCAACGAAAACCTGACGCATCTCGATATCAACTTGCCGCCTCTGGGCGACCATGATACGGACATTCTAGCGGAACACCTTCTCAGTCTTCGACACTCGTTCCAGAACCTCAAATCTGTTCACATCACAATCTTCGAGACTTGTCGTGTCTTAGAGGATCGAAATTGCGACGAAAGTCTAGCCACGGCCTACCCCCTTATCGAGACAATGCTTGGTTCTCCCAGACTCGAGCTAGTCAAACTTGATTACCGGATGCGTGGGAACAAGTCCACAAAGCTCTCCGGAAACCACAGCATTGGCTCTGTGCTTGCCAAACTGCCATGGAACAGAGTCCGAATTCTTTGCCTTGACCAATTTCCAGTCAAGGTTGAAGAACTACGACAGGTCTTGCTGAATGTCCCAGGGAGGATAAACATCGAACTCAGGCTAATCTTTCTATTAGAAGGCACTTGGGCGGAGGCGCTTGAAATTCTGCGAGGCAGAGCCGACTCCTCATCTCTAGTTGTCCAGGCTCGAGGAGTTGAGATGAAGAGCATGTCCAAACGGGAACGTCGGGACTTTCGACGCAAGTTTAAAGATGAAGATCGCCACCATTGGGACTCAAATCAACGGCGTCCTGGGCCGGCATCACTCTACATTCGGGGTGACGACATCCGGAATCCGTTGATTAAAGAAGATGGTTAAGAGATCTACGCCAAATCTAGACGCTCAACACTCCCAAATGGAAGGGGCGTGGACACAGTCTCAATGAGAGGGTCACTTCTGTCTCTCGGAAGAACGTGTTACGGGGTCGGCAAGAGGCGAGATCTCTGCGAGAGAATGCAGTGGTTGGCTGAGTTGGGTTGGATGGTGGACAACGCTCTTAGGCAAGCAGGGTCGTCTTTTTTCCGGACCATTTCCATGACCAGCACTCCCATAGACCGGCCAGTCGGGCCATGAGATGGCACTCGCAGTCTTGTCTGTGAAACAGGACGGAAGTGGCTGGCAACCTGGCCATGCAAACTATCAATGCAGACATATCAAGATGTACCAAACAATCACAAGGGTAGCACTTGGGTGCTACCGGGTGCCTAGGTAGTGACGACAGAACGAATACATCATACCACCTACGTGTGCTCCGTAATTTCACTACAATCGTGCTCTCCTGAGAGCAAATGAGCGCGCCTGCCTGGCACATGGGCCTAGATTCCAACGTAGGTAACGCGCGCCGATTGCAAATGTCTCACAGATGCCACCTCTGCCTTGAACTGCACAATCCACTCACCACCAAGGATTTGGCATCGCTTATCTTGAAATCTTGGCTGAAGTGGGCATTTTGCGATATTCTTTTGCTTTGCAGCGAACAGCGCCTTCAGCGAGGGCTACCACGATATTGGTGCCAATGAACTCACTCAGGTAGCAGACGACAAATGCGCAAACATCTACAAATGGGGAAAAGAGCTTGTCATCGATATCAGTCCCACAATAGGAGGTAGGAGGCGGCACTACCATGTCTCACAATCCAGTGAGGACAGTTCCTGTGTGCAAACACTTCGTGTCGGGCTAACTGTGCGTCCTGTCAGGCGCGACCAGAGTGTGAAACGGAGCGTTAACAAGAAAATAAAGCGAATTATCAGCAACCGATCCCCAAACCTGTCACAATGGCGGATGCCTTGGTGAGCACACCGCCGGCCTGCCAAATCTTCCGTCCGCGTACAACGAGCCTTTTGTGGCATGGAACTCGACTTTGGATTTGACCAGAGATAAGTACAATGAGGTCGCCCACCTGACTTACGCAATGGACATGCAGCACCAGCACCTGCCTGAATGAACTGAATACAGCAGCCATCATGCATTTCGTCGCATTACCGCTACTCTTTGGCCTCCTGGCCACTAGCCATGCCGTCCCCTCACTTCCAAAGAGGTCCCTGTCAGAGACGCCGCCACCAAGAAGCTCCGAATTCTCCCTTGCCATGAAGCTGGGCGGAGTGAACGGTACATACGCCCCACTCGACGCCGTCTACCTCGAGGACCGAGGCCTGCTACTGCGGGCGACGAACGCGACCGACGCTCCTGGAAGCCCCGGTACGCTTTTAAACCACGCTCGTGACGATGGCGGTAGACCCCAGCGTGCTGACACGAGACACACAGTGTACGTCAACTCGACGGACTCGGACGACGATTATTTCCCCGACTCGCTGAACCTGGATCTCACCGACAGCCCGGACGTCTCCGCCCCTCCCGGGGTGTACGGGCTCTTCGTGTCCGACCCGGGGGACGCGCACGGGTTGTCAAGCTATGTATTTGGCACTATAGACGAGCAGCAGTTCGACTTCCACATCGCCGACGGTACGCGACCACCCACGATCCCTATGAAACGACACGTCTCGTTGGAAGCAGATAACAACAAACAAACACCATGTTTCGGCTAACCGTGAACCGCAGGCTTCGTATACCACAAGCTGACGGCGGCTCCCCAGAGCTGGTTCGCCTGCGAGGACATTTTCGAGAACGTGACGGGCATCTTCCTGAGCTGGGGGGTGTACGAGACCAATTACTCGGCGCCGCCCGGCTGCGAGTGGACGGAGGTTATCCAGAACTTCAACCTCACTGCGCGTGCCACTTTGGCATGGGCCTAAGTGCTCCTTCGAGCATTACTTGAACCTCGAAACCATGGCATGCCTAGGGTGGGAGGTTGGCGGACAAGGTGGCTCATTTGGAGAGTCGGCCAGTTGTACTAGGCTCTCTGTCGGGAGCCACGCACTGATGGTCCACGTTCGACCCGTGGCCTTGTCCTTTTTTGCTCTCTGTCTTTCATTCATCATGTTTTTCTTTTTCCTCCTCTCCTTAGACTGCCAATCGAAACGGGCTCAAGCCATTCCATGATAGTTACAACCGTCTCTTCCCAGATGAAGTTTCCTTGAACCTGTAAGCTCTCCATTGACCAACATATCCCTGTCACGGACAATAAATTGAGTGCAAGGCAGTTGGGGCTGAGAGAGGTGACAGCCTACTGCGCGAGTTGATGGAAGGCGAGCGACACCAGGAAGCTCACTCACGACGCGTACCTTGTACTTTGAAAAGACGCATGGCCGTATCCACGACGTGACAAGCGAGGGTAGTAGAATTGACACCTGCGACTACCAAAGCAAGGGCAAGTCGCGTGCGGTGCGCGCCCATCTGTGACGCTTGGACGCCAGCCGCCAGCGGGAACAGAACAGCCCGACTTGCAGCAAAACGAGTCCGAATTAGCCTGAGAAAGCAAGAATTGTCAGCTAGATGAGCAAGACGATCGCGCAGTGTGACTTGCCTCACGGCGTGAGGGATCATGTTGGCGGACTGACTCTGGGCGAGTTCATCATCGGATGGGGCTCGACTACCGACGTGTCCGTGACGAGGCCATGTCTCACGGATTCCATCATAGACATCCTCATGTCCTGCGGGTTGTACTGAGACACACCGTATCGAGCAGCAATGCAGACTCTCGATTCGTGGCAGCCACTGAGCCTTTGGACGGGCCCAAAGCCACAGCATGGTAGCAGCTGCACAGGGCATGGAAATGAGTCTCCGTGGCGGACATCTTTGAGCGCGCCCCTAGTCGAACAAACTCGCAGAACCGTTCGGTCCGCGTGGCTTTGAAATGGAACCGCGGTTTGTTCAAGACACCACAGTCTCAGGGTCTCAGCTAACGCGCAGACGCTGCAGATCTTCTAGAACATCCTCCTCCGAGGTGTCATTTTTCGCCTCTTGCTTCTTCCAGTAGATGCAGGTGCTCGTAAAGGAGGTGTATTCGTCTTGCGGGAAAGGGAATTTGTCAAAGGTGGCATCCATCTCTCTGATGCGGTCGAAATCGGGGCTCTTGTCTGCCCCAGGATTCCTGACATACGTGTTAGCTGCATCATGCCCAGCAACGATCCCAGGACCCGAGCAAACTTACTCTTCCCAGACGTCCCAGCCAGTGCCGACGCACATTGCGGGTAGACTCTCTTTCAATGCGGCTGCCCAGATATCCCGGTACAGATGCACGCCAAAGACCAGGGTGTTTCTGTCGATAAGGTCGTAGGCACCGGGGGAGTCTACAGTCTTTCCGCCCAGACCGGTCAGAAAGTCCTTGTCTGGTTGAGTAAAGCGCGGCTCTTGGTAGATTGTCTCGATCTCTTGCCCAGTTTCTGACTCTATCATGATTTGTTAGTTATACACGATGCATGAAGTGACTATCAGGAGAAATTACTGACTTAGAGCTCCTACTATGGCGAGGAAGGCCGCCAGTTGGATGTGAGACCGACGCTGGGCAGACCAAGAGGCATCTTCGGGATCGAAGGCGCCGAGACCAAGACAAACAGCACGGGTGATCTTCTCGTGAGAGGAAGAATTGCCTCTGATGGTGCTAAATAGTTGTTCGTGACATTTTGTTGCACGCCATTTGAAGGCAACCTTGTGGTGGTCGTCTTTGATGTCGTCGACGGTGAGCTGGGCCGACCCGTTTGGGTGGAAGTTTTCAGGCGGGCCGCCGACTGGTAACCGTGGGACCTCTTCCTTGCGGCCCAGCTTCTTGCCTTTGCGAACGATGCGTGTCCATTGGGACGGGTCGTCCTCTTGCCCAGCTGAAGAAACCATCACCGTAACAACTCATGCGCGAGATGGACAAATGCCGCCTCACTTCTTCGGGGGAAGGGAATTTTTGAGCCTCGATGTTCTGCGGAAGCAGCGATAAGAGACAGGGAGGCTCCGATAAGCCATCCCAAGTGCTGGTGTGGTCGGCTTGCTGAGTCATCTGATCCTGGGCAAGGGGCATGTGCACCCATGACCCTCTTCTGCTCGTCTCTTTGAGGGTTGTCAGTAAGCTGTCTCACACCTCATCGACTGACCGCTGCGATTCTTTCACCAGAGTTCGGACAGCGTCAGCTCCCGACAATGGACGACAGAAATCATGCCAGGCACACCTCGGAATGGCAACAGCTCCTAGCCCCACCGCGGATGATCAATTGCCTAGGGATTGTCAGTCACCATACCGTGCTTTGGTGAGCCACAGAGAGGGTCACTATGGCCTCCATTCCCTTAATTGGTTACCGCTCCTACGAGTCGGTCTTTGCGGAACTTCTACTATCAAAATCTCCTCTTTTCGGAAGCAAACAAATAATAAAAGGAGGGTTACG
This sequence comes from Diaporthe vaccinii, assembly GCA_039880775.1. Lineage (NCBI taxonomy): Eukaryota > Fungi > Ascomycota > Sordariomycetes > Diaporthales > Diaporthaceae > Diaporthe > Diaporthe vaccinii. The sequence continues at coordinate 404,740 of JBCEDN010000032.1, forward strand.
GACTTCTGCTCGAAAGGCAAGCTAGCGTGGTGAGTGACCTCCAGCGGAAGGGTTCGTGGGTAAAACCACGAAAGACGCAAAAAGATGATGGCGTTGGCCCACAACTTCACGTTGTCGACTGTACGCTCGGCGATGTCACGCTCGAAACAGGTAGAAACAATCTCGCTTCCATAGACATCCATGATAGTTCTCTGCGAAGCTTGACAACACTGGGACAAACCAGGATAGAAGCAACATCTCTGCTTCTTGGTGGAATCGCTGGACATCTGATGGAAAAATCCGCGAGTCGGCTTCAAGTCAAGAAAGCAGATACTGAACGACTTCATGGCGAGGTGACTCAAGCTCACGAGCTGGTAAGTGGCATGGCATTTGAATTCGGAATGGTCAGAAGAGTCACTCACTATAGCATCAACAGCTCTTGGGGTTGCTGGACTTGGAGCAAAAGGCTGCCAGTCTCGGAGAAGCCCGTGTGACGACCACGCAGGGGCAAGCCGTTATGCTGTTCACGATCGTCACGATCGTATTCGTCTGTCAACGCTTATCACCTTTGCTGTGCGCAAAACTAACTCTCATAGCTCCCTGTGTCCTTCTTCACTTCTTATTTTGGCCAGAATGTGGTAGAGTCCACCGGTGACGACAAGAATCCCAAGGCCAGCGAGGTTTGGAAAGTAGGAGGTCAGTCGTTTACTTTCCTATGTCACCCTTCTAGGATCTTAACTACCTATTGATTGGAGTAACTTGAAGCTTACAATCAGTACGCACAGCTCCGATCTCCATGGTGGTAATTGTTGTGGCCCTTATCATTGCATTCTTCATCATGTCCTCCTGGAAGCGAGGTAGAGTTGCTGGAGCTGTCAGACCACTCATGAGACATCATCGACAGCGCGGTGCACCACAGACTGATATCCCACTCAGTAGCTTATGAATGTAGCCCCATTAAAACATTGCTATGATTGAGAAGATAACTAAGCTTTAATACAATACTATGTATTGATGGCAGGTCAATTCTCGACAAATTAGCGCAGTAAGAAAGTGAACACTATCTGGTGCTATCAATCGTGATATCTGCAAGAGAAGTCGCAACTGCGTACTGCTGCCAAGGTTGCGCTGTGTTCATAGAAGGATTTGCCGTGGCTCAGGAAGATGTTCTTAACAAGGAGCCCCTTTATCGCCTATCACCAAAATCGCATGCTGCCAGAGTTCTCGAAATAGCTTCTAGCGTCTTTCGACCTAGAGGACATCTGGAGGGTCAGCATAGAGGGTGTCACTGTTTGGAGCTTGGTGGCACGGTACAACGATGCTACGAGACATTCCGACAAGTGCATCCTGGCGTAGATGTGTCCCGTGCCTTGCTTGATATAAGGCTACACAGATCAACCAGAAGCCATGAACCCCCTATTTCTTCCTGAGGCCGCTATCTACTCGACTGTTGCACTGCATCACTCGCTCCATTGTGGGAGCACACAGGCAGGCGATGCTCCCCTCCCCTGCCAAAAATAGCCCCCACATTTACCCTTGGAGAGTGCATGCAGATCCTTTGGGGCCGCGGGTCCTCGTGGACAGGTACGTACCGAAGGGACGAGGATGCCCTGAAGGGCGGGCGCTTAATCGCCGTCAGCAACTGGCTCGCCGAGTGACCCGCCACCCAAGCTCCCGCGACGGCTGCCGCGGAGCTAGCTGCCGCAACAGCCCGTCCAGGTGGTCGAAATGGAGAAGGTCTCACTTGGCTCGACGACCCTTCTTCAACGGCTCCTTCGATCCGGGTCTCGCAGTTGCGCTCACGGCTTCTCGAACGTCCATGACACAAGCCTGAAGCTCTACCCAGGAGTGTCAATCTCGCGATCCGGTCCCTAAAAGTGGCCGTCACACTAGGCCGGCCGCTCGATTGGTCGCATGCACGATTGGAGGTGTTGGTGATGGGGGGAGCTGCACGCGGGCGGGGGATTTTTCAAGTCTGGGCGGCCCAGCGAGTCGCCCTCCCGAGGTGCTGGAGATGGCCCGTCCGGCGCTGCAATTGGCTGCCCACACCTCGACGGCAGGGGCAGGGGCTGTGGAGCTGCAGCGGCTTGCACACCTGTCCTGCGACCTGACTGGCCGACGCCTCGTGGAGAAAGCCGCCCGGGATGCATGTGGCCCAGATTGCCGTCCAAGCCAAAGTGCACTCCTGCCCACTGCTGTGAGGGCCCAGCAGGCTTCCTCTCTCCTCGCTCACCTGCCCACCCACACCCGCCGAGTTGGATGGCACGATGCACATCAGCTTCGGCGGCTGGATGCGCGAGGTGACAGGGCTAGACCTGATGGGGGCCTTGTCCACTGCTACCGCACCTCGCACCACACGCCCCCCCAGCTTCGACGGCTGTCACTGGGTGGCTATTCAGTACCCAGTCCACCCCTCCGTGGCCCGGATTTTGCCCATGCAGGTAGGTGAGAAATAGGTGAGATTCCCAGAGTATCCTGCGCCTAATATTACCCTTGGCTGCCGCTCCCATTTCACTCTTGTTCCTGTTCCTGTTTTCACTTTTTCAACTTTAAGATACCCATTATCACATGTCGATGTAATCAGAAAGAAGTATCTTTCTATCCATTTCCTCGCCAGCAACCGCCAAGGCTTGACTCGCGACCTGTCGACCAGCATCGCCATCAATTGAATCCAGGGCCTGCAGAATTTGGGCAGAAGCCCGGGAAACGAATTGCTGTTGAGCAAGAGAGCCGAACTTCGAGTAACGAGGCCGAGGAGTACAGCTCGGGGGAAATAAAAGCTCGACAAATTCGAGGATCGTCGGCGGCAGCACACAAGCTCACCTCCCGAGGTCTCACATACACATACACACACATACACAATGTTCTCCTCAACATTACTGGCGCTCGTCGGCGCAGCAACACTATCATCAGCACACACCGTCCTCACATATCCCGGGTGGAGGGGTGACAACCTGATCACCAACGACTCGTTCCCCTACGGCATGCAATGGATGTACCCATGTAAGTCGCCACGCCCACGATCCTTACTCGCCTTGTTGCTCCTCCCGCCCCCGTGACACCGGCCATCGCAAGGCCCCTCGGAGACATAAGCTGACATACTCATCTCTCCCCCGCAGGCGGTGGCTACCCAACGACAACAAACCGCACATACTGGCCCACGACGGGCGGCGCCCTCGCCTTCCAGCCGGGCTGGTTCCAGGGCCACGCCACGGCCTTCCTCTACGTCAACATGGGCTTCGGCACCGACGGCCCCGACAACGGCCCCTGGAACATGAGCTTCCCCATGGTCGCGCCCTTCCAGTTACTCGGCCCCAGCAAGAACCCCTACCCGGGCACCGTCTGCCTGCCCCAGGTGCCCCTCCCCGCCAACACCACCGTCCAGCCCGGCGACAACGCCACCATCCAGGTCGTTGAGCTGGCCGTGCACGGCGCGTCGCTGTTTTCTGTGAGTTCTTGTCCCCCGTCTGCCTCGCGCCCGCGCCCGCTCGCTGGGATCGAAGAATCAAAAGAAATATGGCTAACATGAAAACCCCACCAGTGCGTCGACATCACCTTCGTCGAGCCCGGCGACGAGCGCCTCGAGGTCGTCAACGAGACCAACTGCTTCAACAGCAACGACATCGGCTTCGCCGACGTCTACACCATCGTCACCCGCGAGGTCGACGCCGACCCGGACATCTCCGCCCGCACGTCCGGCGCCGCCGAGACCGCCGAGACCGTCTTCTGGTACTTTGGCCGCCACGGCGGCCGGGGCACCACCTCCGTGTGGAACTTTGTCGGCCTCGCGCCCGTCGCGCTGGGGCTGGCCTGGGCTCTGTTCTGAGCGGGCTTGAGTAGCTGTTGATTATTCTTGTGGTTCGGTATACCAACTGCTTTCTTGGGGTGGGCGTTTCTGGATGGCGTTTAAATGGGAAGGGTATGATATCTCGCCTGGGCTACCTATGACTGTCTAGGAAAAGGGCTCTGGGTTTATACTTTTAATGCAATGCAATAAATGCAACGTACAAAACTGGAGAGGACTTGCGTGACAATTAGTGTGAGGTTTGGATGGTTACCATTAGATAGTCTGCAATACCCATCAAGCATGTTCTCTCTTTACGAACGTGACCCTGGTTTATCCGGGTCATCGGGCTAAGCCCGAGCGTCAAAATCAAGCGCAGGGAGTGGTTGTTATGGCAGGTCCAATGGGGAAAACACCACACGAGAAAACATGAGCAAGGCTGGGTCAGGTAAGGGATGCTCGTCACATGGGTAAGAAGAGGTGGATGCGAAGAAGGTCACACCGTAAGAGAACAGCGAACGGGTGAGATGGTCTAAAACTCTGGATCATTACGGTATCTAATGCCTCCAAATGCTGGAGACTGCGCCAATGTACGCTTCCGCTCTCATGACTGATATCAACAAGTCAACTACAGAAGTCCAATCACCTCCTTCGCAAGGTTCGTCACCCTCTCCTCACCACCCGCCTTGGCCACCTTCCGGACGGCCGCGTCCGCGCCCAGCGTGCGCAGGACCTCCGCGTGCCCGGCGCCGGCGATAGTGCCCAGGGCCGCCAGGGCGCGGTAGCTGACCTCAGGGTCCGCCTGGTCCTGGAGGATCCTGGCCAGCACGTTGGCCAGCAGGCCGAAGGCCTCGGGCGTGATGGCGTTGCCGTCGACCTCGACCTTCTTCTTCGACACGAGGTAGGCGAGGACCGCGTAGTTCAGCGCGGCGGTGGTGACCGCGATCAGAACATTGCGATTGCGGGGGAAGCCAACGGGGCCCTTGAAGGGGGTGTCCGATATGCCGACGAGCGCCTCCATGTAGTCGACCACCTTCTCCGCGTGCGCGTGCGCGACCTGTCGGCCCGGCTCGGTTGTGAAGAGATTGGCGATCACTCGGAAGGCCATCATGGCGCAGTTCTCGTTGATGTTGGAGCCACTGCTAGGGTGGAAAGCGGCGGTCAAGGCGATGTCGATGATAGAGTTGCCGCTGGGGTCAATGAAACCGGCCGCCAGTGGCGAGGTGGCCACACATCGGAGAAGATCTAGACCAGGGAGGCGGTCGTTGTCGGGCCACTGGCTGACAAGCTTGAGCACGAGGCCGAGGTCCAGCTCTGAGAGGCTAAGAGGCTGAGAAGTCGAGGCGGCAGCGGTGCCAGAAACTGTTGGGGGTACGCTTGGGATCGCTTTGCTGAGGTTCTCTGCCAGTCTGGCCAGAGTAGCCTCCTCTGTTGGGTTGAGCGCAAAGTCCTTCCTGCCAGACGAGATCATCGTGGCACTTATAGAGAGGATTTTCTTGACCACTGGATCGAATTTGGCAGTAGCCAAGGTCAGGTATTTGTCTTGGGGCAGAAGTTTCTTTGAGGGGGGTGCTTGTGACGCGGATTCGTCTCCGGGCTGGTATCTACCGGTGCCGAACTCGTCAACAGTCGGGCCTGAGCTCTGTCCGATTGTCGCGCCTTTGGTGTTCTCAACGATGAAGTTGGTGACCTGGTCCAGGTAGGTCTGGGGCAGCTCATTATCGCTCAGGAACTTGGAGGCTGCCTCGTACGGGTTCTGAGAGAGGCTGTATGGGAGCTTCAAGGCTGGGGCACCATCCTCGATGGCCACGTCGAAGACATAATCGTAGGACTTGCCCATGTACTCGACCTTCTTTCCACTGCTTCCAACAGCATCCACAACTGTGCCGACCTCGATCCATTGCTGTTGAGCTGGCAATCGAGTTAGCACGATGCCACGAATCTACAATGCGGGAGCGGCGTGCGAACTTACCAGCGGACCATTGGTGTGCAGTGACAGACCCATTTGGCTGGTTGATCATCTGGATCTGACCCTCCTTGGTTCCAGACTTCGACGTCAGGAATTCGGGACCGGGCAGCTTCTCTTTGTTAATGCCGCCCATCTGCTGCGCGGGAATGGAAGAGGCCTTGACAGAGTCGTCGAAGCTCGCGAGGGTCTCGGCGTCCGCGACGTTCTCCGCGTTCCTTGTGAACACACGCACGACACCGTCACTTGAGCCAGAGACAATGTCACCCGTCTGCTGGTTTACAGCAACTGACCAGACCGATATGGCGGGCAAAGTGATTGTTTGCACACACTCGAGACCGCGCCATACCCGGATGGTCCGGTCCTCGCCCGAGCTGACCAGCTCTCCACTAGGCAGCGCGACCAGACTGTAAACGAAGGACTCATGGCCATGCAACTCGCCAACGGATTGTCCGTTGAGCTTCCACAGCCGTATCACGCCGTCGTTGTGTGCGCTGGCAATGTCTGCGCCAGAGGGGTGGCCCTGGGGAACCTTGCACAGAGCCCGTACCACGTTGGAGGTGTATATAGTGGACCGAGGCTCGACCTGACCGCCGGAGCCAGTGCGCAGATCATATATATGGACCTTCTCATCGGCCGACCCTGTCACGACTGTGGTCTCGTCCAGAGCCAGGACCCCCCAGACGCTCGCGTCGTGGCCGGCCAGACGCAGCTCCGGCTCCCACTTTCCGACACGCCAGACGATGGCTTGTTTGTCCCAGCTGCCCGATACGATATAGGTTCCCTTTGGCGACACGTCGAGGGCGCAGATGTTGTGTTGATGGCCTATGAGCAGGCGCTCGGCATTGTCAGACGGGGTCGACAGCGGCTTCTTCACTTCGATGATGGTGTCCTTGCCGCCGGAGATGATGAGGCCGTCGGCATACTCGGAGTTCGGGGGGAGGAATGCGAGAGAACTGAGCCACTCCTGGCCCTGGGTGACAATGGCGGCATCGAAGGAGGGTGGCTTCTGGGAGGACTTGCGCCAGAGTCGTAAGGTGTGGTCACGAGACGCTGAGATGAGAACGTCGGGGCTGGGAAAGAGGACATCGCGGACCTGAGGAGAAGGAGGTGGATGTCAGTATGCAGCGATGACTGCGAGTTTCAACAAGTTGTCTGGTACTGACATCAGACTCGTGGCCAGGCAGCTGGGCTGAGAGCTTGAACTCCATGTTGACAGCTGTTTGTGGTTCCCCCAGAGCTCCTAGAGACCGCTGGCAGTGGATGGCTAACGGCCAAAGTCAAGGCGACAGCGAGACCTCAGGTATGAGGACAGACACAAAGCTGAGGCTGGGGAACAAGGGTGGTTGTGCTGAGCCTGAGCTGATATGTCCTCACAACAAACGTGCTGCCTGAAGTACTGATCCCAAAAGATTCCTGTGATGGACCAGCTCTACCTCCACACTGTCAGGTAATCTAGGCCGCCTACACAATCGTCTTGTTGGAGGAAACAGCTGGAGGGGAGCTGCAGCAGTGGCGGGCGCTACGGTACGTACCGATGACCTCAGCAGGTCATCGCGGGGCAGCAAGGTACAGTAAGTACGGGGGCTACCGGCAGGCTCACCTCCCCACATTGGTACGCTCCTCATGTGGCCCGTGCCGCTGAAGGCAGCATGCCTTGCCTCCAAAGGAAGCAGAGATGATGATGAGCATTTTGGTAGACAAATTGAGCCAGCTGGATTATGTAGCAGTGTGTAGTTGAGTATGTTCATTTTTCAGTCATCAAGGCACTGCCTGAGTGGATACTTGGGACAGCAGATGCATGTAGGTATCCCCGCAGAAACTGAAGTCATTCCGAGTGGTATCCCCTGGCTCAACGTCCATAATAGCTAAGTTATTAGCTTCAAAGATCATGCTGAGGGGACAGGGGGAAGGGGGGGTTGAAACCTGACAGCTGTATACTCTGTGTGCCGCCAAGTATCTGGTGGTGTTGTTGTCGTCGTCTGTAGGTGCACTATTGTAATTCACTGCTAAAATAATAAGTAAGCAAGTCAAAGCAACAAATATTTATCCTTATCTTGTCACTTACTGAAGCAAATAGTGTTCATTCAATAAACCACGTATACCCAACGCTAGGCTAAGCGCCACATTCTATGAATGACAAAGAGCTGACAATACTAACTCCTTTAGTATGAATACTTTCTTTGTGCCTGTCTTTGAAGGCTAGACCTATGTTGGACTTGTAGCAAATTCTAAGACTGAGCTGATAATGTCTATTTCTATGGGACGTTTCCATCTTCACATGTTGTCACATGAAGGCTGCTTCTCAAATGCTTTCTTTGATTGAAATATGCCTATAGTGACCGGACCTTGTGTGTACACTAGATGTGGCATCCCGGCTATGACAGGTGTGGCATGTGAATGAACTCCGAGCAGAGCAGCGATGCTACTATTAAACATAACAACATGGGCGATTCTCAACTGAATATCTCTGCGTACTTGTTGTTCTTGCCAATGGCATTCAATCACATCTACTTGAAGAAAACCGCGTTTCTCAATACAATATTACCCAAAGACCAATTACCAGTTCAGAATGCCGGCCGTAGCCAACGATGCCTCCAACGATGCCTCCAACGATGCCTACGAGGATCTTCTTCGTGAACAGGCCAAGAGAAATCTAGAGCGATTATCATTGTTCGAACCTCCGCCTCCACCACCCCCACCTCCTCCACCGTCGTCTCCAGGTGTACAGCCGGAGAAAACACAATTCGAGAAACTTTCCCAGGCAGTCACCTATTCTTTGAACGAGACTAAACCTCCAAGCCTCCGGTCTAGGCTAAGGCACTGGGTTGCAACGTGGGTTGCAACATGTATCGGAGAAATAGGAGCGGTGCTCGGCGCCCCTCGCATCACGGATTTCGGTTTAGCCTCGAGACTTCTGACGGCATGGAGCCATGACAATATGGAAAACATTGACGCCGCCCAACGAGTGCAGGTCTTTGGGGGCAAAGGAGACATCAATTGGCAGACCTCCATCTTGCCATTCATGGAGAGTATTGGCATGTACCTGCGAGATGTGCAAGCGCACACAGATGCCTGGGCGTTGTACCGAGCCTTCAAAGACGGAGGCCCAAAGGGGCTTGCCGAGGAGGCCATCGATCTGTACCTCGATGCCCACAAGGAAATCGACATGCTTGCTCAAGTCTGGGGCATGCGTTTTGTCCCGCTTTGCGACCTGTGCGATGTCGCACCCAACGGACAGGCGCGCTGGGATGGCCCGTATTGTGGCATGTTCTTGACAACCAAAAAGCAGCAAGATAGGCCGTTCCTCGGCATCGCATTCAAAGGCACCAGCCCCGTAAATATCCAGGACTGGGCTGTGGACTGCAACTATCAGCTTATCCCCGCGGCTCAAGGATATTTCGACGGCACACAGGTCCCGGTGTCACAAGGGGTGTATACGGGTCTCTTCGGAAACTTTCCTGGCAAAGGCGTACCTTACAACCAGATCCTCAGTGCGACGCGGGACGCTGCCAGTAAGTTACCAAACCCCAGCCGCCGGCCAGTTCCTGCCCACGTCACAGGCCACTCCCTCGGGGGCTCTTACTCGACGCTTTGCTACACACAGCTCCTGATAGATGTTGCACCGTCGAACCCGGGCGCCGGGGAGATGATAATGGGTGACGAGTACACCTTCGGGGCTCCGCGCATCGGCTCTAACGAATGGGCCAAGCTGACCGACAAGCTCGTCGAGGTGCAGCGAGGCCGGTCTTGGCGGATCGTGAACAACCACGACCTCGTCCCTCAGGTGCCTCCGACCACCCTCCAGCCCAAGGAGCGGGACTTCCATCACATCGACACGGGTGTCCATATATGGCCTTATAAGGAACCCGCACAGCTTCCAAGTGAAGTGGACCAGCCAAACCGGAAGCCCTACCCTATCTACAGCATACTGTACCTGATCCCAAGCCTAATAATGGTGCTAGACCATCGTAAGTTTAGATCCGAGTTATGGCCAAGCACGTATTATCTTACTCATACCCCTATCCTTAGTCCCTAACAGGTATTATGATTCCTTGCAATTCGCTATTGCCAACAGCCGGAAGGTCTTGAATACGCATCCCCTCAAGGGTGGCCTCAACCAGGTGCCGTATTATATCCATACGATCAAGGTGTTGTATTACACTATTTTGTCTTACATTCACAATGTAGTATTTGCGATTGCTTCGGTATTCTAGCTTGGTATGTGGGAAGCTGTGTAGTTATATGGTCAATGATATCTGGAGTTCTACAGGAGGTCATACTCCAAGTCCAGAATTCCAATTTCTGTGATTGGGTTATCTGGAAACGTCAAGAGAGAAAGGCCCCTGTATGCAATGGGAGAAATGAAGAACATGTTGGGAAGGGTTGAATGTCTCCAGTTTTCAAACTCGTATTGCCGCCTCTGTCATGGACGACCTAGATATTTTCAATTTGAAAACAGAATGGAAATTCTTCGAGATGCAGTGTGGATCTCCGAAATCGATTCCAATCAATGTCAGAAATATCTCCAGGGCGTGTGCCTGGCGAGGCTTAATAGAGCATCAAATACAAGACATCCATCCACATTGCGAACGTCTCGGAAATTCCATCAATAGCTACGGTTGTTACATGTTGCCCTCGCCGAGCACAACCAGTCACAAAGTATTCATCAGGGAGGCATATTAAAAGAAGGACATAAGAGAGATGAAGCTCTCAAGTCTTGCCCAATTTTGTAGAATCTTGAATAAAACCTTGCCTAGCTAAGCAAAATGAGAGGAACGGAAGGATTCCTCTAACGGCTGTCCTGGGTAAAGCTGAGGGCCCCCTTCCAGATGGTCTGTGCGCACCCTGCCTACCGCAGCCCAACTGCTAGCCACGAGGATGGACTGAAGCTCGTGCATCTCCTAAGAGTTCATGAGCTCGGCTCCCTGCCCCACCTCTGCACTGGTAGCGGCTTCTGATTTGCCCAGAGCGTTTCAAGGGTCCCTCCTTCTGTTTCCCAAACGCCAAGAGCTCCTCCATCTGCCACTTCCACCTCGTGCAGACTTCGACGACAGATCTACAGGTGCAACCTTCGGAACAACCGACCACCTGCCGCATTCCAGCCCACCTGCACTCCCCCTTCAGCCCCTTGGTTGACTCCCACTCCTCCTGGGGAGAACATCCATCTGTCACCAAGACCCTTTGATGATTGACACGATACGATTCATGACCACAGAGTGCTGTACCGCATAATTCAGCCCTTCCTTTCTCTCTTTTTTGTCCTGCTGTCTTGTTATGGGAACAGCAGCCTTCGTTTTGTTTCTTTGACCACAGTTCGATTCGAAACCGACGACCTCGGGCTTGCCGCCAAGCTTGGAGCTCTTAATATTTGCCTCGCCGCGCATCACATCGCATCGCAACGCAACGCAAAGCATCGCATCGCATCGCATCGCATCGCATCGCATCACACCGTATCGCGTCGCATCGAATTGCGCCCGACCTATTGCGCAGTCTTGGACTTCGCATCCACAGTGATACCCACTCGTCATTTCGAACTCTGCCTCCCGAAGCTTCGCCGCCACAGTCCAACAGTCAAGCAACCGTCAGCACTTTCAGCCTCTACTCGCAACCACCATGGCTTCCAACGGCGCCTCTCGACAATACCTGCCCCTGACCTGCCACGGCCACTCTCGTCCCGTGCCCCACATCAGCTTCTCCAGCCTCGAGAAGGATGGAGAGTATTTCATTATCTCTGCTTGCAAGGGTACGTCCGCCATCACCCCCATTCCATGCGCCGCGCGAAAACTGCGGCCAGCTGTCCCAGCATAACGACTAACCCGGCCACCAGATGGCAACCCCATGCTCCGACATGGCCGCACCGGCGACTGGATCGGTACCTTCATAGGCCACAAGGGCGCCACCTGGCAGGCCAAGCAGAGTCCCGACAACAAGATTGCTGCCTCTGCCTCCGCCGACTTCTCCACAAAGGTCTGGAATGCTCACACGGGTGAGATGCTTCTGGTCCTCAAGCACGATCACGTCGTCCGCGCCGTCGCTTTCCCTCTCAACATCTCCGACATTCTGGCGACCGGCGGCCACGAGAAGATTCTCCGCATCTGGGATCTCAAGTCGGAGGATCACAAGGACGAGAGGGTCACCGCTACGGTCGACGAGGAGACCCGGCACACGACATACCACATCCCGCCCGACATGGCCCACCAAATCGGTGACGTCCACCCTGATACCATCAAGTTCATCGTTTGGCCTCAACAGACCACTATCATCACCGCAGCTGGCAAGACACTGCGGTGGCACGACGTGTCATCCCGGAATCACTACAAAGAGGAGGTTTTCGACGCAGAGATCAAAGCTTGCGAGCTCGTCTCTCTGGCGCCCCAGTACACGTCGCCAAATGATGTCGGTGGCGGCCTGCCTGTGCTGAGTATTGCCGCTGGCAAAAATGTCTACTTCTACGGCGGTGCCGACTGCACCCAAAAGATCAACGAGTTCAATCTCCCACACGGGGTTGCCAGTGTTGGACTGGACCTGAAGAATCACAAGTTCATTGTGGGTGAAGAGCCCGGGACCTGGGCCCGTGTCTATGACTGGCAGGGCCAGGAGATCGACGTCATGAAGGGCCACCACGGTCCTATCTGGTGCATCCAGTTCTCCCCCGACGGCAAGCTGTATGCGACTGGGTCGGAGGACGGAACCATCCGCATGTGGAAGAATTGCGAAGAGGACTACGGCCTCTGGCGCGAACGAGGAACGGCTACCGCGGAGAGGGTGGAGTAGGATCACCGACCTCTCGCGTGGAGCCCCCTGGCGGAGAACGAACGGCCGCCAGAGGCGGTAGCCGGCCCCCAACAGCAACAACCGGCGCGACTGAGCGACATGACTGGGGCGCCAGTCACGCCGTTGAGCGAAATATCTGTCAACGTCGCAAAAGTCCCAGCGGCGACCTATCGAGGGCTTCAGCAACCATCAGACTCTCAAAAGGAAAGCGAATCGTCGACGCATTGGAAGACTATCCTGTCTCCGGTGGCGGAGGAATCGCCCAGTCCACGAAAGAAGAAGCGCGCCGAAGAGCATCTCCTTGTCAGCTACTCTCCGCGCCACCCCGTGAGCCGGCCCATGAGCCCTGGCAGCCTCAAGATGCAGAACTTCTTGCGGAGACTGGAGAGGCAGGGTCTCTCTCATGACTAGCTGGCTGGCGGGACGACTGCAGCTCTATGGACCATCGTCGCTTTTTTTGGCTGCGAGCACCCAGGAGGAGAAGGAGGACTTTCGACCGCCTGCCACAGCTTCAGGACACATCTTAGACCTGTAATCACGTCTTGCCTCCCATGACTTCTCATCTTCGCTGGTGAGTGAGGCTATTTTTATGGACCTTAATCAGATACTCGAAATAGAGAACAAGAAACATTTTCCCCCAATCCTGCCTTATCTCACATTGTGCCCTCCGTGTTCTATCGTTCCTACGCTGCCTGGCCTTTAACATCGCAGAGTAGAGACTGTCCAGGCTACGGTGAGCTTGTTTCTAGCGCTCCACGGATCGCTGTTGTCTTTTTCAAATGCTCAGTGAGGACTTCTGCTGATACTGACCTGAGCTCTGATGGTACTGGCTTTCGTCTGCTCTTTCTCGACCTGGTGGTATTGGAGGGAAGCTGTTTGGAAGACCATTAGGACTTTGATCCAGCTGTCAGAAGTGAACTGGCTGCTCCCAGTCTTTCTCCTACCCTCTGTCTTTGCCAATTCGATGATAGTGGTTTCCGACCTGGCGATCTACAAACGGTATTGGACCTGACCTGCCTCCATTTGTCAGAGTGCGGGTAAAGGGTTCCTGTCTCTCTTAAGACTTGTCCCACATCGTCAGGTCTACTCGAAAAGAGGTCTTCCCATCAGGCATTCTGTCCAAGCCGATACTGCCTCACTCTGGGATGACCTCATCATACCCTTCTGCTCAACCACCTTCCAGTTTGCTTCCCTCCTCTCGACAACCTCCTACCTTCCACCCTACCTTTCCCCTGCCAGCTCGTTTACTTCTCTCATCACCCAACCTACCAACCCAACGGTTCGAAAGTCTTAGTTGCCACTTGCTGTCCGTCACAGCAGACTTTCACCCATCGCTTGAAACTACGATCCAATACGCTCCTTCCTCAGACATCACAGGTGAGCCTTCCCATCCTCTACTGAACCTTCCTGTTCTGTCCCTACCTTCGGCCTGATCCTTTTCCCCACTCCACCATCTTGCCTTGAACCTCTTCCTTCGCTTCTCAACACCACGCCACAATGCCCGAGTACTCGACTAACCCCAGCGCCACCAAAGAACGCCTTCGCAAGATGAAACTCGACGGCGCCAAGAAGGTGGAGGACGCCGCACGCACGGCTGACTACAAGGCGATGCTGTACGCCCGCAAGATCGTCCAGCAGAAGCCGTCATACGCCACTGCGTCTGAGTTGGAGAAGTCGACGATGCTGGAGGAGGCTATGAGAGACACCATGGAGAAGAGGTATGCCCACCATCCCAGTCCTACTATCTCAGTCCAACTATCCCATTCCAGTACCCATCCCACTGTCCCATCCCACTGCCCATCCTACTGTCCTATCCCACTATCCCATCCTACTATGCATCCCACTGTCCCATCCCACTATCCCACAGCCCACTAACACGCCAACCATCCAGACGCGCCCGGGGCCAGGACACCATGTCCAAGATGGCGGCGTTCAGGGCCGGTACGTACCGCGACCGCGATAGCTACACCGGTCCGCAGACCCGCGTCCCGATCTCCGCCTTCCTCCAGGACAACGGCTTCGTGCCCTCGCGCCCTAGCAGGGCCCCGCAGCAGCGCGGCGCCACCGCCGGTCCCAGCAACCTGAACCTTGCCAACGGCCTCCCGACCCCCGCCGGCGGCCACGGCGTCAAGGGCTCCGCCACCCCGGGCCCGTTCGCCATGAGCCCGGAGCCGATGCTCGCGTCTATCGAGGGAGACGTCACCATGGCCGACACCAACGAGTCCCTGGGCAGACTCCAGATCGAGGTGGGCCACCTGCGCACTATCTGCCAGAACGCCCTGGCCAGCAACAACAACATCCGCGAGCTCGACCTGCGCAACGTCCAGGCGGAGATGGGCATCGAGAAGAACCACGTGCAGAACCTCGAGGTCAGGGTCAACCAGCTGGAGGGTGTGGTGCACGCGCTGCAGAACACGTCCCTGGGCAACATCATCGACCGGGTCAATGAGCTAGAGAGCATCGTGGAGGACCTCAAGAACAAGGTCGGAAGCGGCTGCGACGCCGAGGTTGCCAAGATGCGGGAGGTCATGGGAAGCCTGAAGGGCGCCCTGGACAAGGTCGGCGGTTTCTAGTTGGGCTGGGCTCTATCTCTCTCACTCTCTCTGCGTTTGCCTGTTGGAACTGTTGATTATCTTCATCATGGATTTTGCATTGTTTTCGCGATGATTTCCATACGATGAGTTATTGGTATTTCCCGGGCCTCACTTGGCGATGGTGACACATTATCAACGTGGTACGCGATGTCATCCCATGGAAGACAACTCCACAAGACGTTGCGCAGTGTGCATGGTGTGGTGGGAGTTGCTAGGTACTCCACTAGAGACTGTGTCGGAGGAGGGAATGCTACGGGGAGGGCATTGTCACATTGTCAGATGACCACGGTGAAGGTGCCGGGAACGTGGTTAGACGAATGGGATTGAACGGCCACAAGTTTTGAAGCAAATGGCATTTTTATTCGTGTTCCACAAGACTCCGAACTGCCGTTGAGAGTCATGCGCATGAAGGTTTCAACGCACCTACATGTACCTAGGTACGTTCGGTATGCACGGGGTACGGACCAATTCTCCACCGCCCTTGCTACAGTAATGTTCCATTACTTCTCCGCCATGCTTGGCAACCATTGACCTTCGACCGGACCTCGGCCGCTACCCACAAAATGCCAGAGCTGGATGACGGTTCGAGGAGGCACAAATGCCCAAGCTGCTCGAGGTCTTTCAAACGGAGCGAGCATTGCCGACGCCACTCACGGAGACGTTAGTACTCATGTTGCACACTGTCTTTCGGATGACCTGGAAATTGGAAGAAGACTAAATACGCAGCGTGCGCTTTTTAGACACCCAAGAGCGGCCGTATGCTTGTCGCTACTGCGACCGCCGTTATAGCCGGAGGTGAGCACATTCACCAGCGACCGCCCGGAGGATGGGGACTTTACCCAGGAATGCAGCCTTGAAAATCAAACGAATTATTGCTGACGCGAACGCTGCTCCTAGAGACCTTGCTACGCGGCATGAGAAAACACTTCATGTTGACCAATATGTGGCGCCAAACCGCAGACAGCAGCAAAGCCCCCTGACCGGACCGCAGACCTTGTCACCGGACTCACCACCGTCCGGCAGTGCAGCTTCGCCGTCGCTGACGTGGGTAGTGGCAGACGTTGAGAGTCAAGCGAGTACAGCGGCGGCGTCTCAACCTACTCAGGATATTTCAGAATCCGAGGCATGGACTGTGCTTCTCGGACTGGGCGGCTTTGAACCATTTTCCTACGATGGTTCCCTGAATGAGTTCCCCTTCTTCGCCCCCTCCGCTGCTGATGCCTTCCCTTTGGCTACTACAAATCTGTCTATGCCGATCGAGCCATCTATCCCTGACCAGACTCCACACCCAGCAAGCGATATAGATACTCAGACGACGCTCGAGGACAACGGGCCATGGATCGCACCCTCACCTGCAACTGAGCTCTGTGAAAACATCCCCCAGCCATGGCGGCCTCCACCACTTCCAAGCGTAGGGCCTGAAGTCTCCCCAGTCCGAATCTCGGACGCCGTGATTTCGAGCCTCAGGTCCTCGCTCGGCCCGGAGGACCGCAAGACCCCGACGCCAGCGGCATTTCGCCTCTTTTTCGGGACCTACTTTGACGTGTTCAACGTGCACATGCCCCTGCTGCACGCGCCCTCTTTTGATTTCGAAACCCAGCCCCAGGGGCTGCTTCTCGCCATGGCCGCAGTCGGGGCGCTGTACCGCCTCGAGCGGCGTGCCGTGTGCCACCTGTACCGGGCGGCCGATGCAGCTGCGCCCGTGGGGGCCGGCCGGATCCAGATCGGGTCCTTCGACCGCGGCACTGGCGGCACCTCCGCGGAGCCGAGCTCCTCCGGAAAGTGGCATAGCCTGGCTTACTATCAGACCCGGCTCATTTTGCAGTGTGTCGGCATCCTGGGCGGGAACTCGGACCTCGCGGAGCGTTCCCTCGGCATGATTGCGGAGCTGTCGCTGACTGTAAGGAGACCGTGACGGGGCCGGGGTGTCCCTGAGATTACTTCTTGTTTCTTCGGGAATGACTGACGTTTCAAATAGCTATATCGGACCTTGGCGCGGCAGCTGAAGGCATCGGCGAGCGTGAGGGATGAGGACCTCACGTGGGCCGGGTGGTTGGACAGGGAATGCACGAAACGGTACTCGGCCCTCACATCCACATCTGAAAGGGCAAAGAGAGAGAGAGAGAGAGAGAGAGAGAGAGAGACTGGTCTAACAAGGCGTTTGCCTCACAGGACATTGTACGGCGTCTGGAACCTCAGCGACTTCGCGGCATCGACCTACGGCATAGCGCCGCCCCTTACGGTGGGCCACGACGGCGAGCTCGAGCTGCCATGCTCAGAGGCGCTCTGGCAGGCGCGGAACGAGGCGGAGTGGAACGGCGCCAGGGCCGCAGAAGCCGACAGCCCGGCCATGACCGTCCGGGAGGCCTGCTTCCTGATCGCGGACCACAACGACCGGGGCCCGCCCCTGACCTCCTCCCCCCCACAAGGCACGGCCCTGCGGTGGTCGCCCTTCGCCATCGTCTGCATCATGCACATCTTCTCCACGCGCCTCTGGCACGTCAGCCACGAGACGCTGTCGTCGGCCGCGACCACGCGCCCCGGCGGACCCACGCCCGCACACGAGCTCGACGCCAGGTTCAGGGCCGCCGTGCGCCAGGGCGCGGGCCGCCGCTGCCACGACCTCATCCGCGCGTGCGCCGAGCGCGCCGAGCGCGACCGCACGCCCCGCTGCACCAGGGACGAGCGGTGGCAGCTCGCGGACGCGGCCGACGTGCTGCGCGTGTGCTACGCCCGCTCGGTGCCCGCGCTGGCGCGCCTCGACTGCGATACCCTGCTGCGCGGGGGCGAGGACGACGTCCGCGCCGCGGTCCGGGAGCACGTCGCCGCGCCGCTGGGGCGGTGTGCTGAGTTCACGCTGGCTGCGGCGGTGGCGCTCGACGGGCTCTGCGTGCCGCTCCGCTACGGGACTCAATTTTATCGTAAATCTGGGGCGTTGAACGGGAGTTTGGAGCATCTTGTTGCCGGGTGGGACAACGGTGAGTCCGGGGCGGTGAGGTCGTTTATGCTTTCGGGGCCTCTGCTGACTGTCGGCTTGTCCTCAAGCTTTACTCTTGTCGAAATGGGCAGACGTGGTCTGTGGCGCGCAGGCGCTCGGCATCGAGTTGGATAATGACGAGAGGGAGCTGCTGCGGAGCATCTACGCCATGCTCAGGGAGGCAGAGACGGAGCCCGACGACAGCAGCCCGCTCGCGGCGCGCCTGCTTCGGTACTGGGCCTCGTTCTACGAGTATACTTGGGTCTGGGGAGGTGAGTCTGAATATCTATCTGCCTGGTTTCTTACATGCTCATTCATGCTCAAGCATGACCATTTTCCTTTCATGATCCATACTAAAAAGACAAAAAAATGCAGTTGCGCCACGGATGGCAGTCGTCCTCCGTAAACTCGCGACTGGGTACGAATCCAGCCAGGGGTAGGGGCCTGGCGAGGAGGGCTGGAGGGACGGGCGGCTCGGGAGCTTGATACAGTACGGCCCGTTGGAGATCTCCGAGCTTCCGTATGCGTCAAGGTGGGGAATCCTTGTTTCTCGTACAGGGGTTTGGGTAGCTTGCAGTGCCTAACAGGACCCCGGGGGATCAGGTTCGGTTTGATATCGTGGTGCAATCTCTGGCAGTGGTACGCATGTGTAACCACCTTGCTGAATGCTGTTCAGAATCGCATCGTGAAGGCTTCAGCCAAAATTTTCTCACAAATTCTGCAAACTAGGCTCGTGATCGCTACATACAATCAACTTTAAGGCATAGATAGTGATGACGTTACTCAGGGGCCCTATAAAGGGGGGGACGGGGGTGGGGAGGGGGGCTTTTGGATGAGGCATGTAGATTAGGTACGTGAGTTAGCAGTAATTAGTACAAGCATTAGGTGTGGATGTGTATATAGGCGGGTGTGTATATAGGTGGGTATTGTTGATGGGTTTTGGGCTCAGAGTGTGTGAGATGGGAGTATGGGAGTATGGGAGTATGGGAGTATGGGAGTATGGGAGTATGGGAGTATGGGTGTATGGGTGTATGGGTTAGGTATAGGATTTGGGTGTGGGCGTTGGGTGAGGTGGTTATGTACCGGTACACCCTCCATTTTTGTAGCCGCGAATCTCCGTTCCGTCGAATAGCATTTAGACGCAGGATTTGAGGAATATTTGTAGCTTTTTCATTTCAACCATTAGCGCTGGGTATCCCGTAATTGAGCCTCTAGGCAGGACTGTACCGATGAGATACCCCAGTAATTGAGTCCTCCAAACGTTTCGTGGTCCTGGGATTTCCGTGAAGAACGCAAAACCCGCAGGATAATCCCAATTCGGTCCCTTTTGAGCTTCTCGGGAAGGTTCCACGAGTTCACTGCTTGGCCTATGATAACAGTAGCGGAAACAGTCCTTACGAGAAGTCGGATCGGGTCGCCTCGCAAAGCTCGGGTTCCTCCCAGCCACGCTTAACAAGAGCGCACAGGTCGCCGTGGCGCTTAGGTCATCAATTTCTTCGCTGTACCAGAGACTAACCCGGTCGACACTCTTTTCTCGTCTTTGACCAAGTGGTCTTGGTTGTGCTCTGTGAGAATGAAATGACAGTCAACCGCAAGGCTGCTCACTCGTCCTCCAAATTTCGCCCTCATAGATTTCGATATTATCCTTAGGCAAGGTGAACTAAGCAGTTCCGTGGCTTCTGCTGGAACCCGTTCTTCTCATAAGGAGCTGGGGGTTTATCGACCCTACGAAGCACATCCCCGTCCCGCTCCACGGGGAAAATCATGACTTTGGGAGGATATATCATAATCAGAACAAACAGCATCTTGAGCGGCCTCGCCGACCCCTTGCCCGCTGAGCCGCTGTTCAACCGGAAGCTCGGATACCTGGAGACGTCGAGGATGGCGTAGCACGAGTGGAACAGGAGCACGTGCTGTATCTCGCCCCGGGGGATGCTCCGGGGTGCCAGATCCCTCGCATACTCGCTCGACCACCACGTGGTCCCCACCTCCTGTATGACAGCCTGTGCGTGCCGCTTCAAACCGGGGTCCCAGTCCGAGCGGTCTGACCACGGCTTCCAGCTTTCGTAACTGGATGCCATTATGAATCGCAGGGACTTGGGTGAGGCCCACCTTTCGATCTTCATTGGATTCTGTAGGTGTCCTGGCCGGTTGAAGTATTGGAATGCTGTCTCTTTGTGGTCGATGGCGGCCCCGGGTTTCTGAGGCTCGAAGGCCCAGCCAGCCCAGGACCAGCTCGGGAACCCGGGACGCCTCGAGCACTGCCCGTGAAAGGACCACGCCAGGCCTGCCCCGATGAACGACTCTGGTATGCCCGCGACGAATTCTCCTAGGTAGATTGGCTTCTCTGGGGCGCCAGTGATCCCGGAGAATGCTTTTAGTATATCTGACGCGTAGGAAGTGTCACGTGTTGCGTAGTGCTCGACGAGGGGTGAATAGACCTGGGCAAATATCTTGCTGGGGAGGTTGTTGGACAGGAACGAGTCGCGGACGACTGGCGTGATGAAGAGGTCCTGCCGCGGGATGCCCTCGACCAAGTAGCCATTGACGTCCTCGCGCCGGATACCCTCGGCGCAGCAAAAGAATACCTCGCGGGGCGTGAAGACGAGGCAGCGGCATGATAGGGTGTATTCTTGTAGAGTCCAAGCTCGGGAATTCCACTTCGACTTGACCAGCTCCTGCTTCAAGGAGAGAAACGCAGTGCCCATCCTCAACTCGCCCGCCTGGAAGGTTTTCTGAATAGGCTCCCGTGCTTGTACAGACGGCAGGCCGCTGTCGCAGTCATCGCCGGAGGCGGCAACAATTGTGAGATAAGCCTGGGAGTAAACGAGGCTCATGTTGTTGATCTGCTCCTGCACTGCGAGAGGGTCATCTTGAACTATGCAGAGACTGTCAACCCACAGATACTTCAGACCGATCATCCGGCAGACTTTGATTGCGTCAGAGATAGTCTTTGGAAGATGCATTATATCAAAATGTCCAGGGGTCTCCCACTCCATGATGAGACCCTCTTTGAGGACTGGTTGGTCTACAGGTCCCTAGACGTAGGTCAAGCTGTGTACGCACAGTGCGCCTCCACGCGCACCAGGAAATTCTGCTCTGTGTCTATAAGTCTCATTCCAATGCGAGCCAGGCGCTGGTCGGGCGTGATGCAACAATGCAGGCCGTGTGATCTGTCACACTGGACCAGCCATTTCTTGGCTTCTTTCGCGTCAAATCCGGAATCCCTGACGGGCCGTGAGAGAACCGGGAACCGCAGTTCCGGTGGCATCCAACCAGATGCAAGGGGAAGGAGAATGTAGTTGCTCTGAATCGCAGGCCGCCAAGGAACTTCAAGGTCGAATACTATAGCGTGTTGCTGGGGTCGGAGCCGTTGCGTTCTCAATCTGACGACACCGCTGCTGACCAGCAGGAGAGAAGAATTCACATCCCTCAGTACCCACTTGATGATGCTGCAGAGAAGACAGGACTTGTGCTGTGAGAGATGATCTGTCGTCCATTGAGGCGAAGAGGTTCGCTGAGATGAGGCACCCTCTCGCAGGAGGGCTGTAATATTACCAACCACTTTGATGCAAATTGGGCAGTAGGGATGTTGATCTTTAGTGGAAAACATGTTGCCGACTCGTTGCATCACGTAGATCTCCCTGGAGGAAGTAGATGAGAACGGAGGCATGAGTCTTTTTCATACCTTCAGCCGCATCCAGCCAGCTGTAAGCGTGGCGTCGTTATCCTGGGGGCGTAGCGGCTTTCACGCCCCCGTGATTCGCCAGGCAGGATCGAGTCTGCGGCTGACCATGCATAAGATCGATAGGGTGGGACAGAAAGTACCCGAATACGATATCTAGTTTAAAAGTTCCGTTGTTGGGGCTTCTCTATGATGGTTCTAAGTAGTAAGCGCTTTATTTCTCGGACTCGTGCACATTTTGGAAGCAGTGTACAGTCGGTTCATCTTTAGGAAATAATGTAGTACGAGAAAAGTGTAGAGCAACAAGGGTACACGAAAAGCGCAGAATGCGGGAAAGATACACCATGCGGCTCTTCGCGATATCTCTATCAGCAGGAGAAGCAAGTAGCCTGCCGTCTAGGCTTAGAACCGGAGAAGTGCTCCTATGTATAAGAACTAGACTGCAAGATAGACAATTGTGGTGCCTGCCCACTTTCATTTCGCAACGAATGTCCAAATCAGAAGCTACCTCTATGACTCAGTAAATATTTATGCATTCGTTCGATACCTACGGCACTTTGTGGAACCGCCAATTATCCTTACCCTGTCTCAACTGCACTTTCGTTACCCGAGCCATTTTGAACATGCCGTCCTTATCGCGAAGTTCTCCAGATTCGACTTTCTGATCAGGTATATTTGCAGACCCTTCTAGTCCATGGTACAGCAAGGCTAACGATGAGTCCTTCCAGTCCCCGTGCCAGTGCTCCGACGACCGGCACGTGACCACAATGGCGATCAGAAAGGCCAACTGTAGCCCTAGCAGCGAAGCCGGCAGGCTCAGCCACACCCACCGGACAGTCAGGCATGACTGCACCACTTGCGTCTGCCCGGACGCTGCCCTCAGAGCCCGGGGAGCATCCTCAGAAGTGGAGGTCTGTCGCATGGTAGCAGTGACCGACCAGGTGAGGCCGTCCATGAAGGCGCCGACCGTGCCCATGGTCGCGGTGCGGTTGCGGTACAGGTTGACAAGCCAGAGGTCTCCCTGGGCGAATGATGAACCGCTTGCCAACAAGGGCGTATTAAGCGTCTTGTTGTCGAAGAAGCGCCTGAGAAATGATTTCATTTGCTCCGCGGGAAACGACTCGAACCACCACACGCAGTCGTCTGGATACCAGAGGCTGGCACCAGGGCTGGTACTTTCAAGGTCACTTTTGCTAGATAATGGGTATTCAACGTTTCCCTTGACATAGCTCATAAGACCCATTGTTGTTATGTTGATCCGCAGAGTGTTGGCCGTGGTATTCTGCGTTGTCGGCATGCAAAATTGCCAGGTTCCGTTTCGGAGAGTCATGTTGGTGGCGAGGGTGTAGCCTGCGACATCTGACCATATGAGGTCAACGGATGATAGCTCTCTTTCCTGATAAAATCCATTGGTTACATTGGCTCCAAATGTCTTGAGGCAGGGTGTCATGCCACATGCCACGGCGAAGTCGTCTAGTTCCCGGCTCATGAGGGCCTCAAAAGAAAATAAAGAGTCATTGAATAGGGGTGAACTTGCGGTTGCTGCGAACGGGGTAAGATAAGAACTGATATTTGCTCCCGACTGGATGGCAGCTTGCGCCATCCCATCGGTATTGTAGTAGGTGATGGTATGCGAGATGTCGACACATGAATGGCACATGGCCAAGGTTGAAAAAGTCTCCCCGTTGTCGCTGGGAAAAGTACAATTCCCAGTCCGACAGTTTGCGGTCATCGCTGCCGAGCTGTTGGGCGGCGGAGATAGGAGACCCATATATATGGCCGCCTGCAAGGATCCAGACAATGGAGGAGCCTCAGCTGTAACTACCATGCCTGTTTCGAAGTGTTGTAGCTTAGGAATCTCGGCCACAGCGCCAGTGATGTTCTGCAAACAGGGCTCGGACTGGATGATCTGCTGCGAGAACGGGTCGACAGCTACGGCCGCGATTGTGATGATCGCGCCCAGATTTGCAAGCCAGCTTGCATTGATATAGTCAGCTCGTGGTGAGTATAGGGTGAAGCGTCCTGAACATGTGGCTCACATCGCATCCAGCCTAGGCGCTCGGCTGACAAGTAGCAGGAAGGACCCCCATGCCCCCCTGCTGGCCTGGTCGAGCCGCTCTATATCTGCCAGCTCACGAGGTTGGTCGAACCACAACCATTTGAATTGGCTAATACCTGATTATGTTGTGAGTCACTATTTGTATCTCCACTTTCGTCGTCTGGCTACTCACCACCCGCCACCGGCACCATCAATGCCACCTTGAAAATAGCTGTGAATACGGCGATGAGGGCATTAATGGTGATATCAAGCGGCCATTGAGGAAGGGGGAGTCCTTGATGCGTATAGAGGATCCCAAAGATGGCGGCTAGGCAGAGACATGCGATCGTGCAGCTCAGGATGTCCATTGTCCAATTGGTGAACAACCAACTACTGATGTTCCTTTTTCCCAGGCCCTGAACGTTGCCTGCTTCTCGAGGTCGTTGATCTGCAGAGGAAGGGAGTTGTTCGAGACTATCATAAAAAAACCGGTTAGGAGTTGACGAGCGGGATGAAACGCTACTGGCTGGCTGGCGTCCCTGAGGTTCTTGGGCATGTTGGTCACCTTGGTCAGGACTCATATGGTGTAGGAGAAAGCCCTGTGGGCTTTCCTGGGTGATAATGCCTTGGCTGTATGCATGGCAGGCATTTTTGGATCTTGAGACTGTACTTGACTGTTGTGGAATGCCCGATTCCAAAGAAAGGGCTCTAAACGATGCATTCATAGTGCTGCTGCTTACTGTCGAAGATTCGTTCCGGTACTGTATTTAACAGTCTTTCTGAGTACAGGCTGCAGATTTTATAAGTGCCAAGGTGGGCGCGAATTCAGCGGCCGTTATTAAGCTCCTGGCCCTCGGAAAAATGCGGGTGGCAGTGCTCCAGCATTGCAAGGCATTTATTGGGTGCGGCATGGCTGAATATTGGTTGATGACATATGTTGTGCAACACTACTGCACCAACCATAGGTTCCAAGCTGACATGTGTGTGCCTCGCTATAGCTGCACAGCCCTTCTATCCTCGAGTAAGAAGGAGAAAATCTGTGCACGCGCTGCCTGGTGGTGGTGGGGGGTGGGGGCCAAACTAAATAGGCGCTTATGCTGAGTAAGGACCGTCCAGTCACGTAAATACAAGAAGAATGACAGTCTTCAAAGTACTAGTTACCCAGAATTTGCATGTTTAAGCGTTTATCACTGTATGAAGGGACTGGATGCATATGTGTACAGATTAAAAACGAGGCCACTTGGAGGATGTGGATGTTTCAATTCACGATTGATAGGGGCGCCCACAGATCGTCTCAGGGAAATTTTACTTGCTTCGAGGGGTCGCGTGACACAGTGAGAGGTAGACGCATCATCCGGGGCCTCTATAGTCTTTCCTTCGATAGTACTAGTTGTAGTTGTAAGAACCTGTTTTGGAGTCTTTGCATGAGAATAGAATGCTGAGATCCAGTATCTTTTGTCACCACCCGGGCAGTAGTGGGTTACTTTTGACATATCAGTAGCGACTTCTGTCCTTTCTCTCTCTCTCTTCTGTTAGTAAGAACCTTGAATTCATTAAATCAAAGATATGCTCAGTCACGCATCGCTTTGACAGCCGCCCTGAACCCCGAAACAGCGGCCTCATTCTGCGCCTCAAGATCAACATTATTGGTGAAATCCGCGCCAGCAGCCATAATCTTCCTCGTCTTGTCCAAGTCACGCCCGACCCCCGGCTCGATAAAGGCATACATCCGCCCAAACTGCCTGCTCAGGGCGGCGACCTTCTGCGACCTCGGCCTGCGCACCTCGTCGTACGCCCGCAGCGCGGCGCCGACCTCCTCCAGCCTCGTGACCTCCTTGAACAGCGCGTTCAGCACGGCGGCGTCCTCGATAGCCTGTGCGGCGCCCTGCCCGTTGAAGGGGAAGGTAGCGTGCGCCGCGTCGCCCATGATGCATATCCTGCGCTTGGCGTAGAAGGGTGCTGGGTCGTGGTCTGCTATCGGCCAGCCTGCGGAGGGGTCGCGCCTGATGAGTTCGGCTAGGTCTTGGCAGTCTTTCCGCCAGGTGCTGAAGTTGTCGAGCGCCTTTTCGAAATTGGCCCTTGTGGTGGTTGCATCTGTTGAGCCGTCCGTCGTGACAGGAGGAGTTGTGAGGTCCTGCGAGAATGCGGTGATGGTCATCTCTTCTCCAAAACGTATCGGGATCGAATTGAGATAGCCACCGTCTCCGCAGAAGATTGGCACTCGATCTGGAAGACCTGGATTGAGAGCCTTGGCCTCGGCGGCCGGTACCTTGCGCATGACAAAAGACCAACGATCGTGGTTGACCGGGGTGGCGGCTGGATGATCCGCGCCAAGTAAGTATCTCCTCGTCACGCTGTGGATGCCATCGGCGGAGATGAGCACATCCGTCCCGACAGTCGTGCCATTTTCGAAGGCGAGGACAATCTCTTCGCCGTCCTCTTCGACTCGAATCAGCCGCCATCCAAGGCGGATCACGTCCTTGGGCAGAAGACTGTACAGCCCTTCGAGCAAGTCAGCTCGAGCTACCGTCTTTCGTCCTTTGGCCTTCCCTAGCTCAGCAAGGATGTTCTCTTCTCCCCCTACCTCGTCGCCGATGAGCACAGTGGTGGCGAGCTCCTTTTCCCTATCGGCCATGAGTGTCGCCCGTGCGAAGTACTCGTCGTGCAGAGCCTGGTTGATGTTGGCCAATCCTCGCATGGCATTGCCATGAAAAGCGAGACCTGCGCCTACATCCAGGTAATTCTCCGTTGCTTCATAGACGGTAATCTGGAGATGTTGCTGAGCGATTAAACCCCGAGCTAGGGTCAGACCGGCTATACCTCCGCCTACGATGGCGACTCTGATGGGCTGTTGTGTGGTCTTTGAAACCATGACGGAGGAGCGTACAAATATGGAAATGTAGGAGAATGAATAGCCTGTCAAGCATCAGTTAGCTGATGATAGACATGTAATTGCTACACATCTTGTTGACAGCTGTGATTGTCATCAGCGAAGCTGACTGTATCTTACTGTGGCGGCAGATAGGGCGTCACGTGATGAAAGGTGTCTTTTCAAAGGGAACGTAGGATAATACTAGTGACATTAGTTCACGGCGAAGGATCAGATCCAGCCAGCTCTATAACGCGGGTCTTTCACAGACGTCCGACGGCAGCTCAGGATTGCCAGCTTTCTTTTTGATGAGCTTGTGTTAGACCAAGCATGTAGTACTACATTGAAGCACGGTAAATATTCGTACACATTTGATTGAAAGCCACGAGAATTGATGCCGTCTTGTCATTGGATCAGGGATCAGGAGCGGCCAAGACAGTTTGCAGTTCTATTTCTGCTGACATGAAATTAGTACATCACTTCTCAAATCAAGACCTGGACGAATAAACCACTTGTGTATATAGACTACTAAGCGCGGATAACTAGTTATATATGGAGACCGGTATTCACACGACCAATTTGTTTCCCTGGAGTAATGCCAGAGCCTCTTTCATGCTCGTATACGGCCGCACCGACGAGATGGCCTCCGAGGCTTCCTTCGAGGCGATCTTTGTTTGAGACGACCGAGAAGCCTTCTGCACTTCAGAAGCCCGCGGTCGCCGGACGCTGTCCCAAATTCGCAGGAGATCAGGTATCTGATCCCGTTCTGTGACGTCCACCAAAACCGCATTCAGGCCTTCCGCATCCTCGAAGGCCTGATTCGCACCCTGCCCCTGGTATGGAACCATGGCATGGGCAGTGTCGCCAATCAAGACAGTCCGGCCCTTTACATAAGTCGGGAGAGGTTCTTGGTCGCGTAGCTGGAATAGGTTGACGCGAGAGGCACATCTGGTTGACGATTTTGTTAGAAATGAGAGACGCCTCGGTTGAGAATGTCACTCACCTGGACATCCGCTGAAGCCATTCGGGGAATAAAACCACGAAGAGCTTCTAACGTGTCTTCCTTGTTACCAGCTGCGTTCCACGAGTATTGGAGTTGGTCTGGATCTCTCAAGCTCCCGTCCGGCACAGCAAAGGCAATGTTCATCAGTTCGTACCCGCGGCAAGGATACATAACGACGTTGCGATTGCCTTCGTCACCGGCAGCGATTATGGTGACAAATGTACCTTTGCTGTAGTCGTAAACGGCTGGGTTCTCATGGTCGTGGCCAAGGGAATTCTTGACAATCTCCATGGGGAGGACAAAGCGATACATACCAAGTCCGCAGGGGGCCGGTACTGGGTGTGTCGAAGGAGTCACTGTGTTGCGAACGACGGAATGAATTCCGTCGGCGCCTGGATGTAAATGAATATATCGATCATCCATAAGCAACTATATCTCACGCGTCTTAACTCACCGATAATGAGGTCTGATTCAACAGACGTTCCGTCGTCAAAATAAAGAATTCCGGCCTCAGGATCAACTCCCACGACTCGGCTTCCATATACCACCTTGGCAGGCTGCCCCACGCCTTGTTCGTCTCCAACCATCCTCAGAAGTGCGTCTCTCAGATCTTGTCTGAATATGAGCCACAGGGGACCTGCACCATCCGGGCCGTCCCCTACTAGGGACCTACTCACCTCCTCTTCCCCGATATTGTAAGTACGGAACCCAGCCCCCATCACGCCGCGTACCTCCTCTCTGTCGATGCCCAGCTGTTTCGCAACGGATATCCCATTTTTCATTATACCGATTCCAGCCGAGGTCTCCTGGAAACCTGTGTCTCGGCGTTCATAGATCGTGACACTGAGCTGGGTTACATGGGACCGGGACTTTTTGTAAACCTGGCTATCGGAACCGTCTTCGCTTCAGCAATGATCGTCTACCTCGCATCTATTTTTCTCCTCTATAAGTTAATGTTTTCCATCAGTTGCTAACTAGCTAGGGTTTATTTTCGTGTCTAGTATCTGGATCAGCTTCCTCATAGCCTATCAAATCCATGACATTTTTTTAAAATGCTTTTTACATAAAGTAATGAAGTAAACTTCATAAGATTACTTAGTAATATAATCTCTGTGCTGAAGGCATGACCAGCCACAACTGGAATCATCTGGGGCACAGTATTCCCAGATGCGGATGATCTTGCTAGGGCACCGCATGCCATAAGTGTGCGCGTATCGTGGGCCACGAGCTCCCACCGCACGCCACGATGAGGTGGGACCAACGGGCCGCCGGGCGCCGTAAGTTCTCGTAATCTGTGGAACCGACTTTTGAAAAATGTCCGAGTCGACCACACAAGCGCCAGTACACCATATAGACCATGACAAGCCGTGCCGTGTCTCTAGTTCCTGGGCCTGGCTCACGACGATCGACTCTTACATGGTGGCCACGTTCGGCAAAGAGGGTGTTTACCCCATAGCAGGGACTGTAGTCATTGGCTGTCACGCTGCATACTGCAGGGGCGTATTACTCGCAGCTCGAGTCCACATGTATTTAGTATAAACTGTAAAATTCAGTGGATAGGCGGTTTCTTGCAGATCGGGGCGTGGAGCGACGAATGGCTTGCCTATTCGGGCCCTGGGGGGCTGAACTTGGCTCGATTGGCGCGAGGAACCATTTGCACCTTGCCCACCATCGGCAACCGTCTTTGGCATCTTGACAGACGATCGCAATGCAACAGTAAGCGGGAAGCTCCACTCCCGCCCACACGTGTTCACGATGACAGCAGCCTCTAGACATAAGCCTGGAAAAGTTTGCTGTGGATCGGTATAATGGTAAATCCTTCGGTCGTAGCATACAGTGCAGTATGTCATGGCCATGAAGTTGGGTTGCATTGTGGAAAAGCGGTATCGCTAGAATTTGAGCGCCCACGTAGATATAACTAGGGCATGTCAGCTGGTCCTGAATCTCCTCCGGAACTGCGCGGTAGTTAGGCCAGTTTCTCCCAAACCGGTGTTAGCTGGGACTGAGCCATGTATGCGAAAGGCATCCTCTCTACGGCCGCCCTGGCCGTGGCCGCACTCACCAACTCGGGCCTAGCATCAGCCAGCTCACATGTGCGCTGGCACAACCCGATCTTGCCCAAGCGACAGGCGGATAACGACACCGTCTACGACTACATCGTCGTGGGCTCGGGCCCTGGCGGCGGACCGCTGGCGGCGAACCTGGCCGAGGCGGGCCACAAAGTACTGCTCGTGGACGCCGGCGGCGACTCGGGCGACAACCTGTTCGAGCAGATCCCCGTCCTGTTCCCGCGCGCCACCGACGACCACCCGACGACGCAGTGGAACTACTTCGTGACGCGCAGCTCGGACCCGGCGGTCGAGGCCAAGAACGAGATCACGTCGTACCGCCTGCCCAACAGCACCATCTACACGGGCCTCTACCCGCCGGCGGACGCCGTGGCCATCGGGACCCTCTACCCTCGGGCCGGCACGCTGGGCGGCTGCAGCCGGCACAACGCTCTGGTGGCCATCCGGGCCTTCGACAGCGACTGGGAGGCGGTGGCGGGCGCCACGGGGGACACGTCGTGGAACGGCAGCACGTTCCAGCGGTACTTTGAGGGGATCGAGCACTGCGACTACCTCCCCAACTCGGTCGTCGGCCACGGGTTCCACGGCTGGTTCTGGACGCAGCTCACGTCGCTCGTCACGGCGGTGCAGGACCTCAAGGTGATCAGCATCATCGCCTCGGCCGCGTCGGCGTCCGGGATGAGCCTCATCGGCATCTTATACCAGACCGTCGCGGGGCTGGCCAAGATCCTCAGCAAGGACATCAATGCCCCGGGGAGGACCATCACCACGGGGCCGTACCAGATGCCGCTGTCGATGGGCAACTCGACGCGCGGCGGCGCAAGGGACCGCATCTTGCAGGTTGCTACTGCGACTGATGACGCCGGAAATAGGCTCTACCACCTCGACATCAAGCTCCACACGCTCGTGACCAAGATCCAGTTCGACACGACCTCCTCCTCGGAGGGTCCAAGGGCCACGGGCGTGGAGTACCTCGAGGGCGAGGCGCTGTACCGCGCAGACACCCGCTCCGACAGCGCCGCCGTCGAGGCCTCAGGCGCCCTCACGGCGTCCAAGGAGGTCATCATGGCGGCGGGGGCGTTCAACACGCCGCAGATCCTCATGCTGAGCGGCATCGGCCCCGCGGAGGAGCTGTCGGCGCACGGTATCCCGCAGGTCGCCGACCTCCCCGTCGGCTCCAACCTCCGCGACCACATCGAGGTGCCCGTCATCAGCGAGGCCCCCACCGACTTCAGCCTCGTCAGCGGCTGCACCTTCATGTACGGGTACCCGGGCGTCCCGGACCCGTGCCTGGAGCGGTGGCAGTCCGGGGCGGGGCAGGCGGCCAAGGGCGCGTACGCGACCAACGGGCTCGCGGTCGGCGTGGCCGTGAGGACGAGCGCGGCGCCCAACGCCGACGACCCGGATGTCTTCGTTTATGGCGGCCCCGCCAACTTCCCGGGCTTCTTCCCCGGCTGGTCCGAGCTGGCGCTGCACTCGGACCACCGCCACTGGGTCTGGGTCAGCCTGCGCGCGAGCACGCCCAACGAAGCCGGCACGGTGCGCCTGCGGTCGGCGGACCCGCGGGACACACCCGTGATCGCGTTCAACACGTTTGAGGGCGCCGCGGCCGCGCGCGAGCTGGATCTGCAGGCGTCGTTCGAGGGCGTCGGGTTCGCGCGGCGCGCCATGGACGACCTCATACCGCTCGACGGGTCGTTTCAGGAGACCAAGCCCGGGAGGGCGAATGTTAGCAGCGAGGACGAGGTCAAGGAGTACATCCGGACCAACTCGTTCGGGCACCACGCGTGCTGCACGGCGGCCATCGGGACGGTGCTTGACTCTGATTTCCGAGTGAAGGGGGTGAGGGGCCTAAGGGTCGTGGACGCGTCTGCGTTCCCTGTCATTCCGGGCTTCTTCATCCAGCTGCCGACGTATCTGCTGTCGGAGAAGGCGAGCGAGGCAATTCTTAACGATGCTTAAGTTAGGCGGGTCGCTTACAGGTTCGGTGGCGGAGCGCCTGGCCAATAATGTCTTGAACTAAATCAACAGTGAATAATTGTACGACTTAATGAATACATTTGTAATCCCAATGATTCGCATGCCATATTGACGGCGGCTCACTCTTGGTTGGAGACTGAGAATGACTCTTGCTTTGACTTATTGGTCGTCTGCGTGTGCCATCGTGCTCTGTTTCCGGTTGACTGAATAACATATTTCATGTACAAATAAATGCCAATACAAGGGCGCAAACCCCAAAGATCACGTAGGTAACTATCGAGTGGGACCTGGGTCGAGGAGACGGAGGGGGGGGGGTGATGACTTGTTGATAGAAGTCCAGGCTCGAGTGACAGACTGCTCGATCTCATGACAGGGAAAAAGAGGTTCGCCATTGCGTTCGCTAAAAAGACAGGTCCACAAACACACTGGGATTTTTTTTTTCCCGCCCTATAGAAGAAATGAATTAATCAACCTGCGCCGTATCCAATACCAGCCCCAATGCCGCAAACTCAATCAGGCCATATCTTTTCCACACCGGCTGCGGCCTTCTATTTCGCGCTCCCAGTGTCGTGGTTTCGAATTTTCAAACGAATCAAAAAGTTCTCTTGCAGACACCACCACTGAGATCTGCGCTGATAGGGGCTCGCCTTGTTCACCGGTTCAAAGTCGAAATGGCGTACGAACTGGCCCACAAACTTGAATATCTCCATCGCAGCGAGATGTCGACCTATACAGACTCTGGGTCCATATCCGAACTATGTCAAGCACATGTTAGCCACGCGTTGTCTTCTGTTGTCTTCCATTCGCCTCCTCCCTCGGATAGTCGGGGGGCATCTTGGGTCAAGGAAGAGAAAGACTGTAACTAACCGTGACGTCGAACTTATCCATCCTCCGCTGGCGCTCACTCTTTGCAAACTTTCCCTCAGCCTGGTCTCCTTCCGGCAGCCAGCGCTGAGGCCGCCACTCGTCGGCGTCATGCCCAAAGATCTCCCTGGACCGGTTGTGAGCCATGGGGCTCATGCCCAGCGTCGCACCGGGCGGGATGTAGTGCCCCGCGATCGTTATACCCGTCTCAGGAGTTTCACGCGGGAGCTGCCAAACGATGCTCGGGCACAGCCGCGTGGCCTCCTGCACGCACGCGCTGAGGAAGGGCAGCCCCTCCATCTCCCGCAGGCTTAAATCAGCAGAGCCCTCTCCGGACGCTGCCAGCGCTTCGTAGGCCTCGTCAAGCTCCCGCCTCAGCCTCGCCAGGTCATCCGGGTGCTCCACGAGCTGCCCCAGGACCACGGCCATGCCCACGGCCGCCGTGTCCGCCCCGGCGCCGATGAGGTTGCCCATCTCGGCCATGACGCTGAGCTCCGTGGCAGGCCGCCCGTCGGGCTCCTTCATCGAGATGAAGTGGTCCAGCAGGTCCCTCCCGCGCTTCGAGTCCTTTTCTGGGCTCCCCTCGGCCATGCGGCTCTTGACCTGCTGGCTGCTCCACGCCTGAAATCGCTTGAACCCTTGCACGCCCCCTAGGATATCAGCGACGGCCTGTACGCTCGGCCACTGCAGGAACATCATCTGCCCTGGGAGGTAGCCACCCGACGCCGCCACGTAGAAGATCTGGTGCACCGCGCTCATGATGCCGTGCTTGTCGCCGTCGTCGATGAAGCCGATCGGCCCGCCCATCCCCAGCTGGCTGACGACGTCGAAGGCGAGGTAGTTGGCCCAGACCTGCAGGTCGATCGCCTGCCTGTCGTTTGCGAGCTGGCGGAACCGCTGCCAGAGGTGGTCGAGGACTTGCTGCACCTGGGTCTCTTGGGACATGATCGCGGACTTGGAGTAGGCCGCCGCGACTCTTTTTCTCAGGAATGCGTGCTCTTTGGCGTTGGTCGTGCTGAAGAACTAGCGTGGAAATAATTTGTGTTAGCTTGATATCAGATTGTCCCTGAAACACAGAATATCCTGACTGGGAGGAATATTAGAGCAAGCGTAGGCCAATGTACTTACACTAGTGCCGTTTCCCCTGGCTATCCAAGTATCGTACCACGAAGTCTGTATATCCGTGTCAGTGTCGATTTGGACAGCATATTATGCAGTTCAACGCGCTAGTCACCTTTTTGGTCCCTGTGGCATGGCCGTAGACCTGCTCTAACGCCGTCTGGTCCACGAAGCTGACCTCGTTCGGCGACACCCGCACGACTGGACCGTACTGGCGATGGAGGTCCAGGATATCCTGGTGCCACTGACCCGAGGCGTACTTGGCAGTTCTCCAAAGCTCCGTCACGCCTGCGAGAAAGGGGCCTGGGACGTTGCGCAGGGGGTGCAGATAGGCATTGTAGACGATGTTGGTGACGAGCGCGGCGGCTACCAGCAGCAGTGCCTCCCGCCAGCCGAAATTCGATACGATCTCATAGTACCGCGGCGGCGTCAAGCTTGTGGCAGATATAATTTTCGCTTTTGCTGAATCCATTTTGCTCGTGGCAAGATGGCCGATGTTGGTTGTTATTGCGAATGAGAGTTCAGCAATATTGTCCAAGAGATTTAGGTGCTAACCAAGCTTCCAAGAACATGGCTTCCTTTATTTGCAGTGATGAGCTGGTGTGTTCCACCTCCCCCATAACCAGGGGTATTGAAGTATGTGGAGAGAGGCAAGACGACGTTTTGTTGTACGAATGTGGAGAGGTGATCAGGGCCTCTCCCGGCTATCCGAAAGCCAAAGTGTGTGGGGAACCGGGAATGCTCCTGTGGATTTAGGCTGAGGGTCAATATTTCTGTTCACGGTTTTCATTACCGAATATCGCGGACGGAGTTCGATCAATATAAAAAAGTATAATACATTCTTGTCCAGAGGATTTATAAAATGATATTATATAATTGCACCTCTAACTAACTATCTGGTCTTCTCACATCTGTGGTGGAATTGGCTATCTGTGCAGATGGAATTCTACGTGGGGTGAGTGGGTGGGGTGGATTATGCTTGCTCTACCTCTCCACACGTTCGTGTGCCATGAAGTATCCACACACCCTCTCGTAAATTCTGGTGTAAAACCATATAGATGAGTCGGGTCCGGCGAGCTATCCCACAATCACAATTGGCCCCCCATCGTCACCTGTCCCCATGTGCTCGTCAAAATGACACGAAACGCAAACCTCGAGCACCCAGCCCTGGGTTCGATTATCGGCCTCGACTTGAACCAGTCTGTGCAGTATAGGGGCGTGCCGTACGCCACGCTCGATCACCAATTCGCAGATGCCGTCCTGTTCGAGAACAAGGGTCGGCGTCCTATCGATGCGACTCGCTATGGGTGAGTCCCCGGGGAAATTATTTACAGCGTTGTGTTGCATCTCACATTTGCCGCTCAACGCCTGTGCCTCACTGCTAACCGTTTCGGCAGTACTCAGTCTATCCAGCCCAGCGAGACCTGTGACATGGAACATGCGATTATTCAACACACGTTGCCACATGGGGAAATGAAAGACTCGGGGACAGATTGTCTGAGCCTCAACATTACAGTTCCCAAAGGACAGTCTTCAGGCCTTCCGGTGCTCGTTTTTATCCATGGTGGTGGGTACTTCATGGGTGCTGGCTCATGGCCTCAATTCGACATGCAGCGCATTGTCGCTTTGTCGATACAATGTGGAAAGCCCATCATTGGTGTCACAATCAAGTAAGTCGATCGTACTCTCCTGGGCCCCTAACTGTATTGGACTGACCGTCACGATTCTGACATCCCGTATAAAACAAAAGCTACCGCCTGGGGGCACCTGGGTTCCTCACATCCAAAGAACTCACTAGTTACGGCATCAAGCCCGACCGAGGCCTGCAGGACCAGGCGGCGGCATTTACTTGGCTCCAACGTCATATCGGAGGGTTTGGTGGCGATCCTCAACGAGTGACAGCTTCAGGAGTGAGCGCCGGAAGCAGTAAGATGATCTCGGCCATGAAATGAGGAAATGCGCTCGTCGACTAAACAGACACAATTACGCAGTTTCCATCCTTCTGCACTTGGCCAAGGATCAGCCTCTCTTCAATCAGGCAGTTTGTATGGGAGGAACTCCGGCCCTTATTCCCCGCTTGCCCATCGAGGTCGCGGAGAGCACTTACGCATCTGTGCTGGAAAAGCTTGGCATTGCCGACGATTCACCTGCAGAGCGTGTCAGGAAACTGAAGGAGACGGATCGCGCGGACTGGGTTACGAAGTTGGGGCCAGGCCTTGCGCTTAGTCCCGTCGCCGACAAGGACGAGAACAAGGCTCCGTTCTACCAGGCTGGTGTGCCAGAGGAGGACATTACTCCTCCAGGCTGGTGTCCTCGTATCATGCTGGGAGACTGCGAGATGGATGTGAGTTTGACATTTAGCCGTGTAACTCTATTTTGTTCTATTCTTCTTAGATGTGGCTACTGACGAGGAGCTAGTCATCAATTCTGGCCTACATGCTCGGCCCCCGCGCGGATGACATCGGGGCGAAGTTCCACACCGTCCTCGACCAGTCCCTGGCCGACAGCCCTGGTGCCAAGGCGGCTTTGTTGACCGGGTACGACAGCCAACAGGGCGGGGGAACTGTCAGCTTTCTGCACTTTGCGCACGACGTTGTGCAGTTGGCTGCCACGAGCCTCATAGCCAGCCGCTGGCCGGGCCCGGCCTACGTGTTCCACTTCAACGAGCCGAACCCGTGGGAGGGGCGCTTCAAGGGTGTGGCGTCTCACCTCCTAGACACTGCCTTTTTGTTTCAGAATTACGAGGAGTACCTCGATGAGGAACAAGCTGCGTCCGGGAGAACGTTCGGCCGTCATTTAATCGAGTTTGTCAGTGGCGAGGAGCCCTATGCTACCTTCTCGTCAGGTATGGGGAAGGCGCAGATTTATGGGCCTGGGGAGCCGAGGTCGCGCCAGGTTCACGCAAAGGATCTTCTCGCCGCCGGCCGGAGAGACCGAATCTTCAGGTTGGCTGAGGATGTGGGATTGGACAGGCTGACGTCCATTGTACACATGACCTTGCAGCCCTAAATCATCCACCCGATAGTCGACGCATACACCTTGTTACTGTACCTTTTAAATCTATTTGAGGACAATAAATCTTGTCTCATAACTACGTATTGCTGGAGCTTCTCATACATGATTGGTCAGTCCATGGTATATTTATATTAGTACCGTCTTTGTCAATTGTAATCTGAGATATTTACCCCGCGAAATGATCTCTGGCGCTCCTCAGGCCAGTATAGATTTATTTCGTGGAGTTTCTAGTTAATTTAGTAGTTATGCTATTGCCTAAGACTCCCTACAACTTTGCTTGCGCCGTCGTATTCTTCAGGGTCATGCCATCCCTAATATGGTAAATCGACCTTTCCAATGTTATCTCTGAATATCTTTGGCAAATTCAACTATTACCTGAACTACTTTCTATGTTGTGGATTCCTGCTCCCTTTAAATTGTGTGTTACACACTGTTCTTCATGGGTTGTTGCCCCTCGTAGCATGTTTCATGTACTTTCACACCGCTTCTTCTCAAAGACCTGGCCTGTGACTGGTGGATAGAAACTAGTCAGGCTGCCAAAGGTACTGTAGTGCGAAGTTGAACGCTGTACAACACACCAGACTTGAGATGCTATCCCTCTTCTGAAAAGCCGGTCGACTAAGTCCAGCTTGTAAATACAACCGCCTGTTTTAGGGCTCGACCGGTCTCCCGGGCTTCAAATTTCCCATCTACCATCTCGTGTCTCGTCTTAGACTGACCTGTTGCTACTGAGAGGATAGAAGAGTCCGCGATGGTCTGCCACAAAATTGAGACTCTTGCTCATTCGTCACGCTAGATACAAAGTTCGAATTTTGACCTTCGTTTTACTTTCACAAATTCTCGAATGCTATCGATTCTTCGCCATCATGGATAGCAAACAACCCCAGTCGCAATCCGAGCTTTGCTGGTGTTGCGAAAATATGGCCAAAGGACTTATTGAAACAATCTGGAACGAGACACTGAACATCAATAACTTCCGCCGATATCGAAGGATGCCTGGCACTCACGCCCTCTGCTATCCAGCTCTCCTTTATTCGGCTATACTTTGCCCACTTTGCAGATATTTCGTTGCTCGACTAAGCATCAGAAAAGGATTTACTGAACAGTATGTCACGAGCACCTATGTCGAAGAGGCATTGGCAGCAACAAAGGGAATGATTCGCATGCTTCTCGCAAGCCCATGGAAAGACTCAATGCCTCAGTCGCCACCTTGGATAGACCCAAATGATCTGCCTGAAGAGTTCCGCCCATCACCGGATTACGTGGATACTTTCCAACAGATGGCACACAACAGCCCTGGACACCCCCACACATCACTTCAGCTGGGAGCTTCATTCTGCCTTGATCGCATTGATCTATGGTGGAAAACAAGCATATTAAGAAACGGGTTAAACTTCATTCCGTCGGCCGAGTACTTTGATGATGAGCGAAGACACTGGGTCGGAGTTCGCCACGAGTTCGCCTGGCGAGTCTGACTGCAATTTGTAGCTCAGAGAACCCTGCTGACTATCTTCTCTTCTGTTGCCCACGAGGTACGCTGTCTCTTGAATTACACAGCACCCTACTTGGACCATACTCATTCTTCCTCAGAGTCTCCTTCATCGGAATATGTTGCCGGCCGGACAATCGAAGCGGCTGACTCTCCACAAAACATGACGCTGGTACGCACCTGGCGTAGAACATGCCAGAAGAACCATACTAGGTGCTTCCAGCCGTTAGGCGGAGCAGCAATCATCTCGGAACCGCTGAAGAGTCTTCCTACGAGAGTTGTCGATCTCGGTGAATCGGATGATCCGGATCAAATCCGGCTCTTCCACACTGGGGGCCCAGTCGGCCAGTACA
Source organism: Diaporthe vaccinii (assembly GCA_039880775.1). NCBI lineage: Eukaryota > Fungi > Ascomycota > Sordariomycetes > Diaporthales > Diaporthaceae > Diaporthe > Diaporthe vaccinii. The sequence goes on from JBCEDN010000032.1 coordinate 443,301, forward strand.
TGACCCTAAGCCATCGATGGGGCAGTAACAGCCTGTTCCACTCAGTGAATTTGACCAAAGACAATCTTGATGGGTACTGCAGGGCGATCCCATACTCAACTTTGACGCAGACCTTCAAAGATGCCTTCAAGATATGCCAGAATCTTGGGTTCCGGTACATCTGGGTAGACGCTCTCTGCATCACCCAAGATGATGAGGCTGACTGGGAGCGGGAGGCCATGAGAATGGGTGATATTTTCGAAGGTTCAGTGTGCACCATTGCTGCCGTTGATTCACTTGATGCCCAGGGCGAAACGGACCATGGCCTATTCATGCCGCGCTGCCGCCCGCGCACGTCCATCGAAGTGCCTTGCATTGAAGATGTAAATACGGACCAGGATGTTCGGCTTGAGAATATTGGGCGAAGATTTGATCTGGCTGTTGAGGGTTCGACATGGAGTGAACGCGGATGGGTCTTTCAGGAGAAGGCTCTCTCAAGACGCATGGTGTACTACACAAAGGACCAGCTCTTTTGGACGTGTACTGAGGCCTGTCACGATGAACAAAATACTGATGGGGCTGGTAAAAGGCAGTATCTGCCATCGTGGTCGTGGCTCTGCAACAATGGGCCAATCTCATATCGGGAGACTCTGATGACTAAAGAGAAAGACCCCGAGGTCCTTGCTTCATGCAGCATTTTCGAAGACGCGCTCCATCCGGATGACCGAATTGGTAACATACGGGCTACTCTTGTGCTCCGGGCTCCTTCTCATCCCCTCCAGCGTGTGAGTTTGTCCGAGTCACACAGATGGGACTCACCCTCCGAGGACGACATGGGAACAATAACAGGAAATCTCCCGACCGAGCACCGAGGCGAAATGTCACCACTTTTATTGGATCTCAGTCATCTGCCAACATGCAATTCCCTGCTGAGGGATCCTTTCGGGAAGTCGACCGGTTGATACATCCCAGATAACGGAGATGGATCGTCCGCAGGCGACACAGTCCTGTGCTGCGCTTTAGCAACGACTGTTTCTGCATTATTCAAGCACCCGAAGTCCAAGCGCAACCTCAAATGGTATGAAGCTGTCGAATGTCTTGTTGTGAGAAGAATTAATGATGCGGGAGAAAACCACTACCGACGTGTTGGAATAGCTCGAATTTTCGGAACCGACTGGCTTGAAAGAGCTTCAACCCGAAGCTTAAAGGTGTTCTAGGTTCACAGGGTGTGGTTCATGGTTCGGGAAGCTCTTAGACGCTTCAGTCCCTCTTATCTTGGTAGTCACCCTGTACGCCATCAACATGGCATTGTTGCCTTTGCGGATTTTCGCCTATTACGCACCTCCAGGGCTATCATGAGCATGTGGAATACAATATTCAATGAGAAGAATTGCCAAGCGAGCATGTCACCTTGATTAGCCCACTCATTGGTTGCTTTACGGAAGAGAAGTAACGCCTGATTTCAAATAGCTACATATACAGAGTAGGTACACTAGGGATAAGGATTTCAAAGATATCGATACTTTTTCTGCCCCAAAAAGACTAGCAAAGCCGCTGATTACGCCACTGCCATGCAGGGTACACGTCTCGCTACCTAGGTATCTATCTTTTCCCATGACCTCCTCCCTAATTGGGCATTTTCCTTCCTTATTTTGGGCCCAACCATTCCTTTCTATGCTCCTTCAAGATTCCGTTGGTACTGTGCACTCCTATTCGGCGGCGTAAGAGTGGCTATTGACCATAGGCTTAAGACGTATCTGGAAATAGCGCCTGAGTTGGGGGATTTAGAAAACATATCACCTTGTGGTATTCTCGGTCCAACCATTCTGAACCAACTTGATTCCTTCCAAGTCCACCCGTGCTTGTTCCCTCGGGGTACGAGTCTTGACTTGCTTATATTGTCGTCCCAGTGTTGCTGCTGCGGCCACCACCGGTGAATATGGCTGTCAACGTGAATCAGGTGGGCTTTGAACGACGGATGAATGTGGTTCGGCAAATTCTCAATGACCGCTGACTTCAGGTTGGTGTGAAGTGTCGCCGTGCACCAACTGCTCTCTCACTAATCGGGCACCGTGCCCCGTCCCCGGCAGGCCTCCCAGATCTCCACCATGGCATACGACGAACAGTACCAATACCCCTTCAACAACTACCTGTTCAAGGTAGAGCTGGCGACGCCGGCCCTCACCTACTCGTTCCCGGGTACACAGCCTGGCACGTGCAAGGCACCGTCCAGTGGCGTGTCTGTGCTGGTTGTCAAGCTGAGCAACCCGGCGGCCCACGACGTGAACAATGCCAACCGCGTGGCGAACGACGTGGCGGCGCAGCACCTCGTGCTCCAGTCCATGGCTGGAGCCGGGCTGGCCCCGCTGGTACCAGACGTCTACGCCTGGGCGCCGGCTCATATGCGGAATGGAGAGCTGGAAAGCTCCGTTCCCAGCTCGAACTCGCCGCCCCAAGCCCCGTCATTCAGGGCTGGAGGAGTAACGGCGTTGCTACTAGGATCGAAGATTTCCTGGCGAGCGGCGGCCCGGAGAAAATCCTTACTGGTGTCGACGTGCACCGGAAGTGCCTGATACACGGAGACCTGAGTGCGTGTGCGCCCCTGAGATCTGGCCACCAGTGGACTAACTTGTCGCAGCGACGAACAACATGCTGTTTGACAAGAAGGCCAACAGGATCACAGCGATCCTTTATTTTGACTTCGCCTCCGTCTCTCACCCCTTTGACGAGTTCACGTCCATGTCTCTCAGCGACATCGGCGGCAACGTCGGCGACGAGGACACCGGGATCACCCGGGCGATACTCTTCGGCGACTTCACCCTGCCACCGGCAGGCCTGGACGAGGAATCTACCAAGGAGTGGGAGCTTTCCAAGACGTGGAGCACCGTGCTAAAGGAGAGTATAGCACTTGCGCCGAGCCAGGTCGAGGGCGTGAACTAGATCCGCGACCTGATGCGTTTGCAGAGGCTTCTGTGCCCTTACCAACTACGCAGCGCCTCCGCTCTCGAGGGACTAGACGATGAGAAGATTGCCGAGTTGCGGTCGAAGGCGGGAGCAGATCTGTTGGCTTGGCTCTGGAAGCATGGGTTCTAGTTAGGTTTAATATATTCTGGAGCATTACTAGCTTCAGAGGACAGGAGTCCCACTGTTCTTGCTCCCAACGCCGACTTCCGCCATGTCTGCCTAAGTAGAATTTGAACACGCCTCACCCCCCATCTTGCATCTTTCTGTCCAACATGCCATCAATTGTCCCAAAAGAGACGCCGCATATGGATGACGTAGCTCGTAAGAAATCGGTTGCCTGCTTGGGACACCAGCATCGCGAGATCTTCACTCGGGCACTTTCCAATGTTCGGTCCACACCGGTCGCTGAGCTCGCGTTTGCGGAGATCATTGACGGTGCACAACTCAGTCAGACTGCGAACGAGGTGCGAAATGGGATATTGCCAGAGGATCACCCTGTGAGAAGCCAGCACCCTGAGCTCTGTCCCGGGGTCCTAGAGAAGACCGGGGATATCCGTACCACACTTGATATACAAGTATTGCAATTTGACTTCCAGGTATGTATGAAATTGATTTCCCACATTCATACAGACCTGTTTCCCCCTGATGCATTAGTAGCTTCTGCATTGCTACCATGCCGCATCGCCAGGCTCAGCGGCCTTCAAGACTCGCTTGATCGAAATGGTTGCTGTTGCGATTCATCAGATTGTGGTGTACCTGTACAGACTCGATCTGAATCTGGGCGGGCACCAGGACTACACTACTTGGGAAGCACCTAAATATGATATAGTCTTCTATCAAAACTATCCTGATGGCAAACTTCCAAGCCTTTTCTTCCACAAGCACTACCGGGACTACGACCAGTACCCAGATGGGGTAGCTGACATCGTCGGATACTGGGCCGAAACGCGAATTCTCGGTGGCGTTGTTATATTCGACCGTCGGAAGCCTAATCGGAGGGAAGCTCATGAAGATGTAAGCTCGTCCGCCCCTGTCGCAGAGATCGAATCCATGCTGGTTTCTTGGTACCGTACTGAAAACAACACAATTTAACCTGACGCCATTTTCTTTCATTCTTATACAGAGAATATAACTTATCGAATCTGGCGGCTGCTTGACAGACGAAAAAAGCTTCTTCTGGACTTTCTTTTGTGGGACAATGATGTAAATGGGCAGACAAACAGTGCCCCAAATCCCTTCCCGATCCTACCAGACCGAAGCAACCTGACTCGCATCGATCCAGAAGAGCCAATTCACAAGACTGGTATTTATCGCGACCTCTGGGAGCGAAAACCCCTTGGTGATAGGGCCGGTGATCCTCGGATGCACTGCAGCGCATTCAATACTATGGACTATCCTTCTTGGGCTGACTTCAAGAGGCTCTTTGGAGAGAGCGCTGACTCGGAGGTATGAAATCGACGGCAGGCGGGAAAAGGAAATCGAGGCAGAGATGGAGGAAGAGAAATTAGCGGCAATGTCTGAACAACAAGAGGAAGATAGAGGAGAACTCGCAAGGGTGTTGAAGGCAGACAAGTAAAATGGTTGACTGGTGTACCTGTCCCATGAGATTTGAGAAGGAGCAGGATTGACTCTACCCAGAAATATTCGTAATGCGCTGATAAATTAATTCTTATGTCTTTGCCGTCACCCTACCTCACGAACTCATTGTTCAAAATTGTGCTGCGGACCATAATCTCAACATCGGACCTGCCGTGCAGCACGTCAGCGGTACATTCACACATCGATCTGTGATACAGGCCATCGTCTCCGTTGTTCTTTCTTCTTACCTAGTCGGTTCTTCGCATTTTTCATCAACAATGCCACGTACGATGCGCCACTGATGAGTGTTAGAACCTGTTAGGCCAGGGGTGTACTTTCGACCAGTCAACAGGTTATGATGGCGAGGGCGGAGACGCCGAATTACAGACTTTTGCGCATGATAGATTACTTCATTATAACGGTGCGCATGACCTAGGGCACTTCTCCTTCCCTATCTACTGTTCAGCATCCATTCGCCTCGATCGCTGCTGTTGTTTGTTGTTTGGCAAGACACAGCCAGCCGAAATCACCTCAGAAGTTCACTCCGTTTATAATACTCAAAGGAAAACAGCCTGAATCCGATTCCTACCTGTGGCGAAACAGCTCATCCCGGCATGGAGTAGCGTCAACAGGCCAGGCTGACGGGTCATGCTATGTTGCAGAGCTCCGTCAGCTGCCGCTTATCCCACGGTACTCACTCGCCTGCCTTGAGTTGCGTCGGGAAAATGGAGTTGCCACGAATGCATACCGCTGGAGCATTGTCCACCTGAGTCGACTACATTGCTCGGCAGCCGGAACATACAAAAATAGTCCGTTTCCAGGTGAAATCTAAGATCAAAACATACGAGTGATCAGGCAAATTTTCCAAAATAATTATGGCCCGCGAATCAAGCCTTTTGGAAGAGTAAGTTTCCCACCAGGATAGGACGGGTCTCAATCGAATAGTGTGTTCAGAATGAGTCAATTGTGTTGCGTCGACCAGAGAAGATTAGATTAGATCATGTCGGATTAGATTAGATTAGATCCTCCGGCTCCAGCACGGGCCAGGCGAGGCGCGGCGCGACCTTGCTAGCTCTGACGACATGCGACCTCCAGCCGCGGTGGATTTGCGAAAGCTCCGAGGTTCGTTTGAGCATCCAAACCCACCCACCACTGCCTCTTTGGCTTCCAGGCCCACGCCAACAGTGTTATCCCAGTCAATCATTACTTGTTGGATATTTATAGCGTATCTCGTACCATTTTGGAACCCGTTGCCGTTTCAAGAGCCGGCTGCCAGTCCGTCATGGACGATTACGACAACGACCATGACCACAACTCCGACGCGAGCTCCGACGACCAGGAGCACGACCAAGAGCAGCAAGATGATAACGTCACGATGGATGATGGGGATGACATGGAGGTAGACGAGGATGATGCATTTAACGAGGAAGACGAGGACCAAGACGAGGGCGATAATGACGGAGATGGGGACCAAGATGGAGACCAAGATCAAGAGCAGGACCAAGATGCCGAACAAGACGGAGATCAGGACCAGGACCAGGATCAGGAACAAGATGGAGACGGCGAACAGGAGGAGGATAGCACAACGCGTGTCGACAGACCATCTCATTCGAAATCGAACTCGGTGGACACGCCTCTCACGCCGAAATTCCGACCAAAGGTCCGACCGGAAGCCATCACCGCGAGGCTGTACGATATTGTGCCGACCATGGCCGCCCCTCAAGCGACGTCAATCAACGCCATCGCCATCACACCCGACCTGCGATACTGGTTAACGGGTGGCTCGGATGGATATATTCGGAAATACGACGGCCCAGGCACCATCAACGGCAAGCAACTGTTGACTGTTGCGCAGCGACACCCCTTCGTGGACAGTGTCACAAAAGCCGGCATACTCATGTCATATTGGGAGAATCTTGAGCCAGCCCCGCCGAATCCTAGGGGTGGTGCCAGCGATGCTGACCGCGTCCTGTCCCCCGTTTACAGTCTGGCAGTCCACCGCGACGCGCTCTGGCTGCTTGCTGGTCTGGAGAGCGGTGGGATCAATTTGCACAGCGTGAGACATGATGAGGGCAAGACTATACACGTCCTGCAGGAACACAAGAATGCCGTGTCGGTGTTGCAGCTGGCACCAGACGAGAAGAGCGTGCTGAGCGGGAGCTGGGACAAGAACATCCTCGATTGGGACCTGAACACTGGCAAGACGATTCGGGATTTTAGGGGCAGCGGAGGTCAGATCTCAGCTCTTGAGCCACGGCCCTTGAGTGGTGCACCAATCCCCCCAGAGGCAGCGGAAGAGTCGCTCCTCAGCGACACGATGCGGACCAGCACTCGGACCAATGGCTTCTTCAGCAGCGGTCCCGACTCAGGGATACCCAATGGAGCGGCGATGCCCAACGGCGACAGCATGGGAGATGGCGAAGGCTCTGATCATGAGTCGCTCTTCGGAAGTCCAGCAGGGTCACTGTTTGGCGATGGAAACAACAACATGGGCGCAGACAACCCATTTGGCGGAGACAATGACAACGACGGATACTCGCACGCGATGTTGGAGCCTCTTGATGATGCCCCCCACGGGGACGGCGATGTCGCCATGGGAGGAGACACAATCATGGGCGATGCCTCCCACGAAACCACAGACCATCCAACAGCAGACGCTGCGCCGGGTACGACGCAAGAGCCAGCACAAGCGCAGCCGGACCAACCACTCGCTCCCGACGCCGGAAGCAACCAACTCAAACCCCAAGACGCATCACAAGCCGATGCTCAGCGACCATCCACAGCCCAAACGGACGCCGACTCAAAGCAGCCGTCAATACACTCACCGACCCTCGTCTTCAACAACCCCCCGCCGGCGCAGTTCGACCCCACGCAGACCTCCGACTCGACCTTCTTCTCCGCCGCCATGGACGGGACCATCCGGATCTGGGACCGCCGGGTCCCGGCGCCCATGGCCCGGATAGGCACACGTCCGGGGGTCCCGCCCTGGTGCATGGGCGCCTGCTGGTCCCCGGACGGCAACACCATCTACGCGGGGCGGCGCAACGGCACGGTCGAGGAGTTCAACATCCACAAGGCCACGTCCAACTGGCAGCCCGAGCGGACCCTCAAGTTCCCCGCCGGCAGCGGTGCCGTCTCGGCTGTGCGGACCATGGTCAACGGGCGCCACCTCGTCTGCGCCAGCCACGACATCCTCAGGCTTTACGACCTGCGCGACAACCGCGCGTTCAAGCACGGCGCCGTGCCCTTCCTGATCGTGCCGGGGCCCCCGAGGGCGGGTGTCATCTCGCAGATGTATGTCGACCCCACGTCGCAGTTCATGCTTACTGCCGCCGGCACGAGGGGTTGGGAGGGGAGCTGCACTGAGGTCTTGATCGGGTATGAGATCGGGTGCGTCAATGATTGATCGTTGCTTCCTGTCCACAGCATCTTGGATCAAGAGCCCTTGACACGGGGCTGGGCGTGGGCGCGTTGTTGGATTTGTGTACAACCGCATGAGTCCCAGGCGTCAGCGGATTTTTCAGGTCGATTCTGGTGTTTGTTTCAAGAGGCGTTGGAGACAAAAAGTCACGGTCGATTAGTTTTGGATCTTTACAAGGCGGCACTCTGGGGTCGTGAGCGTGGAATCGGGGAAGGCGCTTCATACTTTAAACTTCGGTATCAATACCCCTGGTTATTACTACACTTGAACAATGTCTTCGACACAAATACACTTCGATTTAGTCCCATCGTGAAGTCCGACCTTGTTGTTTGTCTGTCGCTTGTGTATTTTGCGCTGGGGACAGCTCGATATCTTGAACCCGTGGTAGACAATACCTCTCCTTGGAAAAGTTGGCTCATTTTGGGGGATTCCATTTTAACGTTTCATGATACTGTTCTGCTGGTGATCATATTACCGTTTTATCAATCTATTTAAACTCCCAGGTCTATTTTGGCGAGGAAAAGTCTTGTGTTTAAAGGAAACCAAGCATTATCCTGCCTACTTTGCCTCGTGTATGATCTGGCTACCACTTTGACCATACTCTCTATTACTACTTACCGACTCCCTGGCTTCCACGCGAGATCCAGTCCGCAGCGTAGTAGTGAGCTTAACATAGGGGTACTTTCAAGCCATAAGCCGTGCTATTGTTGAATATCAACGTCAAGTGGTGATGAGCAATGTCAACGCAACCAAAAAAGTGATATCGACTCTTGCGCTATTACGACATTATGGACAGATAGACTATATAAACTCAGTCTCATGCAGACTTTCATGACAGTGAGGAGTTCTCGAGTTTGGTGAGCATGCTGCGTGGTCACCCAGGTGTCGGGTTGAGATTCCACATCATGCTCAACGAGGGAGCGCACCTCTCCAAGGGCTCAGCGGGTGAATTACCATTCAAAAGCCGGCAAAGACCAATCATGTGTGATTTGGGCGACCTTAGGCACGGCTTGGCTCCGTCACTTGAGCCAGTACCTCACGTCGGTTGTGATTAAGAGCGAGAGTCACCCGTTGTGCTTACCATTCCTCTTATCCCAAGTTATGGGCGTGGGAAAATCAGTGACTCGATCATAGATCCGCAGTATATATATCGCCAAAAGAGGTCTCTCCAGATGTTCTTCTTCCGCTTCCTCCAGCAAGGATCTTGGGAGAAACGCTTCTCTTATTATAATCAAAGACGGATCCATCAACAGTCAATAACACTCAGAATTCATCGGGCATTCAAGCCGACATCCAGAAGCATCATGAATGATCCGAAGCGGTTATATAAAACACCCGGACAGATGCTCGCAATTCACGAAAAGGATGCGAAGATATACCCATACCTATCAAGCTCCAACCAATCAGACTTCAAGCCCGATCGACCTGACCGCCAACAGATGTGTCATTTTGTCTACGTCTACCAGGAGGGACTACGGAGCAACTATCATCAGCGGCCCGAGAACTTACCATTCACACGCAACGACTTGCAGGCCTTCTTGGATGAGGTTCTTAAGCAATTTGAAAGAGGATACTGGTCTGTCTACTGGGCCTCCGACGCTCGTCTTATCGGTCGCGATACCATCTATCCCGACGGATACCGCAGTGTCGTCTCTTTCAGGACAATTGAATTTATGATACGACCGATGCCGGACTATAGGGATCGCTCTGCTGATGGACTTGAAGAGCCCAAGAGACTCTAGTAAGTAAATCAATTAAAAGTTCTGTCCATTCAAAAATCAACCTATGTTCGCGCCTGGAATCCAATTTGCTCTAACTCATAATTTCAACATAGTATTGGCTGCCTCGACGTAAAAGCTTGTCTATCACAGGCCCTGCGAGCGAACCGGCCCGGTCCGATGAGGACTTTCACGGGGATGGCACACATGAACCACCCTGACAGGGATAAGACCAGACAAGCGATGGTAGGGAAGGCTGATATCACCTTTGAGTGGAGGATCGACCGTGTCCTTCCAGATAAGATGGACGCTATAGTGCGAAAGTGGAGATACGATCAATTTGGGACGGCCGAGAAGTACCATGACGAAATGAAGGAAAGTTATGATCAACGGGCGAGGGAGACACTCGACCCAGAATCTCAGGCGCGAGATTCAGGAGCAGCTCAACCGGGGGCTCTCTTCCAAGGATACCCTCCACCAGGCCAGCCGCAGCAGGGGCCAAGCCAGTTCCCTCTGATCCCAGTCCACCATCGGGGCAAGGTCACTAGTAGAAGAGGAAAGAGGAAAACCAGCGACATGATCGCAAGTCAGGATCTTAGTCCAAGCAGCAAGCGGCGAAGTTTTGGTTCTCAATCGAGCTCAGGCTCACAGTCAGAATTCGCGCCGCAGTCACTCACGGCTTCACCGGAGATGGGGTGGCAAACGGCAGTTGGGGGGTGGCCGCAGAGGGACATGGCTCCGCCGCCGAATCCACAGTCGAGTGTCGGTTCCCAGTCGGGTCGAAGCTCACAGTCGGGCTTCGCGTCGCAGTCAGACATGTCTTCACCGGGAACGGGGCAGCAAACGCCAACCGGCGCTCCGCCACAGACGACTATGCTTCCGCCGCAGTACCCACCGTATCAGAGGAGTGTCAGTTCCCGCTCGAGCCGAAGCTCGCGGTCTGGACATTCATCCGCGTATTCACCGGAGATGAGGCGGCAAACGCCAGTCGACACTGGGGAGTGGACGATGATGCCTCCACCGCAGAGCCCTCGGTACGCAAAGCCGTCCTACACAGATCAGGGCTACGGGCCAAGCCTCCCGGCCGCGTCGCCGTGCCAGGTCCAGCCACATCCGCCGGCGCCTATGCAACATGTCCCGCCGCCGGGCTCGGGGTTTGCGCGTGGGCAACCCGGCGGTGCTTCCAACCATTACTGGCCACAGGCCCCGCCTACGCCCGGTTCATACTCCCTAGGTACCGGGAACCACTCGCCCAGAATGACACCGGACACGTGGGGCAGAGGAAGCAACGCACCCAGTCCCTCATTCCCTCCACCAGCCACGGCGGCCCCGAGTGGGGATGTGTTCCGGTATCAAGTCCCTCCAGCCAGTTCGCCGGGCGGACCAAGTTACGCGACCGGTCCCTCATACCAGAGGCCAGTCATGGCGGCCCCGGGGGGCAATGTAGTCCCGTATCAAGTCCCTCCAGCCAGCTCCGATCCCCAGTGGTACGGATCGGCCGGACGTTACATGCACTCGAATGATCCACAGGATTGGGACCCGTCTGGTTACCAAGACCAATATGGGGGTGGTAGTGGTTCCGGCCGGCGTTGAGTCTCATCGAGGATGACGAAGCAAGGAGAGGATTTTGGGTTGATTATTATCATGACAACTTTTTGGATGGACTGACGCTGGATGGGCTAGTCTATGATATTTTCTTTACTTCTTCATTTTTGGTGAAATGGGTTGGGAGGTAGGTTATAACGAAGCAGAACAGAATGGGTAGTATCTAGTAATACATTTTGGTACTCAACTATGCACAGTGTTGTAGTGAATGAGGAGTACGGTGCATGAAGTGTCCTCAAGTTTTTCAAACGTTACCCTACCCGGCCCCTTCTGGAATCGGATTCTGGCTATACACCGCCCTCTTTGAATACAACTATCGCACGCTGTTTAGCTAAAGCCGTCACTGAATTTCAACGTTGGTACCTAGAAACAACGTTTTGACCAGTGATACTTGATAAAACGGACGTTTCAACCGCCATACCGCCTGTAAATATTGTAGTAGAGATAAAGTTGTTTAAATCGACGCCTCCGACAAGTCGTAGGACGAGGCGGTCGCCAAGCGGCATGTCTTCACTGATTCACTCTCAGAGCATATGAGTAAACCACAATGAAATGGGTTGAATTGCAAACGGAGGAACCAGCATCGATGATGACATTCCATCCTCTCTTTAAAGCCTGGTACTCGTGGCAGTGAATGAGACATACGGTGAGCCGGGGGGGGGGGGGGCGCAAGTCTTTGCTCTGGGGCCCTTCTGCAGTCAGATTCAGGCAATACACACAGTTCGAATGCAGATATCGCACATTTGCTAGACCTGTAGTTTCCTTATTCACATAGCCTCAGATTATGGGTTCCACGACCTCCAATACAGCATGTCGCCAGTCCTTGGTGCCCGGTGGCAATATGATTTGGCTACCACTTTCTGCAGGTGCACGTATCAAGCGATTGATTATGCTGCTCACTGAATTTCAGCAGAATGAGACCAACAAGAGTGAGTTGACGCGTTGAACAAATAGTGTGGCTCGTCACAGGGGCCAGCAACGTCCTGTTGTGAGTTGCTTCTCCTGTCTCACATCATAGCAAGTGAACAAGCCAGTGACTGACCATGAATCCATGGTATATAAAGTCGGCCGCCAAGACAGTCTCATCAGATTCTATTCCTTCCCTAAGCAAAGGAAACAAAGCACCAAAGCCCTTGATCTCAGAACATACGCATCAACCAAAGATCAAGAGCATTCAACACCATCGGGCTTACCATCAGACACCCACATCCATTATGGCGTTCGAGTTCAGCTCAGACGACGAGAGAATCGCCCTCGCAGGGACCGATCCGGAGGTATACCCGCACTTGGGGATCATCAACACATCACGCTGGAAGCTCAATGAGCAATACGACCCGAGATTTAGAATCAGTGACCCTGATGAGCTCAAGATCACTGGGTATCATTACAGTGGGCAACCTGGCATGCTGCCTTTAGCCCTTAAGGACTTGGAGAGGTTTGCCAACTGTCTCATCTCCCTGACAGGAAACTGGGTTGTGAATTGGAATGGCGCTACACTCGACAACCACGACCACGTGAATGCCGATGGTTTTCGCTGTGTCGTCGCTTGTGGGGTCGTTGATCTTACGATCCGACCACTGCAAGATTCTGGTGGAGGTCCAAGACTTGCGTGAGTGGAACTGGCATAATTCTTGTTCAGCCCCCCCATCAATCTTGAGCTTGACTTTTAATAATATCCACGCTTCTCACTACAGGTTCACCCCGGGTGACGTAAGGGCCTGTGTAGACGCAGCTGCAGACGCCATTCTGAAGGCAGACCACGAAAACTCAATCGCGGGAGTCATAGGCCGAGGATCCATGGCGTCCACCGAGATCCCTTTCGAGTGGCAGGTTGCTCACGCGCCGGAAGACATGCGCGCCAGACGAGTACAGAGGTGGAGATACAAGGTGTGCGGATCAGCGCGGGCATACACTGCTCGGGAAAGTCTATATTTGATTTCTCTCAGACACAGTGGGCTCCCTGACCCAAGGGCAGGCCAGCGAACATTCCATAACCAGGGATATCAGCGGAGGAAGAGGAGCAACTTGGAAATGGCCGTACGCGAGGAGATGGGCCCGAGTGTCAAGCGGCGGGATACGGGTTCTTCCCAGTGGAGCTCGGACTCGCAGTCGTCCTTCAGCTCACCGTCAGTCGCCAGCAGCTGGGGCCAGCCGATCATGGGCCCGCCGCCGCCCGTGGGCCCTGGTCAACCAGGCACGAGCATCGAGCACATGTTTCGCTACGAACAGAGCAGGACAGGGTCGAGGGGCTCGCGAGGCAGTACTGGTTCTGCAGCCTCACGTGTTGGCGCGGGACTGGAAGGGCTGACATTTCAGTCACCAATCGAGGGTTCACCGGAGGGTGTGGCGCCGCCGCCTGCGGGCTCACCTTGGGGCGGGCCTCAAGGAGAGGCAACAAGGGTCCCTGAACAGTTTGGCCGGGGGTTTGAAGCGCAGGCCCCATTCTATGGACAGCAGGGCCAAGGTTTTGCGCCGCAGATCCCAGCTCCTGGATATCAGGGCCCAGGTCAGGTGCAGCAGGCCCCAGCTCCCGGACAGTTGGAAAATGTCTATGGTTATCTCGTGCCCGCTGGGCCAGGCCGCCCGCGCGGGCCGCCGCAGGTGGGAATCGCACACACGCAGCATTTGGCGGCGCATGGAGGCTGGAGTCCGCAGCACCCAGGGCAGCCGCAGGTACGGGCCGGGCTGGCTCCCGGGCAACACTCATACCAAAGTGGCCACGCGGGATTTGTGGATACACAATCCGGCATGGGGTACGCCGGTGGCTCGGGGCACAATGTGCCGGCATTCGGGGGCTCCAACGTCCAAGGCGGAGGGGGCTACCCGCCCGGCTTTCCACCGCCCACGCAACAGGCCATGCACGGCGGACAGTTTGCCTCACCACACCAGCCTCAACACAGGGCAGCGGTCCCACCAGAGAGACGACATGACCCGTCTGTTCTGCCGAATGTGCCTCGGACCGCGTCGCCTCAGCCTCGCTTCCCATCCGGTGCGGAGCCCATGCGCCATCATCAAGACATACAGCCACTCCCTCCGCCAGCCATGAGAAACATAGATCCGGCTCGGTTTCAGGCCCAGCCACCACTGCCACCAGTCGCACAGAACTACCCGTCCAGCTTGCCACCCGCTACACATTCTATGCGCGCCGAGCCCATCCATGCGCCAGAGCATGAAGATGTGCCGGCGGACTCGGAGTCGGAATCGGAATCGGAGGGAGAAGATGATCGGGTGTCCCACCAGGACACTCGAGTGACGACCCAGCCGTTGCTACATACTGGTGGTCAGGGCGACCCTCGAGTGTACGAGTCACCCCCAGCCATGCCGCAGGATCCGTCAGACGTATTTATGGGCGCGGGCGCATCCGACGACGATGCATCCGACGAGGATAATTTCCATCGACGATGATGAACCAAGCAGAGAACAGCGTTGTGGCTCTTTTTCTTTCTTTCGGGTGGACTGCAGGCGGATCGGCCATTTCATCATAATTTTTTTTGGCGAACCTTCTGTTTTCTTTTCTTTTTGGAACGACTGACGCCATGACGGCCGGTTGATAATACACTCTTTTCTTTTCTTGGTGTTAATGGTACAGGCGTGACAGAGGTCGGGTTGGGGTAATGGAAGGGGGGGGGGTTTGCGACGAATGGAAGCATGGTTAGAGGAATGCGGTAATTCAGCTTAGATGAAAATTTTCCTACTCATTTATTCATGGGTTCAGTTGCCGTGACATGAACCTCCAGGGCCAGCCATGTGGATGTTGAGCAAAATCTACAATGCTGAATACAGTACCAGCCTACATATGATGAGCTGCTCTCGTTATCCATCATGGTTTACCATTTTAGCTTCGATAGGTTGTATCCACGATAACGCAACTGGACTAGATTTATCAAGCTCCATGGAATTCGGATGTGGTTAGTCTGGATGATACGTCACTAGGAGCCTAATGACCGAAACTGCAACATCATAGACCGTTGTTGGTCCTGTTGGTTGTGTCAAAGAGTGGGCCCATCGCCAACTGCTGGCATGACCATGCTACCTAGGTAGTGATCATTGGCGGATGGTGCTTGGCTTACAACCAACAAAGCTATTCTTGTACACGGTCCAAGTGGCACTCGGCAAGTGCCTCACCCTTGCAGATTCCCTCCAACAAATCCAGCCCTCTGATCCTTTTGAATGCTGTCTAAATTCGCATTACCCAGTAGTTCCACTGAAGCTCGATTGGAACAAATAAGGTCTGCTCAAAGCCTATTTCAAGCAGTTCTTCCTAGCATCGAGAAACTCTGTCGCTTTCCTCCTCCACAGCAGGCGTTTTTGCCAAGACACCGAGAAAGGAATCACACTGTAAACCGTCAGAATGCCCTCAAAACACCTCCCTCTGATAATCCTTGTCCCCGGCGCGTTCGGGACCCCAGAAAGCTTCGGCCCGCTGCTGCCACACCTCAGGGAGGCCGGATATCACACGCACCCGGGCCCCTATGCAAGCTCCAACCCCACAGATCCGTCCGCGGCGACGTGCGCCAACGACATCGGATCCCTCCGCAACGGCGTCCTCCTGCCGCTGCTTGATAAGCTGCAGAAAGACGTCGTCATCCTTGCGCACTCGTACGGCGCGATTGTTGCGAGCGGTGCGGCCAAGGGCCTCGACAAGGCGACTCGTGCGGAGAATGGTCAGTCGCACGGGGTCATAGGGCTGATTTACGTGGCCGGTAATATCGTCCTCAATGACGAGTCACTCGGTGAGTCATTGGGGGGCGTCTACCCGCCCTTCATTAAGCTGGACAAGGTAAGAACGGCCCGGGGTGGAAATTCATATGATACCTGCTGATTTCCACAACCTAGCCGTCCAAGGGGCTGGCCCTCATCGAGCCCGCCGAGGAGGTCTTGTACAACGACTGCGATCCAGCGCACGCTGCGGAGCTGAGCCGTGGCATGGCCCCCCACGCATACGCCGCGTTTGAGACTAAGTCCACGCCTCCTGCTTGGGAAGACAAAGGCTTTGACGGAAGGAGAGCGTATGTACGCACGCTGGACGACTGTTGCAACCCTTCATTTGTCCAGGACATGTGGCGCGAGAGAACAGGGGTCCACTGGGACGTGGCCGAGCTCAAGACGGGCCACATGCCGTTCATCAGTCAGCCCAAGGAATTGGCCGTGGAGATTGGGAAGTTTGTCGACGGATTCCTGGCACTGTGACTAAGTCAGGCACAAAAGTGGGGGTGAGGGCCTTTGGTGTTGTGGTGTTGTGGTGTTTTGATTTTGAAGCTGCCTGAGCCCACGAGGGATCCCATAAGAGCTTGAGTGTGGACGAACGGCCGTTTTGAAAATTCTAGGAAATACAAATGAGCAATGAAATGGAGCACTGTATGTCAAATCCTCAGTCCAATAGGCTTCCGATTCGTATCCAAAACATGCAGCGATTGTGTCATTGTCCAACGTTGTTGGCGTTGAATCACAGGTTGGACTTTGCCTGAGACCTCCCGATTTCGAATGTGACCCGGAAGACAGCGTCTCACCCCTTGAGATCCGCGCGTACTTGCTGATAATTTGAATTGCCAGATCAGCATGTGAGGTCATTGCATAATATCCAACCCTGCTGGCTTGACAGCCATGGCCACTGCTTCTTTTCAGGGACATCATGGCAGGGCCGGAACCCGAGGAAAGACCGTCCACCATGATGCATCTGCCTTCCCTGAACTGTAGCTGCGTGGGTCTCTCGCATGTGAGAAAAGTCTTGGGCCACACCGACGGTGCAATCCCGATCTCGTCTTTGTGTATCTGCACCACCCTCCCGAGAGATAAACACTTTCCCCTGCAACGGTGTGGCCACGGCGAGTCATCACTATCATTGGTATGGACTTTGAGAAAGCACAGGGGTCACATATGCATCTTGCTGCTGGAATCCCAGGACAGCTGGGTCAGGGAAAACACGACAAACACACTAGATAACATAAGACCACGCAGTGAGTACAAAGCTAATCATTCTCATCCTAAGCTTGAAGGTCCAACTGAAGTGGCCTAAGAACACTCGAAATGTGCTATGTACGTGCTTGGGAATGAAAGCCTAGAATTTTAAAGGTTTCAGTTTCGGCGGCTCACTTCCATCAATCACTTCCCACAACGGGAAAAGTGGAATAAGTCCATGCTTCTCTCAAACCCGATTTTTCTGTCAAAAGGTCCACTGGTAGAGCTCGGCATCAATCAAAGCTCGATGAGAAGCTCCTCTTCTTTTTCATCCTTGGGTGTGGTGGCGGCCTCGGCTGGGGAATCGGCGCCATCGGCACCAAAAGTCATCAGCGACTCGGCATCAATGCCCATGTGCTCCTGAACTCGATCAGGAAGTGTGTTGGTCTTGAAGGTGCCTCGGTCAGTCCGGTGACCTCCTCGTCGGATGCCCAGAACCTCGGCCTCGAATCCGAGATCAGACTCGCCCATCAGCGACATCGAGTCGAGTGTGGCTTGACGTCCAGCCGGCGGGCCTGCATCGAGAAAGTTGGTCAGAGACTGAATACCGCCTCCGCCGGGAGCCATGGGGCTGTTGTTGGGCGGGGCAGGTGGCTTCTGCCGTCGCTGGTTGGGTTTGCCCTGCTGCAGGGTCGGACGGCTTTGAACCTGACTGCGCTGGCCGTTGGCCCGAGCATTCATATGTCCACGGTTTCGCGGTCCAGATGCATTTTGAAATCGGTTGCCTTTGAATGGTGCATGGTCATGATTGCGTGTCTGCGGACCTGGTCGCTGCTGCTTGCCACTGCTGTGACGGGGACCACTGTTCTGGTTGTCAGCCTGCGCAGAAACCTTGGGAGTTTGTCGCTCGCGAAATTGAGGTGGCTTCTCAACCACTCGCACTCCGTCCTGGTTTGAGATGGGAATGAAGCGCTCCTTTATCATGTTCTTCTCGGTCTGTGCTGCAGTCGTTGGAGTATCCAGCTCGACCAAGGGCTTCAACGCCAGGAGTTGGGCCTTGCGGATAGCATCATCATGAACCTGAGGGTTCTTACTGAATTCAGCCCATTTCTCCGGACTGCTGTCGCGTGTCGGCCGGGGAAACAGCGGAGGCGTCGTCGAGGAAGGCAAAGGAGGCGCCTCGAGCTGAAGCTGGGCCATCCGCTGAAGCTGGGCCGTCCTCCACTCAGCTTCCAAAGTTTTGAACTCGTCGCAGTCCTCGCAGCATCGGCAGGGGTCAGTGCAAACCCCAGAACACTTATGACCACAGGCAAGGACCCTGGTACATGGTTGCAGGCAGGAAAGCTTCTCGTGGGGGACCCTGTTGGCAATCATTAGCATCCAAATCCACCAAGGTATTGCAGGAACCTTACACATGACAATTCAGGACGCAGCCGTGGCCGCAGGGAAGCCTGGCGTCACATTTGATCCGGCAGCCACCAGCATTTCCGACAAAATCATCCGGTGACTTCATCCAGATTTCGTTGGTGCGCTGCTCATTGTTGTGATTCTGGCACACCAAAGGCAGCCCCTTGCCCATAGCAACACGCTGCTGCTCTGCGAAACCGTTCCAAACTGGGGCCCACGTATCGAAAGACTGTATTGTGGCTTTGAACAGGTTGTCCTTGTTTCCGAACATGAAAAAGCCTCGACGGGCTCTGCTGATAGCGACTGTTGCGCGGTTTAGGCTCTCTACGAAGCCAACCCGCTTGACATCGGATGGCGTAGGCGGACTTCTAACAAGGGATAGAAGGACGATCTCGTTTTCCTCGCCCTGGTACGAGTCTACCGTCGCGACATTGAAGTGATATGTGCCTAAAGGCGCAAAGTCTTGCCGCAAGAGCTGAAGAATTCTCTTCCGCTGTCCACGGTAGTAGGTAAGCACAGTGATCTCTGCAGGCTTGACACCATTCTGTACCAGGTATTTCATGAATGCGACGATCATCTGTGCCTCCCGAGGGTTGAATTTGCTATTGTCGGCATCTGTGTCCTCCGGCCATTCATGTGTGAAGAACCAGGTGCGACGAGAACCCATACCTGGGATCAGGGGGCGGCTGGCATCATCTTTGACAAGAGGGTGATCCTTTAGTTTGGGGTAGTACTTCTGTACAATATAGCGTAGCTCTGGGGCCATCCGGCGTTGCTGGTTCAACATGGTGTATGGAAGTCGATTCCGAACCAAGCGCTCAAACAGAGAGACGTTGAGGTTGAACGGCTCATCTCCAAGCCGGGCGATGTCGCATTGGGGCGGCAGCTGCTGGTGGTCACCAACAAGGATGAGCTGGTCCAGGCTGGGAAACAGGGCGGACGAGACATTCGGCTCCCTGGTCTCAGCGGCCTCTTCGATCAGAAGCACTCGTGCTCCAGTGGCAGCCAGAAATCCGCGATATTTTGTCAGCCCAGTTGTAGTGCAGCCAATGATGCTGATAGATTTCTTCTTGAGGATGCTGAGGTCGCTGAACCACTTGTTGACCTTCTGCTGCTTGGCGTGGCTAACAGCCTGTTGGAGGATCTCGCGGAACTTGGTCACCGATGCTTCTCTGAGTTTGGTTTGAAGAAGCTGATAGACTCCACCGCGAATCTGAACCGGTATCTTGTAGAGGTCATCACTGCGGGCAAGACTAGCAGTACATCTGGCCTGCCAACCGGGAACACGGGGCGTTTTTCCAGTGTAGTGGCTGGTCAACGGGACCCAAATGCCATGTAGAGGATCGTCATCGTCCCCGACTGTGTCATCATCCAAATCAGGATCCACCTCAAAGTCGGGCTCGTCAACGGCTTCTTCTTCCGTAAAGCCAAGATCCTCGTGAGGCTGGCGTATGCGTTCAAGTCGCTCTTCGCCCAGCCAGGCCTGCATTGCTGACTCCTCGTCGTTGCCTTCCCATTCTTCGCTAGATAGGGATTCGGACTGGGCTTCGTTGATCACGCCGGCATCGAGGAGAGCCTGAGGGTCCAACAGATCCTGGCCGCCAAAGACGCCATCGACGAGGGTCTTGAAATTGTCGATGATTTGCAGGCGGGCTTTCTCAAGCGACTTGTACTTGGCCCTGCCGTCTCCTGCTGCATCCTTGCCGAGCGACTTGCGAAGGTTGTAAAGTGTGCGTTCTTTGATCACCTCGTTCTCAGTGCGACCGCCCACGCGCAAGATGTTGGCGCCAGCAGAATGACAGTAGATGAGAAGCTGGTCTAGAGCGTGATTGGTTTGGGCGGCGACGATCACAGGGGGGTCACCTGGTCGCCGGTTTGCAAGGATGGCCATCAGAGCCTGAACAGACGTAAAGGTTTTGCCAGTGCCAGGAGGGCCCTGGACGACAGCCAACTCGTTCGAGACCATCCGTTGCAGAGCCTTCAGTTGGGAGGTGTCAAGGCTTGTGTGTTGTTGGATATCCAGCTGGGACAGAGGGCGAGTTACGTTGCACTCTTGGTACTGGGCAGCAAGTCGCTGAAAAAGCATCTGCTCAAGGTCTTTGCTACCTGATGTCTGCTGCTTCTGCTGGGGCGTGAGCTGTGTTATGAGGCACGACAGGTCGAGGAGAGGGTTTTGGGCGATAAATCGTGATACGTGATCATGGTCGTCGAGGTCAAGGAGGTACTTATCGAAGGTGGAAACCTCCCTAGCGGCGAGCTGGAGCCCAATCATGGCGTGACGAGCGGCTTCGTAGAAGCCGTTGCGAGACTCGATCATAACCAGTTCTTGGTCAGGGTCGACGATCGCCTCTTCAGCACAGGCCCAGATTATATCCACGGTGGGCGGGTTTTGGTCAAGACCGCCCTCGATGGGGCGTTGGGCCACGATAGCTACGCGACAGTCGCTTTGGAAGTTGTCGCTTGAGAGAGCGACGATGCGGCCAGGCGTCAGGCGCTTGGCCTGCTTCCACAGTATCTTGCGGCCAGCCCGACGGGTCGAGAAGCTGACTCGGCAAATTGGGCCGAGCTTTGCCATCAAATACCCCTTGACGAAAACCTGTCGGCCAATGTTAGCGGATGTAAACACGGAGAGAAGACAGCAGGCTACGCACCTTGGTGTAGACGCAAGTGTTCTCGTCATCGTTTATCATGGGGCTCCCCTTGAAGTCGTTGATAGAGAAGCGAAGCCCTTCGACGGCCTCGAAACGGAGGATCTTGTAGAGAGCTTCGAGGTACTGGTCCTTGGAGTCGAACGAGCGGTCCACCGGGAAGGTTGGGAGGTCGTTGGTGGTGGCAGCTGGGTTGAGCAGCTCGGCGGCTGCTGGCAGATCTGGGAGCTGCTGCCAGGACTCGGTGTCGCGCGCCTGGAGAGGGTCGTACAGCACGTGGTCACGAATGATCGTGACCGCGTCTGGGTTGGTCGGCATGGTGGCGGTCGTGCTCTGCGCCTGCGGACGATGAGTTGGTCAGTGTCAAATTGCGTAAGGCAGCGCTGTAGCAGATACGGTAGCGAGGCTGTGTGAAGCTGGAGGGACGGCCACAGGGACAAAGGGAGAGTGGGTGGGTGAGAGAGAGGAGGAAGAGAACGGAGCAGGCGGCCAGAGCGAAAGAAATAGGGAATTGGACAACAGAAAGGCTGGAAGAAAACCTACCGCAGATGGGTGAGAGCGTGGGTGGGTGTGTGAGAGGGAGAGGGAGAGAAAGTCAGAGAGGTGCAGGGAGGAGAGCAGAAGAGGGGCAGCAAAATAACATTGACAGGGTGGTCAAGATGTGGGAGGAAGGTGCTAGGGAGAGCGAGGGATGTATGTGGACCAACGTTTTTCTCAGGCAGTCGCATTGACTGCTTGTTGACTGCTGGCGAATTCCCAAGATTCGCCGAAGATGAGAACAGCCAGAGGGGTTTAAATATTCCCAGAGAGCCTCCCTGGGATCCAATTGACAACAATTTGTTTGCGTCGAGGTGGGTGGAGCCACAATTGCAGAAGTTGATGGTTTGCTGCTGGACAATGCCCTGGGCTAGGCTGTCAATAGAGAGAGCCCTGACGACACCCTATGCAGGCAGCCGAAGCTTTTATCAACACAATGGACGGGCAGCTATTGTCTTCCTGATGGATGGTGCAATAGGTGGCCATGCAACAGAAGACTGCTAACTTCGCGTAGCCTATTTCTATGGAAGAATAGAGGGCGATAACTGGACAGAATGGTTCGGACGGGATGGTAGGGACGGAAGAAAACATTGGGCGGGAGCAGTGACCAGGAGGGGAGTTTGGAAGGGAAAGGACGCAGAGGTGCTGCAAAGAGGGCCCTCATGAAGCAGGTGCATGATTACGAAGAATAGGAAGCTACAATAGACAGACACTGATGCCTGTATCATCACAAAAGGAAGCTGCAAACCATCTTGGTGTGTCAGTTACGGGGTGCATTGCAGTGCTGATATCACTTCTTCTCTACTAGTGACCTCTTTCTCTCCCAACAGCTTCCTAGAGTTCCTCACTGATTCTCACATGGGATCCAGTTAAGCATGCTTGCCACGGAGCCTTGCATGTGCTTTCTACCCATTTGAATCTTTGTCTGCATGGCGCTGTGACCTGGTGCCAAACCAGTTAGACTTGATGCTTGTGGACAGACTGTTTTGAATGCATGCCCCAAAGGTGCCAATAATTTCTGCGCACTCGACTGACTCCCTCCAAGAGAGCCATCTAAGTAGATCTATCCTTTTGGCACTGACATGGGCTACGCACCTGGCCTTTGTGTGACAAGCAAAGACTGATGACTGAATGATGTCTGACAGATCTTCCATAATATCTGGAAGTTTCCATCATGGCTTGCGAAACATTGAAGATGCTGCAGAGCCCTGACCTTCCCAGAGCAAACCGAATGAGCAAGTTAAAACATCAACTGATTATCTTCCCTGGGCGATCTCACAAACCTTTGTGGGAACGGGCAGAGGTGGAAACCATCAAGGCTGCCCCTGCCCCTGCAAGTGTGAGCTTGTGGCAGCACCACACTGCTAAGTTCCCAGTATGTCTTGAGACCAAGATGTCTCAAAAGCTTAAAGGCTCTGATGAATGCTTCATCACAAGGCCAGTGGACAACATTCGATTTGATACACATCTCGGCCTTCATGCGTCAAAATCATCGATAGAATTCAAGAGACCGGATTCGAATACCTACCCATTTCCCGCCCTGGGCCCCATCCATCAATGCAACTTGAAAGTACAAGAGATGACAATAAAGAAAATGGGACAGGGGAAGAAGTCGTCATCGGGGTACGGAAATCTTTGATCAGGAGAATCCTACCAGACTTGAGATCGGAACTAGCTGTCCCAATGCTGGGCGTCGCGTAGTGGTTTTAAAATACTTAAGCATCATGATCCATAAACTCCCAAGCGAAAAGCGAAATAGTGAGCAGTGGAGGATCAAAGATTTGATCAAAATATGCAGGTATTGCTAGGTATTTACAACTGCCGTTCCGTGGACATGGCAGGCTAAATTCCGAGCCAACTGCCGATCAAGGTCGAGGTTCAGACCGCGCAAGACTCTCTCTCAAGTTTCTCTTCTGTTGAATGAATCAGAACCAGTGGCGAGGCTGACAGAAGGCACGTCCATTCGTTCCAAGTCCGTGTCATGCACTTCAAATTTATCTAGGGAAAATCATTCAGTAGTCTGGAAGTCTAAGCTGGTGGCGAGGACTCCGAACAGCGTGGCGGTCGGGTTTGCTCGCGGGGCGGACCCGGTGTCAGCATTTCAGAGTGCCTGTCAGCCACGCCGCCACCTGGAGTATGGATTCAACGTTGCCAAGCTTTGCGCAACACCATGAGCGCAGACCTCGAGAGCGAATTTCTGGATGGACTTTTCGCCTACCAGGATGAGCCCCTGATGGGTCTGCAAGATCGGCAGTCAGCATCTCGTGCCTCCCGAGGTCATGAGCATGGCATGAACTGCTCGAGGGCTATGAGGTCACACTCGTCGTGGCTTGGAGGAGAAGAGCAGGTGTAAATACTTAACTGCATCTAGAAATCTTTCATACCATCTCGGACCTCCTGCTTCGGACTCAAGACCTTTACGAGACTCTGTCTACGAACTAGGCGATCCAGTCATACTGAACCCACTGCTCCTTACTTACCCACTCAATCATCGACGCAGAAAGATGACAGAATCTACGTCTCAAAAGCCCCTTCGGGTCGCCATTGTGGGGGCAGGCATCGCAGGCCTGACAACGGCCAAAT
The DNA here is from genome assembly GCA_039880775.1 of Diaporthe vaccinii. Lineage (NCBI taxonomy): Eukaryota > Fungi > Ascomycota > Sordariomycetes > Diaporthales > Diaporthaceae > Diaporthe > Diaporthe vaccinii. The sequence continues at coordinate 467,639 of JBCEDN010000032.1, forward strand.
CCCTCCGCCACTTCTACCCAAAAGAGGCAGTCGACATCAAGATCTACGACAAGGCCACCAAGCTCAGCGAGGTCGGCGCCAGCATCGGCGTCCACACCAGCGGCCTCAAGATCCTCGACAAGCTCGGCGTCCACGCCGCCCTGGACGAGTCCATCTGCATCCGCCAGTCCAGCGGCTCGCCCATCGCCTTCCGGCACTGGCTGACGGATGAGGTGCTCGGGATGCAGGAAAGCAAGTTCGAGGGCGGCGTGGAGGAGAAGTACCGCCCGGCGCGGTTCCACCGCGCTCACCTGCAGCAGGTGCTCATCGAGGCGCTCCCCGGTGACGTTGAGTTGAGGTTGGCGACGAGGCTGGTGAGGACGAGCGTTAATCCAGGCAGTGACGATCCTGTCACGTTGTCGTTTGAGGATGGCAGCAGCGAGTCTGCGGACTTGCTGATTGCGGGAGACGGCGTTTACTCCAAGATTAGGAGCAGCTACGTTCCTGAAGCGGAGGTGAAGTGGCTGGGCATGATTGCCTTCCGCGCTGCATTTGACGCTGCCATGGTCAAGGACATTAAAGGTCTGCCAGCTGATGCTGTCCGGTGGAGTGGTCCTGATGACAGGAACTTCGTTTCAGGAAGGCTAGGTACGATCATTCCAGCAGACGCCTGTCGCCCAGCAGCTTTGCTAATTGTTGTTGTCCAGGCAAGGGCAAGTATGCCATTGTTGCGCTCCACAACGCCGACCCCAACGACCCGAGGGACCCCTTCTGTGGCGCGGAGTGGGACCAAACGAGCAACCTGGAGCTCTTCAGAAGCCTTTATGGGGTAAGCAGGAGAGCGCCCCAGCCTTTCAATCACACGTGGTACTGACTTCGAGCAAGGATTGGAACCCCATCGTCCAAGGCGTGGCCAACGCTGCCCCTTACATCAAAACCTACCCCATGTGCGCCGTCACGCCCCTCGACTCCTTCATCTTCGACGGCCACGTAGCCCTCCTCGGTGACGCAGCCCACGCCCACGGCGGCGGCGTCGCGATTGGCGGCTCCCTTGCCATCAACGACGCCTACGCGTTCGCCCTCGCGCTGACCCACGTCTGGCCTCCCACCGACGGTACCTCGACGACGACCCACGCGCCACCGAAGCCCTCCGGCGAACAGCTGGACAAGGCTCTGAAGCTGTACGACGAGACCCGACGCCCGCTTGTGAACAGGCTTCTGGGTGGCGTCCACGCCCTCGCGCAGAAGAGGAGGTGGATGGCGGAGAAGAAGACTACCGACGGCAAAGGAGAGTCGGATGAGCTGCTGAGGGCCAGGATCGCCAACAGGCCCGACTTGAGCTGGCTGACGGAGCATGACGTCGAGGCGGAGTTTGACAAGGTGGTTGCCCGGGTCGAGGCCGTTTGAGGGTGAGGATGGCCGCAACGTAAAGACTGCAGTCCGGAGTGCGAGACTCTCTCCTAGTACTGACATTTCTAGCCTTCTTGGACCGGATGTCGGAGATTGAGAATCACTTTGAAAGCGTTCATGGCAATTCTGGATTCGACTTTGTTGTCTCTGTCCCGAAACGTACATGTATTGTGCTAGACATTTGGAAAGTCCTGACAAAGTAAGATGCAATTTTAGTAGATTCAGTAATTGAGCCGTCCTGTAGGAAAATCTTACTTTAAAGCAGTCACTTATCGGTGACGAAGCTGCGTGCCCTCTATGTGTATTCCTTGATATTGTCGACTTACAGATTAGCCTTAAGCAGAGCAAGTCGCACTCCCCAGGGGGTGGGGGTCTAGGTACCTAGGTACCTTTACACGCCCAATTTAGCGCCCGCCGCAACGCCCGGACCGCTGGGAATCGAAGGTCTTATAAGTGCGCTCAGAGGCCTGGACTTGGCCGCCGCCACCTGTGCTTTGGGATTGTAGGAGTTCCGGAGGCGACAAAGCTTTCCGACGATATGCAGGTCAGATGCAGCCCGTCGATGCCACGTTAGAGCAGCCGAACTCAGAAGCGATGCTCCAGTCACCCCCAAACCCCCACCCTTTACAGCCTGCTTGTTCCACGCAGCAAGAGGTGTTTCCTGAGGACCATTGGAGGCCCTCGTGCAGGGCAGCGTGAGATGATAATGAGATGGTGTACAGAAGCTGCATGACAGCCCGGCGTTACTCTTCCGCGGACCAACCGTTGGCTCAATTCCTGCCAGGGTCACGAAAGACTGCAGCCGGTGTGCTAATGGAGTGCGACTGAAACCCCGCGTGCGCCAAGCCGCCCCCAAGGACATTCGCAAGCCCTTCGATGCCAGTTGGGCTGTTGTTCTCGTTCTTCTCCCCATCCTTCAGGGTGCGCCGCTGACCGACCTAGCCTGCTCTCTCACTATTTCCAACGGGCCAGGATGCGACCAAGGCGGAGCGGGTGAGTTTTCTGCCTTGCCTGAGGACAATTTGCAGTTTGAATATTAATTTCAACTACTGACTTACATTGGCCTGCAAGACCTGTAGCTCGTCACACAAGAGCTACAGCAGCCATTGAGTTCGATGGAAGCGACCTTGCCAACCTCCTGAAGCAACAGCGCCGAAAGAAAGCAAAGGGTCGCAAAGCCGCTCTTGGACGGCCTGCATCGGCTGCAAGACATGACCACCAGCTCCTGCTGGATACGACGATCGCAAAGCCACAGAAAGCTGTGTCGACCTCAGAGGACCAGCTGGAAGATCGGTTGAATAGCGGCTCAGCTGTCGAACCTCCAACGAGCATCCCTGACGCGGACCCAGATCTTGTCATAGGACGCCTCCCACGGCATCCTTCAACAAGTCGATCCTTACCCCCTGACGAGGAGAGTTTGACTTCTTACTACAAGCGCATTGGCTACCTACCTCCTCTGGGCGAGTCAACCCTGGAAGTCATCCGGCAAGTGCTGGCGGATCCTACTATGGGCCGTGGAGCAGGACGGGCCATTTCTGAGGCAGAACAACAAGCGGGACTTGTCGACAGGAACGTTAACTGGCGACCGAGGAGCGACCCCTATCATAAAACAATTGCGTCACTACAAACTCAAATCATTCCAGAGAACGATGTGGATGGGAACAGGAAATGGCAAGATGATTTGGACAAGTGCAGATTCGATCCCCAAGAGTTTTTCTTTCAGCGAACTGTGATGATATCGATGATAAATCGACACCGCTTCATTTACGGCAAGAATGGGGTTCTTGACTTCGCAGTCGAGAGGCCGTGGACTTGCTCGCCAATGCCAACACGCGCGCTTGAGGAACCAGACGGCAAAAGTCTCCCCATGTCGCAACCTGACATCGCTATCGCATTTCGAAGGACCGCTCTAATGGATGCCGGGAAATACGAATATCTCCCACGACAGCTGCGAAATGTCGTATGCTACGAAGGGATGCCGAGGCCCATCAATTTCGTGCCTTCCACTTCTTCATGATCGAGGCAAAGAACAGATACAAAACCATCCTCGACCCAGTGTCCCAGTATCAAGTTCTAAATAGCGCCAGCCAATCATTGCACAACATGTACGAGTTCTTCAACGAAGCCGGCCCGGAACACCTAGCAAAATTCGTCGACGAGGTCCGGGTGTTCACCGCTGTGTCGACGACCGAGGGCATTATCATTCGAATTCACCGGGCTTGCTTGGTCGAGGATTTCCGCGACGGAACTCCATCCCAACAGAACCTCCCAGAGCCTAAGTTTCCTATACTTCCCGACTACCCACTGCAATTTGAGTACGATATCTATCTTAAAGCGATAGACGATGCCGTTTCCCGCGAGAAAGTTCTATCCGCGCTGGAAACAATTATGATCAAGTACGGGGCTGAGATACTCCTCAAGATTTTGAAAGAAGCAGCGGACGATGTCATCAAAAGATTTAGGGCTCGGCGCGAGGATCGACCGAAGCACTACTACTCTCACCACCAGAAATCACATGTAGTACCTCCCAAGAAAAAGGGAAAGACTCCCCTCAACGATGCCAGCCAAGACAATACCGAAGAGAGCACCACCACCACTACACCGTCCCAGACGTCACAGTCAACCGCACAAATCTCCATTCAGGACCCCAACCAGAGGAATCTGTACCGAGAGAACATCGAAAAGATGCAGAAATTGAAGAAAGGAAGCGATTCCAGAACTGAGGATCGCACTCAGCGTGGTTCACTCACACCCACACCCGGGACTGCACAACGAACCGCAGCTCCCGACCCCAACGCGAGCCTGTCCGAGAACTTTGGTGGCGGATTTGATTTCGACGACCATGAACGGCCCGATGATGAGCAGCCGGCGCCGTCGACCGCACCCAGCCAGAGCGATGCCTTGCCGCCTCCAAAACCAGTCGGCAAGCGCCGTGGAGTCCCAGGGAGTGAGGCTGTGGGAGATCAACCAACGGCTCGCTCTACTCGCTCCACCAGTAAAAAGGTACGAACGGGCTATTGACATCGCTGGCTGCCAGATTCGAGTTCAGTAGATGTGGTTACGCCGAGATACCCGGAGGAAGACAATTGAAGGTTTGGTTGCACATGGTTCTGAGATCGACACGGAGTATGATCGTCTTGCTTTCATATTGTAGGTAATAGCAGCCGTGCTAAGGCAAGTCGAAGAACCACTGGCATCATAATGCTGGGAAATAGGCTGGCCAATGGATATAATGTACATAGGTTCAATATTCAAGTTTATTTTGAAAATATTTATGGCGATTCTGGATCTCTACTGCCTTGTTCTTGTCCTGAATTGTATTGTGCTAGACATTTAGAGAGGCCTTGCAAATTGAGATGCAATTTCTCACTCTAAAACATCCGCTTCTCAGGCGACGAAGCCGTATGCTGGCTTCTAGAATTAAGGTCCTTGCGGAGAGCAAGTCTCATTTCTCAACATTCTTTGCCTGAATAATAGTTTTCGTCGTTTATTCTGTTGCGTTGAGTAGAGTACTTTGGTTTCAACATCTGAGCGTTGATTCGGTGGTGGAATAGGAAAGCGGCTCTTGTTACTTTAGATTTCGACTGGCAATCAGGGTGATTTGTTTGTTCACCCAGTCTCATCACTCGATTGCAGGATGCTGTCTACAACTGACCGGAGTACTAGATGTTAGCAGGGTGCTAGTGACAAGGATGCAGTCTTATCATTAGTGTGAGTGGCAAGCTCGGAGTGTTGATGCAGATACCCGATACGATCAAGTCCACGCTACCCTTAATTACCCCAGCTCATCGTACTTACCTCTAGCCTAATTCGTTTTCCTGCAGGCTCTGGTGTAGCACCACATACGCCGTGCGGCTGATAGCTGCCTGAACACCAACATCTCGCAACCTGCGATTCTAGAGCTTCGACGTGCCTCGCTTCATCAACAACCTGTGAGGTGACTTGCCCAGGAAAAAGTTATCTCTCTGCACTGTTTAACCTGTTGAACTGGAGTCAACGGCCATGCCGCTCATTACACTCTTAACTCTCAAGCTGGAACTGTTTTCCAGCGAGATGCCTGCATATGCCATCCTCTCACATACCTGGGACGTTGGCGAGGTTTCGAACCAAGACATGCTTGATCATCGTTCGTCTACCGATGAGGTAGTAAGATCCAAAAGGGGCTTCCACAAGATCGAAATGTCCTGTCAGTGAGCCCGCCGTGACGGGTGGTGGTACATCTGGATCGACACGTGCTGCATCGACAAGACCAGCTCTGCAGAGCTCAGTGAAGCTATCAACTCGATGTTCGTATGGTATCAGCGGGCTGGAATCTGTTATGCTTATCTTGAAGACGTGCCCGGAAGCTTTGCGGCCTTGCCTAACCTGGGCGACGGTCACTCACTGAGCAATATGGAAGAGCGCCAGCTGATGAAATCTGAATTCTCCCTCAGCCGCTGGTTCACACAAGGATGGACATTGCAGGAGCTAATTGCCCCGGCAGAGGTGAGATTCTACAGCGGAAACTATGGCTTCATCGGATCGAAGAGAAGCCTTGCTTACCTGATCAAGCGGATCACTGGCGTCGACGAAGGCCTTTTGCTAGGGGAACAACCCGTGCAGGCATTCTGCATCGCGCGCAAGATGTCATGGGCTGCAAAGAGAATGACCACACGGTTGGAGGACATCGCCTACTCGCTCATGGAAATCTTCGACGTGAACATGCCCCTGCTTTATGGCGAAGGACACAAGGCGTATCGTCGATTACAGGAGGAGATCATTAAGCAATCCGCTGATGAATCCATCATTGCCTGGGACGACGGGACCGAACGGAAACGCAGCTTGTTCGCGCCGGGGCCGTACAGCTACGCAAACTGCGGAAAGATAATACGCTGGCAGAGTGGGGAAGTCAACGAGCCATCGCGTGTGACCAATCTGGGTGTCCACCTGCGCCTACATCTGGTAGAGAGCATGGGTCAGTACGGTGAGGCACAGAGAAGAGCGGTGTTAAGCTGTCGTTTCGAAGATGACCTCATGGGTCCACTGGGACTCAACTGGGCACGAGGGCTCGCTCGGGAGGGTTACCCACTTGCAGAGACAGGACCGAAGCTGGTTGTCGTGCCTCTAGAAGACGTAGCTTCAGTCACTTACAAGACGGTGGCTATCCTTGAGAAGTACGACCCAAATTCGGATCTCGAACGGATACTCCCTGTTCAGGGCAACCACAAATGCTGGATCAGGTTCCTCGGTACCACGCAGGGATTCGAGATCAACGAGGCATACCCCTCAAGATTCTGGAATTTGCGAACCCGTGTGTTTATCCCACCTCGAGGGTCCAGTATCAAAAGTGGCGCGCACTTATTGAGTGCGGAGGGTACATAGGTATGGAGTTCATCCTGACCTTCGGTTATGAGCGCGAAGGTGCCTCGCCGGAGACCACCCGCTTCCATAGTGCCTGGGTCATGCTGCACATGCCAGTCGAAGGGCGTTCGTTAGAGCAAGTGACTGATAGTTCCGTTGCAAGAGAACATGGTACTTGGAGCCGCATTAGCCTGAAGGGTTTGAAGGAGATGGAAATCGGGGCATCGATCAAATCTGAATCAGTGATGGGTGAAACTGTTTTCGTTATCAGCATCGAAGTCAAGTAGAAAGAAGCACATGCTAAGAAAGAATCGACATTTCCGAGTCGTGGATTCACATACCTGAGGCTACAGTCGACGTAGAATACACAACAGTGCTCGCGTGTGCATGTATCTTGGCAGCGAAAAAGTGCGCCTTTTTACTCTCTCCATCTCGTCTGTTGTCCCGTCCAGATATACCCGGTTCTCCATATTCGAACATCTCTATGGTGAGGACAGGTGAAGGAGGCATTGGAGGTCATGGAATCTATTGACAAAGGCGTTCACGGGTTTAGCCGTCTAGAAATTTCTTATGCCAATGTATTCAGTAGTGTTCAGTGTTTCTCGAGTCTGTGCTGGAATAGCGGCCGTTCACCTCATAGGAAATGTGGGGTGCCGCTTGTTAATATCGCCATAATATCGATTCGGGGTCTCCGTACTCATCCCCCCCATTAAAACATACATCAGGTCCATGGTATGGTGCTTACAGTCCCTGGTGTGGATGACCTACGTGCAGTGTGGTTGGTCTGGTCGAATGTGTGCTACCAGTTGTACATTATGCCTGTAGACCAAGTGTAAATAATGCTAGACACGTAGCACAACCCCTTCTCGTGTTATCCAATACAGTGACTGGAAGCCTAGTTAGAGTGCGGCTGAGTGCGTCAATAGCGCGAGTCCGGGGCTCGGAAAACAAATGAACCTCAGGGTGGCTTTCGTGGCTGAGCTGAACCCCGTGAGGGGTGCTCCGATTCGTCCATAACAACCCTGGGTGTCATGTATCAGCTCTATACAAACAAACCATTTGTTGCTCATACACCAACACTCAATTTTATAAGCTGTGCATTTGTTCATAGCTCACTACTGGCTTTTTCGCAAGTTGTCACTATGGATCCTCTGTCTGCACTGGGTGCCGCAGCAGCGGTGACCCAGTTCGTGGACTACACGATAACCATCCTTCGGGATACGCGCGAGATCATCAAGTCGGTGGACGGACAGACTGCTAAGCACTTCGAGCTATCATCCATCTCAATGGACTTGACGCGACTGGCCGAGGATGTCGACATTAAATCCAAGGGCCTGGTCACGATTGATGCAGACCATTCGGAGCAAATCTTCTTGCGGCTTTGTGGAGAGTGTAGAGAAATCGCCAAGCAGCTTCTCACGTCGTGTGCACGGCTTCAGTCGACAGGTGTGACGCGACTTGAGGTCGCCGCAAACGGTTTTGTTGCTGCAGTCAAGGGTGTCTGGAACTCTGGAAAGATCGAGGATCTTCACGAGCGTCTCGACCAAGTGCGGCAGCAGATGATGATGGCTGTCTTAACTTACTTGTGGTACGTAACCTGCGCCCCGTCATTCATCTTCAAAGCCGATGATACAATGCTGACATGAGCTCTAATCTATAGGGGAGCTGCAAGAAAACAGGAGATGAGCATGTCACAATTTGCCCAACGTCAAGCAGATGCCGTCAGCATGGCGGACGAGTTCCACAAGGCAACTCGCAAATTCAACGATGAGATGATAGACCTAGTACGCGGCCGTACGCAGGCAGGCCGGAATCGAGGACAAACAATGGTCAAGTACATAATGCACTCCAAATGGGACCCCAGAGAGATCATCGAAGAGAGCACTCGACCGGCCAAGTCCACGGCAGCTAAACTCCGCAACCAGAGGTACACACAGACTCTTGTCAACAGCCTCCTTTTCGAGACAATCAATCACCGAGAAGAGGCAATCCCCGAGGCATACATGAGAACGAGTGACTGGATTTTCCAAGAGCCTTACCGTCTCCTAGACGATAACGAGCTCTGGCACAACTTTCCTCAATGGCTGCACGGCCCATCTGACGATATGTACTGGATAACAGGCAAGCCAGGTGCTGGCAAGTCCACCCTTGTCAAGTATATCCTCGCAGATTCACGACTGAAACCGGCCCTGATGAAATGGTCTCAACAACGACCTCTGATCGTGGCCGGGTATTTCTCCTGGAACGCTGGCACAGGTCTCCAGAAGTCCCACGCGGGACTCATACGAACACTGCTCCATCAATGCCTTCAACTACAACCTGATCTAGTACCACGTATCTTTTCTCGGCGATGGGCTGCACTTTCGCTCTTTGCCGGTGATGTCGAGCTTCCCGAATGGGAATACTCCGAGATCCTCGCTGCCTTCAAAGCACTTATCTTCGAGTACGGAAAGTCCCACAGCTTTGCCTTCGTCATTGACGGCCTGGACGAGTTCGAAGACAACCACCAGGAGCTCATCAAGTTGTTGCAGCTTATCAATAAGGAGGAGAACGTCAAGATTTGTGCCAGTAGCAGACCCTTGAACAGCTTTCGCGACGCCTTTGCACAAAACCCAAAGCTACAACTCGAGCACCTGACGAAGAAAGATATCGATTTCTATGTGCGCGACCACTTCGACAAGAGCAAAGGGTTTCGAGAGCTCACTGCATTACATCCAGAAGAGGCCGGTGAGCTGCTAAAGGAAATCGTAGAGAAGTCAAAAGGTGTGTTTCTCTGGGTGTCGGTCGTCGTGCGGCTGCTTCTGGAAAACCTGAGTGAGGGCGACAAGGTCGCTGACTTACGCAAGACGCTGGCCAACCTCCCGGATGACCTCAGGCATCTGTTCGACCACATATGGGCCTCAATCGATCCCAAGCACCACGGGGACGCCTCGCAATTCTTCCAAATGATGACCGCCGCAGAGGAGTGCGACATGACCGTCTATTGCCTGTCGCTCTATTTCGCCGATGACGATGTCCCTGTCGACATGGACATCAACAAGGTTTTTGGATCCTTCCTGACGGATGCCCTCGCAACGGTCCAGAGGCGCCTCAGTAGTCGCACGAGGGGCATCCTTGAAGTCTACCAGACCAAAGAGGAGTACAGAGGGTCGGTCGATCATTTCGCCCGTGTGGACTATCTGCACAGGACTGCAAAAGAATGGGTCATGTCACGGTGGGACGAACTACGAGCCATGGCCCCGGAATTCGACCCGTTTCTGTCTTTACTAAAAGGTGAAGCAAATCGAATGGCGACAGATAAACCGGTGGTGCTTTATTTCAACAGGGTAAAGTTTTGGTCTCAGGTCCGATTGATATTCAGATGCGCGCTCAGGGTTCAAGATTCTCCACGGAATCACGATACTATCGTGCAGATATTGGAAAAGGTTGACAGACAAATATCGGCCATTTCGAAGATGAAAGACCGAGACGGCAGCTATTTGCTATTTCCCGGCACTTTCCTACCAAGCGACTCGCGCACCCTGACGCCGGAATCCCTGCCGCACTGGAGTAACGCCCCGGAGCTCACTTTAATGGCGGAGCTTCGACCCTCCCTCAAAATCGATTTCCTGGACATCATGGCCCAGATACCAGTTCCTGCCTACATCAGCGCAAAGGTGTGTGACAATCCCGACATTGTCACCCTTGATGTTTTGAAGAATGTGGCATTGGCACATGTCCCGCTGCCAGAAAGAGTGTCTGTATGCCAGGGGCTCAAGAATGACCCAAAGGTCCGGCAAGATGACAGCAGTATACGACTTAACCTCCTGGATTTGCTTCTTTCGTACGACCAAAAGGGGGCTCTGACGGAACGTCTCGCGGAGGACTGCATATCCCTGACTGTGCCAGAGGCATTCCAGGCATACATCGAGACACTCGTGGCAAGCTTGAGGCCGGCGGCACGGGTGGAAAAAACGAAACAAAGTACGGTCACAGGAGTCACAAAACGGCCAGTCACAAAACGGCCTAGTATATGGCGACGACTCTTGAGGATATTAGTGTGCGGAGCTCATACTCGCAAGAAGGTTGATGTAAGATCGCCAAGGTACATACTATCCTCACACAAACGAGTGGACGTTCCTCAGCCTGTATTATGCGAGCATACAGCGGAGTGGATTGATGATGCGGACTTTTCCGAGATGTTTGTGGACGGTTGCAGACACCTGGAAAATCAGTAGATTGCTTTATTTGCCCACGGCATATTTTTTGTTCCAATCAAGTCAAGCTAACATCGTTATGCGACCTTGCTAACCTCCAACATGCGTCTGGTGATTCAATAGCTTACAGGGCTTTTCTGGGGATCAATTGATTGCAAGCAGCTCAGAGCTTTTTGTATGCGCCCACTCAATCATCATTCAAACCGCTGGCCAAACCTCCAAATGGTAGGGTGACTGCCGTCCCCGCACGGAACGTATACTCGCTGTCATGCACGTGAATACGTGTATATTGAGATAGGGTCACAAAGTGTTCGATGCACGACCAAGTGCCGATATATTCAATTGGTTTTGGATCAAGCACAATTCCCTCCGTCATGCAATGTGACGTTGAGATGTCTACTGCATGCAGAGACTAGGCGGGTTCCTTATCATTCCTGTCATCCTGTATGGTGGTACCCATATTGATCGTGCTTACAGGCGCCATTAGTCCCGCATGGGACCTTGGCAACTTGCTTATCAAATTGGTTCGAGTGTATTTGCTCATAGAAATGAGCGGGGGACTTTCTCTCTTATAAGCTCCCCATGAGTTAGTTGTATGTTCCCTTGTCCCCCCGGGACCTGATTCCAATAATTTCCTTAGCTCACGTCTAAGTTACTGGTTGTTCTTTTGCATGATAGTGCGCTTCTAGTGGTTGCAACTGTCAACGGCGTCATGATGCACCTTTCAGAAGATCTGGAACGCATGTCATTGCGTACTAGACTGGTTCTAGGGGGGCTGTTCTGTTGCACCTTATGGGTACGTCTACGGCGTGTATCATGAGTGACATATTCCTCTTCGCTATTAGATCGCCCATCTTTACTTACTTTCACAGATCTCTAGTCTTGTTGTATACCGGCTTGTCTTCCACCCACTTGCGAAGATCCCTGGGCCACTGATCCAGCGAATATCGGGCGTGCCCAGAATATGGCAGTGCTACGTTGGCAACAGATATCTGTGTGAAGCTGAGGCTCATGCGAAATATGGTAGGTGCTAGTAATGGCACTGTTGATGATCGATATCCCCCTGACATTCTTTGCCAGGATCGGTTGTCCGTACAGGTCCAAACTCGGTGAGTGAACCTCTCAGCACTAGGGTCAACACGACTTCGAGCAACCCTAGCTGATCAGCATCAGGTCATCTTCAACACACTCTCGTCCTTGCAAGCACTCCACGTCAAGTCCGCAAATGTGTTCAAAGGCGACGAGTTTTACGGGCTGTTAGATGGTGGACCAGCCGGCGGGAAAAGTGTGCAAATGATTGCTGACAACAATGCCCACTCTGCGCGGCGTAGGCTGTTGGACAAGGCTCTCCCTCCACGAGATCAAGTGTTTCGCGACATCAACGAGCTATCTCAGCAGCTGATAGATGTCGTCGAACACGAGGCCGACGCTCGTGGCGGCGTCGTGGACGCTACAACAGTGACCTCGTGGTACAGCTTCGACGTGATCAGCACAATAGCATTTGGCCAGTCGTTCGACATGCTACACACGCACACCTGGCGGTGGCTGCCCCTCTGCCTCCAGCAGATGAGCGTGTTCCTCTATGCCGCCGGCTACGCTTCCGGGCATGTCACACTTCTCCGTTTCTTCCAGTGGCTTCTCCGATCCAACTGGCCGTCCCGCCTCGGCCTGACCACAGCCGTCCAGGCCCAGAGATACGCAGACCTTGCAACGAGTCAAGTGCATCGACGAGGTGACCGCTTGAAGTCCGAGGAAGGCGTCGCAGTCTCAGGCCGCAAGGATATCTTTGGGTACCTGATGAGGGCGGAAGTCCACGAGAGTGCTGATCTGGCATCGGAAAGCTCGTTGCTGATCGCCGCCGGGAGCGACGCGACACGCTTCGCCATCGCAGCCACGATGTTCTACCTGTTGCAGAATGCAGACGCAAAGGAAAAAGCGGCAGCGGAAGTCAGGACGCTGAATTTGGGGCCCGATGGTCTCAGCGAGTCGAAGATTGCCTCCCTCAAGTATCTCCGCGCCTGTGTTGACGAAGCTATGAGGCTCAGTCCTCCAAAGGCAGGCAGCATCCCTAGGGAAACAGGGTCAGGGGGGATAGTCATCGACGGGGTGCCTGTGCCGAAGGGTATGAGTGTTGCGACGTCTACTTATGCTCTGCACCGTGATCCTGAGATATACAAACAACCACTCGAGTACAGGCCCGAGAGATGGCTTGAGAGACCACACGACCCGAGGCTGTATGCGGCGTTCACTCCATTCATCAAGGGGCCGCGGGCATGTCCGGGCAAGGCTGTCGCTTATGTCGCCATGCAAACAGCCCTGTTCCATATGTTGCGGGAGTACGACATCGAGAGCGCGGGAGTTGGAGAGAAGGGCGTAGGAGTGCTCGAGGGTGTGACTGCGTCACAGCGCGATCAGAAAGACTATCCGTTCAATGACTGGATTATTGGGTACACGAAGGGTCCATTCATCAGAGTAAAGCGGGTGGCTGAGGTGGCTTGGTGATTTTGCATTCGGTTTCGACGATAATGATGGTGGTATAGTAAGGACGTGGAATCTACCGCGAGTCCTTTGTTTTCGTTGTAGCTATTCTTCTCATGACAATCACCTGCCGTTAGTAGTCCGCGGAGATGTCAAAGTGTGGGTCATACATTACTTTCGAAATATTCAATGCGATGACAATACCGAAGACTGTTGTTTTGCCACGGAAAGGAAAGGGGGAAGAAACATGCACTGTACTATCTTTGGAAGCGAGAACCCAGGGAGGTGGCCACCGATTTGCGGGTATGCATGCGGGATGTGGGATCTCCTTTAACATAACTGGGATCGGCGCTTTAGCTAGGAATCAGAAGCACATTCTGGACGTGGAGGGTGCTGAATCGACCTCGACGCAGCCGATGACTCAGATGTGGCTCATCCAGACGGCGTCAGCACTTGAAGTCTGGATCCAGGTGCCCTTGGTTTGGAGGTGACGGCGAGGAAAGCCCCCTCCATCACGAACCAAGAAGAAACATGGCCACCACAGTGGTTCCCAATGGGTCCAGCGAGTGCTCTTGGCGTCGTGCCACCTTCCACTCGGACACGTTGTGACGCACTGTTTTCCACATCCCGGGTGTTTTAGCTTCGGGAGGAGGAGGTTGTGAGCAAACGAGTCGCAAGCTGGGCTTCAAAGTTTTCCGCGTGGTAGACAGCAAGATTACGGACGTGTCATCATGAATGGTAATGTTCCAGCTTAACTTTAGACATCTCATAAAACAAACCCGTCATAGGAGACCGCGCGGGCAGTTCAACTGTTCAGGTGTCTTCGTCAACGAATACGGGCTTAAACCCCCAAGAGACGGCTGGATCTCGACCAGCGTAATCTGACGTGGGTGAGATCTTGAAGAGCTCGAAAACTCCGGGCTATGCCACACGCGATGTTCTTACTTGGTAGCTTTCAAATCTCGTGCTTTGCCCTGTGGCTAGTATTCAAGCTTTCAGATTCTCCGAGTGCAAGCAGCGAAAATCTCATGGACAACTGGACCTTGGACGCCCCTTGGCATCATGACAGAATCTAAGAGAGTGCGGCTCAACTCAGTGGGTAGATACCTGGCGCAAGAGGCTGTTTGTAAGCGAACGCGGCCAAATAGGCAAGGAATACGAGTATATCAAGCCGAGGCAGGGGTAGTGAAAGATCCCGAGTTCCTCTCCACGGCAGTATGCGTACTCGACTGGGAAGGGTGTGGGGCTGTGGGCGCATGTTGGAAGCGCCTTTCTTAGAGACCCAGGCGTCGGCTTGTTCGGGATGAGCCGAAATGAAATGTCAAGGACGATTGCCCAAGGGGTAGAGGATCCCAAATCTGGACCTGACGGAGCCTCCGTCAGGATACCTAGTATATTTTGGTGGCACTGCTAGGCACGGAATGTGTTGGCACTCAATGCATCACCCGGTACAAGGGGAAGACCCCTCAAGGCCCATAGTACCTCATTAGCCACTATGGAGCTTTGAGCTGAATACCTACTTCGCGATCAGGACACACATAGTCAAGGTTGAACAACTGGACGGGCTGGAGTAGATCGAAGGGGATTAAGCATGGTGATAAAAATTTACTTCAGTCACGAGCATCTGTGTTGCACGAACCCATGAATGTCCGAATACCATACGTAGAACATGACGACCAGGACGTTGTTTGTGCTTTTCACTCTATAGTGGCAGGCTGTACGCGTACTTTTAGGTACACCACCCTGACCCATGTCCCTTTGGCAGCGATTTGAATGTGAGGGAGCGGGAGGCACTCTTGGCACTCCCACATACCGTTGCTTGTTTACGCGTATCCTGGAGTCCTCCCCACATCCCTTTTCTCACCCTGTGTGTAATTCATTCGTTTTGATTAGCATGGACCTTTCTGTTCGGGATCGGTCCTCGTCACGACAGCCCGCGATAGTGAACTGGTGGATTCAGATTCACAGCCTGACGCGTCAGACTTGTGCGGGTAGGTGACATCTGCTGGAAACACCTTTGACCTGACTGGCTGTTGGCCCTGCGGTTTGTTTCCTACGGATCTTCTCGTCGGTATGTGGGATGGTCAATCGAGAAACCTTCACTCTCTCAGCCATGACACCCATGTTGGCTATGACGATCGCCGGTGTATGTGAATAGAAGCAGTGTGGCTGAGGACTCAGGAGAGTGAAGACAGTTGCAAAAGAGAATTCTATCTAATGATAAGAGAGCAGAATCTCGACATGATGTTCTTCGTTGACAATCCTCCATCATTATCGCTCCCATCGCAACAACTCCAGTCTCTCACTTGACATCATTTCATTCGCTCTTTCGTTTCTTACAAGTCGTGCTCGTTGAAAATCACTGCCAAAATGCGTTACTCTGCTATCATCGCCGGTGCTGTGGCTGCTGGAGTCGTCTCTGCCCACGGAAACCTTGACCAGGAGATCGCTGTTCGCCGGGCCATGCTCCAGCACACCTCTCGCAACCTCGAGCACTGCGCAGCCAAGCTCAAGACCCGTGGGATCGAGGACCGCGCCATTGAGCGCCGCGCCAACAAGAGGGACGAGCTGGTCGAGAAGCGCAACATCAAGGCTCGCGATCTCGCCACTGTCCTTGCCACCGACCATAACGCCACAGACACCGGCTTCACTCTCAACACGCCCGAGGCGGATGTCTTTGCATCTTACACTTCTTGCGTCCTTACCGCTGAGGGTGAGAGTGGCCCCTACTACGTCGCCGGTGAGTACGTCCGTGAGGACCTCGTCGACGATCAGGAGGGCGTCCCCGTCCACTACGACTTCCAGATCATCGACGTGAACACCTGCGAGCCCATCGTCGGCTCCTACTTCGAGATCTTCAGCTGCAACTCCACCGGGGTCTACTCGGGAACCACCAACACCGGCAACGGCAACACGGAGGACACCTCGGTCCTCGACAAGACCTTCCTCCGCGGCCTCCAGCCCACCGACGAGGAGGGCGTCGCCTCCTTCAACACCCTCTTCCCGGGCCACTACGCCGGCCGCGCCATCCACATCCACACCATCCTGCACGAGAACGCCACCGTCCGCGAAAACGGCACCGTCTACGACCTGACCGCCTCGCACATCGGCCAGACCTTCTGGGACCAGTCCGTCCGCGACGCGGTCGAGCTGCTCTACCCCTACAACACAAACACCCAGTCCAACACCGCCAACGCCGACGACCGCGTCATCGCCTCCGAGACCGAGACCAACGGCACCACCGACCCCTTCTTCAACTACGTCCAGCTCGGCGACAGCATCCAGGACGGCTTCCTCGCCTGGATCGTCCTCGGTGTCAACACCAGCCTGACCGCCTCCACTATTTCACCTGCTGCCGAGTACTACGCTTCCGGTGGTGTTGAGGTCTCTGTTACCTAGTTCTAAGTTGTGGCTGTCGATGGGATGGGTATACACGGTAGTCACTGGGCCAGACTCAGCCCACCCTATGTTTTCCTTCAGCCCACCTACGCTTTTCTATCCGCCCACCTATATACTTTAAAATAGCTACGCTATATATTAAAAAAGAGGTATTGCAGGGCTTAAAGCTTAAGTTACCCTATTATTAATAACGTAATATATTTATTTTATATTTATTATATTAACCTAAGGTAAAAAAAAAAAATTTTCTCTTTTTAAAATCTCTTAATATTAAATTTATATTTTACCTATCTATATATTTATTAACTTTATTATTAAATATCTACTTTATTTTATATTTATATAATTATTTAGCTTTTTATTTATTTATTATTAATTATTTAAAATAATAACTATTCTTAATAATAATATATTAAGTTAAATTAAAAGGCTTTTATTACCTTTATTATTAAATATTATTTCTTTATTATTAATTATATAACTAAACTTATTATAAATCTAGATAATTATAATAATTAATTAAAATTAATTAAATTTAATATAATACTTATATTACCTTATTTA
This sequence comes from Diaporthe vaccinii, assembly GCA_039880775.1. Taxonomy (NCBI): domain Eukaryota; kingdom Fungi; phylum Ascomycota; class Sordariomycetes; order Diaporthales; family Diaporthaceae; genus Diaporthe; species Diaporthe vaccinii. The sequence goes on from JBCEDN010000032.1 coordinate 485,005, forward strand.
TACCTTAAAGAATAATTTAGCTATTAATTAATATTTATTTAATATAGCTTATAAAATTATACTTATATTTAAATAACTTTAATATTTATTAATTAAGGCTATATTTAATAATTATAACCTTTATAAATATATTTATAAGATAAATTATAATCTAAACCTTTATAATATATTTAACCTTTAAATTAAATTATATAATTATATAATAATAATTATATATATTAATAAAGATTAATTTTAATATTAAATTATTATAAAATATATATTTAAAGGTATAATAAAATATTATAAAGCTAAGATAAATATACCTAAAGCTAAATATATCTATTATTATAAAAATTAAGTTAGGGATATAATAAAGAAAGGTAAGAAGAAATTTAAAATATTATTTATTTTATATAAAACTACCTATTTTTTTTAATTTATATTAATAAAGGATAAATTTATTAATAATAAGCTTATTAAAATATATTAATTATTTAAATATTAATTAAAAATAAATTTCTTTTATATTTATAAAATTAAGGAACTATATAATTATCCTAAATTTAAAATACTTAATAAATATATATATATAAGAATAACCCTCTTATTATATTATTAAGAATAAATAAATATTAAGATATAATAATTTTATATAAGTTAATTAATTATTAATTTACTTTAATTAATCTTATATTAATAGATAATATTTAAAGATATTAATAATTATTATAAAACCTTAATTATATATTTCCTTAAAGATTACCTATTAATTAAATATCTTCTTAATTATTTAATTAATAATAATTACTTAATTAACTTATTAATTAACTTTAAATATTATATTAAATATATAATATTCTCTTTAATTAAGGTAATATATTTTTAAAACCTTAATAACCCCTTATTTCTTATTATAAATATTACCTTTAATATTAATTATTATAAATTATTATTTATCTATATAATTAAGATAATATTTAAATGATATCTATATATTTATTTATTAACCTTTATTAATAAGTAGATAATTATAAATTATACCTAAATCCTTTAAATATTAAAAGATTATAAGGTTTAATATAATCTCTAGATAATAAATATTAAGGTTATTAAAAGTAATACTATCTATATAATATATCTAGATATATATATTATTATATATTAATAATACCTTTTTAAAATATTTAAATATAATATTTATATTATAGATTATATCTTAAATAATATTATATTTAAAGAAATTAAGGGAGATCTTTTAAGTATAATTAATATTATCTATAAAAATAATATAGAAAACCTTTAGAAGCTATTTTAATGAAAATAAATAAAAATTAATAAAAAGGATAAAGTTATTAATTATATTAAGATAATATAACTTAATTATTATAAGAAAAGTATTTATTAAATATATTTTACTTATATTATATACTTTAATATCCTTTATATATTTATTATAAAAAGTCTTTATTATTATTTAAAGATATAGCTTAATTATTAAAAGTATATATATATAATTATAATAACTACCTTTTATTATCTTATAATAGCTATCTTTTATAAGTTTAAAGATATATTAATACTTAAAACTAAATCTTTATCTAATACCTTAATAAGTATAATTATAATACTTAATAACTTATTATTAATAATAACTTAAATAAGAATTAAATTAATCATTTATTATTATAATAATATAAAGCTTTTAAATTATTTAAATATATTTTATATAAGCTTATTTTAATATATTATAAGATATTTATATTTATATAAAACCTATATTATATTATAAAGAGATAATATATTTTATTTTATTAATTTCTATCTATATTAATATTAATTAAACCTAGCTATATAAGAACTCTTATTATCTAGCTATTATTTATAGCGATATATTAATAAGTTACTTATATACCTATAAATACTTTCCTTAATTCTTAATAATCTTATCTAAGATTTTATACTTAATATTAATAAACTTATCAGCCTTAAATTTAAATTTATATAAGAAATATATTTTATTGCCCTTTTATTAACTAGATTATTATAAGATATAAATATACTTAATAACCTATTTAATAAGGAGGTTATCCTTAAAATTAAGCTTTTTATTCCCTTCCTTATTCCATTAAATATTATTAATATAATATTCACCCTTTTTAATACCTTAAAATATAGATATAATATTAAATATAGTTAAGATAAGTATATTATTATAGATATAGAAGTAAATTAAAAGAAACTTAATATTATAAATTTATTTATTTCTTTAAGAAAATAAAAGATTATATAAGCCTAAATTAAATCTAAGAAGGTAAAGGTAAATTATTATATTTATAAATCTAAAGCATTAATTATCTTAATTAAATAGATATTTAATTAAAATAAAATTATAAAGAAAAGAAAAGCTATATTTTAAAAGAAATATAAATATTATTATTAATTAGGATATATATAAAGATATCCTTAATATTTAAGTACTTTATTAATTAAGATAATATTATCCCTTAACTCTTTCTTTAAAGTTTAAGAGTTAAATATAAACCTTATTTATAATTCTTTAATATTAATAATAGGATTAAAGATTATATAAAACCTATTAAATATATTAAAATAGGAAGTTAATTTATCTTAATTAAGATATATATCTTTATATTACCTTATAACATCCTTATTATATAAAAGCCTTATATTAAGGCTATATATTACTTTATATATATTATTAGCTATTAATAATCTTAAATAGCCTTATATCTTAGTTAAATTAAATCTATTATAATTATATATCCTACCCCTTAATCTTACTTCTTTAAGAGATTAACTTACCTAAGTATTCTTAAATAAAATAATATATAAAAATTATATTAAGGTTATTATTATTAATTATATATAAGAAAAGGTTTAATAATACTTTAAATAAAATATACTTAGAATTAATAAGGTATAATATAAGCGGTAATATAAGCTATATATATAATCCTTAAGCTATTATAATATAATATTAGCAGATTATATAATATTAAAGGACTTATTAATATATAAAAGGGATCTTAATATAAAAAGGATTATAATTAAAGGTTTAATAAAATAATTAAATATTAAAAAATATATATAACTTAATTATATACTTAAGGATAAGGATATAATTAATAATAGATATTTTAAAGAATTAAAATAATTTAATTTTATATCACTATTAATTAAATTTATAGCCTAGAAATATAAATAAAGAAGGATTATTAAAGATAAGGTTATATTATATTATATAATTAAAATATATAAGATATATAACTATATTATATTTATTATAAATTTTAATAATTAAACCTTTAAAAAGCTAAAAGCTAAGCTTAAGATAAAAAGAAAAGAATTATTTTAAGAGATATTATATTTTAATTTAAATAAATAGAGATATTATATATAAAAGGGTATATTCTTAAACTTATTAATAAAGCTAAATAATAGATTAATATATAAATATATTATAATTATTAATAATATATAATTAAAAAAAGGGATATTTTTTTATAATATTTTAATATTTACTTTAAATTAATAATAAGATATAAAAAGATATATAATATATTAATTATTAAGCTTAAAATCTTGATTTTATAAATAATTAATATAAAAAGGTATAAATATAAAGATAATAATTTATTAATTAATATTAAGAGGTATTAATTTAGCTATAATAATATAATTATTTATATAGATATATTGGGTAATATTATATCTAGCCCTTTAAAAAATAATTATTATATCCCTTTTAATATACCCTTATTATAAATATTATTATCTTTAATAATAGAAAGGGATATAATATATAATAATTAAAATATATATTTAAATATTTTATTATATTTTATATTAAGATTATTATATTAATAATAATATTAATATATTTTATTTATATAATTTTTAATTTATTATTTAAATATCTTATTAATATTTATTAATATTAACTTTAATTATATAAAACCTAGCTTATTTATCCTATTTATTTAATTATTTATTTAATAATTACCTATTAATTTTAATAGGTTATTATAATTTAACTTTAATAAGGTATTAGAATTTAATATTAATTTATTATTAGATATTATTATAGTAGATTTAGATTTAGGTTATATATAATTATATTTATTTTAATTATTTAAGCCTTTATTATTATCCTACTTTTATTTAAAGATTGCCTTAGCCTTATCCTTAATTTAGGCCTTGCCTTTAGCTTAAGCTTTATCTTTACCTTTACCCTTTAATATAAGAATAAGAAGCTTAATATTAATATCCTTTAAATCTATCCTATTAATATATTCTATCTTATTAATATATAATAAAGGTTAGAAAATAAAGGTATATTTAAATTTAATAATAATATTAAACTTTATTTAAGGGGCTAAGTATTTAATAATAATATATATATTAAAATTAGGTATAATTAAATTATAAGTAGATTATAGCTCCTTTTAGTTTAATATATTAAGTAATATAAATCCCTTTTTATAATTATTTAAATAAATAATAAAAAGTATAATCTTAAATTTATTAATAAATTTAAAGATTTTATAATAGCTTTTAAAAAGGTTGATAAGGTTAATCTTAAAAAATAAATAAGTAAAGAAAATATAGAAATATATAAACTTTATAATTAACTTTAATATAAAGTTTTAGATTTCTTTAAAATAGGTAAATTTTTATAATAAATAATTAAAGGATTAACTTTATATAACCTTAAATACCTTATATAATATAATTATTTAAGTAATAAGGGTATTTAAGTAAGGGGGGAACTTAAGTATAATTATAAGTGCTTAAACCTCTTTTTAAAAAGCTTTATATTTAAGGAAGAAATATATAATATCCTTAATAGTAATTATAATTTAAGTGATTATATATTTTTATTATAATTAAAAAAGTTAATTAATATATTATTTAAAGTTATTATAATTTTAGAATATTTAAATTTAAATCTTAATATAATAAGAATAATATAGATTTAAGTTAGTTATATTAATTATAATATTTAAAATTAATATATTAATTATAAACTTAAGATTATTAAATTAAATAAATATAATAACTTTTTTAAAAATAATTATATTAATATAAATAGATAAGATATTAAGGGAAGCCTTTTTTATAATAATATATAATAGCTTAAATTAAATATAAGTTAATAAGATATAAGAGAGAATTAATATTAAATAATATAGATTTAAGGTAGGAATTAATATTAAATAATATTAATAGGATTAAAGGAAGTTAATATTATTTAATGCTAATTATAAGTTATATTTATAATTATATTTAAAAGGTAGTTATTATAATTAACATCCTTTTATTATCTTTCATTTAATAAATATATAAATCTAAGATATAAATATAAATAGGTAAGTAAGTAAATATATAGTTGAGTATTATCTTATATTTAAAAGGGGTGAAATTATAAATCTTATTATTTAGCTTAAGGATTTATAAATAAAATAAGCTAAAATTATTAATTCCTTATATAATAGCCTTTATATAAGTGGAGTTAAATATTAATATACCTTTTATATTATAAGATATATCCTTTATTATATTATAATACTTATATATCTTCTTTTTAATATATTTATTTATATTAATAAGCTTATTTAGGTAAATATTAATAGGTATTTAGTTAATTTAATCTTCCTTAATTATAATTATTAAATTTAAATAATTAATAAAGTAAATATTAAGGATTTAAAATAAGCTGTTATTAAAAGCGATATTACCCTTACCCTTATCTTTATTATCCTTAAGTATATTAACTTTTTTAATATAAGGGATGGTAATATTAATATTAATAAAGTTAATAATATTTAAGCTTATAATAATATTTTAAAAATATTTATTTATAAACTTATTAATTATAAGCTTTAACTTAATATAATATAAAATATATATCTTAATATAATAAATAGGGATATTATTTTAAGGGTTAATATATTATAGGGTATTATTAATATAATTAGGTAATTATAATATAATATCTATCCTTTAATATATATTAATATATTTAAGTATTAATTTAATTACTTTATAGCTATAAGCTTTATTATCCTTATCTTTAATATTTATTAATTATATATTAAATAATAACTTTTATTACTTCCACCTTTAATTAATATATATTTATATAAATTTATCCTTTTATTTATTACTTATATTATTAAGGAGGTATTTAAGGAACTTATTTATATTAAAGTTTAAGTTAGGGTTATTAAAGAATCCTTAGGGCAGATTTATATTTTCTTAAAATAAGGCTAATAGCTTATAATAATTTAAGAGTTAGTTGATAGCTAAGATAGCAGAAATAAAGATTAAGCTTACTTAATTCTTATTTATATTAAGATATAAATAATAACTTAACTTTATAAATATCCTTAATAATTAGAAAAAGCTAATATAAGGGTTTTAAATAAGCTAATATTTATTAATAATAATATATTAAAAGTAGAAACCCTTAAGGAAAATCATTAATTTATACCTTTTAATAAACTATAATATTAATAAATAAACCTTTTTAAAATTATCAACCTAAGTAATTTCATTATTATTAATAATATAATTATTTATAAATATAATTTAAATACTCTTAGGGATATATTTATTTAAATAATATAGATTATTAATATTAAAAGGGTATTTATTATTAAAATTAGGTTTATCTTCTTTATTTAATGTATCCTCCTTATTTAATAAAAGCCCTTTATTTATAAATTCCTTATTTTTAATTAAATTAATAAAAGATATTACCCTCTTTATAACCTACTTCTTAATAATATATTTATTTAAATAGCTATTAATAATAGCTTTATAGATAAGATTTATATATTTAGCTTATAATATAAGGGAAAAGTTTTATATATTATATTCTTATAAGCTAAAGTTATAAAGATAATTAATTTTATTTTTTATATAAGAGATAGCTTAATCTTTATAAAGGAGATAATAAGCTATAATTAAATATAAATAAAGTTATACCTTATATATATTTTATATTTAGGATTAATTATAATTAAAAATATAAGGTAGTTAATATTAATAAATATAAAATATTAAATATAATTAATATTAATAGATATAAAACATTAAATAGAATTAGCATCATTTAATATTAATATTAATAAGGGGTAGCATTCACTTATAATAAATTCTATTATAATATAATAACCTTTATTTTAGCTATAAGCTATTTAATTATTATAATAAAGCTTTAAAGTATAGGATTATAATTAGTATTATTAGCTAAGCTATAATAAATATATATATAAAATATATTAGCTAGGAAATAAAAGGAGATCTTATTAAAATATTATTTAATTATATTAATAGGGGTGAAGACTATTATTAATATTATTAATAATAAGCCTACTTTAATAATATTATTACTCTTTATAAGGTTTATAATATAAAGCTATTTAAAGTGTTTATTTAAGATTACTTTATATTCTATTAAGAAGATTATTATCTTATTAATATTAACTTTATTAATTAATAAAGTACCCTTTATAATATTTTAATTTATCTTATATTTAATATAAATATCTAAAGGTATAATTAATATCAATATAAGGGATATATAATAAAATATAAGAGAATTAATATTAAATAATATAAAGTAAGTTAATTAAATTAGTATCATTTAATGTTAACTTATTAATAAACTTATTAATAACCTAATTAAACTTAAGGGAATAATTATTAAGATTTATTAAGATACTATTATTATTATCCTATTAATTAACTTATAAATTGATATATTTAATATTACCCTTAATATTATATTATATTATATTTAATTTATTAAATATTTTTTTAAAAGAAATTAAAATAAATAATTAAATAAATATTAATATAAATATAATATAATATTATTTTAAATTCTTTATATATTGCTTTAATATCTTTTAGCTATCTTTAAATAATATACCCTTCTTAATAATATAGCTAAGGATTTTAATATCTTACTTTATTTATATAATATATTATTTAATGCTTTATATATTTAATAATAATGCTTAAAATTAATTTAGGATATTAATATCCTTATTATTTATTATTATTAATTTTTTAAATAAACCTTAAAAGTAAAGCTTTTTAATTATATTAATTATAATTTTATAATTAATAAGTAGGAATTATTTATTTATATCTAACTATATTATATTATATTATTTACCCTAATAATTTCTAATGGTGGCTTAATTAAGCATATTATATTTATTAATAATATAAAATATATATATAATATAACGCTATAGCTTTTTAGTAACTATATTTAGGTTATCTAGGTTTTATATTTTAATACTTTATACCTTTAATATAACCTAAATTTCCTTAAATTCTCTCTAAAGCTTAATTATATATTCCGCTATAATTAATATTACCTATTATATAATATTTTCAGATATATCATTATTTATATTATCCTTAATAATAAATTATTTATATTATATTATAATTACCTTAATATAATTTAATATAAGCTGCTTATTATATTAAGGGAGTTTAGTTTTATTAATTATATCTTTCTTAATCTATATATATAAGGATTTCTCTCTTTATTATATATAAGTATAATAAATTATTATATTATAAAAAAAGTTATTATAAGAAAAATTATAAAGGTAAATAATATTAAGCTCCTTATATTTATATTGCTTTATATTAATATTATTTAAATATATATTATTAAGGTAATGCATTAAATATTATAAGATAATTATATTAATGATTATATTTAAATAAATTATATCTTATAACTCTTTACTTAAATCCTTATTTTATATAATATAATTTATTTAATTAAGGTTATTTATAATAAATTCTAAAATTACTTACTTTTAAGGTATTAAAAAGCTTTAAATCAATTCTATTATCTATTAATATATATTAATTAATAATACTTTATAGCTTTAAAATTTAGTAACTTTAACTTAGTAAAGGGGTTTAAAAAACTTATAAATTATATTAAAGTTAATATTTCTTTATAATAAATATTATTAAATTTAATTAATATATAAGGGAGTTAATATTTATTAATATAAAGTTAAGCCTCTTAAGTAATAATTAAGTATTATAAGGAAGATATCTAATATAATATATATAATAAATGGATTAAAGGGGGTATTTTAAGTTAATTAATATTAATTAATATTAATTAAGATATTAAAATAATAAGGCTATTTAATATTAATTAATATTAAATAATTTATAAAAAGGTATAAGTTTAAGAAAAAGGTTAAGAAAATTAAATTAATATAATATTATATTATTAAATAAAAGTTTATATTATTTAATACTAATTTATTTCCTTAGGCTTACTTTATTTATCTAGATAAATTAAATATTAATAAATATATTTAACTTTATATAAGCTTAAAATCTTAATAAATATTTTATTATTAAGCTTATTTATAATAAATAAATAAAATAAGGTTATATCCTTATATTTCTTATTAATAAAATAATTATTATTCTTAATATCCTTTTTAATAAATATTTAAGGTATTAATATCTAAAGATTTAATTATTTAAGCTAATTTATATTTTATTATAATAAAATAAAATATTTATTATCCTTTATAATTTTATAAAAGGGGAGAAAGCTATAATTTATAAAAAGGTTATATTTAATATAATTAACCTTAATTAAGATAAATTTAATTTTAACCTTTTTATTATAAACTTTTAAATAATTTTATAAGTTTAATATAAATAGGAGATCCTTAAAATCTTAGCTAATATTAAAATAAGTCTTAAATATATAAAGCTTAAATTCCTTTTATTTTAAAGCGTTAAATAACTCTTTAAGCTTTAATGCTATAAGCTAATTCTTAATCTTTTTAATTAAAATCTTCTTAATTAAAATCTTCTTTATAGCTTAAATATTCTTAATCTTAATTAATAGGGTTTTAGGCTTTTTAGCTAATAGATTTTTAAATTATTTAGCTATTAAGCTGGTTATTAAGGATAAGGCTACCTTTTTCTTAACCGCCTTTATAATAGCTGCCTTTTTAATAGCTATCTTTTTAAATTTTAATAATATTATAATTAAATTCTTAATTTTAAATCTTAGATTTCTCTTTATTAATGCTTTAAGCTTTTCTTTTTCTATTAATTATAAAAGTTAATATTAATTAATATAATCTAATTAATTTTAAATTAATTATCTTAATTTACTTATATAAGAGATAAATAAGGAGAAAGAAAAAAGAAGAAAAAGAAAAAGGGAAGGAGGTAAAGCCTTATATAATTCTAAGAAATTAATTTTATTATCTTTATAAATAAATCTATATTACCTTTATTATTTTAAGCTTAATACCTTTTAAAGCTTTTTATAACTTTTTAAGGCTTTTTATTTATTTATAATTTTAATATTAAATAAGCTTTCTATTTATTTATAATCTTAATATTAAATAGGCTTTTTATTTATTTATAACTTTAATATTAAATAAGCTTTCTATTTACCTATAGCTTTAATATTAAATAAGCTTTCTATTTAATAAATATGCTATTATTAAATTTATAATAAATATAGCTTTATATTAAGTATTTAATATATCTCTTTTGGGTTAATATTAGGGTAACTTAAGCTCTAAGCCTTATAATACCTCTTTTTTAATATGCAATATAGTTATTTTGAAGTATATGGGTGGGCGGATAGAAAAGTATAGGTGGGCCGAAGGAAAATATAGGGTGGGCCGATGCTAGCCCGTGGTTACTGGATGAATAGTTGGGCATGTTTTAGCATGGGATTCGTACTGGACGGAGTTGATGTTCTGATTTACTGCTTTGTGTGTTGTTGCCTGGGGGTTGATTATACCTGAGAATATAACGAACATGTTTCCTCGTCTTGAGATGCATTTGGCCTTGACCAGTCTTTGCCGTGCCAGCATGTGGTCACCACGGACCAGTGATACTGTGAATGTTGAACCTGGTACTCAGTTCTTAAGGAATTAAGCAAATCTGGCTTGATCAATTCTAAATTGCTATGCAATATTTTGACATTTCCAGACTCATACATGCTTGGTGTTGAATGTTGTGTGAGGTGTCCTAGATCTGCTTGACCGCAGATGGCAAACGCCAAAAATGCAGTTACTCACACGCAAACGTTGATGTGCTGAGTGCGGCATCACAAACGCTTATGCTATGGTGAATTCATTTCGAGGATAAACATTGCACGTCTCTACAATATTTATAGTTGCACTCTTCCCTAATATAGACGAAGGTATTTCTGAAGATCAAACTACATTCAAGATCGAGCCCGTATGAATCACCGCGATCTCCGCCAGACTTAAACCCTCGAATACCATTCACTCTATGCAAGACAACATCTCACCATCCTGCTCTGCATCCACTCTGACCATGGCCGCAGAGAAGCCGCCCCTCGAGAGCAATGCTTCGACTGACAAGGAACTCCCACCCGGGCCCATCGTGTTTTTCATCGGTCCACCAGGCAGCGGAAAGGGTACGCTCTGTTCTCGCATCTGTCAACAGATTCCTGGCAGTTTCAGACACCTCTCTGTTGGGGACCACCTCCGGGAGCTGTGTAACGCCGCTGCATCTGAAACTCAGCCAGGTGAAACCGGTGGCCAGGTCGATGGACGCCTCCCACCGGAGGAGATTGCGAAATATGTGCAGAGGAGCAAGCTCCTTCCGCCCGAGACCATCGTCCCGCTGCTCAAGGAGAAGCTGCTTGATGGCCAATCATCATCCGGCCCCGGCTGGCTTATTGACGGCTTCCCACGGGACATCGAGACTGCACTAGCTTTCGAGAAGGAGGTAGATGGCCCCTCATTACTGGTGTCTGTAACTTGCTTGGAATCGAACTGCTAACATCCATTCTGTATTTCCAGGTCAAGGCCCCCGTGCGCGTCATCTTGCTCCACTGCGACTCCCTCTTCGCAAAAGATAGATTCATCGGACGCCGGCGAAACACCACGGACGACGAGGAGCTCTTTGACAAACGATTCAAGGAGTATGATGAGAAGCTTCTAGCAATTCACGACCATTACCGAGGCATCGTCACCAATGTGAGTGTGGACATATGATATGGCCCTTTCTTATCCTGAATGACCCGTGGGTCATGGGCACAGAGCTGAATTATTCGTGAAACGACAGGTTACTACCAATGGCACCAAGGATGAGTCGTGGGGGAGGCTGGTGCAAGCTGTTCGTACGCTGCCAGCATTCAGAGGGCTTCGAATGTTTGGATGACCTCTTGAGCCCTGATGCTGGGTGGTCTCTATGTCTTTGGTGGCAGTGGTAGTGGGGCCCCTGGCGGTGAGATTTTGGAAATGGGCGAATAGGGCGGTCGTCAACAACGCAGGTCGATTCTGACCAGGTTTTGGGTCCTCCCTACCATTTCATTTGTCTGGGATGGATCACTGCGGTTGGTCAATCCGGGGGGTGGGAAGGGGATATGAGAGCCTGGATATTCCAAAGCCATTGTTCGAAGGGCACAAGTACTATGCCAGTGAATGAACCACACTGGCAGGGGGTAATGGAGGAGGGAACGTGTTACAGTCAAGACATCCTGAACAAGGCTACCACAAGTCTATCGGTAAGGATGGTGGTGATCTTTGAAAGTCCCTTGTGTGGGCACTTTCGAACTGAATTATCAATTACTATCGCCCTATGTCCCGTGATGGTAGAGTGCAGTGCAGCCCCCCATTAGGACCAAGTCGTTTGTATCTCGTCACAGATAACGCTCAGCTAGCCGCTTCCAGCCCCCAGCATGAGCAAGCCCAGGGTGTCGTTCGCAGTGCAAGGCCCAGGATGCAAGATCGAGTGGTCCGGGATCTCGCCGTCCTCGGTGGGGATCTGGATGGCAATCGTCTCGGTGGTCCCAGGGTAGGACGTGGCGTGACCGCTCGCGCTGACGTCGGATGTGTCGGCGGCAAAGATGAGCCCGAACTGCCCGCCAGACACGTACACGCTGGTTGTCTCGTCCTCGGGGAGGGAGATGTAGGCTAGGCCAGACAGGAAGATGACCCATCTAGGAAGGGCGTGATCAGCATGGCAGTCTGCATGAGCTCGGGGATCAAAGGGGATCAGAGACGGGCATGCGAGCCCCCGTGTCCATTGACAGGCATGACGGATATGTTACACATCGCTCGAAGGACCCGGGCTCGGTACAGATACCCGGGGAGCTGGAGCCAGCCCACTGCAATTTATGCAGGCCATCCTCATTCAAGCCAATAGCAGAAATGGGACAGAATATCGGGAATCGGGGAACTCACTGGTTCGCAGGCGCGTTGTGCACCCCAGCGTCGAACTGCGCCGGCAGCACGCTGTACGAGATGGTGCTCGTGTTGCCCAGCTGGAGCTGCGCGCTGCCCGCGGTGCCCTGCTGCGTCGAGATGGCAAAGGGCGTGTCCATCTGCCAGCACTCGAGCGTCGAGGCGTTATTGGCTGCTCCCAGCGCCGTGATGTTGAAGTGTAATGCGAGGACCGCTGTGGGCTGCAAGAGCAGCGCGCCTGCAGCCAGTAAGGTAGTCGTGGTGGAGAGGAGTCCCATGGTGGCCAATATTTGGCGGCAAGCAGTGTTGTATTGGTGGTCAATAGTACTCTAGCAGGGGGAGTGAGGATGGTCAGCTGAAATGCAAGTACGGTAGATAGACAGATGCAGCAGACACGTAGGCTGACGAGAGATGAGGAGAAGGAGAGGGAGTCGACCGATCGAGTGGCTCGGTAAGATGCAACCCAGATGCGCTTACTGTGTAGACGAAAGCAGAGCAGGCAGTCGAGTGCAGATCGTGAAGGATAACCCAGGATGATCGGAATCGCGATTTGATGATGCATTTAAAGGAAGACGTTACATGCATCTTGTGGGCCGGGAGGATTCAGCAAGTCCCAGGGTCGTCAGCGGATGATCCAAATTTCTTGGTATCCGATGGCATCTTTCCGCCAACAGACACTCCAACGGCTATAACCTCCGTGGTGCTATTCCCTATCAAGTCGGCAAGTGTAGGAACGACACCCTTACAATTTGCAGTGGTCACCAAGACTACCCGCATTTCCGCACAGACATGCGGAAAACTGCATGAAAGGACCAGGGGAGCGTTCCGTCCCGTAGCTGGTTTTCTGATGGGAGCTGAGGGACTGAGTATTGTAGTGAGTGTTCCATCATATTGCATGTACATAGCTAAGCATGGGGCTGTGAGCAGTGGGGTATAGTACCGTTACACTACATGGTGACCGGTGAGGCATTTGCATGTGAGGATCCGATATTGGCTGTGCAGGAGAACTCTGGCGACTCTGGATTGGCGACAGGCAGAAGCTGAATAGAGCCGAGGTTTAAGGTGGGCGTCATGGTGAGGGTGGAAGAACCCAATGTATGCGAGTTGACAGCTCACATGGACGGGCTGACAAGGGTGTGGGCGTCCGCCGTCCTCGCAGCCACCAAGGTTGCATTGTTGGATATCTCTGCGATAATTCTGTGGAACTGTGGATTCACATTCAGGATGAGTCCTTCATACCGGGACTTTTGTGCCCTCAAGGCAATCTCTGCGAACACTCCGATACTCTGCTTAACCTTGGGATCAGTTCGGCTTGCGGCAGAGGACCTGCAGACTTGCTTGGGGGCCGGAACGTTGGATTTCGAGCAAAAGCAAGAGGATTTGGAGCCTTTACCCGCTCGAGATGCAGGTAATGTGGGTTATCATTACTTACATCCACCACCGGTCTGCAGCAAAGATACCGCATTAAGCAGGTGTTCCCAGGCGGCGTTGACCCCCCCGAAAAATGCCGTGGGGGACGACCTTGGTGCCTGTTTTGGATTAGTGTCGCTATATAGTGGGCCACACGCTGATCGATGAGATCTCACAAGACCATCGTCTATCTCATCAGTGAAGTCCGCAGGTTGTCGTTCGTCTCTGGGCCCGAGGGCGCCATGAGCCCCGAACATGTTCGAACCATGGCCGAGAACCTTCCCAGCATCATCACCGACGACGCGCGGGCGCGGGCTCCTATCCCCAGTCAGACTGTCATAGGAGTGAGTGTCTTGTTCATCGGCCTGTCGACATTGTTCACTGGGACCCGTCTATACACGCGATTCTCGGTGTACCAGCAGTTCTGGTGGGATGACTGTAAGTCCAACTCCATCGAGTCCCAGGTTGCTTCCTTCCCACGGGCTTCTTGCTGACGAGTACTTGTTGCGATGAATCAGGGTCCATGCTCGTCGCCTGGATGGGCACAGTCGTGCTATGCACGTTAATGCTGTTGATGATGCATCACGGGGGCGGAAGTAAGTTTGAAATCCCCCGTTTGTGGTCACCTTGTCCCGTGCATGCACTGGTGCTGATAGCGACTACTGCAGTGCACCACGAAGATACGCCCCTTGCAGAATACAAGCGATATGTCGAGATCTTCCAGGACCTTCAAATGGTCGCCCGCACGAGCATGTTCTTCGCCAAGCTCTCGATCCTGCTGCTCTACGTCCGGCTCTTCTTCCCCAAGGGCGTCACGCGCAGCTCGCTGTGGTGGATCATCCAGGTTGTTGTGTGGCTCAACTTCCTCTACACCGTCGGCCTGATTTTGGCCCTCGCGCTGCAGTGCGTTCCATACAACAAGCCATATGGGAGCAGCTGCGTGAATCAGTACATGGTCTTGATCTCGGCGTCCATCATCAACATCATCAGCGATCTGCTGGTGTTGGTGATTCCCATGGCGTCGCTGTGGCGGCTGAATATGAGCCGTAGGCGGAAGTGGGCTGTGTGGGCCCTGTTTGCTTTCGGGTGAGTCAACTTTGGACTTTTCATGGGAAACTACATCCACCGCCCGCATATCCGTCGTACGTCCTTTTACTCACATTACCACTTCCTAGTACACTCGCGCCCCTTTCCAGCATCGCCCGCCTCGCCTACCAGGTACCCATGGCCGACGGCAAGGACACAACGGTAATCTACATGATCGTGGTCATCCTCGCCCTAGCAGAGCAAGTCATCGGCATCGTGGCGGGATGCGCACCGATAGTGAGCACCTGGTTCGTCCGCCTCGTGCTGCACAAGGGGTCGCGGGACGCAAAGATCAGCCCCGGCGCCGCGGCCAACGCGCCGCGCACCATCACGCAGCGGTTCTGGCCCGACAGGGAGGGCGGCCAGCCAGAGACGCCGCGGGAGAGGCGGCTGCGGAAGTGGAAGCGGTCCACGGCGACGGACCCCTACCCTATCACGATGACGGTGCAGAGCACGGCGAGCGAGGAGGCGCTTGACCCCGGGTTTGCGGCGCTTGGGACTGCCGAGTCGGGGCGGGCGTCCGAGGGGGTCGAGTTGGGTGATGTTGCTTCTGTTAGGGGGAAGGACAGCTATTGAGGCCCGGAAATCCATAGTATGGGATATATACACAATACTTGGTTAGTGTCCAAGATCCGTTCCAGATGCAGCGCCGTGATATCCCCCAAGGTGAAATACGCTCCCAGCTATTATCCCTCCACCGATTTCAAGTCTTCATGAGCTCCCAGGAGGTCCGCCTTGTCGAAATCATCATCCCCCTTTGGCAGCTCGAGAGTCATGGTGTACATCTGAGCCGCTTTCACTTCCACCTCGCCCTCGCTCTGCAGCGCCAAGACATGACCACCGCGCTTCCGGTCGTCGGTAATAAAGTGCAGGTGGTCGCCATGAACACCAATGCCCTGGAGGTAGTGAGGCTGCCTAAAGCCTATCAGGGTACCCCGAACGTTCTCAAAGGTGAATGAGACCTGATTTTTGCCGATCTGAAGTAGGCCCTGGTGCGGATGTTCTTGTCCTGCTGCCGTCCTGACGGTAACAGACTTAAAGACACCGTCTAAGCGCATAGCCAAGAGGTGGTTCTTGGATCCCGGACTTGACACGCAAATTAGCAGTTGTTGTTGTCTACGGGACGCAGGATTATGTGGAAAAGAATACACCAAGGCATTTGTAGAAGCGAGTTAAAAGCAGCAGCTGTACCAAAGAAACAAAGAGAACTTACACTAGGCTAGTAACAATGCCGTTCAACTCCTCCTTGCTAGGTATAGCAGCCAGGGTGATAACCTCAGGCTTGAAGCGTGTTATTTGGGCAAAGGGGTGGATAGCGTCCCCTTTTGGGTCGAGATCCACAATAGATCCGTCCGAGAGCATCTGATATGCATCGCCATCAACCACTATCATCTCGCCATTCATGTACCGGAATGTGCCCAGGCCATGGTCACCGTGCTTGAGGAACTCAGAGATGGGCAGGCCCTTGTCCGCGACGCCGTCCATGAGGCTGAGCGCGAGGGAGTACTGGAACATTTGGTTGTGCGCCATGGTCGACTTTTCTGCGGCTGGGGTTGGTGCAAGGGTCGTCGAGGACGGTCGTCCCAAAAGTTTTTTGTGGTGCTGTTGGACGTGTAAGAGCTCGTCCTGCCCGGATCTGGAATTCATGCGTGATCAGTGCCTTTAAATAAGCGAGCCGGAAGCCCGGAGGAAACGTTGGTCCAACAGCCTGCAGCTGTCCGGGGCTTACTAAGAGTGGGTATTGCAACCGACCCCTAATAAAACTCTTGCATCATAGGCCTATAGGAGAGCCGAGCGGGACTGGAGCCAGTCGTTCTGGTGAGTGAGTTGGGAGATATCCGGCAAAAGGGTGGAGCTGGCGCCGGGTATCTTTCTCATGTGTGCATGGCTTGCACAGCCTTGGTTTGATGATACTCGGGTCCGCATCGCCTCGCAAGCCCATGATCTGGAGGGTATTTACGATTGCCGCCTGTCATGAGCAACACCCATACATCTTTGATCATCTTGTCAATCGTATAACAGTACACGGATTGAAGAGCTTCTGCAATTGTCGAATCAATGTCAGGTGCGAGAAAGGACTTGGAAAGTGAGCGCTGAATCCTGCTTGGTTGGCTCTTCCGATGCTGAGAATGCTGCTTCTCTCCTGCCCAATTCGAAATACTATTGGCTAGCCATCTGATTCTGTATGCTGTCCCAAAAAATTCCAGGTACCTTTTGCAGATTTAGGTATATCCCATCGCCCACTTTTGTTTTTACCCAAGAAAGAAGAGTTTGCCCGTCCCATATGGACCGGGGACAAGGCATAACTTTCTTCCGTCTCTGTGGTTTGAGAATGATTGGATCCTGCGTCTGTGCTCCTGGATTCTCTGCCCAAAACTGTTGTCTTTAAGGATTTGTGTTCTCTTGAAGTTTCGTGGACTTGATTGGTGTTTTCGCAGTCGAGTCCCTGTACTCGGTCCACTTCTTGAAGCATTGCAGTGCGTCGTGCCGTACGAAGCCGTCGATCTTGAAGGACTACCACAAAGATTTTAGGTCAGTCTTTCTCTGGGTCAAAAAGGTTGGGAGCTAATGCCGCACCTCGGACGAGATAGCAGAACACTAACCTTGGCGATGCTAGGCCATTCGAGATGCAGCACACCCGCCTGGTGTTTGAGGCTCTTGATTTCAGCATCGGTCCAGCACCAGTGGCCCTTGCGGTGCTGCAAGTAGAGTTCAGCACGTGCTGTGAGCATTTCCAAAAGAAACGGAAGGATAGAGGCAGCTGTGTCACTTACTTTTCCCCAACACATATCTCTGTGGTGGTAGGGATCATCTGGGTCGTTGTTTGGTGCCATGATTCTCTTGTGTTGCTGCCTTGTTGCCCTGTGGAATTGGTGGTCGCGTTTGGCGGTGCTATGCTGGCTGTTTGTTGTCTTTGCAGAAGGGATTCGGCTGAAGAAGTTGTGCATCCTGAGCCTTTTTAAGCGTAGAAATACCGAGATACATTCACTTACTTCTAATGCGAAGGTGCAAGTCACTGCCATATTCCCAAATGACATTCCATTTCTTATTCACTGGAACTCTATCATCCTATGTATGGGTTGCTTCTGCAAATGCTATTTTGGCAGGTGATATTTCTTCAGCATTCTTGCCTGTGAAGAAAATGCGTATGCAGGCTCCCGAGTTTGTGTGTAGCAGGTCATTTCACAGCCTTTGTAGATATCTACTGAGATACTGATGATCACCGGGGCAGTTACAGCGGTTTAACGTAGCTTCGCAGTGGGCCAAGCTTGTAAATTTGGCTGAGCTGCTCAAGGGGATGCCGGAACTCTTCCTGTTCAATATACAGGGAAGCTATGATACATACAACGCCTTTGTCTTTAAAAGTGGTGACATATGAAATGGTCATGGCCCCGCTCAACAAACAAATGTGGCACATCCGAGGGATAAGGTCGAATTTGCAACAACAGACAACTTCACTTGGGGTCTCAGGCATTAGCACAAGGTGAAAAATCGATGAATATCGTGCCATGTCACTGACGTAATGAAATATTATTTCCTGTAACATATACATGTTCGAAGCCATTGAGTAACGGTTGCTAATCCCGAAACGTTGCGTGAGTGAAATACAAAACGGATTTTATCATAGGATTCCTGTGGACCTGAGCCTCTTGAGGGACATCCACCAGTCTCTTCAGAATCCCTTCCCGTGCATGTCAAATTTACCTGGAACTTCACTCTAAGACCGCCATACCCTGGGCGTTTTTATCCAAGCCAAGTGACTTCATATCAAGATGCTGAACTTGCTGCTTGGTATTCGCATCCATCACCGTCACAGCAGCATTGGTAGTTCCATTGCCAGGGCTCAGTGCGTAGACCATGTTGCCGGCCGCCTTGAGATCAATCAGGCCAGGGTCGCCATTGGCACTGAGGTCAGTCTCCCCCAGTATACTCGCATCGGCCAGAGACATCTCGACCACGTGGTTGACCCCGACATCAGTGACAAATGCCGTCTTCGTGGCTGGGCTGATGGCGACCCAGCAGGTGGCCTTTTGGTTGTCGATGGCCCCCTTGCCCACGACCTCGGCAGCCCCCGAGGCCTGCGCGGAGTTGCCTGCTGCCTGCTGCCTGCTCAGAACAACCGCACCGAATGAAGCGTCCGTCACGAAGAGGTCGGACGATCCGGCGATGGGGGACGAGCCGAAAAGGACCACCGTCCCGTTGGGCGAATCCTGCGCGCCCTCTGCGCCGACGGATGCGGCTTGGCACTGGCCGGCTGCATTGACGGGGAAGGACGCCAAGAAGCCGGTGTTGTTCTTGGTCGGGTCCCCCTTCACCGTAGAAAATAATGTCGACTGATCATCGGAGAAGAACACATGCGATACCGTGTTTGTTGGGCCAACAGGCGGTGTGGTCTGGCCGAGATCGAAAGGCCTGAGGGCGTCCATCGCCCCGAGACCCTGCGTGGCGTCAAACGAGGCACATGAGACGCCAGCGGTGCTCCCTGACATGCCCACGCAGGCGAGGTTGTGCTTCGTTGATGCCCCCACGGTAACAGGGAAATCGCCTGGCAGATCGGCGGGGTTGCCGACCATGGTCAGCTTCGTGGGATCCTGGGCGTCGATGGCGAACATGGAGAGAGTGTTGGATCCGGCATTGACTGCGAAGAGGTTCTTGCTTAAGTGTTAGCTTCTTAAAGACGCAAGACAGCACAGAAAGTTCTAGAGTAATTTGACTTACATTTCCAGCTACAGTCAAGGAAGACTGGCTGAACAGCGGGTCCGGAGCAGCAGGCTGGTTTGTCGTACCGTCAACACCGCTGGCGCCCGAACCACCAGTGTTCGTCGATGAGCCGCCTGCCTCATTGAGTGTTCCGTCCGCCGCAATGGGCACGGCTACCACAGAGTTGGATGCTTGGTTGCTGAGCATGTAAATGGCCTTGCCGTTGGCGGCTTTTGCCGCGCCACCCTTTGACCCGCAAGGCTTAGCTGGCCGCGCAGCGACCTGCATTGTTGAAGGCGCAAGCGCCATTAGAAAGAAAAAAGTAGAGACGAACATTGTAGTAAGGACCGGGGGGGGGCAGTCTATCCAGTAGAGTACCAAAAGAGTGTCTTGCTAAGATATCGGATGAATGTAAGGTCCGATTTCAATGGTACATTGAAGGGATATGTATGGTGAGGGATAGATTAAGATCATGAGAGAGGGTAGACTGCTGGTGCAGCTTTATAGAACATGACCACAGGCGTTGATGTTGCTAATGTCTGCCTATTCAAACGGGATCTATCATTTACCAAGCCCAAGACCACCTACAGTGTAGCTTATTGTTCAATGATCAGTATTTCCCTTTGTAGACATAAGAGACCTTTAAAATGGGCCATGTTAAGGACCCTTGATCACAATATCTCTGATAAACACAATGTGGGCTTAGGGTGAGAGACATTTCAACACCAAGCCTGCATCACGTCGCAATGAAGCGTCACAGATGTAGGCAGCCCTACTTAGGGCTGTATGATAATCAGAATTTCCTAATTGGGACGGCTTCTTGGGATTGATGACCACGGGCGTCGACCCGAGGCGTCAAGGGTCAGGGGGTTTCAGGCTGACCCCAGACGTTCCATGAACAGCCGAAGGCCCTGACGTAGGGTGCCCAGCTGATGAGTTGATCATGGAGGGTTAGTCGTTTCTCTCATTGGCAGGAACCCCCCGAAACGTTGACAGTGGAGATCATACAAGCTTTGTAGCCCTGATTTGATGCTTTGCAGTGGCATGGGGCGGCCGAGGCCAAGCTGACCCGGTTGCTGTGCCTCACATCACATGGCCGCTATCCAGTCTCCGTCTGGGCCCGGGGCTCCAAAATCAAGATCCCGTCTCTTCACAGTCTTTCTTGATCGCTAATCTTTAATTCTATCCAGCGCTTGCATCACGCAATCTTGTCGCTTCGATTCTCGTTTAGGCCACCCGTTCCTGCAGGAAGACCAGACGAGCCGCTATGACGAACAACATATTCCGTATATTTAATCCGCAGGGTTTGTGACCAGAGTCCCCACTCCTAGCCATATAAAGTCTACTTTCTGACAAGTGCCGGCTTGCCAGCTCCGAAGGAGGACCGCGTGGAGAAGCGCCGCGCCCAAGTCAGGCAAGCACAGCAGTAAGAGAGACTCTTCGATTGTCCAATCTTTTTCAACATGCTTACATATGTATGCAAATTGGCATCAGGACCTATCGCGAACGAAAAGAGGCGTACACCAAAGCTCTTGAGAGAGAAGTCGCCAAGAGCAAGGCACGGGAAGCAGAGTTGGTCCTGGAAAACGAACGACTTCAAAGCACCATCCAAAAATTGGTTGGCAAACTTGAAGAACATGGAGTTGAGGGAGTGGACGACATAATTAGGTCAACCCAGGCAAAAGAAGCGAAACCTCCCAAGCCCAACAGCATGTCCAGCCCGGCACCACCTCTCGCTCGGCTGGGCGATGTTGATCCCGTGGCACTGGGTATGGATTTCGTGCTGGCGTAAGTACCCTTCCATGTTCAATCAAAAGCTTGTGCGCAGTCCGCATGCTAACCATATCACCTTTTACTTGGTCGCAGACTCGAAAGACCCTGTCTCGAGCACCTTCATGGCGACCCGGAGAAGCCGGAAGACGCATCTGGCCATGCACTCACGCTGTCATCTCAGATGTGCGCGGTGTCATGTCCGTCAAATACAACATCTCCAGTGTCGCCAGAGTCGATCATGCAGCAAGCCCTTCCCGAAACCATGCTGGAAAACTTGCTGGCCCTGTCAACAGAAGTATGCGCATCGGATGACCAGATCACGCCGGTGCAAGCCTGGAACCTCATCCGATCCCAGCCGCACTTTGGTGGCTTTGAGCTCCAGGCCTTGCAAACTCTAGCAGAGACCCTGAGGGATATAATCGCGTGTCATGGGTATGTGGTCAGCTTGGTGTGCGATACTGCGTGGTATCATGCTTACATTTGCAATGTCATTAGATTCGGCGCCGCGATACCGCAGACCGTCTTCAGGCGTCTGACGTTCGAGTTTCTCCTGAAAGGAAAACCATTCTGATACACTCGGCCACTATGGTGCAGCTATTTAACGACAGAGCTGGTTCGTCAACGATGATCGAGATTACGCAATACTTGCGGCTGAAAATACTGGGAAACAATCCTACCCTAGGTCTTGTCCACCCCATGGGCAAATGCCATTACGCCTGGAGGGCATAGAGGTCATCATACGTGTAACAAACAATCCCATCGCCGGCACCGCTTGAGATGTCCATCACATCTCCCACCGTCACATTGGGAGCACTGACTCCGACGGTCATCTCAAAGTCCAGCGTTACGTTGCCACCTTGGACGTTGTCATAGTCCATGAGAAAGATGGGTCCCGATATATCCCGAAGTCGGTTTTCCAGATCATAGGTCTGCCACGACCACCACACGCGGTCGAGGCTGGCATGGTGTACTTGAATGGTCAGTTTAGTGGCATCTTGTTGGGACTTTACCAATTTGAGAGGGGAAACTCAGACTCACAATAGAATATAGGGTCCGCCGGCGAAGCATACAGGTCGCCCATATGCCCTACAAGCATATCAGTAATTGACGACAGACTCCGCCACAACCGGGGGATCTCACCATGAGTCCCACCGACGCCATAATGCCCACCCCCATGGATCCCAGAAGCATCGAAACTAGGCCCTCCCTCGACAACCCTATCAAACCAGCCAAAGTCACCCTGACTCAGCGTCAACTCCGTCTGGTTCATACCGAGGTACCGCCTCGCAAAGCTCGGACTCAAGTCCCTCTTCAAGCACTGCGGGTTATACGAGACACTACTCGCCGGACCAAGGTGGACAAAATCCTCCCTCCCCGCGAACGGCCCATCGGCGACACACCCGCCTCCCGTGCGGCCGGGGACCGCAAACGGGTCCGACGCGTTCCCCTCGACGTAGGGGCCGTTCCCGCCGAACCCCAAGCTCCGGGTCGAACACGGGCGAGCTGGTGAACGCCTCGTCAGTGTCCACGTCCAGCGTCCAGTCCCAGTACGGCTGCGCGCCGGCGTACCCGCACTCGGTTCGGAGCATGTGCTCGTACGTGGCGACGAAGTACCGGTGCCAGGGGAGGAAGTGGCCGACGTAGTGGATGGAGAAGGTCTGCTGGATGTGGGTGTACAGGAGGTCGTCGTAGCGGGACCTGGCGCCCGAGGTGTTGAATTGGGGCGTGAGGGATGGCTTGGTGGTGATGCACTCTACGGCATCCAAGTAGAACGTCTTCTCTGAGGGCTCAAGGGTGCGCCATTCTTTGCGGACGATGGGGTCCTTGCATGGCGGTGTATCAAGTGAGGATGCGAGAGACGCAAACGTCAGCACGGCAAGGAGCAGGCGGATAGCCATATTCATAATGTGCGCAGGTCCAAAGGAAGGATGTAATGAGGCAACGGAAGGTTACAAGGATTCATTCTGAGGATTAGTCTCGCTTTTACTTCCCACTATAATTCTCATTATCAGCTGTCCGTGTCCCTGAGATTTCGTTCAAAGGATTCGAGTAGTGCAGACTAGTGGGCCAATCCCAATAGAGCCATTGCAGATAGACGAAGAAAGTTGCATGCAGGCGTATGCAACTTACTGTTAGTATCACAGTAGAGTTGCATTTATTGGGCCGTAAGCCCACAGGCGTCCCGAAATTCCGGGCCATCAAGTCGACCTCGGGCCAGGTTGTTAGACGATGTGACAGTGTTGGAACCCACTACTCACAGCCGGAAGGACTTGAACAATATTAACTTTTTATTTTGAATTTTGGAAATTTCACTTTTACTCTACTCTAACCGATCATCACAGATCAGCCTCACATCTCCTCTCGCATCGCCTTTCCACACGGTCCCTGACGCGTTACAGCTGGCGACCACCTTCCTCAGGTCTCCAATCATACCGCCAGGCCCGCTCGCGTAGACAGTTGTCGAACCACGAGCCACAGACCCGGCAAACCCCCTCACAATCTCGTCCAGGGGAGGCCGTCTAGCCTCGGGTATCTCAGTGTTGTCGGGGTGGTGGTGCGTCACGTCATTACAGTCACATCCGCCCGTCGCAGATGACGCAGACGACGAGACCTTCTCCTGCGGCTCATCGCCCTTCTTGCCCCCTGCCCCCGCGCGCCGCACCGAGGGGTGGTGCTCCTTCTCGCGCGTCACGTAGACGTTGATATCCAGGCTGTGCGAGCAGCCGGCCTCCTTGACGTACTCGAGCTCCTCGGCCACCCACTTGGCGTCGACGTCGCGCCTGACCGCCCACACGAGCTCGATCTTGCGGCCCGCCACCGGCTTCTCGCGCACGAGCTTCAGCAGGACCGGCAGCACGAAGGTGATGCCTGTGCCGCCCGCCACGCAGAGCACGTTGGTCTCTGGTGTGACGCTGGAAATCATGTCCACGCCGTAAGGGCCCGTCAGGACCACGGATGTGGTCGGCTCTGTCCCGGCTGTTGCTGGCCCTGCGGGCAGCGCCGCGAGTTTCTTGGCCGCGATGTCGGCGAGCTTCTTTGTCTCGCCCTTCTTGGCGCGGATCACGTACGAGTGCCTCACTGCCCCGGTGTCGTCGGCCAGGGGCAGGCTGAGCGGCGTCATCGGGTGGGACTGCCAGACCGAGGACTCGGTGAAGCACAGGTAGAAGTGCTGGCCGACCTGCCACGGCTGCTGGACGTGATCGAAATCCAGCCGGACCACGTCGCCGCTGTCGCTATCCTCGAACCGCGTGATCGTCGCCTTTGCAGACTCGAAGCCCCATTTGTTCTTCGCAGGCACCCAGCGGTAGTGCAGCAGCCCAGTGCGGACCGCCCTGCCGACGCGGTCGAAGAACCAGAGTAGGATGCCCGGGATGAGGAAGCACTGCAGTTGCATCCAATGGCCGATGATGGCGCCAATGTACACCATGGCCAGGACATAGTGGGCCTTTCGGAAGAATTCGTAACCTGTCAGGCGGATGCCCCAGGGCGTGGCAAAGATCCACAGCAGGATGAGCAGCCCCAGCGCGACGAACCCCCACTGGATATACAACTCCCCAGCGACCCTGTTCCACTCGGATGGCTGCGGCTGGTACAGGGCCCCCTCGACGATGATCCAGCCGATAGTGTGCACAGTGGATTGGATCAGGATGATGTAGCCGACCCATCGGTGCAGGAACATGAAGCTCTGGTAGGGGATGCCGGTGATTACGCTGAGGAGCGACTCGCGGCTGGCCAGCAGGACCGAGAGGGGCGTCAGCGCGTAGGCAAGCACGCCGATGCGGTCAGCAAAGGGGCCCAGGGAGGTCCGTGTGTTGTTGAGGCCCGGCGAGGTCTTGACGGGCGTGATCCAGATCTGGTAGGCCATGCCCACGAAGGAGAAGATGGTCAGGTAGCCGGCGAGGATGAAGAGGACCAGCACCTGCAGGCGGGTGACATGGCCGAGGATGCGGGGCGCGAAATCGGGAAGAAGGTATGTC
This sequence comes from Diaporthe vaccinii, assembly GCA_039880775.1. Classification (NCBI taxonomy): domain Eukaryota; kingdom Fungi; phylum Ascomycota; class Sordariomycetes; order Diaporthales; family Diaporthaceae; genus Diaporthe; species Diaporthe vaccinii. The sequence continues at coordinate 511,208 of JBCEDN010000032.1, forward strand.
CGGCGGAAACTCGAGACGGACCGCCTCAGCCTCTCGACGCCGCCGATGGTCTGGGTGCCCTGGGATTCTGCCTTTGCGCCTGTGATGATGGCCTCATCTGCTGTTGGTGATGGGAATATCCGTCGTCCAAGGCCCCATAATAATAATATCCCGGCGATCGCAGCCCAGAAGATGCCCGAGTATAGCATAGAAAGGTCGTGTGAGTGATAGACGAGGTCGAGGTATGCGCATGAGCCGGCATCGTTTTTGCATGGCAATATCCGGTCTGCGTAACCCCAGTGAGGCTCGAGCACTGAGCCGTCGGCATCGGAGAAGTTCTGGATATGCCTCGCGGCGATGATTATCCCTTGTGAGGCGTCCATCCTGGCTGTGAGTCTGGCTGTCCGTCCGTCTAGCCTCTCGGAGGCGTTCCTGGGTGGTTGGCTGGATGGTTGGGCGACCAGCTGCGTCCACAAATGTCTGTGATGGGGGATACTTCTACCCTTGTTTACACAGATCTCTAGATGCTGAAGCAACGTTTCCGATGCTCGGTGGACTTTGAGACGGGATCTGCAATGGTGATTGACACAGACACGACACACCCACCAAAAGACGGAGGCGGTACAGAAACATCAAAAAGGATGGATTAGAAATGGCGACACGGAGGCAGGCATATTATTCGAAACGGACCCCCCTTCCCGACAATTCGGATCCAGATGGGATCCACCGGCCGCCCAGACGCCGGGGTCACGGCGCCAATGTCTGGATAAAATCCCAAAAGTGAGCATGTTTCCACTGCAGGTGTCTTCCCTCAAGGTTCTTACGAGATGGAAAGGGACACGGGGGCGAGTGCAAATCCGGAGCAGGTCAGTGGTTGCACCGGCGGACCGCCAAGACCCACTATGGCAGCACCTCTGCAGCAGTGGCCTCGGTGGTTTGAGCAAGTTTCCGGAGCTTTGCGGGCTCGTGCGCGACTCATCACAACACGGAGATTTGAGAAATATCCTCATTTGAGCAGGTTTGCTCAACTTGCTCCTGCTTGGCTTCTTCTTGTCTTTCTCCTCGAGCTGCATGTCGAGAACTGGAAGAGGCCTGCCTGGCCAGCTTGGCCTGGTATGTCCTTCCATGTTGCTCGGAATGACCGTACAAGCAGATGGAAAGCAGCGAAGGGGGTTCCAGTCCACTCCGGGAAGGAAGCACAAAACGGGACCAGGACGCCTGGCAAGGCCACGAGATCCGGCCGTAGGCCAAGTGGGAGGAATCCCGGGCACCACTCCCGAGGCCGGGATGAGGGAACGAAGAGGAGCAGTGAGTGAAACGTGAGCACTGCGACTTGGAGTAGCAGTCCTGGCAGTGAGCAGGGGCCAATTCAAGAAGGCAAGAGCAAGGTGGGTCCAACGTGAGGCTTAAGTTTGAGCAAGTTTCTCGTCACGGCAGCCCACGGTACCTCCCACCCCCGACCAGGCGCCCTCTGATTGGTGAGAATTGTCCCGGGGTGCCCCACACTGCCTTCTGAGTTGGGCACAGTTCACAGAATGGCCCCACGTCTGGCACGTCCAGCCCCCACCTTCACTGTCTTTAGCTCAGGGATGGCCGCGGCCGTGGAGGAGCTTGGGTTGAGCACGTTTACGGCTTGGCATCAGCTTTGTGCACACCGAGCGGGAGAGTGGAGGGGAAGGTATGGGGAGGGCATATGTGGTGGCAACATTTCACTCTACTGCATCGTCTGCCGATTCCAGGAAATCTTCTCAAAGCTGTATGTATGTAGGTTGGCTTGCATGCTGTCGTCGAACGTCGTCGGACTGTAAACTTGCTCAATAATCACTCCATCAGCTTTCCAAGGTTGTGCATTGCATGTTGAGAGGCCTTTTTTCCGAGAGGGGACACGGATCAATAAAGACAACACGGACAGCACTCGGGACGGGCACACGCAGCATCACACAAAAGAAACCGGGCTCATCTCCGTCTCTCTCTCGGGTACACACTATATGACCTGACCTCCGAACCGACGTGCAGGGGCATTCATTCATCTATTTCACATTTCACCCGTTTACCCACCAACGCATCACACACGGGACAAGACCTCAAAGCCGCCCGCCTCCAGACACACGCGCGCCCACCCACTTCCTGCAGGCCCAAGCTGCTGCTCACTTGCAGCAACTCGCCTCCAACCGAACCTCGTTGATTGATCTCCGGCCCTCGCATCAAATTGCGAGACCACTCACACAAGATGGATAACATGAGCATGACGACAACGACGTGTAACTCGTCGGTAAGCTTCCCCATTCGCGATCTGGACAATATCGCCTTGATTGCTCGCGCAAGCATGGCCACAATCACATCAGACCCAGTGAAATCCACCAATGACTAACATGTATTCTCTCTCTCCCAAACAGATGTTATGGAACTGGTACACAATAGACTCGTGCTTCCTCGCCGAATCATGGCACGTCGGCAGCAACGGCGCCTTCGCGGCCTCGTGCATCGGCACCATCCTGCTGGTCATGATCCTTGAGGCGCTCCGGCGGGTGGGCAAGGAGTACGACGACTGGATCCTGCGCGGGTTCCAGGCCCGCGCCGCACAGGCCAGGCTGGGGTACTCGCAGCGGTCGCAGCCGCAGCAGGCGTCCCCGTCTTCCTCGTCCTCGTCAGCGACGGGCAACCCGTCGAAAGGGGCCACGGCAAAGGTCACCCCTGCCTCCGCCGCCTGGAAGAGGCTAGGCGGCGCAGGTGGGACTGCTGCGGGCGGTGCGGGCAGGGCGGTCGTCTTCCGCGTGAGCCCGCTGCAGCAGCTCTTCCGCGCCGTGATCCACGCCGCCGCCCTGGGGCTGGCGTATATTGTCATGTTGCTGGTCATGTCGTACAACGGGTACATCATCATCTGTGTCATCATTGGCGGGGGGTTGGGCAAGTTCTTCTGCGACTGGATGACACGGCAGTACATCATCGACGGGGACGGGTCGGACGAAGAGGAGGGCGCAGCAGGGATCGAGGAGCCCAGTGTGTGCTGCAGCTGAGGCAAGATCTTTCGACATGGGGTCAGAATGATGGATACCTAGGTATTGATGAGCGATTATTTCTTGATAGGCTAATGTTTAAAAATCATGATTTTTCTCGACAAAGGAGCCCCAACTGTCTTGTGTGCCAGGTCACCTTTATTACATCTTCACATTCTTGCCCACGAGGCCCACCTTCTGCATCTGCTCGGCCAGCGACACGCTGCTGTGGAAGTACCTCACGCCCTTGTCCCCATCCGCAACCAGCGCCGCCTGCGTCGCGTGCTCCTCCTGCTCGAGGTTCCACTCCACAAGCTCCTGGCACATACCCTCGAGCGTCGTCAGCACGCCCCGGTAACCCAGCCCACCATCGCTAACAGCCATTCCGGAGTCTGCGTTATCCGCAACCAGGTGTGTGCAGATGGAGAACAGACCAGGCTGCAGGTGCTTGATGTCCCCGGACAGCGGAGGGATGAAACGGGCGAGGCTTCTAGAGAGGCGATAGGGCAGCAGTGAGTAGAACTCGACCAGGTACGAGACGAGCACGAATGGCATCGCAGGGAGGGAGACAAGCTTGAAGGGCGTGATCGCCAGCCTGGACAGTAGGCCGTACAGGTCGCCGTAGTAGATGGGCGGGTTGGGGTCCGTGACGCAAAACGGGCGGCCTGCCTGGGGCGATGAGTGAGAGCCCTTCTCAGCGAGGATTGACTCGAACTGAAGATGTGCTAATGCGCAGTTGATGCCATGGACAAAGCTCTGGACAACGTGAGTGGCCCAGCTGTGGACATGTCAGTAAAGACTGAAACCATCGTGGCGGACTTCCGCCAGAGAGGAAACAGGGGACACTCACGTCGGACAGATCTGGCTGTTCAACGGACCGCCAACAGTGTTGTCAGTCGGATGGCCATACACCCCATTGGCTGGGCGGATGCACCCCGTCCTCAGCTCCCTGCCGTTCGCACCACACACTATCCTCTCCGCCCTCGCCTTGGAGGCAGGATAGTTCCCAAAGAACTCCTCGTGGGCCCGCAGCGGCCGGAAGAAGTCAGACTCTTCCAACACCTGGCAGTACCCGCGCGGGCAGGTGTTCCACCGCCACGGCCTCACCCACAGCTCGACGGGCCGGATGCTGATGGACGCGCTCGAGGTGCTGACGAGCACGTCCGCCCCGGCGCGGCGCGCGGCCGCGAGGACGTTCTCGGTGCCGCCGACATTGACGGCCTCGCAGAACCCGTTGACGAGCGGCGACCGCGCGGACGGGATGATCACCGCCGCCGTGTGGAAGACGGTCAGCGGCAGCTTGGCCACGGACGGGTGCCACGGCTTGCTGAACGCGGCGTCGGTGAATTCCACGGATGAGATGTCCGTTTTCTGGAAGTCGACGTTCTCAAAGAGCGGGTGGTCCAGCTGGTCCCTCCTGTGCGGCTGCTGGAAGTCGACGATGCGGATGGCGTTGGGCGGCTGGCCTCGCTCGAGCAGCTGCAGGACGATGTACCCGCCGACCAGGCCTGAGCCGCCGGTGACGATGTAGCGCCTGTTCAGCTTTGGAGGCAGCTGTGATGAGTAGGATGCTGTGGTGATCTGGTTTTGGCGCAGGCGCTCGTAGGTCTTCCTGACCTGGTCGTCGGTCCACCGGTCACCGGCCAGCTTCTTGACCTGGTCAGGGGTGATGCGGAGCAGGCGGTTTAGGTTGATGAGGTACAGCACCGCCAAGCCCATCAGGATGCAGGTGGCGGCTGCCAGCAGGCCTGGGAAGGTCTGCACGGGATTAATCATTATACTTAGGGGTGGGCGGGATAACTTGGTGGTGGCATGGTGATAGTTGCAGAGATCAGCAAGTTGCAGACATGTTCTGCCCGGATGTTTCGACTTGAAAGTGCCGGGACATGGAGGGTCGCAGTCGTCAACGTCAACCATCCCAAGTACGGAAGAGTGCCTTCATCCCATGGGCCAGGGCCTCGGAACCCGCGGCTTGTTTCGATTGGAAGTCCACGTGTTTTCTTTGCCATGCTTCCCACCACTTGCAGCGCCCCATGGAAGTCGCAATCGTGGTTCATGGCCCAGCAGCATCGCACCTGTGTCTCTGGGAGACAGTTCTAAGTGCAAGCGTACCGGAGTCTTGGGCCCAGCTGCGTTGTTCGGCTGCATGTTCCCATGCGCACTTGGGCAAACTTTGCGGAGGGTTACAGTGCTATAGTAATATCTGGCCACCTGCAACTCCGCCCTGACATGAGCTGAGCCTGCAGTTTGGGGACTCCAACAGGGTCGTCTTGGGTTGATCAGTGAGTTGCAGATCCGTTGCCCCGTATGTACCTCAACCGGGCATCCCGGCTCCGACTCGGTGGGGTTCTGTCGGCTCCGAAAACACTGCACCGACAGTATGTGCTTGCATTTTCTATGGTGTGAAGTCAGCTATCATTTGGATTATCATAATTTCGTGAGAATGGATTTGTCTTATCCTCTATACACTCGCAAGAAGGTTATTTGAGACTGCGCGCGTGTTGGGAAAGTATGTGATTGATGGGCGTTGACGGGCAGCGATTTGGTGGAGACGACGTCTGTGGATCCCTGAAGAACAACAAAACAGCACAAAGTGCGCAGGTTCCAACATCAACATGCTCAAGTACGTTCTCGGGCGTGGTTCTGACTTAGACTTTGGCATGGGCTTTCCTTTGCAGCGGTGTCTGCAGGCCAGAAGGAAGTGGCGATGTGCAAATTATGTGGCAATGCCATAACCCTCACGTCATGTCAACATCCATAGGGTGACACAGACACAGGTTCGGTTGCTACGCCGAGGGTCCATCACTCAATCGCACCGTCAACTTCCACTATGAGGCAAACACGTGTCGATCACAGCCCATCTACCATTCTCATACATACACTGCTGTTCCAGTCGAACTCTTCTTCACACAATTAATCACATGTGCTCCTGCATTCGATCTTGAAAACAAAGCCATCCCAATCAGCTCGACCTGTCTTCTTCAGATATACACCAACACGACATCCGAACCCTCAAACCTACAGGGGCAGCATCCTCACCGTTGAATATGTCCTCAACACGCGCTCTGAGACTCAGCTCCCTGGCCTCGCGCCCGAGTCTGTCCATCACGTATCGAGCCCAAGCTCAAGTCGCACGACCCGCATCCCTCTTCCAAGCCCGCCACTACGCCGCCAAAGGTGAAGGCGAGAAGGACGACCTCGGCGGCCCAGGCGGACAGGAGCCCCCTGATCCACAGGCGCGCGCGGACCAGAACAGGTATGACTTCGAAATAACGTCCGTCAGTATTGGTAGAGTGCTGATTAGTTGACGGATGAACAGGAGCATGCGCAACAAGACTATCGCGGGGATGCTCCTCGCCATTAGCGTCCCCCTGTTCTACATGGTTGGCCAGCCCGGCAAGATCGCCGAGAAGGAGATTGACAACAACTCAGCTGGGCCCCTTGCCAAGAACAACCTGGCCGAGAATCTGAACAAGGTCCAGGGAGGGTTGCCGGGCGGCCGTCAGGAGCAACGGAATCAATGGGAAGGCAAATGAGGTCAGGGTTGAAGTCTGTGAGGTAGAGCTGGTGGGGCCTGAGAGTTTGCATGGAAAGGACTTGCGCATGTTAGTGAACTGGCACCTGGGCGGATCGAATTGCTGCCCTAGCTTCAAAGGGCTTTTCGTTCGGCCATGAAGTATTTCTTGCGGTGGGATTGAAAAGACATCCTCAGGATCGAGTGACGATGAAATTGACTGGCCAATGCAATCATTCCTACCAGTACTTTCTGCCCAACCCTCTTGTCAGAATTACAAAGACTGCCTCCTCACGTCCTACGATCATGACTCGTCTTGTAGCTCTTCAAGGTTCCGCAGCTTCAGAGCATTCTTCCTCCTCATCGATTCCACGTTCATCCCGCATTGCCAGCCATCCACATCATCGGGAACATACAGCTGGAAATCTGCCGCCCTCCAGATATGAGAGCTGGGAACAGGATCTGTGACCAACGGTTTGACCACGATACTGGGGCTGTGTCTGCCAATCCGCATTATTCCTTTTACAATATCGTCCACTAGACCCTTGTCGCCTGATATTCGAGAGACTGAGTCTAGAAGCACAAAAACCACGCTCCCCGAGGGAAACAATGATATCAGCTTCTTGAAAAGTCTGCACGAATGCTTGAAACTCTCAGTCGACCTGCTCCACAAATCCTCGCCCTGGTCAACCGCCGGTTTAATTAGCACCTGCCTGTCGAGCATGATTTGGAGGAGCTGCCCATTGAGGCTGTTCAAAATGCCCAGCGCGCCGGGCTCCTGCTCCCGGGACGACGCCTTCTTCCGCAAGCTGCAGAAAAATGAAAGAGCGATGAATCCCGTAGTCCCGCCAAGGGTCAAGGCGAGCATTGCGGTACTGACGGACATGAAGTTGACGATATCGTCTGGCGCTGACTCTGCACGCACGCAAAGTGCAGTGGATCGTGCTTTACCGAGCCAGTCCTGGAATTGCTGGCAACCCATAATGTATTGGACCTTGTCTTGCTCTTTCAGGGTCAGCATCTGGGAATGCTCGATCAACTTTTTGATTTCACCCTTCGGGCTGGGCTCGAAGTCTCCCAGGCCGCTGGACCATTTCTCCACCAGCTCACGGCTCCGGGTCACGCCTTCCTTGTTCTTATTGGATAGGAGATATTTCCTGTTCACTTTTACAAGTGTCAGCCGTCTATACTGTCCCCAGGTGCATGCTTTCCTACCTGTACCATCAGCAGCATTGAAGACTGGGTTGCTGGCCATAAACGAGTATAACTGGTTCATGAAGCCGATGATACGTGTGCAGTCTCCCAACAATATGTTTTGCTTGTCGCACATTTCCTTGAGGTTCGACTCCATATCTAACTTTGATGTCAGCCTAACATGATTAGTCGAGAGACGCCCCATAGCACCTAGTTGAGATGCGACGTACCGGTGACCTTTGCGCTTGTCCCATTCACAACATCCATCGTTCGTTCCACTGTTAATTTGACCGCCTGGCCAGTCTCCTCCATCCTCCCCATCCTCAGCTGAGCACACACCTCGGCCTCCTCGTTGAACTCCGCAATACTGTCAGACAATGTCTGGAGAGCATCCTGAACGCTGCCTTCGTCACCCTTGATCCTTTTGGATATGCTTTCTATGGTCTTTATTAGAACTCTTGAAGGCTGGTTTTGGTCTAGGGGAAGAAGGCTGAGGCAATCGAACCAGGTTCAACTCACCCTTCCATGAGCGTGATAATCTCTCAATGATGCGCTCTAAAACTACGAATATCGATACAAGAACCTCATCGGCGCGTCTGTGAAGCTCGTCACGCTGAATGTAAATGTTACTGAGCCTTCTGATCTTGTTCAACTCCTTCGGAATTCGGGCGAGAGATTGTTCCATCTCAGCGCGGAGCTTTTCATGAGCTTCAATAGCCTGTTGGCCGGCATTAGAGAGAAGGGTTTTGTTTTCTTTCAAAAGAATCTAGGTAAACAACATTGTAACTTGTAGTTTCCAAGTCGAGATGGACTTACTGTTAGAGCGATGGTGAACCCCCTTGAGATCAATGATCCATAGATATCCGTTGGAGCTAAGCCGATGAGACCCCATAGGAGGCTGTCGCTTTTTACTGCCTTGTGGCAGAATTGGCGAGCAAAGCGTCTGCAGGTGGTGATCTCATCGGATGTGTGCTTCCACTCGCTGAGTCTCACCGCTATGGAGAGAACATAGTCAATGTCGAGGTGCACAGGGTCTCTAGTAGGGATTCCTAGCCTGCTGAAGACTTTCTTCGTCTTGAGAGTCTGATTGAATCTCGTCAACGTCTGTCGAAATTCTTCCATTTTCCTTTCCGAGTGTAGATACATCTTCCGTTTTTCTGCCTGACTGCGGAGCTTGTTAATTTCACAGACTTCCTTAAAGCGGTTGCAGCCCACCTCGGCATGTCTTGTTCAAGAACGAATTCATCGTGCTCGCGTATGAACTGCACGTCTTCGGTCAAGAGTCCAGGATTGACTTCAACAACTTTGTCGATGATCGCCGGAGTGGCTCTTGATTGCACGTAGCTTGCGCATGGATTTCCTAACATTTTGGCGTGGCTGAACAGAGTGGTTGATGTGCAGATAAAGGGAGTATTCAGTTTCCCGAAAGGGATGAGCGTGAGTTATGTGGCCGTCAAAGACGAACGCAGGCGCCGTGGATTTCAAACTGCAGAGACTTCACATCTTGGACTGGTGCAAATAGTTACATCCACGGCAAAGATAACCACAACGAGCTGTCATGTACCAACTCCGAATTGTGCCCGCCACGTGGCTCCTAACAAGTATGTTAATTCGGCCTCTCGGCGCTTAATTACGTGTCTTTTTGATGAATCCTTCAAGCAAGTCACATGTGCACCCAACGCTTGGCTCGATGAGCTCGCCAGTCACTCCCGGGACACGTTGTGGCACTATAAACGGGTCCGTATATGTAAGTAGGCGGGATTCGAAACAGGATTGAGGTCGTACTTGCGTCCAGGCAACCATCACAGACTACCGGTATCGACGATTCTCATTGATTATCATTGTTTGCTAATGTCGTACCCTTGACGCTATGTGCATCATGGTTCGCCGACCCTCGGGAGGGTAAGCTGTGACCTCGTATGGTTTTACTGCGTACTCGCGGATTGTGTGGGACCTGTAGCAGGACTAATTTCGTCTCTTTTCCGGGACGTATACTTGCCGATACGTTCCTTGGGAGTTGCTTGTGAACGCGAACAATTATCTCTGGTGCGGAGTCTGCTGCTAACACTTCTCTTCATACACTCGCAGCGGTCTTCTATGTGTTCAAGCTGTCTAAGATATCGAATTGAAGCATCCCGAACAGTTGGATGCGACCAAGGAATCCCACACATCACGTCATATTGCAATTAGTGAGCCTTTGCGCCACTCTTGTCCGGCAAAGATGACGGATTTCAATCATGCTATGACAAACCATCTCAGTATGGCATACGCGAAGCTCTTGAACAATGACTCACAATTATTCAGGCAGTCATGGACTTGGAAATCTGTCCGCAGAAGTCACTAGAAGTCTCCAACTCACTAACGACAACAACGATCCGCCACCTGTAACCTGGTCTCCAAAGCCGCACGATGCGACTGAGACGCGAGCCTCAGACTCTTGTGACTGCTTCTCAGAGGATGAAGGCCGTAAAAGTTCGAATCTTCAAGAGCAAACACCACTCCAGGCGGGAGACTCCATGGAATCAGACGAAAGAGATGCCCACCGTAATCTAGCAATACTCAACCAGCCCGACGACGCCATCGGCCGCGCAAATCCATGGCCGTCTACCAATACACAGTTCCGCCACAGCATTACAGAAGCAAGCCCTCCCGTTCGTGGGTTCATTCCAATGCCGCCGAAACCCAGTCAAATCCCGATGTTGCCAGGTGCAATGCCATCTGGACAGAAGTGCACTTGGATTGAAGCCCTCGAGCACAATGCAAGCCTCTTGGACGACCAGAGTCTCTACAGAGTTTTTCGCTTGCGACAGGGTCAACATCCTGAAAGTAAAGGACCGAAACTCGTCAGTGCCATGGCTGAGTACGTCGGAGATGCTGAAGAGAAATTTTCCAGTCTAGAACAAAGCTTGCAAAGCTCCAAAGGGCATGGCACCCGAACACCTGGCGGGATGCCTGCTCGGCTAGGACGAACTGGTCGACAGGATACGCCGATTCCTGTGGATCCTTCAGACGAAGTCCTACTGGACACTCGATTCTACCATTGCGAGGATAGCTTTGCCTTGATGACAGGGAGCGTTCAACAATCAACTTCCGTTAATCAAACGCCTCAAGGTCATTACACCTCTTCATGCGACCCGAACTATCTGATTCGAGTACAATTTGAGTGGAAAGAATCCGTAATATCCAGAAAGAAATTGCTTGCCAGGGACGCGCCGGTGGCAAAAGATATAGATGTGCTCACCTTCATGGTCTCATCTCGACCACTAACCGTATTCTTTGAGCGTCGACTTGGCTTGAAAGTTGACAGATTTCCAATCTTGAAACTTGGAAAGCCATTTCGAGTTCTCATTACCAACTATAGGTGTTTGAAAAATCATCTCACGGACCTGATGAGGAAATATGGATCGGGCAGCAAAAGGAGCACCGACGCCGACCTTCTCGAAAAGTCGGGAAGTTGTCAGTCCGTTTCTCAACAAACCGGGTCAGCTGCCGCTTCAATCCCAGAGGATGAGAAAGAAGCACAAATCTTTGACCAGGAATCAGCGCTCGAGCATTTTCGGCTTCTCATTCAATTCATTGACCGCTACCTCGGCGACAAGATAACCCTGTTCGAATCTTGCGAAGCCGGACACGACGACATGGTCGCGTTCGAAGATTTGTGGATGCTGTTCAATAACGGGCGGAAGATTATCTGCCCTCTGAGAGAGAATCAAGTCACAATAGACGTTTTCAACGGGACGTCAAGACTGAAAAATTATAACGACGACGACAGCAACCGTTACCATCTCACCAGACGACGGTATGTGCCACAGGCTTACCTAGTAACGGCAGCAGTTGGAGGAGCACCTTTGATATCATCTCTGACGCCAAAGACGGTCGATGCCACAAGAGAACAAGTGAACGACGACCCTCAGTCACAATTCTACTATGGTAGTCCCTCGCTTGCCTCTATACCGCGAAGGGCGAGTCAGAGACTTTCTTCTCTCCAAGTAGCATGCATGTATGTTGACTTCGACGGCACCAAGTATGGGACCGACATGGAGGTCCTCGTCTTCAAACCATTTGATGGGCAAGTCCTCGTCAAGGACCTCGAGGCTTATCCATTGAAGTATTTTGTCAAGCACGGCTCAAATGATCTCGTGCACAGAGGTCGGAAGTTTGTCGACCTCACACCTTCACCTTGTCATATGTGGCATGCGGGTATCACGATTGGCGAGACCAAAGAAGAGGTGATAGTCAAACCTTGTCTGCATTTTGCCTATTTATAACCGCTGGATCTGACCTGATTCACACAGTGCAATGGCCCAGTGGTCATAGACCTGAAACTGGCTTTTACGGAATACCAGAAGGATTTTCCGCAGGATGACTCGATAACTCCAAGATTCAAATCGCTGTCAGATTTCCGCCCGTTGGATGGAACAGATATTCCGGCCCTTTTTGACCATTCTTACGCTACTCAAGCTTGTATTGATGGTCCTTACTGCTACAGGAGAACATGTGGTTGTGACAGGTACAACTACACTCAACTTTTCAAGCTTAGAAAGTTACAGCAGAGGATTCAGGACGTCCTGGAGGAATTCGACCCACTGCCCAACGAGCAGGATGATATCGACTCCTTCAAGGACTTTCTGGAAAATAACGATTTGATCGAGCTTCTGCCTGGCTCGGTCCCTGGGTTTTCACTGCGCAACCGAGTTTGGGGTTAGCTTCCCGAGAATGAAATTCATCATATGCCAAACAAGGACTAATATTCATACAGTGCAGCTCAGCCTCGACCAGCTTAATTTTATTGAGCAGCAAGATGACTGGAACAAGCTCGCTCTCCCAAAGGGTCACAGGGAGATTGTTCAAGCAATGGTCGAGACGCACTCAGTTGGCTCAAAGAGGAAGGACTACGATGTTCCGAGGGATAGGTTTGAGATGGACTTAGTGCGCGGGAAAGGTTTTTAACAGTCTTTGATTTTCTAATGTTGTCGAGAAATACGTGGCTAACACTGAATGCAGGAAATGGCTGCATCATTCTGCTGCATGGCGTACCTGGAGTAGGCAAGACATCCACAGCGGGTGAGTCACTCACTCATAAACTGACTCGTCATACTGAATGACTGACGCTGGTGAGAATGCGTTGCCTCATATACGAAACGTCCACTATACTCCATCACTTGCGGTTCGTTGCTCTTGCTCTTTGAAGTCCTGCCAAGTTCAATTTGTTATTGACCCTGTGTGTGCACTAATGCGACCCCATACGGCAGGCGACGTTGGATATGAGCCTGAAGATGTTGAACGAAATATGGGAAAGCACTTCAAATTGGCTAACAGATGGGGCTGTGTCTTGCTACTGGACGAAGCAGATGTGTTCCTTGCCAAGCGTAACGTAAAGCTCACTAGTAGCACGCTCGAGAAAAGGGGCAAGACCTCGGGACGAGCTAACTCTGAGCCATAGAAGACCGATGTCAAACGCAACGGATTGGTATCAGGTACGCAACTGCCACTCACAATTCTTGGTTATGCTGATATTGGATACCAGTCTTCTTGAGAATTCTGGAGTACTACTCTGGCATCCTCTTTCTCACCACGAATCGAGTTGGCGCCATTGACGATGCCTTCCGTTCACGCCTTCATCTGACACTCTACTACCCAAAGCTCACAGAGACCCAAACTCTGAAGATTTGGAAGACAAACTTTCAGCGACTAAAGGAGAACAACAAGCTTCGCTTGGATGGGGAACTCGCTCCCATTGACTTCAATGACAAGAAGATCATCGCTTGGGTCAAGAAACACTGGGAGGAAATCCAGTGGAATGGAAGGCAGATACGAAACGCCTTCCAGACTGCCGTTGCACTTTCCGAGTTCGAAGCCAAGAAGTTGAACGCGAAAGGATTTGACGGGTCTTCCACGACCTCACCGGTATTGACCACAGACCACTTTAAAAAGTTGGCCCGCGCCTCGGCGCAGTTCAGCGAGTACCTGCGCGAGACGCATGGCGATGACGAAGATGAAAGGGCTGTGCTGGACAGAATGCGAGCTGCACCGACACGTAGGAAAGTGGAGACAAGTTTGTTCAGCGATAATGAGGATGAGTCAGATGTTATGTCTGATAGCAGATCCGGCTCAGACTTGAGCGGTGCTTCGGGGTCGGGAGGGCTTTTCGGTTCGGGGTCGGAGAGCTCTGATGTTGAAAAGAAGTCGAAGAAGAAAGGGAAGAAGACGGAAGGAGGCAGATCTCATTCAAGAAAAGTCAAGAAGGGCAAGAGAAGGGAGGAAAAGCAGTAAGCTTGGTGCGGGCATAGTTGGGAATTTCTCTCGGGTAAAGAAACGAGGAGTCTTCAGTGTCCCTCAGCATTATCTCTGTTAAGTCTTTCTACTGTAATGAATCTTTCTTGAACTCGAAGTCTAGGCACAAGTATCCTGGCACACCTAGACTTCGACAACCCAAGAAAATTGTTTAACACCCCGGCTGAGAAACAGTGCTTTACGCGCTCAACAGAAAGCTGGATGAGTCCAGACTATTGGCATTCAAACAAAAATGGGTGCGCCACGCCCTCTAAAGATGGGTTGAAGTTGAGCACCGAGAACGATACTGGCTGATGGATTGCCTCCAGCCTGCTTGGGTCCTCATCATTTGCAAGAAGCAATGTCTGTTGTGAGACGCTCGTGTTGGTCTTCAGAGGCTGTCAGCACGTAGTCTGTACGACAGTTGCAGAACCGGGGATGATCCTGGAACGGTCTGGCCCTGTCTCACTGCATGTCTCCTGGCGCTAAACCTAAACCCAATTGGCCCTGCATCTTCCCCGTATCCCCGTTGGGGTTAGCTGAACACTTTATCCGATCAACGTCGCACTGCTGAAGCCATCTGCAGCTGTGTCTGCAGCTGTGTCTGCAGCTGTGTCTGGCTCGGGCTCCGCTGATAACAAGGATAACGAGGACCGGCGTAGCGAGGTGTGCCGGCTCTCCACCTGTAAGCCACAGGTATTGATAAATATGGCACGAGACCCAGGCCATGGCTGCGGTGAGAATCTCAGCTCGCGAGCTGTGTCTTCCGACGCGGCTTGCGAGAGGAGACCATTAATAGGGGAGGCGAGAGCCGCAGCAGCAGACGGTGAACCATCTAGCATCTCACCAAGTCAACAGCAAGGACAACCTCGCACCAGCTACAGTACTTTCGCCTCCTCCTCGTCGTACAGCAGCAAGCCGTCAGCATCACCGCCCACCATGGCAGCCGACAACCTCAGCAAGCACCCAACCGCCGAGGATGCAGACGACACCATCATCAAGCCCGCCATCGGGCAGACGATAACGACGGCCCACGCCATCCAGGCCGAGCACGAGCTCACCTTCACCCAGGCGTGCCAGCTCTACCCCAGGGCCATCTTCTGGAGCGCCTTCGTCTCGCTGGGCGTCATCATGCTGGCCTTTGACCCCCAGCTCCTCGGCAACCTGTACGCAACGCCCCAGTTCCAGCGGGACTTTGGGTACCCCTACGAAGGCGGCTACATCATCTCGGCCGCGTGGCAGACTGGCCTGTCTATGGGCAACCCCGTCGGTCAGGTCGTCGGCGCCCTCTTCGCCGCCTATCCGATGGACCTTTTCGGTCGCAAATGGACGTTCGCCGCCTGTGTGGTCCTGACCGGCGGACTTGTCTTCATCCAGTTCTTCGCCCGCACGCTGGCTGTCCTGCTTGTCGGTGAGCTGCTTGGGGGCTTGGTGCTCGGGTGCTATGTTGTCATCGCACCGGCGTACGCGAGCGAGGTGTGTCCCGTCGCGCTGCGCGGCCACCTCACGAGCTACGTCAACCTGTGCTTCGTCATGGGCCAGCTCATCGCCAACGGCGTCACGGCGGGCACGCAGACCATGGACGACCACTGGGCCTACAGCCTGCCCTTCGCGCTGCAGTGGGTCTGGGTCGCAATCATCCTGCCGGGCCTGTTCTTTGTGCCCGAGAGCCCATGGTGGCTGGTCCGCCAGGGGCGGAGGGAGGAGGCCGAGCAGTCGCTGCGCCGGCTGGCGAACGAGAAGGTGGATGTCGTGGCGACATTGGCCATGATCGAGGAGACGGACCGGCTCGAGATGGAACTCGAGGCGGGAAGCACCTACTGGGACTGCTTCCGTGGCGTGAACCTGCGGCGGACCGAGATCAGCTGCGGTGTTTACTGCACGCAGGTCCTGAGCGGCATTTATCTCATCAACTATGGCACTTACTTCTTCCAGCTCGCCGGCTTGCCCACGAGCATGGCTTTTGGAATGGGGATTGTGTTCTTGGGTATGTTGCTGGACTCTGCGTTCCCACCGGTGCTATATTTCTCGCGGTTCCTACCCTCCTCCTCCGTCCTGTCTTTTGTCTCGTCCAGCCTCCTAACGCAAACCTGTTTCTCACCCATTTCCTCGAATCGGCCCGAGACCTCAATGAACGGTACCGTACTGACACGACTCTCTTAGCTGTTGGCTTCGTCGGAACAGTCCTCTCCTGGTTCCTGATCGTCCGTTTTGGTCGCCGGGCCATCTACCTCTGTGGCCTTGCCGCCCTTGTATTCCTCATGCTCCTGATCGGCATCCTCGATTGCGTCCCCGGCCGCCCGAATGGCGTCGCATGGGCCGAGTCCTCCCTCATGATCGTCTGGAACTTTGCCTTCGATCTCTCCGTCGGCCCCATCTGCTTCATCATCATCTCCGAGGCCTCAGCCACCCGCGTGCGGTCCAAGTCAATCGCCGTGGCCACGGCGTCGCAGGCCATTGTCGGAATCGTGATGACTGTTGGTATCCCCTACATGATCAATCCAGACGAGGCCAATATGCAGGGAAAGCTGGGGTTCTTCTTCGGGGGCCTGGCGGCGTTGTGCTTTGTCTGGGCGTATTTGCGCATCCCCGAGACCATGGGAAGGACATTCGAGGAGTTAGATCTGCTGTTCGATAGGAAGGTGCCTGCCAGACAGTTCAAGGACTATGAGATTGATTTGGCAGAGACTTGACAATGGGGTTCAAGTTGAGTGTGTGAGACATAGGGCAGAAGGAAGATACATGTTGCAGCGCCGTCATTTCCGATGTTAAAGTCGTAATTAATGAAGGGGACCCTCACACAACAGTTTTTGCTAGAGAAGACCTGGAATGTAGATGTGACTGGAGCAGTAATTGGACTGAGGCATGTGACCGTCTTATCACTCGCGCTTCAGTGGTCATTCAATGGACACAGCCCATCTGGGGTGACTGGCTCCCCTGTCTACAGACCAACGTCATCTTCAGGCGTTGGTCACCTTTTTAGGCCAACAAAGCAATTGGCCCTATCACACCAACTCATAATGTATGTGTACAATAGACATCACTGGACTTGATCCAGGCACAGCGTGGAGTGACAGATCTTTGTGGGTGACTGGGGTCCAGGCACCTGGAACCAGTGAATGTGTGGGCGAATACATTGAAGCCGTTTGTATGAAACCTTTTTAAATGCAAATTGCAGCAGCAACTGCTTGGGTTTTCGACTTTCCCATCTCCCAACCTCACCACCCAGCTTGACGCACTTCCTGGCGTCCATCCTTCCCACACTCTTCGATTCGCTGCCCACCCTACTCACCACAAAGCCATGGCCCGCACGGCTAATTATGGCCTGAAGGCCTTGATTACTTCATGCAGAGTCTGTGCTACGCCTGACTGCGATTGTAAGGACAACTTGGATCTGGTGGGAAAGAGAGTCAACCTTGCACTTGACCCATCGCACAAGATCGAGGAAGCAGACCTCCGCGCAATTTGCCTCGACCTTGACGAGCACCCCATCTCTGGGTGCCCAGACAGCAGCGGCAGCGATGAGAAGCAGCGTGACGACGGCAACTTCGATCGCGTGGTGGAGGAAGCCTTCAAGGTTAGCTATCGTCCAAACAACACTCCCTCACTTCCCTGCCCTGTGTCCCTATCACTGTGTGAGGTTAGGCAAAGCTTCTGACAATATTTGGCATGCAGGCCTTCCGAGACCAGGAGCGCGATATCATTCTCAATGCACCAGCCGGCCTTCGAATGGGCTCTCGCGAGGGCCATCTCTCCACCCATGACAGCACTGGCGACGGCGAGTGGTGGGTTGGCGCAGCTCACCTCCGCCACTACCTGGAGTTCCTCCTTGTCCTCAAGGGACTCAAGCCCTGCATGCTTCTTGTCAAGTTCTCACTGGACAATGTCTGGATCTTCAGCACCCTCGTCATCGACTGTCTTGTCCCCATCATGGACCGGCTGGACCTGTGGTCCTACGGCTACAGCATCAGCTTCCAATCCGGCGAGTGGGTCTTTTACGACGCCCGGTCCCCTGTCCTGCCCCGTGTCAACAAGATCTTCCTCACCCACAGAACGACCAAGGATTTGGATCCAGTTGCCTACCCCGAGGATTCTCACTTTGGCGCCCCTCAGCCAGAGATCGCCGTGGCACTCGGATACCCCCTCACCATGGACGATCCCAGCGTCGGCGGCCGCACGATCTACGTCCGCGACGCCACCGAGATGGACGTCCTGGTCTCAAGCGGCTGGCCTGAGCCCCAGTGCTGTGTCCAGGGCACTTACTTCCACTGTCCGGCCGGGGACGAAGCTGCGTGGATTAAAGTCCTCTACTGGTACCGCAAGTGTGAGAAGGCAGCCCGGAGCGTGGGCACCGAGCTTCAGCTCTTCGCCGGCTCCCACCCGGAGATGAGCGACTGGCTGGCGGACAACCCTGACATGCTAGAGGGACCGCTCCACTGCCTCGGCAGGAGCGCACCGAGGCTCAACAAACTCGTAGAGACGCTAGAGAGATTGGCGCTGGCGGGACACATGTTGTGGGAGCCCTCTGCTGAAGGATGATCTCCAGCAGCAGGACGAAAACCTGGAGGATGAGGCCGACCATGATTGACTTGAGTCTCGCTCGGAGTCATCGGGAAGAGTCGAAGGGAGCATGGTCCAGTAGCACCGCGGCTATCAGGACAAGAATGGACTGGAGGCCTTTTGGAAGGGAAGAGCTCCGTGTCAGCCCATAGTTGAGACTGAACATGGTACTGAAGTATTGTTATGAAGGAGCCAGCTACGGTACTAGCCATGTGATGCCTCAGTGTCATGACGCATGACGGAGATCATCCTCGGACCAGCTTGGTATACAGAATGACCAGAAAATACCAGTCACATCTCACTGATTTGACCGAGTAGCATCGTGTTGGGTGACAGAACAGATATTCGCACCCGCAAAAACGAAAGCTACACCCGTAAATCACTCGCGCCACAGCTGCAGGTAATTAGTGCTCATCAGCTAGCCCTATTTCCACACCCACACAGCCAACACCCATACACCCATCACCTATACTACACCTATACACTTAAAACCTAATACCCACATACCCTACACCAACACACCCAATTTACACATCTGATTTATACGTCTAATTGGTATACTTGACTAGCTTGAAGTATGTAAACTAGACCAAGGCTTGTAAAAAGGTTTACATATTAAGCATATTATTGGTGTTGATGAATACTGCTTAAGAAGAATCTGTGTATAGATTAAAAACGGGACTACTTGTAGGTGTTGGGTGTATGGGTTGGGTGTGTGGATTGGGTGTGGGTGTTGCTTTAGTGCTGTCGACGTACGGTGTACCCTCCATTTTAGTGATCGTGAATATCCGTTCTCTTGTGTAATTAGGGCCTGTCCTACTGCCCATGCATACCAGAACATTACACAGTGTCACGGGGGATTTAACTCCTTGATGACGTATATAGGTGTATGGCAACAGTAGTTGACCTGACCATGATAAATTGCAGGTGAACGAATACTGTGATTTAGCCATAGATCCCACCCTATTATTCGCAAGACATCATTAGAACAGCAAGAACAGAGATGTCAAGCCCACCACCAAAGCAACAGACGACCCGCGAGAAGTACCAAACCTGCTCGCCTGGTTCTCGTCTGATCCACCACCACCACTGCCTCCGCCATTTCCATTCCCATTGCTGCCACCGCCGCCACCCGTGGAATTCCCGGTGTCACCACCCTCCACGATCACAGCAAACTCAGCCACCGTCGCCCCGACGCCGTCGTCACCCGTGGCCTGGTTCCCCCAGATAGTCAGCGTCGCATACCGACCACTGTACACATCGCCGCCCAGGGTCACATTGGTCGTGTTGCTCGTGTACGGGGTGATCACAGAGAGGTCCTCGGCATTGTAGAGGTTACTAATCTCCACGCTGTCACTCTCCGTGGCGTTTGCCGCGCTGTCCCCTGCGCCCGCCGCCCCAGCACTGCCGGTCGAATTGGAAAACGACACGGCGTATCCCCGGGGCGGTGCCTGCGCCCAGTCAAACCTGAAGCCTGCGACGCGTTGGCCGGCGGTGTCCTCGCCGAGGTCGACTGTCACGCTGCTCGACACGTTGGCGGCGATTGGCTGCCACTTGGTCGAGACCGCGCCGTCGTTGGCGGCAAAGGGGAACTGCCCTGGCTCAAAGTCCTCCGGGCTCGTTGCTGGGAGGCACTGGGCTAGATTACCAGCCCAGGTCTTGATTGTGCCGATGGCTCGGTTCTGGACGGTCACGATGTCACCCGATGCTGGGAGCTGGTGGACTATGTCTGTTGTGTTGCTACCGATCGTAATCGGGATGGCGGAATCGGCATATGCTTGGTTGGCGTTGGGCAGGCTGTTGCCCGGGATTCTGCTTAGATTGGTATGAGTCGCGTTAGACGTCGCATTTATAGCGTGGCCCTGCCAGTAGAAAGTTCTATAATCCAGGTGGGAAATTTGCGGCGGAAGTGATGGGTCGATGTTGAGGGATTCCAGCTGCAAGCGCAGTCCTAGGTAGCCAAATATAGCCACCCTGTGCGCGCCCCCGGACCCCGTAAGGAACGGGTACGCAGGGTGAGTGCCCCCATTCTCGGTGTAGTCATCTAGTAGCTGCTCCGAGTACTGAAACCACGGTGCCCGAATATAGGGGTGGGAGGCGTACACGTCGTATGTATATGCTGAACAGCCGGAAGGGGAAAACGCGTTTGCGACGATACTGAATACGCCGTATGTCATGCCTGGCCCGTTCGGGGACTGCTTCCCGGCGTAGTAATCCAGGTCAGACAGAGAATACGGGTTCGGGTATGAGAGGAAGTCGTCGACAAGAACGACATCAGCCTGCTTGACGGAGATTGAACCATTCATAGTAGCATACTCCAGGATCAAGTTTGCCTCTTCCAACACAGGAACTTCGATCTTGGAGCTCTGGTTTGCAGCTTTGTCATTCAACTCCAAATCAAAGTTCGAGCGGAAGGCGTTTGACCTGTTCAGATGGGTTTCTATCAAGGCCATTGTGAAACCGGGGTTGTCCACGTGGTTTGCGTACTCGTCCTGCAGATATCTATCAGCAACACATTAATTAAGGTTGTCAACGCCCTCAGTGAGAACGTACCGGATCGGTAGCATTTGTCAGCATCCATTTCCCTGAAGACTCGTTCAAGGAGAGCAGGTCAGAGTAGAATGTCGAGATGGCATCGTATATAGGGAACATTTCATCCCTGAATGTGCCTTCATCGCCGGTAACTGCGTAGTAATTGTACAGGTCGAGTCCAATGTCTCCATTAATATGATACTCGTAGTCAAAGCATGGCCCAGTTCCTGTGAAGTTAGTCAGTATCAGCTGATTTCCATTTTTGGGGCAGTCAGGTGTAATCTCACCTGTACAGTTTCCAAAACGGCCACTCGTCCAAGGATAGACTGCACCCCCGGATGAGAACTTTCCCGTGGCGTTCTGCGATGAGATGAAAGCCATTTCAATATTCTTCTGTGCCTGTGGGAACAGCCTCGTTCTGTAGTTATCTATGGCTTTGGCCGCCTCAGGAAAGGTGACCACCAGGCCTGACGACATCCAGATATCCGCGTCCCAGAAGACCAGTCCAGCATAGCTATCAGACCCGAGCCCGCCGACGCTGATGCTGTTCACATTCAACATGGAGTTGTTTCCAGCGGCGGAGATGGCATTGGGACCGACAGTGTTCTGAAGCAGCTGGAAGGGATTGGTCACGGAAATGATTTGCTGCTCGACGATGTATGGGTCATCAGGAAGCTTGCCGGTTTCTGGAATAGAGTAGTCATCGACGGAGTCCGCTGTTAGAATGCTTGCCCATTCGGCCTTGTGTGACTCGAGAAGACTGTCGAAGCCTGCTGCTGCGGCGGAGGACGATGCTTCTCGGGCGACAGACTGAGGATCCGGGAAGGCATCTGTCGAGGCACCTCCGATATACTTGGTAACGGTCGTACTGCTTCCGCCACGAATACTGACTTCGGCGGACTGTTCGATGGTTGACTGATTCCGGCCGAAGTCCGTGCTGTCGGTGATGGGTTGAGTTGTCGAGATGCCGTCTCCTGAGAGTGTTGAGTATACGTACGCTGTTACATTGCTGATGCCATTGGGTCGGACAGCCGTCCAGATTGTGCTGTTTTCTGAACCTTTGTCCTCAAAGCCTGTTCGCACGGCAGAGTCACCATCGATGACATCTGTCACCGTGACATTCAGGTCAGATTCTGCCGCAATGTTCAATTGGACGGCGGCTTGGTTGACATTGAGCTTGTGGACGAAGACCGTGTACCTGATCCCCAAAGATGTGCCGTTATCGGGTGTCCAGGTGTAGTTCCACGACATGACACCGGCCTTGAAGTCCACGGCCGAGGTGAAGTCGGAGATCTGGGCGGCATCCACGGATGCATTGAGTGTTTGCCCTCTGGCAGTGACGGTCAAGCCAGCCCAGTGAGGAACACCACTGATGACGCTCTCTCCGCCGTACTCTTGCAGCCACTCAAAGTTGGTGCCGTTGGTGGTTGGCTGCAGGTCCCAGAAGCCACTGATGGTTGCAAAGGTCTGTCTCTGACCAAAAAGCGGCCACCCGTTGATATTGTCCCCGTTCACTGGGGTGTCAACCTCGAAAAAGGGCCCGACTGCGGCGAGGTTGATTCCCAGATAGCCATTGGCGAGGGACATGCGCGATTGGTAGTGTCCCTGGTCGAGAGTCGTCGTCTTGAGGATCCAATTGTCGTTGTCCCAGGTCACGCCGTTGAAACGGGTGTCGTATGTGTCCGCAACCACGGCTGCCGCCGTCATGGTGAGAAGGAGGAGCACCCTCTTGGCGAGGAGAGGCATTGCCATCATGATCTTGACCTGTGCGTATGTTTCGTACAGGTAAGTGGTGGTTGAGAGTCAAAAGTCGATCACGCCCTGCAACGAAAACCAACGGGGCAGTTGCAGATAGATTGGGCCCGCGGAAGTCGCACCGGAGTAAGACATGAGGGGTAAGACAGGCGATAAAACAAGGCAGGCTAGTCACGCAGAGTTGTTGAGGGTAAACAGCAGCAGGTCAAGGCAACCAGTGAAGAACCAGTGAAGGAGCACCGTAGCTGGGGGAAACGGCCGGAATCGTATGGTGGCTTCGATGGGTGCATGTCTTGGCCCGCGCGTAGCTTCACTCGAAACCACATAAAGGCAAAGCTGGATTTAACTTTAGTGAATTGACCGGCCTCCCCACAACCCACACCGGGATCGGGCCAGGGGTCCCCAGGTCACCGACACGTCATAGTGGAAAGGACCGTCGTTGCTGCCCCTGTCCCCCATATTGGACCGGGAGAGCCGGACGAACCGGTTCGCCGGGGAAGAGTGACGACAAAGGCTGGGAAACGGCACAACAAACATGAGAGGGGTTAAACCCAAAGGAGGTTCTAGCTGTCAGGTCATGCAGGGTAGATGTGGGGTAGCAACCCGGCTCAGCTCCTCCTCAGCTGCTCGCCGATCACCGGAAACAAGAGACCAGGGCGAATTGGGAGATCGTTGAGTTGATCTGAGGTCTGCGTGCTTACAATGGGAGGTAGAATATATTGCAGGGCAGTAAACAACACAAACAAACGTAAGCAAAAGTTTTGTAGCTATCTTGTTCTAGCTGAGCTGATTCTGCAAACGCCGACATGTGCGACTCGTTTTCCCTAAGCACTGCTCAATATCTACGATTTAAATGATAGCCGCAACGTCGGTGAGAACATCCATCCCGCCTTGTCTAAGCCTGCCTCCCCTGAGGCTACGCTTGACAGGTTCACTCTCAGTGGTGGCTTGATCAACGCCGTACCAGATTCCGTCCGAGATCACATTGGAGGTTGTTAGGGTGAGAATGTCCTGGCCTATAGAGCTGCCTTCATCCGACTGCGCCCGAGGAGGCTTGCTAGATGAACCACCCTTGGTACCTGTGGGTCCTCGCTTGGCTGATGCAAATCTGGGCGGAACATCGCGTTTGTCGACGCTGGGCTTTTCTTCCTCGTTTTCCTCGCTTTCGAGGTCTTCGCATTCCTCGTCACGTGGGTTCTCTTCGTCCTCATCGTCGTTGAGCAACTTGGCGAATGGAGAATTTTCGTTATCCTTCGTGTCTTCCTTCGACTTCTTGTCTGTACGGGTACAGTTCTTGGCAGCACTGTCTAGCTTGTCGTCCAGAATGGTCTTGAGCCCCGTGACAGCGCTCTTTCCCGCTTCCGCTCCCTTGGCTTTGGCCAGTTTGTTGGACTTTCCTTTAGGCTGGGATTTCTTAGGGTCTCTGGCGATGATACCTATGGGGCGCCTATTGCCATATACCCCATCTTCCATCCCTGGCTTGACGGTCTCGTCTCCAACGGGGAAATTATATGCGGAATCAATCGTGGGCGGGTTGATCCTCATGCTGATGGCTGGGTCTGCTTCACTTTCAGGAAGAATTGGAGCACCATGAACCATGGTGAAAGCAACCAGAAAGGCGCCGAAGGTGGAATGTAGCTGTATTGTAACGAGAATTTGCGATGATGATTGAGAATAAGGAATGCAATGGGAAGGGTGCGTGGAGCAAAACAGACAGGTTGGTTGTGGTTGTTGTTGTTGTGACAAGGGAATGGTAGTATTGGTGTACCGGCCCGCAGTATGACTATCACTGGGGTGAGTTGAAGCAAGTAAAGGAGTGTATAGATGAAATTGCAGGAAACAGGAAAAGGAACTACACTGCCAGAGTGAGTCTCAAGGAAAAGAAGAGAAAGTGGGCTGGATGTGAGAGATTGTGATGATGATAATGGAAAAGAAAAACGCTCTTGGGCAGAGCATCACCTCTGTTATATAGAAGTTGGACTGAGGTATACTGTCTAGAAAGAGTTGACAGACTGTGAGCTTCAACAGTGGACGAGGCTATCACCAGTCCTCCCAATGGGCCCAACAGGCCTGTTCTAAGTTAAGATCATCTAACACGCCCGTTTCACGCCCTTGCATACTAATTTGAGGATTTTTCAAGTAGGTGTTGGTTCGCCAGGAAGGAAACAGCAGCCAAAAAACGGCCACCCGATGTGGTTGCTTACAATCCGCGTGTTTCTGCCTTGCGATAATATGGAGCCACTTGCTTACCCGCCCCCAGCTTTCATACCCACCTAGGCAGGTAGTCAGCGTGCATGGCCTGATCGCGTTCGAAGTCCCAAGCCATATCATATTTTGGATTCGAGGACAGTTCCAACGAGGCTCCACTGGCCACGGAGACCATGGACTCGATGGGGGCGTGCAGTAATCACGAAGACTTGATACCCACCGACGTGGGTATTTGGGTCCACAGTGCCACTAACCAATGTAGACTTCAAGCCATCGTGACTGTTACGACAGACGAATCTATTCTGCAAGACAAGGCCCCAGGATTTGAAGAGAATCCTTAGCTGTATCTCGCAAAGTCCTGCAACCGTCGAAGCTGCCAACATAGTTGGGGGCGACATCGCAAGCTGGAGTGGACACCCAACGAACTCGCCCCCGACCGCGATGCAACTACGATGATCCGATCACCTGCATATTGTGATGCCCTTTGGGGCCCGGGGGATTTTGTGAGGGCTGGCCAACAACCTTTAGGCCGTCGTGGTCTTGATTGTCGTGCGGCCGCGCTGCGCGTGGTGGCCAAAGGGTTTCGTCCCCCGATGCGTGGGCCACTATTACATCCTCCGGTGACCGTTGGAATTCTGATCCATCACATATTCGATGGGTGCTATTATGGGACGGCAACGAAGAACATCGACGAGGCGGCTGCGGCTTTGGAGGACAAGGTACCAGAGACTCAGAAGGGTCCTGCGCCAGGATTAGAATTCCAATGATTCCCAGGCAAATAAGATCGGCAAGTAAAACTCAGCCGCAACGTCTTGGCCACACAAGGTATTGTGGATACTACTTCTGTCCCGAATCGTACGCTCCACTATTGTGCTGCTCCATTCTATTTAAATAGGAGCGCTTTACGCTCTTCTGTCACGAGCATTAGAAACGAGTCAAGTTGCTCTATTGGATACACAACACTCGAAAACATGGCGACTTCCATTCCCCCTTTTCAGTACAATTGTTTGAATGAGCCCGACATACGCACAAGGTTTCCCGGCGACCGTTAATTACTGATTCCGCAGCTTAATGGTTCCATGTTGCATTGATGCTTCAGACTATTTGGACTCTATGAGTTCCTGTAAATATGTTGGAACACCATGAAGTGTCGTTCGACAAAAGACAGTAATTGACAAGATCGGACATACGTGTTCTACATGATTAAGTATTGTGACGGACTGAGCACTCTTTTCAGAATGGAAGAATACTTCATTCGCTAGGATCTAGTCGGAGATGGTGATAACGGCTATGACCAGCTGCTCTTACTTGGGTAATACTTGTTATTGATCTTTTCATCTAATAAACAGTAATTCAGTCCTCTTGACAATTATTTAAGTTCCTATATTGTGCGGTGACAGTATCCCGCCAGGTGCACTTGATCACTCGGCCGCGTCCCGGAAAAGACAACATGAAACATAAATGAAGATATCTTTTCATTATTCACATATAAGTCTAGCCACTAATACCTGTTGAGGACCACCGTCGCAGTCGAAGTCGGAGTCTGAGTAAGCACAACCGTCGCAGTCGAGGACGGGGCTGAACTCGTAGGCGGGTCTTCACCCAACCTTCTGCCAGAACGGCCAGGGCAGACGAAACTGACCTGCTTGGTCGTGAACTCGGGGAAAGGGCTTGGCAGGTTCATGTCCGCAGAGGTCCTCGCTGGCTTCTTGGGGACGTTGATCGTCTCCTCGGACATGAATTGCTTGCAGCCCCAGGTCATGTGGCCATCTACGACGGTCTCGGGGCCACCGCAGGCTGCCTGGGCTATATTGTCGAAATTCGCATGTCAGCAAAAACGTTTCTTGACAGATCTAGCCAGATATCAAGGTTTGGAGCAAGGTGCTGTCGGTCATGAAACTTACGTTGCATCTTGCCCACACCGCCGGGCTGTCCAAAAGCTGCCATGCGGGTAGCAGGGCGTGTCTGACGGTCTGCATCTGAGGTATCGGGGTCCAAGTAGTACTAAAGGAAAGAAAACAGAAAACCCGTCAGAGAGAAGTCACGACGTTGACGGTTTGGGGGTCCGTATCCCCAATGGATCGAAGACATAC
Source organism: Diaporthe vaccinii (assembly GCA_039880775.1). Classification (NCBI taxonomy): domain Eukaryota; kingdom Fungi; phylum Ascomycota; class Sordariomycetes; order Diaporthales; family Diaporthaceae; genus Diaporthe; species Diaporthe vaccinii. The sequence goes on from JBCEDN010000032.1 coordinate 538,312, forward strand.
CTCATGCAGCGCAGCAATCTCGGCACAGCTGGCCTTGGTCCGGTGCTGGCCTGACACTGGAACACCCCGGCTCTGCTCCAGACTAGTAGTGCACCTCTCCAGTGCAAGCGTGACTTCAGGCTTTAACCGCGTATCCGTATAGGCGTAGAAGTACGGCCCGCCCTTGATGTTGGATGAGATGTACACGGACTTCCCAACGGCCATGGCTGCCATCATGACGGGCTGCTCATGCTGGCGCACGCCGTCGGCCTCGTACTTGGTCCTCATCTCCTCGAAGCCCAGGCGGGCGAGGCCGTAGATCTGCGCATCGCTGAACAGGGTGCCGGTGTCCTCGTTGAAGGTGAGCTTGGTGGAGTAGATGATGCGCTCTGCGTCGTCTCTGGCTGCTGTGTCGAGGGTGACGCCTAGGACCGGTGCTTGTGCGGCGACGTTGAGAAGGAGTGTGAGGAACAGAAAGAGAGTGTGGAAGTTGAGACTCCAGTTTCTCTGTTTATTGAACAACATCATCTTGAACGGGATTCAAGGCTGAGAGATCTTAGACAAATCCACGGACGGTAAAAGAATGGACAGCGCGAGGCCTAAAGAATGACAGGGACACAGAACGGCAGATTCGGTGAACGACACGGTGTGAACCGGATATCAGAACGACGACGACATCTTGGAAACGCTCCACCGTCTTGGGGGAGTGGTACATCTTGTACATATTCCTTCCGGATCGCCACGGGTCCCGAGCTATGAGCTGTTTCCATAGTACCTTGACAAATAACTAGTTGACCCTTCAATCTACACGACGTCGCCGCGCGCAGAAAACAACTTTACGTCACGCCTTGGCTTACTAAATTTGTTCGTCTTAAAATCAAACTCCCCCTGGCGCCAGTACATAACGGTGTGAGCCGTTGTTTGCTAAGGTAGATATGCTTTCTTAGCTTCTTAATCCATCAAGACTGCGGAACATTCGGCACCCTAAAACAGTGTATTTTTAGCGCCTGCGAACTGAGGCTGAGTGGCAGCGCGCCCGCCGTCAGTGTCATGCTTTGCCAAGCTCATATGTCAGTTCCATTAAGGACCGTCCCGCCAGAATTCCAGACTGCGTACCAAGCAAGCCACAGCATGAGAGCTCATTTATCTGCGACAGGCTAGCTACGAGTCATGGCATTCAGACGAGGCAGACACATGAACCTGCTAGTGCCCGCGGGCAACTTGGCCGGCTGGCGGCTCAACGTTCAACGAGGAACTAGGCCTTTCCCAGGAAAGCGTGCCTACCCATGGAGAATTGAGGCTCGTAAGGCTGATGGTAATTGGCATGATGTTTCGGTCCCATGGGCCCAGGACCCGCAATGGAAAGTTTTGACTTCAATCAAATAGCCTTTGCGGCAGGCTGATAAGAAGAGGTCCGGGCGAGGTTTGGGGCTGAGAACGGTCTGGGGAATATCTAATTAGTCCTCAAATTCAGACTTGTCTAGTCAGGGGTACAGTTCTTGGACAGTACCCAGGTACTGAATGCAGTCAATATTATAGCTACACGGGAAGCTCTCCTCGTGTCAGCTCAGAATATGTAGGTCGTCCACAAGTTCTTCATCACACTCCTTCATCTGCACGTAGTCCAACCGTTGGCTGTGCTTCCTCGCTCTTTACTTGGTTTCTTTTTCTTCACTTTCGTTACTCAACATGAAGATCGAGATCTTGCTGCTAGGTGCCCTGGCCGGGTGTACCACAGCCCAAACCGATGCTGGCAATTCCACTGACGAGGCGCTCGTTGCCGCTGATCAATGTACAACAGCCGTCTTGGACGCATGTCCGGCTGACGGGACTGCTGCGCATCGCTGTCTAGCCGTACCAAACGAGGACAAGTGAGTTTGAAGAGAAGGCACCTACCTTATGAATATACAGATCTGAATGTTATACTGACGCACTGCCCAGAGGAGTTGTTGAGGGCCAATGCGTTTTGAGTTGCGCTGCGGACTCCCCATGTGTGTCACAATGCAACGGCCTCGGACAAGCATGGTGTGGTTCGAAGTACGTGATAATCCCATGAAGGCTGCCTTGAATATCGTATTTGAATCTTCTCTGACTATCTCAACAGCAATGTTTGCGTATGCGACAACAACTGGGACTCGGCTAAGGCGGCTCCCCCTGACCCGTACGACCTGTCGTGGGTGAAGAAGTGGGCAGCTATCGGAGACTCATAGTATGTTCAGTTGCACCCCATGCAAGTCTAGCAAGTCGCACCACTGACATGATACTCTCTCCAGCTCCGCCGGAATTGGATCCGGTAGCCCTTATCCGAACTCCTCCGCGGCCTGCGCTCGTTACGACCAGTCCTACCCAGCCTTTATCCAAGACAACGATCTCATGCCTCAGGATCCTGCTGCAGCCTTTGAATACTTGTCCTGCTCCGGCGCCACAAGCCCCGAGATCCTATCCAGCCAAGTGTCCGAGCTGGGCACAGGATATGACCTCATCACCGTAAGCGCCGGTGGCAACGATGTGGGCCTCAGCGACATCCTGAACGCGTGCGTGTTCCAGTGGAATCCCTTCCGGAACTGCGACGATGAAATGCAGGCTACCCTCAACCTCGTAAGGGATACCTTGCCTGGGAATCTGGACAAGCTGTATGCGGGTTTGGCAGACAAGATCAACACAGGCCGCAAGATTTATGTCACTGGCTATGCCACTTTCTTCGACAACAGCACCACAGGGTGCGACAACACCACCTGGGCGTTTTGGTTCAACTCCCAGAACAAGCAGATGCTGACGACGCAGCGGAGGACGCTGATGAACGAGCTCACCAGGGCCACCAACGCGGCCATCGAAGACGCTGTCAAGAGGGCAGGAGACTCGTTCGAGTTTGTGGGGTACGACCAGTATTTCTCCGTTCTCCAAGGTCGCTTCTGCGAGGCTGGTGTCAAGGAGCCGCAGGGAGATAGAGATGGCCTGCTCTTCTTCCAGTGGACCAGCACCGACAACTCGTCTCGGCTGCTCCCTAGAGGCATGGACGAGTCGGCGCTCTTCGCCGCTGACCCCATGGTGGCACGTATGTCTGAGCCAAGCCTAGAGAAAAAGAGCTTGCTGAGTCTACTCACGGCGACCTCCAAGCGGACAGAGGGCTTTCTCGGCTCCCTCCGGCGCGACCTGAACCCCATCGGCTACCTTGCCCCCCTCATCGCTAGGAGCCCTGAGGCCGTCCAACCCAGACAAGACCAAGGCGGCGCCAGCGCCCCCGGAGTCAACGAGACCTTCCAGGGCTCCATCGAGGCATACATCACAGAGGCCCAGGCCCAGAACAACACCCTCGTGGTCTCCCTGCCCGACGGCAGCGCCGCGGACCCGGCCTTCCGCGGGCGCTCCGGCCTGGGCGTGTCGGACTTCGTCTCGGACGACATCAAGCGCGTCTTCCACCCGCAGCCGGGCGGCCACGCCGTCATCGCCAACCTGGTTCTCTGGCGGATGGTCGAGGACAACGCCGCGTCGATCAAGGCCGCGGCTATCGCGCCCAGCGAGGCATCCGGGTGCGACGTCCCGACCGCCGAGACCAGGCCGGACCTGCCGGCTTCGATCCCGGGGGTGAACACGAACTGCCAAGCGGCTGCTCTGCAGTGTTTGAACTGTTTGGGCAGTGCGAAGGGGTTCGGGATTTTCGCGTGTACCTTTAATTTCCATTCGGATTGTAATGCTTGTGGTGGTGGCGATGGATGCCCTTGCTAAGGGCGAAAGCCTTGGGCACGTAGCGTGCAAGATAGATGTAGTAGGCTTACGACAAGAAGCCTTCTTGAATGTTAATTTTTTTTTCTTTCGTACAATGCAAGTTCTCTCTCTGTGGCGAAGTCTTTCCTGAAAGTAGTTCGTTCACGAGGATCTAGTGCCTCAGTTCTCACACCCTACCCGTCTGAGAAAAGGCAGACACTAGCTGTATGGGTTGAAACTGAACATTTTGAAGGCTACATTGAGAGCACAGAGATACGCACAGGTTCATGGAATCATGTGAATTAAATGTTGGTGTAATGTTTGACATTGTTCATTGCATTGAGTTGTCTTCTGTTTCCTCCCGGAGAAGCTTGACCCGACTCACTGCTGGTGACCCTGGCGGAGGCTTTCTTCCATTTGCAGCCAACGAGTGATCCAACAGGCTGCATGGCCATGTTGCGAGGAAAAGTGAAACCACGATGGATGCAGGGCTCAGCGCTGGAAAGAGATCGGCTGATGTGTATTCGTCTCTTCATGATGAATTCAAATGGACGGCTACTTTGACCCCTACGGCTTGGCCCTTTGACACCAGAGCATCTCTAAACTGCGCACCTCTTTCTGCCTCACCAGCAGTTGAAATGTCCAAGACCAACTCTTCAAGACCCCTCGGCCGGGCTTCCAGATACTCCACAGTCTTTTCCTCGATCCATCGCCATCGTGGAATGTTCTCTTCACCACGATTCGTATCCCAATCAACACCATCCCACTCATAATGCCACCAGAAGAACATTTCATTCGTGATTGTCAAAGAACTTATACCCGCCGGCAACACGTCAGCGAGCTTGCCCGAGTCTTCGACGTGCCACCCGAGCAAGACAGGCAGCGACACAGACAGCCGCGTCAGGCGGTCGAAGTCCTTCAGCGACCCCAGTGATCCGCGGATACCCCACGGGCCCTTCTCGCCACAGTCGATGGCAGTGGACGACCAGAGGTTCAACGCGAGGGACAAGTCTTCAAGCGATCCCTTGAGGCCGTCGAGCGAGGCCCGAACCCTGCCAAGATCAAACCAGCCGCCCACGTGCTCTGCGTCCAGAACGAGGTCGCAGTGGAGTATTGCGAGGTTGGGAGCAGCACGCAGCACAAGGCCAAGGCTCTCCTCCGTGAGCTGGCACCGGACCAGGCGCAGCTCCCTCAGCGTCGGGCAGATGACGCCGGGCGCCGCCGGGACGGGCTCGCCGCCGTCGTCGACGCGGTGGGCCTCAATGCGCCGGACGCTCGGCAGGCCGAACAGCGGCAGCAGGGACGACGGGTAGACGTAGTAGTCCATCTCATCCTCTGGGTCGTCCTCAGGGCGAGGGACCAGGATCCTGGCCGTCTCCAGCGCGCGCCCGAAGCCCGGTGGCGACAAGCTGGTGAGGTGCAGCAGGTGCGCCATGAACGGGTCGCCCGCGGGGCGCAGCTGGTCTTCCTCGTCCTCGGTGGTTCTGTCAAAGGTGTGGACCTCGAGGGCCTTGAGATCGGAGAGGCGTGAGAGCACGGCGACGACGGCGTGGGTCGCTGATGGTGAGTCCCGTTCGTCCTGATCTTGTGGCGTGGCGGCGAGTTTGCTTTTTGGAACCTGCACCGCGGAGACCCATGTCTTTAATTTTTCTTTCTCGTGTGGGGCGAGGTCATTTGCGAAGAAGCTGCTTTCTAGATGTTTCATTCGTGGTACGCCGCGCAGGGCAACGTGTTGTATGGTCTTGAGTTGCTTGGGGTCCCTCAGAATCTCGCGCACGTTGCTGACAATAGTTGAGGATGATGAGTTTTTCATTCCCATTTCGCTTGCCTGGCCAAAGTCCCAGCCCAACGATTCGGGTGCGGCCATTTTGGTGTTGGCTTTCGATATGTCCAGGCGACCGAAGATGAGGTTGAAGTAACACTCAACCGTTCCAAGTCGACGTCAACGGCTGTCCTAATAATAAATAGGGCGTGCACCGTGCGGGTTACACATGTCAAAGAATCGCAGCGGCTTATCCGACGGTTGCCCCCGGGCGCCCCTGCGCCCCCAACCGTTCTTAGGGCTGAAGCTTGTTAAGTTAAGGGGCAGTGTCCAGTAAAAATTATGAAAACTGGGCACTTTAGCTTATGCAACGCTTTTTCAGGGCACACGAGCTGAGCTGCTAGGCTAGCCCCCAGGCACTCATCGAGTTCAACTTGCCTTCGTTGGCCTGAAGTGTTCTCGTTCTAGCGCCAAACTTGCCAAGGTCCTTAGTCTTGTACCTGAGTAATGCTTGCCAGCACCGTCGGCGACTCAGTTGGAGCAACAAATGTGCTTCATCGAGGTATTCAATGGAAGCTCAACTTATCCTGATATGTGGCAGTCATTGGGGGATTCAGTGCGGAGTCAAGTGAATAAGGGGTGGTCACAGAGGCCGTATGTCTTTATATGGTGTGTCTTCTAACCCTTCTTCCTCAGAAGTTTTCCCGTACGCCCACTTCGAATACAAAAAATCGCATATTTGCCAGACCCAATCGACCCTGCCACCAAAAATGTTTTATAATCTTTTGCGCGATTTCCTTCATTGGTCTATAGTGAGACAGGGGATGCTCATCTTCTATGAATTGTGTTTAGCTTGACAGCCTTACTCTTGTATCTTAAGCTGGGCATGAACATCTCTTTTGCAATCACTAGCAATCCCTCATACTTGTCGTCGATACCGCACAATTCCTTAGCATCGTCACTGAAGAGAAGCTTGACAGTAGAAACAATAAGTTCCTCCAGTATTCCTGCAAGTTTCCTTCCATCTGTACCACCTAAAACAGCTTCCACGACAGGCCGCTGCTCATTCGGCACGTCATCGCGCAACGCCACGAAAAGGAGGCTTTCAAAAAAAGAAAAGAAAAAGAAAAAGAAAACGCAAAAACATACAACACCGGGTATTCGCTGGTCGTCACCGACCCAACTACTAATCCAGCCCTCAGCGGCTTGACTATGGGAGAGCAGACGGGATCCCGTATTTTCCGCCGGGTATGGTCGTATGTGACAGATATTCTTTATTTTGCAATTATAAAGGAAAAAAAGGATCTCAGAGGATAGACAGCTCTGATTATGCTGCTCAGGCTTGCGAGGTCCCGACACAGTCTTCCATGTAGTAGCCACTATTTGGGTACTTCGAACTTGAGGCTCCTTCACATGATTGAACCAATTTCTTGTAGAGGTTTCTGCTATATGCTATGACCCATCGGCTGTAAAAAGGGCCAGGTGAAGCTCACCCATTATGAACTTGCACGGCAGAACAGGCCTATAGTAGCACTTGACCTTCGCGCAACATCTTAATGGGTTGGTGAGCGTCTGAGCTCCACAGCCAAAGCTTGACAATACGGACTTCGAACGATCCCAGCCCTACTGGTCCCTGTACTTGATAATTTGGTTTGTCACTAAGCTTGTCTCGCAGGCGGAGACATATGGGTTCCGGCAGATGGTCAACATGGAATATTGCCCAAGCCTTCAGTCAGTGGATCCTCTGCATATTTACGGACAGATCTGACTTCCAGCTTACTAGCGCGGTGCAGCTACTTTATCCTAGTGGCACTCAGGACAAGATATTAGCAAACCACTTTAGCAGACGACGGATAGGTATGAAAGCAAGCAGGGGTAAGTGGCACAGCACTGTCGACTAGAGAAACAATACTACAAAATCGCTTGGCGATTTTGCACCAAATCTTCTATCGCACTGTGTTGGAGTTAAATAACAGCCTCAATCAGCATCCCTTTCCCCTGTTTGTACACCCTAGTGCTCGCATCTATGAGCGCCTCCCTTAATTCTCTTACCGTTCTAGCCTGCTCCCCTTTCGTCCAGCCCTTCGACTCTACAGTCTTGTTGGTCGGCAGAACACTGGATCCCGCCGCAGCCTCTGCCAAGGCAGCGTAATTGGGAGTGGGGCGGAAAGAAATACTGATCTCCTCATCGGAAGCCGAGGTGGCCATGCCATCGGGGTAGACAAGCTTTGCAGAGTGTCGAGGTGCTTTCCAGCCTGCAAGGTTGAGTGAGTTTGGAACCACACAAAATGGTGAAAGTAAGCCTACTCACCCCCGTTGTTTAAAACAATGGTGAGAACCGGTATCTCATACTTGCTCGCCACCCACAGCGCACTTGACGGGGACCCGCACAAGAAGCTACCGTCCCCAACGACATGGCAGACCATGCTGGGTTGTTCGCCTTTCTCAACGTCAGATAGTGCCATCTTGACACCTAGCGCCCCGCCATTACTCCACCCTATTCCCGTACTACCGCAGTTGAGCCAGGTTCCTGGTTGACTCGGCTGGAGCTGATCATGGAGCTCCTGAGCCGCCGTAACAGCCTCCAGGACGTAAGTTGTCGATTTCGGGAGACACAATTTCAATAGTCTGCCAATGTTGTCTGGGTTAAGTTTTTCATGGTCTCCTAGACCAGCTTTAGCTGTAATCTTGGCCAAACGGGACCGGTGGGCTTCCGTTCGGGCTTCTCGCCGGGCACGGTATTTGGTGTGTTGGAGCGTTGTCGTGAGTGAGGCGTTCCTCTGTATATACCCGACCAGCTGCTTAAGACCTCTGCCTTCCAACGGCCATGAGCTGGGAAGAAAGAAATCGCCATCTGCTGATTGAGGGGATCACTGTCGATGTGATATACCCTGGAACCTTTTGGGGGTGGATTGCGAGATGGGATCCAGGGAACATCACAATCAATGAGCACGACGACATCGGAATCTTTGGTCAAGATGTCGAAGCTGAGGCCCGGGAGTCGAAAGCCCTCGGAGGCAATATGGCTAGATGGGAAGCACATATCACTGCCGCCGGTATCTTGGACGCGGATGCCCGGGATCAAGTCAGCTAAGGCCACAAGCATATCCGGTACCCGAGGATCGCGGCCAGAGTACCCGGTGAGGATAAGTGGACGTTCTGCTTGTGCGAGAGCCATGGCGATATCGTGGAGCGCATTATCTGGAAGCGCACCCGGGCCAACCGGACCCCACTGCTCCTGATCGAGCGAGTACTGTTTGATCTCTTCCGCCAGAACTTCCCTTGTACCAGCGAGATATACAGGACCCTTTGGAGCGCTCATGGCGAATTGAAGCGCACGCCCTACAGTCTGTTTGACGTTCAGTCCGCTGCGGATCTCTCCCGTATACCTACAATATTGTCGTAAAATGGCCTTCTGATCGTGGGGATCTTGCAGCCAGTGCTTGTACTCAGTGCGGGACCCAGTCATTTCTCCTGACTCTGTTATTGGTGCGAGCCCGGCGAAAAGAAGCATTGGAACGCGGCCAATGCTGGCGTTGTGGACGCCCTGAGCGAGAGCCTGCGTGCCGACATCCACGTGAACTATGACTGCTTTGGGGCCGTCCCGAGGCTCGTGCATATCCATCAGCCATAGATATTGCAGTCATCTCGGAAGGGCAGGTGATAATCCTGGGCCATGCGGTAGGTCGCCCCCTTTTGCCTTTGACGATAGCCTCTATCAGAGATGGATGATCGGAACCGAGGTTGACGAAGCATGCTGTAATACCAGCCAGAAAAATAGTTAGCGTGGCAGGAATTAGCAGGATAGCTAGACGAACTTCCCAAAGTGCTTCAAATAGGGCAAAGGCGGTCGTATATCTGTTTGAGACGTCAGTCGTAAACTATCGCATGACATACACGTGTGCATCTTCTGAACCCCTAGAAGCTGGTCACTCACGATTCGATCGTGTTTGAGGACGGTAGTTTGTCTCCGTCGTCCCAGAATGCAGGGCTTGGTCGTGACTTCGTTGCGAAAGTGACAGAGGAAACAGACGGGCAGCATTTGCGGGACGAGCCCACGGAAGCAGCAAGGGGCAGGCCACTGGCCGCTGTCATTGTGCGAATCCGGCCCCATCGTCTGGCTGTAAGCGAAGCTAGAACCACTCGTCTGACCGGCGAATAATTCTGGACGACCATTCTGGCGGGAGAGAATATGGTGATGTGTTGAAGGAAAAGGAGCGGAGCAACGGGGCCCAACAGCACAGAGCGGGAAAGGGGAACGTGCTTACTGCATGAGTTAAATGGCCCAAACGCCGTATTCGAGATCCATGGGCCCATTGCTGAGTGAGTATGCCCGAACCAACATGCACGACCTGCCCTATTGAGCCCGCCAACACCGGTTACCGCTGGGATCAACATGAGCACAGATCAAAAATTGGAGGCCTGGGCAATGTGAAGTCACAGGGCTAAGTGTGAGTTCTCAGGTGAGCATCCGGATAGCGTTTGACTGGCACTTGTTGCTGTGATGATCAAAATTCGCTTTAGAAAACCACAATTACGGTCCATCATGTACGGTAATATTTTCTGTTGCACGACCTTCTATAAGGGGAAGAAAGTAAGGCACAGTGGGCACCGCAACGACGTTTGCGCATTGTGCCTCGGAATACGGCGGTACTACTACATAATACGTATGACAATATGTGGACTTGAATTCATTGTGGTGATTGAGGTCTGTTCCAGAGCTAGGGAGGATCTGGATTGTCTAAGAAATGGAATGCGGTCATCAGTCGAACATTAACAACGTTGCAGCTTGCTGGTACATCTCCCAGATACCCGATCCGCTTCAGCTCTGAGCGCAACATGGTGGCACTACTCAGAGCCCAGTGCCAACATACGGTGCTTCCAGTCCACAGATGCCACCTGTGATACCTTCTTGCGTTGCCTCGGTTCGGTGCCCGTCGCCCTCCTAGACAGCGCCTCACTGCCCGTGATCGAGGAGCCAACCTTGGGCAGGGGCAAGATCCTCTCCTTGACCAGGTCTTGAGCTAGCCTGACCAAAAGACCATCGCAACCCTTGGCAGCCATCACGTCAACTGAGACAGGGAACCACTCCTCGTGCTGCGTAATATCACTCCACTCGCTGACGTCCCCACGGTGAAAATGCTGTCAGGTGCCTCGCTGAACGGGCTGAGTCTGCTCGTTCCGAACCCGGAGGCAGAAGAGGGCGCGGTTGTATAATGGTCTCTGGCTGTCCTCAATGCCCAGGTGCGAGGGTACAGTAGGATGGCAGAGGAGCATTGGGCAGAGTCGTTTGAGGCTGGCAGGATCTTGGAGTTGAACCACTCCTCAAAGACCGACTTGCTCGTGATGGCCTGATTTAGTGCGTCAGGACATTATATATATTAATTAAAGTAAATATTTTAATAATTAATTGTTTAACTTTATAAATTATTTTAACTTCTTTTTATAAATTAATAAAAAATTAATATATACTTTAAAAATAACTTTTTAACTTTATAAAAAAACTTAATTTTTAAAAACATTAAAAAAATAAAATAATAAATATTATTTAAAATAATAAAATAATTAAAAAAGTTATAATTACTTTTTAAATTAAAAAATATATTAAAAATAAACTTTTACTTTTAAATTTAATTAAGTTTTTTATATTATATAAATAAATTAATTTTTTTTATTTCTTCCTTTTTAAATACCTTAGAAAGTAGATGCATTTATAATTATAATTTCTACTTACTTATGGTTGATTTTCCCTTCCACAGTAGTACCTCCAGCCCAACCATCCACTGCGCATAATACCCCTGAACTTACCAGCAAGGCTAATGAACACTCGAAGATGCATCTGTGGCGTCCTAACCGCGCAATGAGACCAACTAGGAACGTTTGGCAGTTCGACTGCACTTTAACTATCTCCATAATGGCTGATCGTCGAGCTCGTATTCAACCTAATGTCGCCCAACCGCTCGCGAGGGTATTTCGACACATCCCCGGGGCTCGAATGTCCTTACCCAGTCAAGATGTTCACGGTTTCGTTGTCAAGGCGTCTGCTTTTCAGCCATCGGGGACACTTGGGCATTCACGGACTGCCGCAGGCCAGAACGACGGCGGCAGCCACTAACTCTACGTCAGTCTGTGAAGTTGGCAGAAACGGCGAGAAAGGAGAGAAAGTGAGGTGACGTTGCTACACTTGCGTCCGAGACACAGACGCCATTGGAGCCGGGAGTTCGGTGCTAGATAGCAGCCCAGTTCAGTCCTGCCGGAAAGCGCTTGGAAAGACATCGGGTGTGTGACACGGAGAATTAGGGGTGTGTGATTTCACCTCACATAACACGTCACAAACAGGAGTCCGTGAGAGCCACTCGGGGTCTCCCATCGCGGTATAGCAACAAATCCTACGAGTGGTGTCTGGATTATAAGCAGATAACGCGGCGTTGCACCATCCCGACCGGGTCCAGGAAATGGAGTATGGAAGAGATGACGGCGTATTTAGACTGGGATAAAGCGGAGGACAAGCGCGTTCAGGTTATCGTCGACGACTGCGGAGACGGAATCCGTGGGCACAGGGGTATGGACTACATCAGGAGGGTGGTGGACAGAGATGGGGTTGGACTCGGTGGAGAATAGGGGGGTTGAAGAAGCAGAATGAACCACTCAAACATCTACTGCCAGTTGAGGTCCTCGATGCGGTCAAGGAAGTGCCCACCATTCCGGTAGAAAAAAGCCCTCACGCTCCGAGGCCCCTCTTCCGCCACCCCACTGGAGGCTGCATACCTCTTTAATCCGTCGTGATGTCCGAGAGACAGCCTCTGCCGTCTTCGACATCTCACGCCTTGAGAATCTTGACCAGCTCAGCAACGATGGCATCTCCTGCTTCTGCGGTGCCCGTGCTGCCGCCCATGTCCTTGGTCCTCAGCCCGGCGTCGATGGCGGCGCGGACCGCGTCCTCGACGATTTTAGCCTCGTGGGCGAGATTCAGAGAGTACCGGAACATCATGGCCACGGAAAGGATGGTGCCAATGGGATTCTGGAAATGATGTCAGCTCTGTACTTGCAGCGAATAGATAGGAATAGCCCAAAACGGGGTCTTGACGCACGACAATCCCTTTCCCTGATATGTCCGGCGCGCTACCTGTCATCTGCGTTAGCGACTGATGTCTACATGAGGGCTCGAACAGGATAGGAGTCTCACCATGAATCGGTTCACAGATAGAAGGCACTGCAGAGCTTGGAATCCCGCAGAGACTCGCGCTCGGGAGGAGCCCTATGCTTCCAGCTATGGCGCTCGCCTCGTCGCTGAGAATATCCCCTGAAAACTCATTAGCTAAACCGCCTTCGAAGTGGACGAGGGGCCTCGCTCACCTGCCAAGTTTGGCGCTATTATGACGCCATTCAGCTGCGTCGGGTTCTTGACCATAATCATGGCCGCGCTGTCAATAAGCTGATGCTCAACCTTCAGATCAGGGAACTCGTTTTTATAGACCTCCTCAACGACACGACGCCAGAGTCTGCTTGTCGCCAGCACGTTTGCCTTGTCTAGCGAAATAACCCGCGAGTCTCCCCTAGTCCTGGCCAGGTAGCCGCCCAGCCGCGCGATACGCTCGATTTCTGGTTTCGTGTAAACAGTAGTGTCGAATGCATTAAGCCCATCGTACTCTTTTCGCTCTCCGAAATACAGGCCTGAGGTTAACTCTCGGACTAACATCATGTCGGTGCCGCGGCAGACGGACGCCTTCAGGGGGGAGGACTCGACGAGGGCGTCGGACGCGAAGAAGCAGGGACGGAGGTTTCCATAGGCACACATCTCACTGCGTAGCTTTAGGAGGCCCTGCTCCGGGCGGACGGCGCCGGTGCCCCATTCAGGGCCGCCGATGGCGCCGAGGAGCACGGCGTCGGCGGCTTTGGCGGCGGCGAGGGCCTTGTCTGTGAGGGGGGTGCCGGTCTGGTCGATGGAGCACTGGGGAGAAACGCCGAGGTTAGCAAGAGACTTCTCTCGTGGATGTCTCTGGGCCCGTGTGATCTGTCGTCGCGGCACGACTTACCCCTCCGAGCAGGTGGTCCTGAATATTGAATTTGCCAGCAGTCGGGCTCAGCTCCTCGACCGTCTTGATAACCTGAATCCTGCGTCAGACGTGCTCAACTGCAGGTCGCGAATACTAGACTCGTACCTTGATTGCCTCAGCAACAACCTGTCAAATAACCAAAGTCAGCCTCTCTCCAGCCAGAGTTAAGGGTGGGAAAGCTCGGGGGTAGTGAGTCACCTCTGGGCCACAGTGGTCGCCCGCAAAAACAACAATGTTGTGTTCCGCCATGGTTGCAATACTTGTCCGACGGAGTTCGGCCAAAGAAGGGTCCGTCTTGTGTGACGAAGCACGAGAATGAGTCGAAGACGAGCTGGGAGGCGGGAGGTCCGACGGAGAAAGTCAGCGTTGTGACGAAGGAGGCTTCGTCTCCTGTATGAACAACCGTAGTATTACGTACGGAAAGCTCGGAAAACCTCGGCAAAAACAGGCACGTGATAGTGACCGTTCTGAGCGGGAGTTTGCGCGTTTATCGTAAGACGAGCCAGCGATCAGGCCGCTTTTGCGGCCGGGAAAAAGAAGGATCACTTGAGCGTTCCCCAAAAGTTTTGGTAAAAACTTTGCCGCTGGCAGATGACGCGCTGCTATGTGCGGGGGGACACCGGTCACGTGATCCCAACAACACGAAGCTACACCTCCTCAGGGATCCCAAACGTTAAATGTGGACTCCAAAGTCACTTTTGTTGACGAATTGGGCAAAGTGTGACCTGGTGGGTCCAAAAATACCAATAGAAAAAGGTGTACATGATTTAACGTTTGGGATCCCTGAGGAGGTGTACGAAATAAGCTGTTTTATTCAACCTGCAAATCTCCCCGTGAGATAACAGAATTTCCGTGCCGCCTGCATATTCTGCAAATTCCGAAGGCAGGCGCAGCGATCAAAGCCGCTCGAGCAGCCGGCCACGAGGGCTCCCGAGCCAACGGCCGAGCAGGCCCCCGAGCCCACCCCCGATACCCCGAGCCCTCTATGTTACCGGTTGTTTGTAACCAAATCCAACCCGTTTCCGTACGTGTGAGCGCTGCCGTAAGAGAAATCGAGCCGCTACTGGACGGAAAAGAGCCGAAGTCAAGCAAGCCATACAACACGAGCGCCCTTCCGAAAAACAGGCTGTGGCGCAGGCTGTAGCCCAGTCGAAATTCTGCTAGGTGGCCGAAAGACCCTCCTCCCGACTTAGGAAAAGCATCACCCTGCCGATCTACCTGCCACCCACTGGAGTTGCTGTTCAAGAGAACAGCGACACTATTGTCCCTGGCAGAGAGGGGATGTGGTTTCCTGTGAACAGACTCACATATGTAAGTCCGTTTCGCTACTTTCCATGGTTTTCGATTTGCAAGATATTTACTGATGTATTCCTACTTTTTAGATGCTTTTCTGATTACATCGGACTTCCCGACATCTAAGTTCGTCATCCAAGGCAAGAGGTGGACCTCTCATTCATCGCGAAGATGGCAAAGAAACGTGCCAGAGTGAGTTCCCGATATGCACTGTTTCCCTCATCGACTGTTCTAACTGAATCAAGGCTGGAGCTCCACGTTCCGAAGGAAAAAGAAGACGCCTGGCTCCTATGTCTAACGACTCTTGAATCACACCGAGACCAGAAGCAGCTGAGACTACGAGCAACCCTTCGCCAGGCGCCACCTATCCAACGCTTAGATGTCCGGTTCCAGGTTGCGATGTCTAGTATAACACGCGCTCGGCCAAATCTTCCATGCGAGACCATATCAAGAAGAAGCACCCAAGGATTCCTTCACTCAAATGCGACTTTCTAGGTTGTCATCTTCTCTTTCATACAGGCAAAGAAAAGAAAGAACACTACAGAAACGATCACAGTACAGACTCAGACACTACGTGGCTCTGCCCTGTGACCGATTGCCAGCTGGCATATAACATAATATACCAAATGCACACGCACGTTAGGAGGTCGCACCCTGAACATGGCCGTATAGCATGCTCCAGCCCTCTGTGTCCTGAACTGTTTAGATCCGACCAGGACAGGGACTCGCACGCGTTGGATGCGCATGCGGAGAGCGTCGTATATTGCCGCCTCAAGGATAAAGGCTGCAAGACTTTCTTCCTCCGCCGTGCGGCGGAGCTCCAGCACTTCAAGATCGTCCATACCGACGAAGCATGGACCTGCCCAATTGAAGAATGCGACGAGGTCTTCACGTCCCCTCCCTCGCCATCGGAACCGTCATATGGGGTCCTGTCACCCAGATATCGAATACAACAAATGTCCAGCACGGAGATGTGATGAGATGTTCCTCAACAATTTGGACATGCAATCTCATCTCGAACAGAAGCATCCTCAGATGCAGACTTTTCCTTGCCCATACGAGGATTGTGAGGTCGCGTGCAAATCCCAGCATGCTCTCCACCTGCATCAGAGATCTGAACATCTCAAGATGGAGTTTCCGTGCCAAGTGGAAGGCTGCTCAAATACGTTAACGTCGAAACTCGGGATCAAGAAACATGTCGAGGTTGTACATGAAGGCACCTGTTTCCCCTGCCACAAGGAGGGTTCTGCAAAGATTTTCAGTTCCTCGTCAAGCTTGGCAAGGCATATCAAAAACGGACACGGACCCGTCACAATCCCGTGCCTTCATCCGGACTGCGAATCGGTCTTCCGTTCTGAGGGAAGCTTGAAAAGCCATATGAAGAAGGTACATGAACACACGCCGCCACTGATCCACCCGTGCCCCATGGCAAATCGAGAAGGATGCTGGGAACGATTCTCAGACCCGAAAGCGGCAGCCATGCATGCCAACGTGGCGCACCATGGAAAATTTCCGTGTGTTTTGCATGAAGAGAGCGGCTGTATAGAATTCTTTGCAGACAAAGCGACGGCAACCTTTCATGCATACAGACACCGTCGGTGGGTTTGCTCCATTCCACAATGTGTGGATAATGTCATGGGCCGAGGGAAATGTCGAGATGCATATCTCGAGCATGAAAAGAAGCATCGAGGATTAGGTCATTTCACCACTCTGACGGACGTTCCGAAACCTAAGGAGTTCATCATACGCACAGACTTTGCGGATGCGGATGCGACTGCGACTGCGGCCGAGGGCGACGAATCTCTTACTGAAGATGACACCATCAGTGGTTTTGAAGCTGATGGCAGTCCAGGGAAAGGGGATTTACACTGGTTGACGGGAATTTTGGCCCCCTTCCCTCTGTCACGGGCCGTGTTCGCCATTGACACAATCGAGAGAACAGCAGCGCTGCTTATCGGAAAGAAATAATAAGCTACTGGGTGGTGAGTCCAGCCATGTACAGTCCATAACGACTATCGATGACTGACTTACAACTAGAATATCCAGACTTCTCGATTCGATCCCTTGCTCATCTGGGCCTCATCTGCATGGGCCTTTCCGAGTTGTCGACAACATGATCAGCAGACTTTGCCCATCGTCCGCGACCTTAAGCTTTGAGACCACTGCTCTTCGCCGCGGTGAAGGCGGACCGTACATGCGGACCAGATGCATCTCGTGTCAAACTGAATTTGACCTGAGTAACGCGCTTGAGAAGTATGACCTCAAAGCAAGTAGCCATGATCAGATATGCGAGAACAAACGGTGCACCAAACCTGGCTTCAGCGGCTCAAGATTTTGCAAAGATCACCTCTCTACATGGCGCGACCCAAACCCTCTTGAAACAGACCTCCCGCAACTTCAAAAACTACGAGAGCATGTCTCTCCGTTTTTGCAAGTCAAGTGGCCCGACGAACCTGCCATGGGAAAAGTCCTTGCACTCATGGACTCCATTGGGGCCGGGAAGTCGCCTGCCTCAGCGCTCAGATTCGTCGATCTTGAGTATAACATTTTCACAGGGAGAGTATTCGAAATTGGCATGTGCGATGTTTATGGAACTTGGACGATGGACTGCCGGACCTTGTATGGAGCCAAAGCCCTCCGAGCAATCAGTCAAAAAAGCTCCACTGCTGATTGCAACATGGATCGCATGATGATGAAGTCGGTCCAAGCACATCACTGTACTCAGGGCCCAAAGACTGCAAAGCAGATTGCAGACGAGCTAAGGCGGCAGGGCATCTCGCAAGAGACTTATTTCATAGCCTGGCACTTCCACACAGATGACCTGTCACGATTGCGCGAGTGGTTAGAGTCAGAGGGGGAGTGTGGAATACTCCCCCCTGACTCCCAGTGCATCCCATTGATCCCTTACTTTCAGAGAAACCTTCGAGGAGCCAAACTACCAGACGAAATTTTATTTTATTTAATTCCTTTAAATACCCAATTAATAATATGTATAAAAATAAATAAATTAAATTTTTTAATAATTATCATTATATTTTATTTTAATGTAAATTATTTTTTTAATATATTTATAATTTTTATAATAATAATATTATTTATTTAATTAATATTTAATACTTTTTAAATTATATAAAACTTTAAAAAAAATTAAATAATAAAATATAGTAATATAATCATTATAAATTAATTTATAATAATTAAAATATATAATATAATAAAAAATATAATATTAGAAAAATTATAAAATAAATAATTATAATTAATACTTGAAAAAACACGGTATAATAAATATAATATAATTAATACTTGAAAAAACACGGTATGATAAATATAATATAATTTTAATGTGGTGTATTATATACAGGTTATTAGCGCTATTTAATACAATTTATTAAATTCTATACCGCATCACGGTTAATTATAATGATTTTATAAATAAAATTATAATTCTTAATATAATTATATTATTTATATTCTTCTATTAAATCCTTATATTATAAAGGTTAGTTTTATTAAGCTAATAAGTAAATACCTTAAGCATTTACCATAATAATCCATAAATTTATAATAAATTTATAATAAACTATTATTTTATAATAAATTTATAATTTAATAATAAATTTATAATAGATTTATTAAGAATCAATTATTCACTATATAATCTTCAATCTAATATACCCCCTTAGATTAATATATAATAATAAGCTAAACTTTAGCCCTCTTTTATCGCTTTTTATCTATGCTTTATAGGATTTTCT
The DNA here is from genome assembly GCA_039880775.1 of Diaporthe vaccinii. Classification (NCBI taxonomy): domain Eukaryota; kingdom Fungi; phylum Ascomycota; class Sordariomycetes; order Diaporthales; family Diaporthaceae; genus Diaporthe; species Diaporthe vaccinii. The sequence continues at coordinate 556,866 of JBCEDN010000032.1, forward strand.
AATAAATTCCAGCCTTTTCTTTAGTTTTTAATATCTTTTAAGCTTAATTATTAAAGAAATCTATTTTATTTTTTAATTAATAATACCTTAATTAACCTATTTATTATTATTTACGCTAATAAGATATATTTTATATTAATAATATTATTTTAAACTTTTTATTATAATTAATAATTATAAATATCTATATATTATAATTTTATCTTAAGCTAAATAATTTCAGAATTTATTAAGTTTATAATCTATATATTATTATACTTAATCTTAATTTTCTTTTTATTTAATTTCATTAATAATTTTATAAAAAATTTATTTATAAATAAGGTTTTTTTTATTATTTATATTAAAGTAAAGAGTTTTACCTTTATTATTAATATTATAATTATATCTTATTTATTAATTCTTTATTTAATCATTCCTTTAAATAACTTTATTATAAATATTTAAGAACTTTTTTAATTAATAATATTATTAATAAAGAAAAAGTTATTTACCATTATAAATTTATTTATATTTATAAAATAAAAAATAAAATATTTAATATCTTTAAGATAAAGAAGCATTTAATTTATAGCATTATAATATTTCTAGCTTAAATTTATAAGGAATTATATAAGCCTTAATATAATAAATATAATATTTAATTAAGTAGATATTATAATAAATAATATAAACTTAATCTTTTATTAATAGGAATTGATTTTAATAGGTTTTGCGATATTAATTTATAGCTTTAATTCTTTAATTATTATAAGGACCTTATAAAAGAGATTTCTTTTATTAACTATCTTAATAATCTTCTTAATATATATAGTTTAGGTTAGCTAAATCTAATAATTAAGATAGTCTTTATAGATTTCTATATTTAAGAATTATTAAATTAAATCCCCTTTATTAATTTTATATTTTTTTTAAAGTTATTAAATAAGTTTATTAATTTATTTTTATTAGTTTTTTTAATATATTATAATAATATTATTAATATAAAAAAAGATTAAGATATTATTCTTTTTATAATAATAAGGTTTATATAATATTTATTAATATTTAAGCTTAATAAGTATTTTAATAAATTCCTTTTATTATAATAATAATAAAATCTATAGCTTATATAATATTTTATTTAATATTAAGATAATATCTTTTTTTTTATAATTATAAGGTATTTTTATAAAGATATCTTAATTAATTAAAATATAAATAAATGCATTTATTATATTATATTAAATTAACTTAAGATTAAATTTTATAATAATAATAATTAATATATAAAATAACTATCCTATTAAAATCATAGCATAAGTTTTTTATATTTATCTTTATATTTATTAATCTCCTTTAATAATGAGCTATATTTTATATTTTTTAAAGATATTATATTTATTAAATTTATAAATATATATCTATATATAATCTAGGATTTATTTTCTTATTATATAAGGATCTTTCTTATAGATTTTAATTTAAGATCTTATTTTAATATAATTTTATAAATAATCTATTTTAATTTATTTAAATAAATTATTAAATAAATAATTTATTAAATCTTTATATTATTTTAATAACTTTAGGAGTTATTTTTTTAATATCTTTACCCTTTAATATAAATATCTTTTAATTTAAGCTTTATTAAAAATATTATTATTTAACTTTATTATAAATATTATCTTTATTTTAATTATAAATATAACTTATTATAATAAATTTATTAAAGATTTAATAATTAATAAGATTTCTTCTTTATTTAATTATATTTATATAATATATATTAAGAGTATTAATAATAGTAATTAAGATAATATAAAAAGTAGTATAAATTTAATATTTATATAAGGGCTATTTTATTAATCCTCCTTAAGCTATATATTTTTTACTTTTTTTATATTTCCTTTTTAAATCCCTCCTTTATTAAATCCTTATAGGCTTTTAGTTTTAAAAAGGTCTTCTCCCTTTAAATTAAGTATTTTATTATTATCTAGGAATATATTTTTCTTTATCTATTTAGCTAGTTATTTAATATTTATAATAAGGAGTTTATTTATAAAATCCTTTTAATTTCTATTAAATACTTAATATTTATTAAAAATTATATCTTATATATTAATTATCTTTCTAATGGATAAAATCTATATTTAATAGATATTTAATAATTAATATTTTATAAAATAATTAATTTAAGTTTATAATTTTAAATATTAATATCTTCTTTTTTTAAATTAAATATTTAAGGTTATTATATAAGTTTTATAATTAAATATTTTTAAATAAATTTAATTAAATCTTAGATTTAACCTTAAAATTCTTTACTTTTTAATAATAATAAAGAAGAATTAATAATATAATATTTATTAATTTAATTTATAAGTTAGCGTTTAATTATTAAGATAGATAATTATTTATTTAATTTTTAATTATAAGAAAGTTAAGAGTTTTAAATTTATTTATAATATTTATATCTTTTCTTTAATTATATCCTTTAAGCACTCTGCTTTATCATTTTATATTTATATATTAAATATAAAGGATTTGATTTAAATATATTTTAATTTAAGATAATCTTTAATAGCTTATCTTTAATTAAATATTTTATTATTATATTTAATAATCTTAATTTTTATTTTATATTAAAATTTTATTATTTTAAAAAAGGATTTAAATATTTTAAATATTATATTATTATCTTAATTTATAAGGTAATAATCTTATATATATCTTAAGACTTTATATATAAATAGGAGTTATAAATTATAGTTATAAATATTTAGCTTATAATTATAAAAGTTTAATATTATTCTTTTATTTTTTTATTTAAGGATCTCCCTTAATAAATAATAAATTTACCTTATAATCTTAATTAAAATATATACTTTATATTTAATAATTATTAATTTATAAATTTATATCCTTTAAAATATATTTATTAAATATTTTAATATCTTAAGTTTAAGATAGCTAAGTTATTTATATTAAAAAAGGGCTTTATTTATTAATAATTTCCTTTTAATAAATATTATATATTTTTTCCTTTAAATATTAAATATAGCCTTTAATTTATAAATTAAGTATTTAATAATATATTATTTATAAATATTTATAAGTTTATAAAGGATTATTTTATCTTATCTTTTTAATATAATTAAATCTACTTTATTATTTTAAAAGATTTCTTTTTTTAAAAATTATTTTAAAGATATTAATATAATTAAAAACTTTAAATATAAAGTAATATTTTTAATTTATAAGATAATTCCTTTAATATAAATTAATATTATATTATATATTTAAATAAGGAGTTATTAATTACTTATTTATAAATAATTATTATATTTAATTAACTATATATTAAATAATCTTTTATAATTATTAATAATTAATATTATATTTATTAAATTTAATATAATTAAATATTTTAAAGGGTATTTTTTTATATTTATAATAAAAGCTTCCTTAGCCTTTATATTAATTATATAATATCTTAAAAGTTAATCTTTAATCTCTTTAATAAATTCTTTCTTAAAAGATTTTAATATCTTTAATTTAAATTTTAATCTTAAGCCTTTTATAATTTAAATCTTTATTTATAAATTAATATTATTTTTAAAGGCTTTATATATCTTTTCTTTAATAATTTTATTCTTCTTAAAGCCTTTAAAAGCTTTCTTAAGGAAGATATAATAATAATTTATAAAAATATAGTTTTTAATATATATCTTATATATATTAATAGGTTCTTTTACCTTAAATTAATTATATTTTTAACTTATATAGGTTTTATATAATTTATTTATATTTTATTAATTAAGATTCTTTTCCTTAATAATATAAATATCTTCTTTATTATTATAATCTTTTAAGCTATTATAAGTAATTATTTATATTCCCTTTATAATTCTTATAAGTTTATTTTATATATTTAAAGCTTATAATTCCTTTTAAAAGAGGTTTTTAATATTATAATATATAAGGCTTTTATTTATAATTTTCTATTCTTATATTTATTTAAATATAATTATCTATATTAATAGCATCCTTTATAAAGCTTATAATAAGTTATAAATCTAAATAATAAATTATCTTATCTTTATAATCCCTTATTAAATAGCTTTTATTATAATAATTTCTTATTAATCTATTTAAAGTATAATATCTTTTAGATTTTATAATAATTTAAAAATATTTTTATATATATTTTTTATTTTTAATAAATTATTTAATTATAATTATTTATATTTTTATTATAAATTTTTATATTATTTTTAAAAAGGTTTTCCTAAGATATAATATATTAATTTATATATTAAATTAATAATTTATATTATTTATTTCTTAAGCTTTTAAATTATAATTTATTTTTCTTTATATTTTAATTTAAATTATTTATATCTTTATAAGTTAAGATTATAAAGCTTAAAGTTAATATTAATAAGATTAAATAATTATTATTAACCTTATTATTTTTTTTAAATAATTTTAATTTCTTTAATATTATTATTAAACCCTTTAATAATTTAAAAAATAATACTTTTTATAATTATAATAGTTTTTATATATTTTTATAATTATAAGTTAAATTTTTATAACTTTTAAAGGAAGTTTATTTAATAATTTATATAATCTTTAAATTTATAAGTTTTAATTTAAAGAAAGAATTTATAATTTTAACTATTTTATTTTTCTACCTTTATAAATATTATATTTTAAATCTTTTTATTAATTTTATTAATTATATTAATTAATTTAAGATAATAAAACTTTTAATTATTAGATTTTATATTATATTATAATTAATTATAATAATTTTATAAATAAAATTATAATTCTTAATATAATTATATTGTTTATATTCTTCTATTAAATCTTTATATTATAGGGGCTGGTTTTATCAAGCTAATAAATAGATATCTTAAATATTTATTATAGTAATCCGTGAATTCACGGTGAATTTATGGTGAATTATCATTTCATGGTAAATTCACAGTTTAACGATAAATTTACGATGGATTTACTAGGAATTAGTTATTCACTATATGGTCTTCAATCTGATATAATTGATTGCAAATGAGAGTACCCCAACTGGTGGGGCTTGACTTATCTTTAAACCGAACTTGAGTGGCACTTTCATATCACGGGCGTTCCTTTGAGACAAGTGCACCATGAAGATCTCGATGTGGTCTGATTGAAGTGCCCATCCAGGGCTTGTCTATCATGTGGGAGCCCAGTATATCACCAATTATCCAACCTATTATCACCTGGTTTTTGTAGCACAAGCTGCACAGATTCGTCATCTGTCCTTGGAGTTGACACAAACTTCCAGCTTTCGGGATGTCTCTCACATCCCGGGCAGTGGTTCCAGTTCGGAGTCTGGGCACTGAGCCACTTCGTGGCCGCCCAGTTCAAGCACTGCCAGAATGCTGATAACAGCACCATATCTGCGATGACGATGGACACCACCATTGAAAATCTTTCCTTTTGCTTTGGGACGGAGCACACATACTGCAGCGAGAGCTGCGCCGCTGTTGAATTCAAAGGTGCCATCTCATCCTTAAAAGTATCCACGGCCTTTTCATTCGAGACCCCAAGGACGGCAACGTTCCTTTGGGATAGCAAATACGTGATAGAATTGCCATCCGTTAGTGGGCTGGCGCTGCCCAGATCTAGCAGAATAGACGAGTAAAAGGCCTTTGCGAAACCATCGATCGCGGAGGCAAGTCCCGTGTCGTTCATTTGAGACAGTGGAATCGGGTCCCAGTTGTTCTCGTTGACTACCATGTAGATCAAGGAGTCTTCGGCATAGAACTTTCCAGTCGCATAGAAGAAGTCCTTGGAGCTGATATTTGAAGCACTGGTGCTGTTGTGGAATAAAGCTGAAGTGCCACGGTTAGTCAGTCGTTGGTGTCCCCGGGAAAACAAAGTCAGAACTCAATGCTTACTGAAATCCCCGCTGTCGTATCGTATGTCTGGCTGATCATCGTTTCCTGGTACATATTCTGTACCCAGAAACTCTGCGAGCGAGAACCACGTACGATCTCTAAATCATACAAATTAGTACAGGACAAATGTTGCATTGCTCATTGATTGCACGGGATGCTAACAATAGTATGGATCCCCACCACTGGCTAGAATCAGTGCGATTGTCAAGACTCAGGAAATTCCTGACAATGCCGGAAGACTGTTGGAACTGGACCTGGAATGAGGCTGTCACTGGCGAGGTAGGACTAGGGATGACGCAAGACACATTGGCCTGCAGAAATTCCGTCAGTCATGATACTTTGGGCCGCCTGCATCAGCCGAATAGGACCACTTACTGCAGCATTGGTGTCGCCCCAGGTCCAGGAGTTACCAGATGTCACAGACGTGTCCCTCCTGGCAGGATAGATCTGTATCGTCCCCACCTCGCAATCCTGCAGGGTGCTGTTGAGATACGGTGCACCTGGTGCTTGTATCGTCTTATTGTTCTTGTCTTGCTGAGCAAGGGATATCAAGGTATAGGAGAAACCCATATGCGTTGTCATATAGCTCGAGCCCAGCATCAATGCCTGAGACTGGCACGATGCTTCGAGGTTGCTCAGCCATGAGAAGGGCGCCTTTTGGAACCAGAGTTTATGCTCGGCGGTCCCGGCAGTTCCGTTAGGATTCGTAGTGTAGACCGCTCTGTTGTGTGTTAGCCATAGACAAGTCAGAAAGACGGACCATGGAGAAGGGTGCTCACTCGAGGGTATAACCACTTGTCCCGATATTAATTACTGTGAACAAAACGGTAGCACATATGCACCCTATAAGCGCAGCCCATGTGAACCATCGGAACGGATACGGACGAGAGAGTCCGTACCCGAAGAAAGACTCATGGCGTGGAGGCATGGTTTACGTCTCGTTCATCACTCCGTCTAGGGAGACGACACTCCAAAATACGTGGAAATGAAAACAAACAAAGGATGAAAGTGTTCTCGACTAGATATGTGCTTTGCGCTCCCACTGGCACACCACACATGTTCATTTTGTTCTTTTTAAAACAGCTTCCGATGGCTGGGGCCATCCATGGCGGGGCGGCTGAAGCAGCGTTGCATCGTAGAGGATGCAGTTCGTATTGCCAAACAGGACAGCCTGGAATAGCGGCCAATAGGTGTGAGATGAGTAGCGCGGCTTGTCAGCTTCCGGGAACATGTTGCCCCACGGTGCGTCTTATCTCCTACAAGAGAGTGTGAGCCCCCCCGCCAGCGATAACACTGACGTCCGGGGTGGTATTCTAGGCTTCAGCATTGAGATCCATCTGACATGCAGTAGTTGGATCTACGCAGGCGCCGGCGTTTTTTTTTTTTTTTGCCCACAACCTAGACCACATGGGCGATAACCCCGGACATAGCAGGGCGGCTAGCCGCCGATCGCGACCTGAAGATCGGCGGCAGGCAACTGTGACCAAGACGGTGCAAGCTCATGGGCGTCGTTCGCTTCCACTACCACCTACTGGGTCGCGGATGGACGCGCCTGTACTGCTATCAGACCTCTCACCGCGCCTGCAGATTAATACCGTTCCGTTTCGCCACTCCGATACTAGTATGCTTCCGAGAAGATGGTAAGCTTATAAGTAGTCGATTCATCCACTAGCACTCCCTATTGAGAGCTTGCGGCGCATCCTGTCACTCGCCGGATTGGAAACGATGGAGACATGATGCAGATATATAACTCGAGCAGCACTGGTCATTGAGCTCTTACTCTTGAGGCTCATTGCCATGCACTAAAGAATGCTCGCGCGCAGTGCCTCCTGGATAGATGCTATCGACAGGAAAACACGCATTGTACCCATGTCCAGTAGTAAGTAGTACCCTTGAAGCCCCTGAAAACGCCACCAATTCCCAAAGTCCGTCCAATGCAGAGGGGTTTGTGGTGTTACCCGCCCCTTCCCCCAGTATACCCGTATGCGATCTAGTCGTAGATCACGGTGGGCGACCCCGGTCCTCCTCGTGGCCTCCTCTATCCTTGATTGCTCGCAGCATTATCCTGGCGTAGGACTCAGCAGGGACCTCTCCGTCCTGCAGACTCTCTCTACCGGCGCTGGACATTGTCCAGATGGGCTGGTCTGCCGTCTAATATGCAAGCGAGACCCCCAAATCGCTTCCATCTGAATGCTGACATGTTGGGGGCTGAGCCCATCTTGTCGTCTCGGAAGAGCCCATTCTCTATGACTTCCTCTCTCCCCTTCTTTCCACTCTCACGTTAGTATCCTGGAAATAAGTTGCCGCGTGGCCGCCATTTGCTCTGCCTGCGCCTTCCCATTAATCCTGTCCTTGGCATTGCCGGCCTTCTCGGTCGGAATGTAGAAGTCGTACCGGTCCGGGAACAGGATGATGTTCGCCAGCCGGACCACCTCGGCCTCGCCCTCGGTGCTGCGCTTCTTCTCGGCGATGGCTCCCGCGCTGCTGCTGTCGAGCTCCATCTTGTCCGCCTCTCCTCCTCGTCCTCCTCCCTCTGCCGCGGTCTCCGACGGCTCCGGCGTGACGGCCCGTGTGCCGGGCCGGGTCATGACCTTGGACCCGTCGCTGGACAGCTCCCACGGCGCGAGGCCCATGGCCCTCAGCCCGCGGTCCCCGCCGACGGCGGCGATCTCTTCCTTGCCTGGCCGCCCCTCATGCGGCGCCTCGCTGCCCACCGAGCCGCTCCCCGCCGTGTCGAAGTCGGGCCCCGGCTGCCCCAGCAGGAAGGCCTTGCGCTGGCGTGCGAGAAAGAGTGCGTTGGTCTGGGTGAGCGGGCAGGCTGGCGTGTACACCAGCATCGAGGGTGCTGGTGTCTCTGGCCCGGGCGTGCCTGGTTTCGACGCTGCGGTTGTCATGATGCTGTATGCCTCGTCGCAGTGCCAGATGACGTAGTCGCCAGCCTGCAGGGTGGGGATCTCGACGAGGGAGCGGCGGAGGCGAAGGTGTGGGTGCCACAGTTCGGTGATGCGCTGGGCGTGGCCTGGCACAGCACCGTGGATGATCGTGGTCTGCTCGCTGTCAAGAGTCCAGTTGTCTGCGTCGAGGAAGGCGTCCCACTCGGCGATCACCTCGGGCGAGGAGCCCTCCTCGTCGTAGCCCGAGGTCGGTGGCTTCGTCTTGGCGCTGAAAAAGGGCCTGAGCAGCAAGTAGGCCATGACGAGCTTGGGGGAGGGCAGGACTCGGATGCTGGCGGGCTCGCCGGACGTCAGGGCGAGGATGCCCTGGAACATGCGGAAGATGGAACACACGCCAGCACCATTGTACAGGTCCTGGGTGACGTTGATGCGGCCGGAGGGGTCCCAGGGGTCGAGAGACTCCCACTCGCCGCGGAAGACGGCGTCGTAAGCGCCACCGCGGCCGTAGCCATCCGGCTCCCACCGCTCGAGGCTGCCGTTGTCGACCTGGGCAATGAGGGTCGAGGCGGAACTGGAAGTGAGGCTGTCGGCGGCCGAGTTGCCGTTGACCTGGGGGAGGGCGGCGTTGGAGCCCAAGATGGTGCCGTCGTGGATCCGGAGCCGGTCGGCGTAGGAGATGGGGAAGCGGGTGGCTATGCGCGAGACGTCTGCATCGATGCCCTTGGTCTCCCAGAAGGTCATGGACCACTGCTGCACGCGCAGGACGGACGGGTGGGCTCGGATGGCGCACTGGGCCGGGGTCCAGAAGAGGTCGAAGCAGGTGGGATCCTGGGGGATGGTGGGCTTGATGTGGTCCCTGTTGTGGGTGATGTAGTCCCTGGTCTGCTGGATCCAGTTCGCGGTCTGGGTCTGGCTGACGACGCCCCTGATGACGGCGACGCCATATCGCTTGAGGTCGCGCTCGAACGAGGTGACGGTGGCGGCATTGTCGATGTCGGCAAAGTCGATGATGGGGATCAGATCATTGCCGCGCGACTGGATGTGGGCGATCTCGTCGCGCAGGGCGGCCAGGAGACGGCGCCACGAGGCCTCGATGGCCTGCTCCTTGCCCTGGATGAGCCTGCGCTTGATGTTGGCGAAGCGGTTGGGCAGGGGGATGGGCTCGGCGCCGTAAAAGGACTGCACGGGCGGCTCCATGCTGGCGACTCTCGCAAAGGCCTTCCTGCTGCCGATGCTGCCCGAGGGCTTCGAAATGCGGTGCTGCGAGTGCGATTTGTGGTGGTTTGTCCCGGGAGGAGGCGTGCTGGATGCTGAGGGGGCGTTGGATGAGACAGAGACGGTGGGTTTTGGCCCGGCTTCCGAGGGGGCGGTCTTGGCAGCGACCATCTTGACGGCAGCCGTCAGGTTCTTGGTGCTGAAGACGGTTGTGGTATTACCACTACTGCGGCTACTCCTGCGAATGGGAGCCCTTGGCCTGGGCCCGGATATCCTCACGGTCGTGGTGATGCGCGTTGTCCGGCCGCCTGGTGAAGGAGTAGACGACGAAGACGAGGATGAGCTGTTGCCGGCTGAGAGCACATTTGCATGTGCTGCAGCATTTGTTGCCTGACCTATGCCGGAATTTGATGCTGCTGCTGCTGCTGCTGCTGTGCCTGGACTCGGGCTTGAGCAAACACCTCCAGCTGTGTCGGCTGCCTGTGCAGCAAAATGAGTGACATGCATCGTGGAATAGCAGTCGGGGAATAATTTTTGGGGAAACCAGGAACCTAATAAGCAAAGCTGGGGAACGGGGCTGGCGTGCAGATGGGGCCGGACGGAGCTGGAAGCCGGAGCTGGAGTTGGAGCACTGCCAGTGCTGGGCTCGTGTGGCTTGCTGCTTGCTGCTTGCTGCTTGCTGCTCGCTGCTCGCTGCTCGCTGCTCCCGCTTGCAGCCTGTCTCCTCCGTCGGTCAGTCAGTCAGTCGCTTCCACAACAATACACAGCAGTCACAGTAGCTAAGTCCTCCGGGGCTGGCTACGTTGCGTCGCGTGAGTTGGGCGGGCTGCAGACAGACAGCCAGCCGTTGATGCTTGCTGCTGCTGCTTGTGCTTGCTGCCGAGGGATGGTGCTCCACACCTCCTCGAGATATAATTCCTTCCCCTCCTGTTTGATCCACCGGAGCCCTCTTAGACTTGCTTCTCTGGCTGCTTCAGCACAGAAAATCAAGCAGGCAGAAGATCCCTTTTCCTCGGGGCTCTTCACCTCGTGCCCAGATACTTGGCCTCTCCACCCGGAATTGCGCGCCACCAAGATCTGCTTCTGCTCCCTGCTTTGCTCCTTGCCTGGGCGTCTGCTTGTTTGGGACCGTCCTCCTGCGACGAGAATACCTCTTCCGTCCCTGAAACAATAGTACAATAATACTACTACACCAGCAGCAGAGATAACGCGGGGTAGAGAATCCGGGGTTGTTGCTGGGTCCGGTCTGCTAATCCCGCGTGATTTTGTCACTCCACGGCGCTGCCAGAATTGGCAACTCGATCCCGGCGGAGCGATTGTGGGTGCCAGGATGTTTGCTGCAATACGGGGCCGAGGCCAGAGGACATGGGAGATTGGCCCCAGTTGTCCGCGTCCTGCGTAAAGTGCCGAGACTTGTGTTCCTGTCTCCGTGGTCGGGCCAGGTTAGACGCTTCGGAGCTGGGCCGCCGGTGTCTCATGGATTTCCTAATCGGGCCAGTCGTGATCGTTGCGTGATGCTCCTGGGTTGTGATGACGGTGCCTGGGAGGAAGGCCGTGTGCTGTTAGGGTCCTTGCTGTTGGTGATCATGGGGTCAAAGATGATCCCCTGAGTTGGAAGTCGATTGGGGGGGATTGGCTGGATGGTCGATGATGAGCCGCCTCAAGGTGACAAGACAGACGAGACAAAAAACTGTTGTGCGATGGGGGCTCTGTCCCGGATGCAGCCAGGGCCCGGTGCTTCAAGGTTGCTTCTGCTCGTTGGCTCCGACGAGGTGGATGTTCCGACGTGGGGGTAAAAGACCATCAACCATCACCAGCTGACGATGATCTCACGGCAAGGAGGGCATCGCCTCTATTTAAGCGTTCCAACAGCATGAGGAGTGGGACCTGTCATGATGCGGCCTGCATCTTATCCAAGATCACATCACCGATCTGGAGGGGCCCAGCGGACGGACGACTACATGGCGGATAAGGGGGCCCTCACAGCCAGGCAGGTTGCCCCTGATATCCGGCTGCGACCCGGGACGCGGATCCGCAGGGCAACAGATGGGCAATGTCCCTATCACAAGCTACTTTGCCAGGCATGACTGGCTATGGTGCAGGACACTTTCAGACTCGGGGACTAATTCCCATGATGCCGTCGTGCCGGCTGCGAGAAGGGAAACATTGGACGACGGTTTGACGGTCCCGACATGTGGTTTCAGGGGCCACCACAACCCTCTAGCCCCACCACCCTACGGCCCGCCAGCCCGTTGGACCGGGGCAGCATGAGCCCAAGAGTCGCCTTGGCTTTCTCGCTCCGTCTTCCCATAGGCCCGACGAGCAAGTGTGGGGGGAGGGTGGCTGCGCTGGGCCGGATGCTATTGGCTGGTGTGCTGTAAGTCGAATATGCGACGCTTGTCCCTTCTCAGTCAGGCTTTGTTTGCTGAAAGGGCCTGGGGCTGTCACCGTGTGTGCGTGTGTCCGTTGCAACCGAGATGCAGCGGGTCCTGGTCCTGCTGTCAAACGAGCAATCTAATCCCAGATCACATGTACATCGATACTTATTGCACTCATGCTGCGTAGAGTGTGGACATGCCACTCCGTCGGATTATTGTCCAGCCTGCCTGCCCCCGCCGCGGGTGCTGGATACGCGTGTCACTCGCACCGACTGATCAGTCAGGCTCGGTCCCAGATAATTTCAAACATACGGAGGCGGGCTTCCCGTGCGCCGTTACTGTGGGTCGTCCCCTCGGGACTGATAGTCTGCGCCGGCAGAATTCATGGAAAAACATGTCAGAGATTGAGTTCCTCCAATCGGCCCTGGGCTCGATATTGCTACACATGCGCCATGCGCAATCGACAGTGGGTTTGAATCTGTGGACAAGCTGCATCATCTTTGGTCCCGGGGTGCCCGCTGGTTGTTGACCCTGGGAGAGTGTCGGCCTTGCAATACAATACAACTCGAATACGCAAGCACCCAACACCGAGAGACGAGCAGATGCTGCCAGGGTCAGCCGATTTGTCGCAGGGATCGATCGAGTGGGCAGTGGGCACTAGGGAGAAAGCAGCGGTCCAGACGGCCCCCTTCCCAGGCCACGAGTCTACAGTACCGAGTACCTGTCGAAGAAAGCCGTCGGATCTTCAGCACTTCAGACACTGACAAGCCTGCCACGCCTGCAAGCCGCCATGCCGCCCTGGCAGGCCTGCAGACCTGCAGGCTTGGTCCGGGAGAATAGCGGCTAAAGTCCCTGCAGCTGTCTCCCCACGGTCCCACCCACCGGGTCAAAATTCCCGATCTCCAATGCCCATCTTCATGTTCATCCTTATCCTCGCTCGCCCTGGCCCTTGCCCTCGCCCTCGTGCCCTCATTGAGCCGGCATCCACGCAACACTTACTAAATACACACACATACACCAGCAGCCTGCAGAAGCACTCGCACGCCCTCCACGGCACTGTCCCGGATCTTGTCCGCAATCTCCCGACTGACACTCACGAATGCGGCTCACTGTGACCTGGATGGGCATCTCCTACTGCTCCCCCAGCGTCGGGTAGGCTTCTGCAGCCTTTCCGCCCCATCCTGGCCCCATCTGACATGCCTCGACCAAACTTTTGAAGCCCGCCACCAAGCAGCCTAAAGGCAAGCCGCGTGGTGCCAAGTCCCCGATTGGGGCTTTGTGTCTGAACAACGTGCGGCGGCAGCATCACAAGCCGCAGGCCAAGGGACACACAGCTTTGGTCTTGCTTCTCCCACGGCACACCAGCTTGCACATGTGGGGGGAATGTGGGAGATTCGGGGGCAGTAGTGCAAGTTGGCTTGGTAGCATTCACAGTATTCTAGAAAACCCACGAATATGTGCCGCCTACTCTAAATTGTGCGGCCGTATGGGTTGTCTCGTCACGCCTTATCACCCCATCAGCTAAATTACTTGCCCAGCCCAGCACAGCGCCAATACTATGTCTCCCGGCTCCCAGCGGCAGAACGGCTGCTGCGTGTCTGTGTCTGTGTCGCACTTGTGTCAGACAAGATCGACGTCGCCACTCCCGTCTATGCCGCTGCAAATATTAAAGTTTGAGGTTTGCGGCTCACTGGGCCGCTCCCAGGGCAGAAGTTCTGGACCGCGTCCGCCCCGTGGGCTGAAGAGGCAAAAAAGGCAGAACCAACCCCCCTCCACCTTCCAGACCTAGCGCCCAATAGCACACCAGAGTCCTCTTTTCGGCACTCCGCGCCGCTATCTGGGTCTTGGCGCATTTCCGCACAGGATCTAGGGTCTTCTGCCGCTGTGCCGGCAGCCTCTCTGCGCGGGCCCTCGCTGTCGTGCATTCCCGTAAGGCGATATGATGCCAGCCCGCTCTGCCGCGCCCGCCTCCATGGGACTGTTCCCAGGGCTCCAGGGCTGATCAGCGGTCAATCAGGCATAGTTTGGAATCAATCATCAGATGAACGTTACCTGCAACAGAGTGCCATCCCTCACCAGGTTTCATATTGACTGCCTCACCGACGGAACAGTTCTTCGGATTTCCGTCGCATATCTTGCATCGCGACGTCGTGATCGGTTCGGGGGGCTACAAATTTGTGTTTTGGTTTTTTTTTCCCCTTGCCCGTCATTCTCAGCGCCCAGCTAATATTCTGCCAATGTAGATCTGGCCTCGAACCGGCGACCAGCTTTGAGCCGAAATAAGCATACTCATAAAGGCCTGCAAATTAAGCGTCGGGTGCAGCTGCGCGTCTACTGATGAGAGAGGACACGATGATTTCGCCAGCCGGGCGACAGCCTCGTCGGATAGAAGCCGAGCGTGGTCGCGTGTCGTCTTGATTAATCCAGTCTCTGCCAAATTACTCTGTATAGGACAGGCCATGCACCTAATACGCTATGGCTGTGATATGGCTGGGCCATGTGAGCAGTTTGCTCCGGCACTGGGTCATTCTTCTTCAGGCCAATTTGGTCGGCATAACGGGCAGGGTACTTCAAGTTGTGAAGAGCATATTGACTCGAAAGTTGCCACATGATACAAGAGCATCCGCATGACATCGACTTATCTTCCAAGGTTCTGTTGCCTATTGTTGTGAGGCCTTGCGACTTTGCCACAACTGGTGGATCAGATTTTGATGGGTTTTCCTCGACGCCCGTGTCGTCCAAAGGCAGCCATCCCCGGATGCCGAAGCTGGCCTCTTCGGGCCCAAAGGTTCAATGTCTCTGTCTAGAATTCACTGTCCAGCTATCATAGGCTTTCCCTCAGTGAGGTTCCCAAAGGTGCTGTTGTAATTGGTCTCTGTCTTCTTTCTTCTGTTCTGTGCACAAGTGCCATTTTTTGTCCCAGCCTTTCAGTCCAGACTTCCTGAATTGCAACTGTAGTCTTTGTCCATTTGTGGCTGAGACGGACAAAGACACGCTAATAAATTGAGCAAACAACGGCTTGAGACGTTGGGGTCAAAGCATTCGGACATGGTATTGTGACAAGGACTGGAAGAGATGCTAAGTAAAGACGAGATACAACGGCGGTTTCTCATTATAGTTGTGCTATTCTTAGGCATGCTCTTTCAAAGTCGCTCCTCTGTCAACCATAAGCACCGCCCACCGCCTCAATTCAGGCCTGCTATCCGTTGATCCCCTTCGAACACCCCACCATATCTCGCCAAACCCAACAGAACCATGTCACGTCATTTGCGAAATAGCTCCTCATCTTCTTGTTTTAACACGAAGGAACCAAGATCTGATGACTCTCCCGCCCCGAGCAATGCTCGGTTCTCCACGCGCGTACGAACACTTCTCGAAGGCGTCTCACCTTTGAAAGTCCCGACTGTACCCCCCGAGCCTAAAACCCCCAAGCGTAAGAAATCTCCAGGAAGGAAGGGAGAGAAGCAGACACCTATTGGAGACCCTAAAGTCATCCGTCGACTCGCCAAACTGAAGTCTCTCCCACCTATCTCACCAAGGGGGCGCAGTTTCGCGAACGGCGTACGCGACGGAACTTTCGCATACGCAAAAGTCGCTGGTGAGGGGCTTTCCCGGTTTCTACAGGATGGCCTGCCAAAATATGAGGTATTCTTTGGAGATACCGAGGCAAATAGCATCAGATACAACATCGAGGTGCTGTATCGCGCCGACCCGACAGAGATGAGGGAGAACATTTTCCATCGTTGCGATAAATACGAACCAGTCAACAAGTGGAGCGCCGAGGAGAAAAGCAAGGTCTCCAGGTATCCGATGGCGGTCCGGACATCTGGTGTGGCTCTGGTCAAGCCAATAAAGCAGCACGTCAATGCCAGAGGCAAATCGGAGGCCAATTCGCCAATGGGGTCGAGGAAGAAAAACAACGACTCGCCCGAAGTCCTGTGGATGCGAGAGAAAATGGCGGCCATTTCCAATGCCAGTGGAGGCGAATCGCCCATTTCTCTGCCACCATTGGACATGTCTGACTACAAGGACGCAATGGAGAGCTCTTGTGAAGGAGATCATCTCCTGACAAACAACCCTGCGCCGGCCAACCAGCTGGATTCGAAAGACTGGTCCTCAAGCTCAGATGAGTGGACCACGTCAAATTCCCAGTCTTCGGATTTTGATTCTGACTCTGACGAGGAGGACTGCACATCGGAGGACAAAGTACTCCGCGAGATGTTTCCCCATGCAAGATACAGACAGATGTAGGTCCTTGGCGCACAAGAAGGCGAGCGTGATTTTGTTTCCTCACCTCTCCGGTGTATATCATTTCTCCTTAACTTAATTACAACCGCCTGCTTGTGTCCTTACTACCTTGATGTTGTTACCTCCAAGGTGGAATTCTCTGTATACCTTGATACCCGGGTCTGCTTTTCTCTGCCGCAACGGGAATTATTGATATTGTTGAAGACATCAAAGCATAGTCCAGCTGCTTTAGATTGAATAATAATGCACTGATCTTGCTTGTTCTCCTAGCAAACCACGGTCCTACAACTGTGCACAGATTCCGAGAACGACGGACACTTTGGCAACAAACGTAGCCGAGAATGTGAAAGGAGGCTCAACTAGATGCAATATCAGATGAGCCGCATGGCAGATTTGAATTTTAAAATGTTATGCATAGACGGAGGTCCAGATGGCATTAGAGTCGCATAATTGGCTGTTGTTCTGAAAACTACTTGCCCGGGTCCAAGGCGAAGAGGGACTACTATGTAGACGAGAATATATACTGAGATAGATATTCCCGGGAAATCGCATAATTTTTTGCACTTGATATACCCCCAGCTCGATAGGCGCAACAACGTTCTAAGATCTCATTCAAGTCAGTCAACAGTGTATCCAGCCAAGTAGCCGACTTCCAGGCACAGGCTGTCGGGCCTTGATCAGGGATGTGTCCGGGGTTTTCCCCCGCCGTGATTCCCCGCAAACAACTGCCGTAGCCTTTTTATATGGTAGAGATGCCCACCCATTAGCCTCGTTGGGGATGGTGGAGTTCAAGCCTGTGATCAATAAGCAGCGTGTTGCTGGAGATGAGCAGCGCCATGAAACAACGATAGATCAGACTCCAGTCGCTGTAGATGTCATTGCGTCACAAATACTTCCCCTCTTGAAAAGTTCTGGCAATGCCTCTTTAGCCACACAATACCTTTTCTCAATGCAACGCCCTTTTCGTACGGACTTTTTGATTCGTGCGTGAAAGTGAGCCTACAAAACGTCTTCATCCTGCGTGTCGTTCCACGCGCAAAAGCACTTACGATGGACCCAGAGAAGGCTCCAACACCGGAATTGGGTTCAGAAAATGATAGCTCCAAGCCCGAGCAGACACATGTTGAGGAGTTGAGGCGAGAACAGACCCACGTCGACGTCGACCCTGCCGTGCACAGAAAGCTGAATCGGAAGTTCGACCTCCATGTGATTCCGTTCCTTTTCGGCATATGGTACGACTCCTACAAAATGTTACGTTTGCGCTGCATGGAGTCTTCCAGGTGACTAATAGTCTCAAAGGCTTCTCGCCTTCATTGACAGATCCAACATCGGCAATGCGAAGATCGACGGGCTGACGCAGGACCTGGGGATAGCGACGGGCACCAAATTCAACATTGTTCTGCTCGTCTTCTACATCCCCTACATCCTCGTTGACGTACCCAGCAACTGGATCATCAAGCGCATCCGAGCTGGCATCTACTTGCCCGCCCTGATCACGGCGTGGGGGCTCGTGAGCACCTTTCTCGGGTTCACCAAGTCGTTTGGGGGCCTGGTCGCCGCACGACTTGTCCTCGGCGCCTTCGAGGGCGGCCTTCTGGGCGGCATCATTGTCTACCTGGCAATGTTCTATCGCCGGCACGAGATGCTTTGGAGGATGGGCATGTTCTACTGCGCGGCTCCACTCTCTGGCGCATTTGGTGGGCTTCTCGCGACGGGACTAGCAACTATTCGGTACAATGGATACAACCGCTGGCCGTGGATCTTTTTCAGTAGGTTCTCTGATGAGTCTATGTCTTGACATGCAATGCTCACTCGTGCACACCATACTGATTACATACTTTGCCCCAACCTAGTCGAGGGCATCATAACGACAGTCTTTGGGATCATATGTTTCTTCTTCATGCCACACACACCGGCTGACGCCAAGTTCCTCACCGAGCAGGAGCGGGTTATCGCCATGGCGCGCTTGAAAGAGGATGCACACGGCGCTACAAGTGTTGCTGATGTAAACGAGGAGAGGTTCGACTGGCATTGGGTCAGGATGGCATTCAAAGCTCCGCAGACTTGGTTCTCGTCACTGATCTGGTTCTTCCTCCTGGTGCCGCTCTATGTAAGACCCGCACAACCAACGCTCAGCCTGGTCCTCCTAACACCACACAACCCTCTGTCATGTTTATGCTGACAAAAGAATTGCAGAGCTTCTCCCTGTTCCTTCCCACCATCATCACCGGCCTGGGATACACCAACCCCACGACCGCGCAACTGTTCACCGTGCCGCCAAACCTGGCCGCATTCGTGGCAGTGCTGTTGACATCACTGCTGTCAGACAGGATCAGGGCTAGGGGGCCTATCATGGCTGCTGGCATTGTGCTAGCAATAGCAGGCTACATTATGCTGCTGGTAGCCAAGCGTGCCCAGGTTCGGTACGGTGGGACATTCCTAGTCGCGGTTGGGGTGTATCCGTGCAGTGCAATGATAATGGTAAGTGGCCATGTCCTTGTCCCCGGTAATCCTGTTATCCTACCTAGCAGTGCTGACTTTGTCTCCTCACCTTTTCATAGGGATGGCTGTCGAACAACCTCGCACCCCACTACGTCCGCGCGACCGGGGTAGGCTTCATGATAGCTCTCGCCAACTGCGCTGCGTTTCCAGCAACCTTCATATACCTTGCCAAGGATGCCCCAAACTACACTCTTGGTCACTCGGTATCTTTGGGGGCCCTCGTGTTGTGCCTGCTCACTGTTTGTGCACAGATGGCTTATTGCCGCTGGGAAAATGGCAAAAGGGAGGGTGGCAGTAGGGATCATAGGATCAACAGTGAAGAGGATCCTTATTTGTTGGGGCATAGGCATCCTGCCTTCAGATATACGCTGTGATCGTGTTGGACCTTACTGGAACATGCATGGCAATATCCCACACATACACGATTGCTCCTCAAGCTCGAAGCCGTCTCTTCGCTCTGACCCCTTTTTGAGATTAAAGACTGAATTTAATTGGTCTACAAGACTTTTCGGCTGCCTCGTAGAGCCTGCAGGCCAACCCAACAACGGTCTGAATTTACCACGTTCCGCATCCTCGCAGTCAGCGACCCAAACAAAGCCATTAATGGACTGTTACGAATGGCCCCAGTAGATCACCGATGGCTTGAAATATTTTTGACATCGCTCGAAGTCGAAGACTCCCTCTTCAAGCTCCGGGCTGTCAGTTTCTCCAGCCCAGCAGAATATCTTTGACGCAAGTAACCTGTGACCTTCCTCGAGCTCAGCCTCGCAGTCGCAAAGCTTGTAGGCCCTCGTCTCGTACTCCTGGAGACGCAGGAGGTGCGATGGGTCGTCCATGTGCCACACAGTTCCTGCCACCACACCGTGCTTGTCCGGGATGACAGTTGGATACATGCCCCACATCTTGACCCTAAACCCTCTGACGAGACCGCGTCGAATGGGAGGCGGATTCGCAAGCTGAGCCACAGTTCGAAGTACTTGTGCATCCATGAGCGACCCGTAGAACAATACGTGACAAGGTTTGAAAGGCAGCTCCGTTTCTGTCACATCGGGGCGTGCAGCGTTTGCACGGTCTACCGCAGCGAACCTGGCGGCCATAGCGGCGCGGCCCGAGAGGCTCTTCGATGAGGGCTCATCAGGTAGGTGAGATGACGGTCGGCTCACTAAAATGGGAGGATCCTCGCAAGTTTGTTGAAAACGGACGAGGCAATGGAGGGGCTGGTGGTGAAGGTGGTTTGCCAGTGGCGCTCGATTCAATGCGGCATGGGTTATCCGCCATTATGTGGATGCGCCACCGTATCAACTGTGATGCGAGATCTCGAGCTAGAAAGTGTGGTAAAGAATTCTTGACGGGTTGTTTGTTCCGAGTGTTGTACGCCCAGATCGCCGGCGTGATTGCTGCCTGATGCGTACGCAGTTGGTTGACTGGACGGTTGCATGTGGATTGGACACAATGGACTGAGACTCGGTATTGACCGGGGTGAGCTAGGGCTACTATTCATAGCGTCTCATTTGGACGTGTTACTGTATCCCAGTCATCTGAACCCGGTGTTATTCACTTGCACGACGGCCCCTTCCAGTCCGTTCTCGGGCACCATACTGAGCAATTTGGTGAAGATACCAGGAATTACATTGACCGGTCACCTTGATAGATGTTATTGTTGTTCTTCGAAAGTAACTCAGCACAACTACCTGGCCGCACTTGAGCACCGATTTAGATGTTTGAGCTCTAGACCACTTGTCCACAATTAGTCCGAGACTCAGTAACAGCGCATAAGAAACACATTCTAGACAATGGAAAACATTGCGCGCCGAAGGTACTTGTTCACATGTGGTTCTTAGCCAAAAGGGTCTAGGAGCGAATGGGTGTGTGGCCATACTAAAGACGAAAAGACTTGAAATTCTTCAATCACTACCTAATTGACGCATAGTGCATAAAGAGCACGCATACTAAGATATCCGGCATCGCAACAAGCAAGTCGGGAATCCAGCCTGTGACTTCTGGAGCGTGTCTCACCAGCGGCGTACAAGGGAGTAGTTTGTAGCCGGCAATTCATCGCGGATTCGTTTTGTGTGCGCTGTATCCTCGGACTCGGGCATAACTAAAGCGTTGACTTCCAAGTCGAAGCAGATGTGGGTGTCCTCACTGGAATCTCGGTCATGACAGCAGATCGGAAATGTCTTCTTTTGGGACATGCTGCAAAAGACGCCCTCCTCTGTCGACACGAAATCCGGCCCGAACGATGTTTCCGAGTCACATAACTCAGTTGCGTTGTGTGAGCGCTGACTGGAGACCACGAGCTGACCTTCGAACCTGCGGCGAATGCCCTTTGAACCTCCTTCACGCTGCAGCCTCTCCTCTCGCTTTTTTCGTGGCTGCATCGCTTGGTGGCTGTGACGCCTGGATGCCTTTGTCTTTGCTTTTATCGTCCAGTCTTAAAATTCTTTCTTTTTCTTTGTCATAAGGGCAGTCGTCACTGTCAACGACTCTTCCAAAATCCTTGTCCCCTCCCTGTCCTCCTGTGACGGAGTCCGCCTCGTACTTGAGCGGGGGTTTAAAGATTGGAATCGGTGAATTCCAGTCTAGATCTTGCCAGGTGGAGAAACGTGGCGTGCTTTTGCACAGCGTATCTTTCCACTCTATGTACTGCGCCTTTTTGTCGGGTGACTCGGCAAAGGCATCGAGTTGAAAGCTCAGAGCCTGAGGCAACGCATTTGTGTTGTCGCCATCGAGCCATATGCATTTTGGGCTTCTCCGGCTTGGCCCTATCTCTAAATTGCTGGCATACCACGGCTGAAAGATGGTCAGCTTGTCAATTCTTGACAACAACAATTGTGACGATTGTAGGAAAAATGCTTTGATGAATTCTATCATGGGCACGGTGTATGCCATATCGAGGAAATGGAGTACAATCTTTGTCGAGAGAGGCTAGCTTAGGGGATTTGATTTCAATTCGCCTACCATCCCACAGAATTTGGCCATATCACCACTCCAAGAAGTTTGGAGGGCAAGGTCCGCAATAGAAATCTGTGCTATGCAGATGGCGTTTGCGTCACAATTGCTAAGCAACGCATATTTCGCAGATCTGCCGGATCGAAAAAGTGTGGTGTGTTTAATCTCTATACCACCTTTCCCGCTTTCGACTGTGGAATCAACATCAGCTAATCAAGGCCTAGACAAGCAAAGGAGATTCAAAATAGAGAACCATTTACTCTTCGCTGGAGCATCGATATGTTGGCTTACGAAAGGCTCTGGAAGCATTGACGACATAGAACATCTTGGTTACAGAGCAAAAAGCTTGGGAACCGAAAAGTGGGCATCCGTGGCCGGCTTACTAGTTGTTCCTGCTTCCCATATCTTCTTCCTATTAGGTTTGTAATACCCTATGAAAAGACCGTCGTCATCATATAGAGCGACATAGGGCGCATTGCCCCCCAACGTGTCGTCTTCATCGGAATGACCCACTGCGATGCTGATCCTGGTTGAGTCGGGAGCTGGTACGAGAGAAGGTACCATGGAATATATCAACTGCCCCACGTCTAAAGCTAGACTGGCAATTAAAGCCATTTCAAAGAGCTCCAATGGTAGAATCAGAACCTAGAATTATTTAATGTTTAGAGAGGTGTCAAAGGGCAAAATGTAGATACCTACTTGGCCTGTTCTGTTGTGCATTTAAGGTTATCAAGGGTAACTAACAGATGAGCTGGAAACTGCTTTGATCGGGATCCATGCGTCACTTTCCGCCCCCAAGAAAGCTCGTCAGGTATTGAAACCCGATACAGGAAAGGTGGGTTCATTTCGTGTCAAAGAGTGGAATCAGGATGAAAGAACGGTGCGGCGCGGATCGGTATGGCAGGTGGACATCCAGATCCGATTTCCTTTGAACCATTAAAGCGGCTGGATGACCATCAATTTTGCGAGGCCTACGAGACTATCTCAAAACTGAGATGCGCCGTGCGGCTGATTATTCAAGACAGGCAGTAGCCCTGATAAGCCGTGTTCAGCTAATAGTTATAAACCTGCGATAAGATCCCCAATCTGGGCCGCATGTGTATTACTACAGTTTTCGAAACCAATAGTGTCTGCATTTGAAATTTTTCATTCGCAAAGGTGCAATTTATTCACTCTGCGTCAGCTTGTCAAGCCTCGAAGGCTCCTTGACCTCCTTGAGTTTTATCTGACAGTCTTTGCAAAGTATATCATAAAACCAGACACACAATGTCCAAGTCTATTACGGCGAGCCTTTTTGTCCTTCTTGTAGCCCTGAATCTTTCTTCGCAACGCACCTACGCAGCCCCAGCTCCGTGGAGTTTCAAGATCCC
This sequence comes from Diaporthe vaccinii, assembly GCA_039880775.1. NCBI lineage: Eukaryota > Fungi > Ascomycota > Sordariomycetes > Diaporthales > Diaporthaceae > Diaporthe > Diaporthe vaccinii. The sequence continues at coordinate 580,355 of JBCEDN010000032.1, forward strand.
GGGTGTCAAAGGCGGCACATATCGGCCCGGCAGCGGGTGGGGCGATGTTGCTGAGCTGGATTGGAAGGTACAGGCTGACGCCGCCTCTAAAGGATCCGGAACTGCAGCCAAGGGATCATCCAAGAATGGGGGCTCCTATGGCGCCACCGTTGCTGGAGCAGGTATTGGTACCGTTGCTGGAACGGGTGGTGTTACTGGTGGCGCTATTGCAGGCAGTCAGGACCTGGGTTATGATTATGCTGGCTGAAAGCGCGAAGGCTGATATACTCTATGGCTCTCTTTGGGCCCTGGACAGTGCATGATCTTCTAATTTTGCTGCCCTCTTACTTTCTCTTCCTGTTGGGACTTCTCGATAATAATCACTGGCCTGGTCCTTTTTCACAGTGGTCTGTGCTGGCATAGATATTCAACGTTCAATTGTCCTTGGAAATCTAGACAACCTCAACGCAAGAGACAGTTAGTTTTCAGGCTGACATGCTTGTGATGAAGATGAAGGTTGCTTAAAGGAGGGAGCTAAGTTAATCTCCCAAAGATATTAACTTTTGATGTAGAAGTGCAGGCAAGCACGATTGCGTCAGTTGCATATTGACAGCCAAGTTATCATTTATGTAAGCTACACAACCACCATCATTTCATGTAGACCTGTTCTTCGAGCAAGCCAACTCGCCTATTCGATTATCTCACCGTCTGGACCCTCCGTTCCCGAGTATACATATTGTATCTGGCCCCCTTGCCCGCGAGGTTGCTGCGTCTGGGCATATGATGATTGAGGTTGATGACTTTCACTGCGGGGCGGTCGATATTCAGTATAGGATGGTGATGCATTATCTCGTTGAGAAATACTCGGGTACACCCCGCCGTGCGAAGGATATCCTGACTGAGTCTCCGCGTATACATATTCATATTGATCAGAATAAGGGTGCACTCTAGGCCGAGCGTAAGCAGCCCTGTGGGTCTCCTGGCCCTGCCGAGTGTCACGGCCATAGGCATGGGGGTAGCCATTGGCAATGTCCCACTCGACGTCCCGCTCGTCACGTTCTAGGTACCGACCATCGTCCCTGTACGATTCAGCAGAGCGGCTGGAAGATGAGTACTGACCACGGCGATCCGTCCAAGAGTAAGTGGACCTGGACTCACCACGACGGGAGGAAGAAGACCGGGATGGTGAATCGGTAGTGACCTCGATCCGCGCGCCTGACTCCATCACGTAGACAGTTGTCTGGCCCATGGAGGAGGATGCACGACAGTCGGTGCAGAGCCCGTGTCTGCCAGACATGCCACGCCTGCAGTTAGGGCATCGAATTCTGAGACTCATGTTGAATTTCGTATATAATGAGATTGTGGGAACAGAAATGTGGGTTTAATTATTTTTGTCGAGTTGTTGGTGAAGTGTTGGAAATGTTGATCAAAAGGACTGTGCAGAGAATGGGAATTGTGAACAATTTGAATTGTCAGGTTGGTCCATTGGTCTTTGTTAAAGTTCGCAGCCCACTCCTTTCAACGCTTCTTCGCTGTATCGTTGTTCTTGCTGTGGGACGGCAAGTCGGAACAGAACAATCCATGATGCCTTTATCTGAGGCGCCCTCTATTTGTGCCGCCGAGGTGCCTTGCACTCGAAGAAAAGGCTTTGACAATGCACAATTGCATTTGGAGGCCAGAAGTGCTCATGTGTTGTATATATTCCAACTTAGAATTTATCCACGCGGACACTTACTCTGAACTCTTCAGGACGCCACACAGAAGAAAGCCAGCCACCAGCCACCAGCCACCAGCCTTCAAAGCTCAGTTATCCTGCCTCAGTATAAAATCATGTGCTTGCTAATCATCACCTCCCACAGCCATTGCGGGCACAACACGTACCGCTGTGGCAAATGCTCCGAGAACGCCGTCTATACTCAGTGCCTCAAGAAGCGGACGGAGCTTGGCACGCTCGATGGTAAATGCCCGGCTTGCGACAGGTGGGCGGCTCTAGCACGGCGCACGTGGGAGGAGCGAGTTGCGTGGACTCATGAGAGGAGTATGGCTGCAAAGGCCGAGCAGCAGCGGCGGCGGAGTACCCTGTGGCAAGACCAACACCCCCTCCGCGATACGGCACAATCTCCTATGAACGGGTCACCGCGGACGCCTAGCGGATGCGAATAATAAGTCATGATGTTCAGCCCTTCGCCGATTGTAAAAATAAGCCCAAGTTGTAGAATAGTCTCATCTCACTGTGTGCGGCGCAAGTGTAATTCCAGTCCCCCCTCGCTGGCCCCCCCTCCAAATCCCCCACAAATGAAAAACAAAAGAAAATACAAATAAAAGAAAACTAAAATCGAATACAACACATTGCGCAACTCTCTGTTTCTTTGTTCGTCTGTTCACAGTGAAGAAATATGGGAAGAGAGAGCTTCCAGGTGCATTGCACCGTTGGGTTGCTGATTCTACCTGCTGCCACTACGTACCTAGGTAACTAGTAACTCAATTTTTACCTTTCCCTCTACGTTTCCTTGCACCAGTGGTCTCCTCTTCCTCCTTCACAGGCACATTATCCTCCTCCGAAGCCTCATCACCCCGTACTTCAACCAAGTCGCTCTCGTGCCCATCATCTGTCCTCTCCGTAGACTCGCCCCTCCCACCCAAGACTTCCTTGAGAATCCGCTTGCCCTCGTTTTCTTCCCCATTGTTGGCTCCGCAACCCATGCACTTCCAGAGTCCCACCTCGGCCAAGCTATTCGTCCCTGGGGGCGCCTGACCGTTGACGAGCCGGCACTGCTTGCAGATCAAGACGATGCGGTTCTTGGCGGCCGTCTCGTCTTCGCCGAGTAGCGTGTCCATGATTCTGTCATACCAGTGATTTTGCAGCCCAGCCGGGTTCATCTCATACTGTCCGCCGGCGATATGTGCTGATTGGGGCCTTGGCACTTCAAATGCATTGGGCGCAAACTCAGCCGAGGGTTCAGTGGGCTGGTGCGGCGACGGCAGGCGGTGCTGCTGCTGAAGGGATTCCTGTGGTCCGGTGCCTGATGGCTGAGGTGTTCCTGGGTTCGAGAGGGGAAGAGGGTCGCGGCGGATGTTCGCGGTGGCTGGCGGCGGCATGTGTGTGCGCTGCGCGGGACCTTGGTTCTGTCGCCGTGAGCGCGGGCTTTTCTTGTTGTCGGCGTCGCCATCCTCGGTGCTCTTTCTCTTAGGCTTTGGGTTCCCGTCTGTGCCACCATACTTCTCCAGCAGCTCCAGCGTAGAATCGTATTTGGTGGCATCCTTCAGTTTCTGAATGGTTGTGGCCCTCTCGCCCTGAAGGCCCTTCAGCTTTGAGCTCAAGCTATCGATGCGGACATCGTAAACGGCAGTGGTAGCGGTGCGGACGAGGTAGATGAAGACCGGGCCGCCAGCCAGGCCAGACCATTCGTACGCGCCGATGTTCTTCGTTCCAATGACGACCAGCACGACGATGGCATAGATGAGGTAGGCGATGGAGAGGTACAGCGTGCAGAGGAGGCGGACACGACGGCTAGAGGCGCGGGCTCTTTCGAGTCGGGCTTGTGTGTTGGTGATGTTTGTGGACAGGACGGACAGGATCTTTTCGAACGATGCAGTCGAGGAGTTGTCCTTCTGCAGAGGCCGGAACCAGGTCAGTCAACGTTTGATGTCATGGGCACAGAGGCCACATCGGGGGCTATCACAGGAAAAAACACACCTTCCAGGGCCATAGCGAGACCATCTTCGCTGGCGCCCCTGAGTGTCGAGGGACGTGGAGGGTCTCCTCCCTGCTCAGGGCCGTCCTTGCTCAGCGGCGAGAAGTTCCGAGGAGATAGACGAGTAGAACGAAGCTGCTAAATAAGAGATCGCATGAAGCTGTGCCGGGGGTCCGCGAGTGATTGTATGGTTGTAGTGCTAGCGAGGTGAGGTCGGAAGATGACAGATATATGGTCGACGTCGAGGGTGTGCTTGTTGTATGTATGGTAGAGAGTTTGTCCGTCCACGAACCAAGGGTGGCAGCCTCGCAGGCAGCCCAAAGTGTCAATCTCGCCTGCGACCTTTGGAGATGGAGCTCGGCAGGAGTGACCTCACAGCTCCCTTCACGGTCGATCAGGCCTGTCAGGGGCCGCTAAAACAGCACAAGTGGGGCCTTGTGTCCCTGTGCCAATCCATGCGCAATACAGAGGTACGAAGGTACAAATTGACGAAGGCACCTAGCCGTGCTAGCCCCAGCTTTCGGGGCCGAGCTCGCCTTGGGGGCCGGCCGCGCAATTGGGTGCTCTGGCCAGCTCACGGTTTAAGAACGGACGGGATAACCGTCTTGGCTGTCAGAGCACAAGGCCCAGCCAAAGCAAGGCTGGACTTTTTCGAAACGCATCGCCAGAACAAGAGAAGAGAGTAGGAGACAAGCAAGCACAGGACGGTCCTTGTCACCGCCACTGCTCTCTCTTTTGTTCCTCCACCGGGCAGACCGGCGCTGCACGCTATTATGCCCTGCCTACCGTGTTAGATCCGTTACACCTTGGATGACCCGACCCGATTCAACCTGCCGTTTTGCTTTGCGTCGCTCTGCCTCGCCTCGCACTGATCCGACCTCATTCTCCTGGGGACCCCTCCCACCGTCTCCGTCATGTTTCAACGCCTCAAGGGCTCGCTCGACAGGGTCATCGCCGAGGAGCAGGCCCGCCAGAAAGCCGCCAACGAACAAGCAGGCGCCGGTAGTAGCACCGGCAGCCCGAGGCAGTCGTCGTCCGTCTCGAGGAGCAACAGCGCCGCGTCCACCGCCAGGAAGCCCAGGGCCAAGAAGCAGAGCCAGGATGTCTCCAAGAACGACGACGGTGTCGCGAACCTGGACCCTGCTGTCTTCGAGGCCGCCTTCGTCATAGACGACGATGAGCCCAGCCGCGCAACTACTCCAAAGCCGCCTTCCGAAGACCAGGCGCCGCAGAACGGTGATGTAAAAGACACTGGCTCTGCCAGCGGCGAGGCTGGCCCCGTGGCGGGAGCTGGAGACCCTGCGCAGCCCGGTAAGGATGCGGAGGCGCGAGCGAAAGACGACGAACAGAAGCCTGCGCCGCCGCCTAAGAACGAGGCCCCCGAGCTGCCTGCGGACGTGCGCACCAAACTTCGGAAGCTGGAAAAGCTCGAGGCCACATATCCAGGTTGGTTCACATCTCGCTTCGAGGTCATGTCTCAGACCTCAGACATGGCATGTCCAACTGACTTGCTGTCCAGAATTGCTCCGGTCTTACCGAATCGCCCACAGTCGAGCCACTTCCATCGAGCCTTTCGAACGCGCCCTTCGCGAGAACACCCCTCTCACATCCATCAAGGACCCATCCGCGTTTCTCGAATACCTCAACCAGCTGAACCTCAAAGGAGACATGGTCATGGAGGAGTTCAAGCGTGTCTCTGCAGAGAAGGACGATTTCAAGAAGAAGAACGATGCTGCTGACAAGGAGATTGCCGAGCTCAAGGAGAAAGTGGCTGCTCTGGAGGCTGCGAAAACCACTGAAGGCGGAGTAGCTGCACCTGGGAATGAACCTGAGAAGTCTCAAGTCGCGACTCAGACCTCCCCACGCCCGTCAGACGTCAAATCTCCCGTGCAGTCCGTTCTGGGAATGTTCTCCCCCAAGCAGAAGCCAGCAGAGCCTACCGAGTCTAAGAACGAAGACGCCGAAGGGACTGGCGAGGACTTCTTCTCCTACGACAACGAGATCCCAGAGCTGCAGGCTGAGGTGGAGTCGAAGAACGGGGAAATCGAGAAGCTAAACACCCTTGTCAACGACCTCAAGACCGAGCTTGCAACTGCCAAGGAGAACAGCGCTGGTCTGGTCGAGAACCTCGAAAAGGCGACCCGAGAGCTGAGCGAGTCGCGCGATAGCGCGGCCATGGCCGAATCTTTGCAGACACAGGTTGAAGCACGCAACATCGAGATCAGGACTTTGACACAACGCATAGAGAAGCACGAGACACAATTGAAGGACCTGCAAGCCCAGCTGCAGCAAGAGAAGGCGGCTACAGCAACGGCCATCAAGGAGAAGGAGGATAGGCTGGCCGAGACAAGTGCCCTGCACTCGGAGCTTGAGAGCGGGCTGAAGAAGGTTACGGAAGCTAAGGCCTCGCTCGACACGCGCATCGTCGACTTGACGACCGAGGTTAAGACCTTGCGGCAGTCGAAGCTGGAGAACGAGCAGAAGATCGAGGAGCTCAATGCTCAGCTCCAGGTCCCGCAGGCGCCACCTACGCCGTCGACAACCGCGCCGTCCGAGTCTCTCGAAGTCCCTGCCGCGACATCGCAGCCATCCTCATCTAACAAGAAGAAGAACAAGAAGAAGAAGAAGGGCGGAGCAGCTGGAGCTACAGCCCCTGCAGAGAATACGACCAATGCTGGTGACACCGCGCCGCAACGTCCAGCAACCCCGCTCGACGGCCCTTCAATCTCTGAGCTGCAGGTCGAAATCGCGAGCCTCAAGTCTGATGTGTCGCAGAAGGATGAGCAGATCGAGAGGCTGTCCAAGCAGCGCAAGACAGAAGAGGACCTACGGGAAGAGATCGAGACCCTACGAGAGAATATAATGGACATCGGCGACGAGCATGTCCAAGCCAAGGACAAGATCAAGGGCTTGGAGGCCGAGAGAAAGCAGCTTCAGGAGCGCATTGCTGAGCTCGAGAAGGAAATTGAGCACTCCTCGTCGTCTGCGCAGACTAACGACAAGCTACAGGGAGAATTTGACACCATGAGACAGGAATTCGAGGATCTGAAGACCAAGTCGTCGACACTACAATCTGACCTTGGCGCTGCACAACAGCTTGCGCAGAGCAGGTACAGGGATCTCACCGAGCTTCGCGAGGTCCTACAAAAGGCCCAGCCAGAGCTCAAGAGCCTCCGCCAGGAGGCAGCCACCCTCAAATCTACGAGAGAGGAATTGGCCGCCAAGGCAGCCGAGCTCCGTGCAATGGAGAAACGCGAAAAGGAGCTGAAGACCGAGGTTTCACGCGCCCAGCGGCTGGCCACCGACCGCGAAACGGAGACCAAGACACTCCGCGAAAAGCTCACAGCGGAGACCAATGCCAAGTTGAGCCTAGAGAACGCACAGCGCATTTCGGGCCGTGATATGCGCAGGGCGGAGACCGAGAAAATCGAGCTCAGCGCCAAGGAGGAGAAGGCAACACGTGAGTTACAGAGGCTACAAGAGGAGATGTCCAAATTACGCCCGAGGGTGAAAGAGCTCGAGGACGAGTGCGCCAAGCTGCGCAAGGAGGCGGACATCGCCAAGGAGGACTCGGAGCTCAAGACAAGCCAGTACACCAATGCGCAGAACCTGCTAGGCAGCATGCGCGACCAGACACACGAGCTCAGCATCCAGCTCAAGGAGTCCCAGGGCCAAGCGGAGAGCCTCGAGGAGGAGATCTCGGAGTGTCGCAAGCTGCTCGGCGAGCGCACAAGAGAGGCGGAAACCATGCGCCGCCTCCTCGCCGAGGCCGACGAGCGCGCCAACTCCAAATCTAGAGAAATGCACGAGCGCATTGAAGAGGCGGAGAAAGAACGTGACCACTTTGAGCACGAGATGCTGTCATCCTCGCGGCGCGCGAACCGCCAGGCCGAAGAGCTCAAACAGCGTATCAAGGAGCTGGAGAAGGAGAGCAAGACGCTCACGGAGGAAAAGGACGAGCTCGAACACAAGGAGCGCGAGTGGCGCCGCAGGAGGGAGGAGTTGGAGGCGGTGGAGGCCAAGGCAGACGAGGAGGTCAACGAGATGCGGCGCACGGTGAACGACCTGCGCGCCACACTCGATGCATCGGAGCAGCAGGTGCGCGATGCGGAGAAGGCCAGGAACGAACTCCGCCGCAGTCTCGACGACTACAGGATCCGCCATGACAAGCTCGCCAAGGAGCTGAAGATCGTCCAGGGCAAGCTTGCCGCCGCCGGGGTGAACAGTCCTGCGGCCGGCAGCAGAGGCAGCATGGAGAGCCAACGGAGCGGCGGCAATGGCGCTGCGGCTGGTGGAGGAGGTGGGGGTGGCGTGGATGCGGTGTATCTCAAGACGATCATGCTGCAGTTCCTTGAGCAGAAGGACAACAAGCTCAGGGCGCAGCTTGTGCCGGTGTTGGGGAAGCTGTTGAGGTTTGACAAGTGAGTTGTCCCCGGCCTTTGTTTTGTCGCCATGATCATGACCCCCCCCCCCTTCCCTTCTCTCCTCCCTCGGCTCGGTTGCCCCTCCGAGTCTCGTTGCCGTGAGACTCGAGGAGATCTTCTTGCTGCGGGAGGCGTGGAGGGTGGCAGACCGCGCTGGATCGAGCAAGGCTCACCCTTGGGTTCTGTGACGATGTCGGTTGGGCCATCTTGTGTTGCACGACCGTAGTGTAGTGATGCGTGGATCGGGTATGCTGTGCAACCAGTTGATTGCCAGCCGGAATAGGGGTCCGTTGACCTCAACCTATGATACAACCACTCTTTTTCTCTTTTTCTCCCCCTCTCTCCCTTTTTATTAACCTGCCTATCACACATTGGGACACTGGCTAATAGGCTTGCTTCTTTTGTTTTGTCTTAGGGCCGATGAGCAGAAATGGATGGCCGCTGTCCAACAGATCGGAGCACGATGATCGCAAGTCGCTGGGGGAAGAGGGTGTGTAGGTGGCGACTATGTCTTCTTCATGACTTAGCCAGCATGTGGAAACGAGGGAATCAGCTGAATGAAATAATTTCGATGTCCCTTGCCAATTCTGTGTACACCAGCCCGCCTCTGCTTCTCCGCGCCAGCATCACCTCTTAGAGTTGCTGGTATTTGGCCACAGTGTCTGGTACTGATGAAAATGATTAGATTACCGCGGATCCTCTGGAAACTCCCCGGCCTATGGGAGAGCGTCAGTCAAGAAGCGATATTGACAGCGCGTTTCACTACAGGGACGATTGGCCTCGATGTGGAAGGTATACTTGGTTATGCGAGGATCACTGCTGCAAGGACCAAAAGGACGAAACGACACGTCACCACGACCAGACACAGCCGGGAAAAATTCTGGTCTCGCGCCAGACATGCAGCTGCGGCATACGGTGCTGATGTCTGGCCCTCGAGAGCCGCGCCGTCGATGGCGCATGTGCGGTGTGCGCAGGGCCCCCTCCAAGCGTTGGAAGGTCGTGACTGCTGGTTGTTGAAGGAGGTGCGGTGTGACCTCCCTGTTGGACAGATGTGGTGACGGAGAGCCAACTGCTGTTGCTTTTCTCCTCGGCGGCCTCTGTGCTGTGGGTGGTGGAGTGGAAGCAGATCCATCTCTTGACTGGCCGTGGGCTCTGAGGTCTGCACCTAAATGGGAAAACCTCGGCGTAGCGGCTGGACGCTCGGTCAGATTGGCGCCGGGGCACGTCCTTCATGGCAGGCAGGGGAGTTACAATGAGCCGAACCTTGGAAGGTTATTCTTCGGTCGTTTGGCGCGCGAAAGCTACTGTCGTCCGAGAAAACAACTTTGGGGGCCTGGGTTGGGTTCACAAAAGACTTGTGGTATACTTAGGCACCCGGAATGGCAGAGCCGATCTCGCAAGGTGGTTTCTGAGACGCCACCGCCATGCATTGGGCCTCGAGAGTTCACGGACGCCGACTTGAAGATCTGGATGCCCATGGGGATGGGATGCATCTCCGCCTTGAGCAGGTCCAGGCGGTATGTAAAGTGCTTGCCTACGTCGCCGTGTCTTGTTTATCAGGACAAAAACCTAAAACCGGATCCGCTCGCCTGGCTAGACGGGCCTGTTGTTGGGCTATCGATCACCCGATTTGCTTTCTCCTCAAAATAAACATGGCGGTGGGTAAAAAAGACAGTTCGTCTGTGGAGTCCCCAGTGGAGGCGGCTCGAGAGCGAGAACGAAGGTGGGGCTGAAGGCGGTGCCTGACAGGCCGATGAAGATATTCGCCACTTGTACGAGGAGGAGGAGGAGAGAGAAATGCCATCGATCCGAAAGGATATTACGTCCGGCAGGCAGACAGTCACGCATCCTGCCAGGCATTCGGTCCTGTTGGTCAATCCATTTGGGTTGGTCACTCGTGGTGTGTAGGTCAGCGCGGAAGGAATGCAGCCTTGAATGTTCACTCAGCCCTCCTGGGCGACTCCAACGTGATGGAGGGGCTGTTCCAGGGATCGTGGGCGGGCTTCACTATTTGGGTGTGCACCGCCGTCGCATGTGTGTGGGCGAAGTACGCAGACGATCCTGCCAGTCTGCCTTTCTCAAGCCTGGGCTGTCTGGGCTGTCTGGATATCTGGCACGAGCGCGAGCATATGCTCGGGTGAGGCCATATCGGGCTGGCCATTGAGGCTCGGCAGTGGCCCTCCCTGGTTCCGACCCCAAGCCCGAGTTTGACTATTACAGGAGGTAAATTTAGATGCGTACGCGACAGGTCGGTTGCATCGTCTCGCAAGGCGTTCGTTGGCGAGCGTGCGGCGGGGAGTCGGCGTGTTGACTGGCTGGGGCGGTGATATTTTGTGACCGTCACCGTCTTCTTGCCTTGCAGGGTTTCTCTCTGCTGCGTACCGTGCTAAATCCACTGCCTGGCTCCCAGCTGTTCGTTGTTCGCGGATATATTGGCGACAAACACATGGAATAAGGTTTGTAAAGTGGATCTCGATGGGTCCGTCCGTGCTACTTTCGACCCATATGCAACCATACAGTAAAAATACGGTCGGTTCTTCCCAGCCCTGCCGGAGGCTCGGGCAGGCACAATCCTGCTGCTGAGGTGGCTCGACAGCTTCGTGTCTTCTGCACGCGATGGATGCACATGCACATACGCACGCCTATATGTGTACTATGCATACCGAGTTTGACTATATCGTTGGACTGGATGCGCGTCAAACGGTTGTACTCAACGTACTTGCACTGCGTCATCCAGGGCAATATGCCACGCTGTTATCGACACAATTTGTGCTAGGTCTGACTTGGATTTGACGTACATACTGCATAAGTGTGTATAGATGGTCACCACGGGCGCGCGCTCGCTCAACGGAAATAACATGGCCCCCAGAGGAAGCTCTCCCAACCCTAGCTGTCTATGCTGCTAGTAACTAGTAGCACAACAGCCAGCCCGGACAGCTCTCCAGCGTGGGAGATAGCCTGCCGGGCCCGGTTCTGGCTGTTGAGGTTACATTCCCGATCGGCTGTCATCCTGGCTGTGTGAGTGGGAAACGCAGGGGGGCGTGTGGCCCGTCGGCCGCCGGAGGACTTCCGCGTCGACCGACCGTCAATGGCACAGATCGCGAGTCCCTGCGGTTTCCCTGTGGTCCCCCTGCGGCGCAGAGGTGCCCTGCAGCCGTGGCTGGCTGGGCCCACTGCAGGGCCGGGCAAGGTCCCCGCTGCTTGTCACGGCCTGCGTGCGTGGGAAGGGCGCATCGGCGGCTGGATGAGGGAAACCCGAGCCTGTTCGTGGGCGCATTCAAGGTTTGGACAGCAGGATAAGCGGTGGTCTTTGCACACCGCCATCACGATCTCCTCCTCTCCCGCTGCGATGCTGCAGTGCTGCACAGTCTGAACTCTGGACCGGCGACGTCGGACTGGAGCGCATCAGGGCGCAGTCTCGTGAATGGCAATTCATATCTGCCTTTTTCCTCCATGTCAAGCGAATGTCGTCTTCCGCTAGCCCGGATGTGCGCACCCACCCCCACATCCAACCGGGCCACGGACGAGCAAAGACACAACCTTGGAAGACAAAGACAAGAACAGAACAGAACAGAACAGAACAGAACAGAACAGACCAGACCAGACCAGACCAGACCAGACCAGACCAGACCAGATCAGACCAGACCAGATCCAGACCCCGACCGAGACCGGCCCAAGACATGCACCCATTGCAAGGAGCTGCAAGCGAGGAGGCATCGCGAGACCGACTATGCCGTCCAGTAGCAGTGCTACCACCACCGCTACCCGCTACCAACGTCGTCAGCATCACATATGCAGAGTCCTGCCTGCCTGCCGGAAAATGGGCCCTGGAACTGCCAGGCCTGGCTAGACAAGCCGGCGCTGGTGCAGGCTCCGAGCTGGTGTGACGGACGGCCGCACCCCACCACCGGCCTCGCTTCGATTGTTCGTCTGTGGGCACACATCTCGAAGTGACCAGAGGGCGCCAAAATCTCGTCCTCCCTCTTCAACCACCCCCTCCCCCCCCTTTTCTTTTTTCGAACCTACCCTGCCCCGGCTAAAACACTCCGCCGCTCACCATCTGGGGCGCTAGATACAGTTTATGACCGTGTTTCGTTTCTAGTTCACAGCCCGTTGCCGCGCAGGCACATGACTGCAGCCAACAGCCCATAGCCCACAGCCATCAGCCAGGGATTGCTCTTGTTCAGGCCCAGCAGTCTGGTATGGATGCATCACCAAAGCATGGCACAGACCTCTCTCCGCTCGACTGTAAATCCGTAATGTACCTGCTCACGCATCCCATCCCAGCCGCGGCCGTGAGTGACACCCTCTTCGGAGGCGGCCAGTCTGCCACCAGCGTCGGGCATCGATCGCACCGGCAGACAGAGACGGATGACGACGGCTTGATGGCATGTGTGATATGCTACCTACGGTTCGATTCGATGCGGTGCGATGCCATGGGCTCGCTACTGTGTACATGGCCCTGGTCCCGACCTGTGAGGTCGACCGTCGCCTCACACTGCCTCACTCGCATGGGCCCGCACCTGCATGCGCATACACTACAGTGTGTGTACATGAGCATGCCCAGCTGCTTGCTCTCGCCGTCTCTCCGGGAGACTTGACTGAACCCCATCCCATCACAACGACGCAGCCATGCAGCCTTCGGACGGGACGGACTCTCTTCGGGGCGACACGCGAGACTGATGTCCGCGCCATGAGTAGATCCCGGATCGAGCGGTATGTGGTTCATGTACGAAGGTACTTGGTTTCTGTACAGTACTGCATTTCCAGCACGGGATACTGTACAGCCCTGCGTCCCCCGTTGTAGTCCCGGGCTCTGCCTCCTTGCCGCGCACCATGCGAGCAAGTGCAGCGCATATCGTATCATAGCATACCATGGGCATGCTCCCTCTCACTTCACCGATCCTCGAGCAGTCGCCGGTGCCACCAACTTGAAGGTGGCCACCTCTGAAGGATCAGCTGCTGTTGGCCGCTCTACGAACTTAATTTCAGACAGCCAGGCCCGCTCCCGGTCGTTACCGTTCGCGCCTCCTCACGATGCCCGACCATTGACTTCACAAATACCCCCTTGGTGCCCACACTCTGTCCCGTCGTGTCTCCGCCCACATGGTGATCCTCTTATAAGTATATACACACGTTCCCGGCCAAACACCAACCGCACCATCAACAGCAGCAGCACAACACAGACCAGCCTGGCTCTTGTGCACGTTCTATCCTGTCTCCGCACTCGTCCTCTCTTGAAGCATGGGGAGTTTGTTCATCAACGACGACGGCCTCCACCACACGGCCGTGCTGGGCCACATATCACAGCCGACGCCTCATGACCCCTATAGATACCAGCACGGCTTCGGCAACCATCATGCGTCAGAGGCATTCGCCGGTGCCCTGCCCAGGAACGGCACCAACCTGCCTCAGAAGCACCCATATGGCCTCTACGCCGAGCACCTCAACGGCACCTCCTTCGTCTCGTCACGCGAGTCCGTGCTGAATTCGTAAGTCATCAAAATTAAACGCTCTTACCAGGCCTCATATGTGCAGGCTTTGCGCCTCAGCCCTATTTTATTTATTCATCGACACGGCGTTGACGTGCATATCTTGAACCCAACCAGGTGGATGTACCGAGTCAGGCCCTCTGTGGCCCATCGCCCGTTGCGACCTTGCCAGATCTCCGCAGAGGTAATTTGCTTCTTTTGCAACCGGGTTCCGAGGCGTCGATTTGAGCTTTAGCCGCTTACCAGTTCCTGCAAAGGTCGAGTCGTGCTTCCTCCCCCTGAACCCCAACGTCGACTTCACACCCCTCACCCACACATGGGGTCCTCTTCGACAGCCCGTCGCGGCTGATGGCACCGCCGCCGCCGCCCAGAGGCCTGTGAATTTCGTTGAGAGCCTCCGCACCCTCTGTGGCCATGGCGACCCCACCCTCAAGGAGGGTCTCGCCGTCCACACCTTTGCCTTTGACGCGGACATGAACCGGCAGGCATTCGTCAGCAACGACGGAGAGCTTCTCATCGTCCCTACCCGCGGCATCCTCGACATCCTGACGGAGCTCGGCCACCTCCGCGTGCCACCCGGCTCCATAGCCGTCGTGCCACCCGGCTTCCGTTTCTCCGTCAACTGTGCGAGTTTCCCGGAAAAGGCCGGGGCGTCTGGCTACATCCTCGAGGCCTTTGGGGCGCACTTCAAACTCCCTGACCTGGGACCGCTGGGTGCGAACGGGCTGGCTCACGTGCGCGACTTCCAGTATCCTGTGGCCAGCTTCGACGTCGACTTTGACCCGCTGCCGGTCACACCAGAGGACAGCCAATCGTTCCCCGGCATGGCGTCCCCGTCCGACTGGCGCATCATCACAAAGCTTGCCGGCAGATTCTATCATTATACCCAACCACACACCCCCTTTGACGTTGTTGCCTGGCACGGCCGGTATAGCCCCTACAAGTACGACCTATCCCACTTCACCCACCTCACCGCCAACACAGACCAGCTCGACCCAACGGCTTACACCGTCCTCACCGCGCCCTCCAAGTGGCCGGGCGTGAGCCTCGTCGAGTTCTGCGTCTTTGGCGAAAAGTACGCCGTCGCGAGGGACACGCTCCGGATCCCGTACCACCACCGCACCATGGCCACGGAGCTGGTGGGCATCATCAAGGGCAAGTACGGCGGCAGCGTGAGGAGGCTGGAGGCGGGCGGCCTGAGCTTCGAGCAGGGCTACATGCCGCACGGCGAGAGCTACGACTGCTGGAGGCGCGAGTCCGAGCGGGAGCTCAGGGCGGAACTCGGAGGGAGGGATTTCTTGGGGTTCATGTTCCATGCGTCCTCGCACGTCGGGCTCACCAAGTGGGCCACGGAACGGCATCCTGATATTCGACGTGAGTCTTTAGCCCCTGCGTGCTATGTTTCACCCTCGGGCGTCATCTTGGCCCCCCATCCCCCTTCCTATACATCACATGTCGCTGATAGCGTGTCTCAGTGGAAGAACCTGGCTTTTGGGACAACCTCCGGGCACCCTTTGCCGACAGGCTTAACCAGGCGAGCCAGGCGCTAGAGAAAATGAAGGCTGCAAATGACGCTGCCATCCATGCCGAGCTGACAGCGCTGGCGTTCGAGGTAATGGCGAACCGGAGGAGGCTGAGTGTCAGGAGTGTCACGGACGATGAAGACGAGCGCACGCATAGGAATGCTTTTTGAGAGACGGCATATAAATATGCCTTAATTGATCGCGATGCTGATACAACAAAAGAATGGGTTTGGAGTGGTTTGGTCGTTACCGCAAGGCGCCAGATTGTGCTTCTTGTCCTCCCGGGCTTCTTGTTGGAAAAGCCCTGATACCTTAATTTAAATTTTAAAAGCCTGCAATGGTCCTCAGTCTGGAGACATGGTGATACAGAAACTCTCAGTATGCCGCATACTGTATGCGGAAAATGGTATGTCTTACTTCCTGCTGTCAGCACCGGGGGTGGGGTTAAGTGTTTCCGTCCATTCCCTCATCCGCCCAAGAATACTGCGTCAAGGTACAGCCACTGCGAGTATGACTCTGCTGTGGTCAACCCGAATACGATGCCTATGACTGCATCCCAATAAGTGGTTCAAAGTCTTCTCTGCGGCCTTGGAGGACTCGAAGGACGCTGAATCATGTTATTGCTACCGGTAACCCAGTCAAAAGGTCTCAGAGGCGTTCCTCAGAATTTATCTACTCAAAGTATTGCGCCAAAACTCCACTCCACATAGGATCTCAGGCACTTCATTGAGATCGGGTACTCGCTGATTTAAATGCTCTAGTTTACTCTATTATCCTTTTCCAATCAAATTCACTTAAGCCTTGGAGACCTCCCTCCACGTCTTCCCCTGCTCCAGCGCAACCAGGCTCAGCGCAGTGTCCCGGATACACTTGTCCAGAGGCGTAAAGCTCATGCCCAGCTCCTTGCCCGTCTTGGAGTTGTCTAGCTTGTAGAACTCGGCACGCGCCGTGAGCTCCGGCTCGGGGATCTTGTCCTTGCGGTCGGGCAGCGTCTCCCGCAGCACACGGCACACGTCAATGTTCTCGAAGTTGCCGCTCGTGATGAAATACCGCCCCGGCTCGGCACGCTCGTAGGCGCGGAAGTGGGCCTCGCCCACGTCGCGCACGTCGGCGAAGGCTGGGAACGAGGTCGCGCCGGGCTCCTTGGAGCTCCCGTCCATGAAGCGGTAGATGTCCGCGATGCTGGTGTTGAGGCTCTTGATGTCCGCGTCGTGCTCCACGGGGCCGTACACCATGGGCGGGCAGACGGTCGACACGGTGAAGTTGGGCTTCTTCTCCTCGACAAAGTCCCACGCCGCCTTCTCGGCAAACTTCTTGGAGCCGCAGTACGCGATGGGACCAGGGCCGGCCTTGGCCTCCTCGTAAGTCACCGGGTTCCAGTCCTCCTCGGTGTAGGTGTATCCTGGCCGGTAGCCCTGCGTGGGGTCGATGATAGAGGCGAAGGACGAGGTGACCACGACGCGCTTGACCTGGGGCGCGTGGGCGGCAACAGCCTCGAGGACGCGGGTGGTGCCCTTGACGGCGGGGTCGAGCAGGTCCTTCTCGTTGTCCTTGACGTCAAAGACGAAGGGCGAGGCCGTGTGTATCACGCCGGCCACGCCTTTGACGGCCTCATCGAATGCGTTGGCAGCGGTGATGTCTGGGACCATCACAGTGGTGAGCGCGTCGCCGGCGTCAGGGAAGGCCTTGTAAATCTTCTTGGCCGAGCTTTCGCTACGGGCCTGGCCCCGGACCTGGTAGCCATTCTGGAGGAAAAGCTTGATGACATGTGTTCCGACGAAGGAGGTTGCGCCGGTGACGAGGATGACCCCCTTCTGGGCGCTGTTGGTCTGGCCAGCCATTCTGCCGATCAAATTATTGGAGTATCTGAGATAGTAAGGTTGCGGATTTGCTTCGATGTGTGATGCTGTCCGGATCGTCAAAGGCCGTTGTATGCATTTCCTGTCCGCCATACGTGTTCGACTTCATATATATCCCATCGGATGATACTTGCGCCGGTGGGCCTTTAACGTCACACCGTCAACATTTGTCAGCTGTATGCTTGAAAAAGATTGCCTCATTCAGCATGGTTATGGACGCGTAGGTGGTCCATGAACCCATCTTTTCAGGGTGTGGTGGGTCATCGGCCGGTATTTCGGCGTTAACGTCATGGATACCCAGTCATGATATTGGAACTCACCCAGATAAGCTGGTCATGAAAGTCCACTCGCGCCGCGAGCGTGCACCACGAGTTTCTCTCATTCGTCCAATCGATAATATGAGCTAGTGGCAACATATTGTACAAACAGCCTGGGTTAAGTTCCAAAGGTTCGTAGATAATGGCCGATAGACATGGAAATGGTCCCAAGAGAGCCCACACCTAGATAGAGAGATGTGTGAAACAATGAGATCCAATATGCTATTCTTTTGGACCTTGTTTTCTCTTTTTGGTTCCATTCTGTTTTTACGAATTTCCTATAAGAGATGTGTTGCCTAGGTAATTTGATTCACAGGTGTAGGGGAAATTACAAGCATGCCACCAGATTGTAGTTCAGATTAGGAATTACAGAAGATCCCAAGACACAGGCGCCACTAGGGTAAAAAAGAACAAATAGAAAAAGAAAATGTAGGGGGGGAGGGCAATGTGAACCATGAACTATTTGAGTGAGTGGAGCTTGCGAGTTGTGCGTATCGGTCATAATATCAGACTTAGCAGCGCTCGTCAGCTGCAGCCAGGATATACTCTGGTGTCGCTAAAATTACAGGAGGAACGGAATTACAAAGCGAGAAAGGGCATCCGTAAGCTCAAGAAATGGAGTCGAGGATTTGAGGCAAGGCCGGCTGACAAGCCCAATTAATATTACTATATGTTATAGATGATGCTAGAATCGCTGATCATCCAATCCAACGCTCAATCATGCCTTGAAAACTCCTATATAATACACTTCCTTCTTGGTCCGCCAGCGTTCTCAGTGCAGTAAAAGACCTTTGCTCCCTGATCTCATCCTCAGAAAACCAGGACCCGTGTAAACCATATGGCACCCGTTGCGGCAGCTTCACTCTTGCAACGACGTCCTTCATTGTTTTGGCGTCGATAATCCACAATTCACTGATTGAATCCTCGTCACATTCGCCATCCGGGCCCAGCTGGCTCTCGTCGAACACGTACGTCAATAGCCACCCGTCGTCCTCGCTTTGCCTCTCACTTTCCCTGCGAGGAACGAAGCGGGGCTCCTGCGCAAACCATCCGTCGGGCATCTTGAACAGCTTGATGGGGTCATTGGGGTCACAACTTTCTCGGATCTCGGCGACAGTGCGAGTGTCCACGCAGCCCCTTATAGGCTGTGGGGGTTGCTGGACGCCACGTTCGATAAGTGTTTTCACGTCGATCTTTGCGAGGTAGTCGATCTTGGCCGCTTTGCCCAGGGCAACGGTGTATGATGCAAAGCCTGTTGAGCACCCATACACATAGCGTGCCTCACTCATGGAGTGATTTGGAGACAGCGTGGGAAACTCGAACGAGATGGCGGACAATGCCCACTGGTGCCGGATGCGATGGCCAGGCACGTCGGTGCCGTCATTTGCGGGCAAGGGGAAGTTGTAATAATACAGCCTGCACTGTTCCTCCTCTGCATACTCTGGCGGAACAGGTTTGACATCAGGTGTGGGCAGGTTTCCCGCGCTGAATACCAGCGATGCGGATGTCAGCCTGCAAGCCAGCAAGTTGACAGATGCCTGCTGCAAATTGGCACCATTCATCTCTCCGGTGTGCGTGACGGTATCCCAGCAGTTGGCCGTGTGAAATATGACGCACGGGTTCGTCTCAAACCATTGTATGAGATCGGGTCGATATCGCGGGAAGACGCCGTAGCGCGCCTTGCCCCGTGAGTCGTATGACAGCACAGGGACGCCTCGGGCGAGGTTGCTCGGGTCGAGTGTCAGGGGCAGGTCGAGGATGACGGTGTGGTTTCGAGAGGCGCCGAAATCGTGCATCATCTTCGGTGCCTTGACTCCGGGTACGGGCATCGAGAGCCGGGGAGCGCTTGAAGGTGTCTGTGATGTCGGCAGCTTGGACGCACCTGATGGAGGAACGATGGAGTAGTAGCAAAATGGCTTGATGAATACGGCATGAAATGCGATGAGCTCCTTTGTCACAGGGTCGACTCGTGGGTGGGCTGTTGTCCACTCCTTCATGAACGAGAGGACGCCGTTGCCGCCAAACCCCCCTCTGTTGTCGATATCTTGATGCCTGGGTTCATTCTCGGCGCTGCGGCCGTTGAACCACCCGATCGTTTCCAGTCCTGGAAGAGCGAATCTCAGCGGCGGGCCACTCTCGCAAAGGGCCAGTGCGCGGCCGTCGTGGTACATGACCGAGGTGTTGGCAACGCTGATCTTTTTGATGGGGTACCTGACTCTCGACAGATGCGACATGAGGACCAGAATCATGGTTCTAAGGATGGCCCACAGAATCGTGGAGACACCTAACGCTGGGTTGACCAACGTTGCGATGCTGGGAAGAACAGGTCGGCTCAGGATTCGGTCATGCTCGCCAGCTGGTCCAGCTCTTCGCCTGGCGTAGGCATACACATCCGTAAGCAGGAATTGGTTGACAAACTCTGGCTGTATTGTGGCGCCCTTCTCCCCAGTCCTTCGAAACAGCACACCACTCAACATCCCGTCGCCGTCAAACCAGTGAGCATCTCGGCCAAGATCGTCGTTTGTGACGGGGTTGCCGCCATTTCGAACGTACTGCCCGCCACCCAAGTCAAGGGGGACAGAGCCCGAGTATGTACATGGCGCCAGTGAAGTTGTCTTGTTGATTGGTGCAAAGTTCCCTGATAAATATCTGTAGAGGCAAGATCAGTACTGAACAAGACCCATCGGATACAGTCCCAACGACTTCGCGTGCGTGTTCCGTTGTAAATGGTAGACGAATCTACTTACGGGTGTCTCCGGTTGCTTTGAGTCGGTAGTACAAGTTGCTCTGCTTCTGAATCCATCATTCCCACGGCCACTCAGGGAAATCTTTACTATCGGGGGCTTCACAACGCAGGCCTGCTGCGCGTGATGTTGCCGGAGGCCGTGTGCAACGTCACTTATGACAGGCGACCGTGGCTGACAACGACGATGCTCGCGACAGGGGACGTGTTTATGACTGAGTGGTCCGTTCACGATGATTTGAGACAGTGTCGTGATCAGATTCTATGCAATGCTGATCTCGAGTCGGAAACCCAATTCTCCACGCCAACGCCCACGGCATTCGCGGCTTGTTTCCACGATGCATGCACCTTGACATAATATTGGACAACCAATGACCTCATGCCGATGTACGTCGTACGCCGTCGACTAGTCCAGATGCCTCCTAGGCCCATTGGCCTTCGCAGTGGATACCACCCAAGCGTCTCGGCAGCCCGGGCGGCTTAGCTTCTTATAGCACCGTTTTATACATGTAAAATGAGATTGGTGTGCCCAATGTTTGTCTGTCTTGGCGTCACGACTCTGCAACCGCCCCCCCCCCAATACTACAAGATTGTGACATGAGTTATTCGATCTCTGCACTTTAATATCGATATGTACCTCGATATCCCTTCTCCATGCCCATTCATGACGAGAGTCATTACTGGCTACATGATAATTAATACCTGCCGATTTGTGGTCCACGTCCGGTTGTGACCTCGTCAGAAGTAAATGAACGTTACGTAGTAATGAGAGCCCAGGCCCCAAGACGAACGAGGGGGCATGGTCGCAAATCTCAGTGCGATCAGACTGCCCAGACGTTGAAACACGGCCAGCAAGACTTCGATTGGGGTTTCACTCCTCTCGGTCAAGAGTCGAGCTGGAGTCTGTCGTCCAGGCGATGGAACTGAGGTCAGGTGAGCCGCAGATTGGATGACGCACAAGACATGCCTTCTAACTGCGGAGACGTGCGCGGTGTCGGTCTCGGGAGGTAGCAGCAACGGTCTCCTTGTCCAGGGTTCAGGGCTCAAGGAGCTCCGATTCCCCCCTCGCGACCAGGATCCAAGCTCGAGCGATCGCAGCCTGGGCCCGCAGAGGCTCGATGGCTCGATGGTCCTTTCTGGCGACCGATCACGCCCGAGATCGACGTGTTAGTTGACTTTTGTCTCGCTGACTGCGGTCGGAATAAGCTTCTGAATCTCCAACGGATTCTCTTGGCCGTGGCCCCGTCTCCAAAGACCCGCCCTGCGGCCGCGAGATTTCCACGGCGGATACTGCAGCAGGTGACTGATGTGCAGATCTTGCTTGCCTCGGAGGATCTGGTCCATTTTACAAGGCCATACCTGATGCTACATGCTCCGCAAAACACCTTGGTATTCTTCACATTACAGTAATTTCTCGACTAATCCCGTCTCGTCGTGTCACTGGTCCAACATAACTTTCACGCGCGTTATCCGGTATCGTTGCCCCAAAAGTTTGAGATCTCAGTAGGGCGTCGAAAGCCATCAAGACATTCTCATGATCGAGAGATTTCTCCGGACCCACCCAAGACCTCGATTGGACGACTCAGAAGAGCACCAGAGCGGCGGAACAGGCGCGCTTGGGGCTCGTTTTGGCCGCCACTTATTTCCGAAGGCCACGCTATTTGACGACCTAGAAGTCATGATATCATTATCAACAACAGCAATTTTGACGTTTCACTGACGCAAGGGACATGCGAACCGTTGTGTGTACGTATGTGATGAGCCCTGCAATCTTAAACAAGACCAAAACAAATCAAAAAAATTCTTTTCCAAAGCTCTGATTGAGGCGGCCGGGAGGCAGGCAGGGTGTCCCGGCTTTTGATTTCCTCTACAGCCCTGGCGTGTGAGACAGAGAGATCACTCACATGTACCGTAGCGGCGATGATCATGTTGCTAGGCCTCTCCCACCCCGGACTTGTATCGTCTGGGAACATCCGGTGAAGTGTCGAAGAAAGATTCCTCTGACCAGGTCACCGTCCATCCCAACATTGGCGTTTTGAGCGCCATGCCACTGCTACTACTCTTTTCATATAACAGACTCCGAACCACATGCATGGCAGACAGCAGACGAATCACAGGCGATGACTCTGAACTCTTCCATCCTGGATGTCCTTGCTGATCTGTCTCTTGATGTTTCAAGACCACCAGTTCAGGAGGTGAACATATGCACCCGTGGACACAAAATACCACATAGACTAGGTGCGCAGTCCACGTCGATGCGCGACTCAGAACACCAACTCAGAGCTGCAGGTCTGGATGATTGGACAATTAGCTCTCGCGGCTTCGGCCTCAGTACCACATCAACAGTAGCGGTAATACATCTCTGTCGGCTGGCTAGTGCGGTCAACGTCCCGGTTACTGGTTCACTCCTGCTCCAGTTCAATACACCTGCTAAGACGTCATGGAGCATCCGAGCGACCCGCCCTTCGCGTTCAACTTGCTAACGAGGTGCGGTAATTGAGCGGTCACGCCTCATGTACTCGGTAGGTCATAGAGACAGTCTTCCTAGAATCCCATGGATGATCTCATGACGCCCTACGAGCACCCTTGATCCACCGCCCCTCCTCCCCGAGGTTCAAATACCCTTCCTTGACCCCCTCTCATCCATTGATATATCACCAGCCTCAGCTTGCTTTTGCTTTGATACCCCCAATTTCAGAAGGATATCTGTGATATCAGAGTGTTGTTACTGTACTCGCCCCAGCTCCCCTCAACTCTTTGCCAAATCAGCACCATCTAGTTATCAGAGCCAGTCTTGATCGCACTCACATTCCCCATAATGGCTGGGAATCAGGCGCTCAACGTCAACAGCGCCGTGGCGCAGCATGGCGATCTCGCCATCACTGTCCATGGTTCAGACTGGTACTTCACCGTGTGCGCAGTCATGGGTGCCTCCACTCTTGCCTTCATGGGCCTCGCCTTCACTAAGCCGCAATCGCATCGTCTGTTCCACTACATCACCGCCGGAATCACTGCTGTCGCCTGTATTGCTTACTGGTCCATGGCCTCTGACCTTGGCCAGGCCCCTATCCAGGCCGAGTTTGTGAGGCCAGGCCGCTCTGCCGTTGCCAGCGCAGGCACTCGAGAGATGTTCTACGTCCGGTACATTGACTGGTTCGTGACGACACCACTACTTCTGACGGACCTCCTCTTGACCGCCGGGCTCCCCTGGCCCACCATCTTGATCACAATTCTCGCGGACGAGATCATGATCGTCTGCGGGCTGGTCGGCGCCCTGACCCAGACGTCCTACAAGTGGGGATACTTCGCCTTCGGCACTGCCGCCCTTTTCTTCGTCGCCTACGAGCTTGCCATTGACGGCCGTCGCCACGCGAATGCCCATGGAGGGTCCGTCAAGAGCACCTTCATGCAGTGTGGTGTGCTGACCCTCTTCCTGTGGTTCTTGTACCCGATCGCCTGGGGTCTGTCCGAGGGCGGCAACGTCATCCACCCTGACTCCGAGGCCATCTTCTACGGTATCCTCGACATCTTCGCGAAGCCCGTCTTTGGCTTCCTGCTCATCTTCGGCCACAACAAGATCGATCCCGCCCAGCTTGGTCTCATTATGCACGAGCCTGGCCAGCGCAGGAGCGAGAAGGGTCTTGTGCACCCAGAGGGTCCCGCAACCACGGGGAACAACGGAACCACTGCCAATGTTTAAGCATTGGTTGTTTTAGTGAACCTTGCATCAATAGCAAGTGTTCAAAAAGAAAGTTCAGCTCGGTTGTGACAGGGTTTTCAGCTGGTCCCTCGCGGAAAGGTACGATTGGGGTGAGACGGGGAAGGATCGTAATGAGATGATGTTGAATAATGATAATTGGAGTCGAATTCTTGCATTTTAATATCATGGTGCGGGGGTCGCCCATTGCATGGGCACAATTTCACCAAGTCTGATTTTGGTCGTCGTCGGTGGAGGGAGATACCCTAGTACTGTCATTTTACGAGAAATAAGTCACAAGTACTCAAATTCACTGGTCTAGCTCATGAACAATTGGTCTTTTACGAAACAATTATTGCTGGTGCACCTGGTATTTGTGACGGGTTACAATTTGTAGACATACCATGAAACGGATTTGCCATGTTATTGCAAAGTGGCTTGTAAAGTCTTATTGAAATCACGAAGGAGTAAAAATAACACATTTGCATTGATCTAATTCATGATAAACGGATTCGCTGGTCTATACATACGACATCTCATTGCAACTCCGACAATTCCTAAACACTCAAGAGTATATGAATTACTGCTCCAAGCACGCGGGTGTATCAGGTGGCCTTGGGTGGAATCTCCAGCTGAGCCTCGATCCTTGTCCAATGGCCCCTTTTCAAATAACCCGAGAGCCAGTAGTTACCACTCGTATCCCTTCCCATGATAGGGAAAGCATTTGGAAGCTTCAGGCCGAACTGGTTGTTCTGCACATATGTCGGCCTCACCGGCCGCCCCGCCACCTCCGCTTCGACAGTAGCGGCCGAAAAGTCTCTGTCGAACAATTTGGCCCGCGTCCAGTTGGAGAAGGTGATCAAATCCATCTTCCAGTTTCCAAACATAGGAGGCATCTTACCCCACGACTTTCGCCACATGTACAAGAATGTCTCTGCCTGGGGCCGAGTGCGTTGTGTATTGAGCGCTGTCCGGACTGTAGCCTCTTGAGTCAGCCATCAAATCGCCGAGAGCAAAGAATACTAGAAGCGGTTATTTGTTCTCGAAAAAGTTGAAAGTATGCGTGAAAGATCCTCACTGGCAAGTGCTGTGCGATACAACGGCTGCTGGAGGATGTCGCCCGCCGTGAGGATGACGTTGAAAAATGCAACGAGGTTCGACACGTATACGTTGCTGGAACTTGGGGCTGGCTGTGTTTCTTCAATGCCGCTCGCTTCCACTTGCGAGTCGAAGAGAATCTTGCGAAGGGAATATGCACTGTTGAGCACAATGGTCTTGTCCGGACTGTGAGGAACGATTTCAGTGGCGAGCAGCAGCCTAGTCCACCACGCGCAGAGCACGTCACCATCAGAGAGGAAAGGGGGCGGCTCATCACCGTTGCGGTCCACCTCAGAGTCAATAATGGCTTCTTCATGGAGCCTGGCCATCGTAGATGCCGGCACGCAAACCATTCTGTTCTCGAGACCCGCAAAGAAGCTAGTCACATTATGCAGCATCCATCCCGCAATTCCGGCGATCGACATTTTGTGGCTCGCGAGTACATGCTTGACCGTTGGTTCCGTGCCGAATTCAATGAGAGGGTCGTTGGAAAGCTCGTGTGCATGCCCTCCAGTCCCAAATGGCTGTGGGATCTCTGAGGCACGGCCTTGAAGAGCCATGATCCAGGCATCGAGAAATGGAGCCATACTCATCCCGTCCATCAGTGTGTGCGGGAAATAAATGGCGATGATTGTCTTGTCGAGGAAGGAGACGATATGTAATCCAATTTGCGGTATGTCACCCTTCAGGTAATCATCCATCTTCGTTGGGGCACCATCGGGGCGGAAGAGATTCTCGAGCTTGTCTGGGTCAACAACAACGGACGGTCTACCAGTGGCTGGCTTGGGAATGTAGCAGGCGGTGGGGTGATGAGCCGCTGCAGTGGCGTAGACGACATGGCTGTAAGAAATCACCTGGTAATTCTCATTGGTGCCTGCGGCCTCCGGGAGGTGATACTCGAGGTCGCCGTTCGCCTGGCGCTTATTAGCATTCCGTGTTGAATCTAGACCGCACAAAGCTTTACATTCTTTCGGATGCGTGCTCCGAATTTCTTCCACCCTTCAAGACTGACCAGCAATTCGAGACCGCTTTTGAGTTTTGCTGGGTCTAAAACGCTGTCGAATGCGAACATGTAGTAGAGTATAAATGCCCTCCAGAGAGGTGTATCGTCGAAGTAACGCAGGGGGTAGACATTGTGCTTTGGCATTCTTGCTACAATTCCAGGAGAATGAGGGAGGATGCCATCACAAGGGCCAGTGTGCGGGAGCGGCACAATTTATTGCCCCAACTAGCATGGCCGCCATTGCAGGTGACACCATTTGCTTGTCAGATTATGCCCTATTCTGGCTGCTGATCTTGATACAGTCAGCGGCCAAAGACTGTAAACGGCCTAGTTCAGGCAAGATGTGGATCTAGCTAGCCAATAATCTTCAAGCAGGGTTCTGGACGTTGAATCCTTGAAGATCTCTTGGCTGGAGTGCACTCTTGTGCCGTCGGTGTGCCGCGACCAGATGGCTCAACTGCTCAGTTGGCCAGAATAGCCCCGGGCTAACCAAGCATCAGGAAGGCTGCCATTCAAGTTCCTGACATGTCACATCATACAGAAGTATTGTAGTATGTTGCCTACTGCTGAGAGAAGATAGGCACTCATTGAGAAGTCTTGATGGAAGTTTCAAGTGCCAAGGGAGTTCAAGAACAAGATAAGGTTGGATTTTAACAAGAGTAATAATACTATTACCGCTCATCGGTTCTTTCAGTATTTGGCTCCAATCTGTTCTTCTTTGGAAATCTGCCCCTTGTCAATGACAATGACCGCTTTACCTTGTATCTTTCCACCGCGAATCATGTCGATTAATTTCTCGATTTGGTCCAGGCCGTAGAAGATGTTAGTTTTGACCTTGATGCCAGTTTCTGCAATGAAGCGAACCTAGAATTTTGTCAGAGCGACTTTTCCCTTCCCGCTAGTAGATGGAAAGAAACCATCGTGATTCTGGAGGACATTGGTCGCCGTAATTGGCTCAAACGAAAACAAACCGTTGAAGGTACTGACCATGGCATTGCTCTCCCCGGGAGAGCTGACCACGCTTCCCTTGACCGTGACATCCCGGAAGACGAACTGGCTGAAAGGAATTACGACATCTTTTGGCTGAGCGATTTGGACCATCGTCCCGTGCCTCTTGGTGATTGCACAACCCAGTGCTGCAGCTGTGGAAGCATCGGAGAGGGTGACAGTGGCGTCGACGCCCGGATTCCCGGGATTTGCATCGCGCGTAGCTTCGTGAACCGCTCCCATTACCGCCGCCTCCCCCTTTCTTGCATCGATGACTACGTCGGCCCCGAGGGCCTCAGAAACCTGTAGGCCATCGTCCCTCGCATCAATGCCTATGACTTTTAGACCTTTCTTTTTGGCAAATTGCACCCCCAGATGTCCCAAGCCCCCTCCACTCCCCACAATTGCGAGCCACTGCCCCTCCTTGAGGCCTGCCTGCTCCACCCCCCTCCATACTGTCCTCCCGGCACAGGCTAGTGGAGCAGCGCTCATGAGAGACATTTCATTGGGAAGTTTGGTACTTGTGCGCGCATCGCAGACGGCATACTCGGCGAAGAACCCATCGCGATGGACGCCACAATGACCTTCGACGCTCTCACAGTATTGTCTCCAACCCTCGTTCGGGCCAGTGCAGTCAGGGCATTTGCCGCACGGATGGAAAGGTAGGCCGCACATGACGCGGTCGCCTGGCTTTAGTTCTGAGGACGAGCCGGCGGCTACTACGGTGCCAGCGCCCTCGTGAGAAGCGATTACGGGGAGGGCGGTACCGAAAATCCCAGAATGTATCATGCTGTCCGTGTGACAGTACGACGCCACAGCGACCTTGACGAGGAGGTCATAGGGGCCGAGATTGGAAGGGTCTGGGGTCCGGATCTTGTTGACCTGGTAGGGCTTGTTATATTCCACGACCTTGTGTTGCGTGTTAGTGCGGTGAGCTGGCATGTCTCGAATGGGAAATGATCCCGTCACTTGCCTGGATAGCCAACATCTCTTCAGGCACGAGTGCATCCATGGCGGTGGCTTGTGGTGTCTCAAGGTGACTGCTTTCAAATTTCACTCTTGATTTCAAGGGTGCGAAGAGAGAGGGCAATGGATGCGTGGACTCAGTCAACGTCAAAGCGGGACACCGAGCCTTGGTTCCAGCGGACAAGCCGGGTAATTGATGATACAGCAAGTGTGGGGGAAGGCACAAAATCGGTGCGGACCGCAGTACCTCGAGACGGGGTTGAATCGAGGCGGCTCTGCTTGCCGAAGATTACACAATATTTGTCTGGTGAGGGGATCTTCATGACGTAGTCGGCCACATCGGCGATAAGGACAAAGGTTATAAACTCCTGTCAAAGACCGAACGGTGGAGCAGGTACAGACAGAATTCGGGCTATTAACATCAGCGAATTCAGGTAAATTATAAATTCTCTTGCTACCCTCGGTACCTAGACCACGATACAAGTCATGCATAGCTAGAGGATCCATGCTGGGATGGCCGACATGACAAGGTAGAGCCCCAAACCCAGCCCCAAAGTACGGGCAGCAACAACACCAAATGTGGATTTTGGTGTGTAGTTAGTCAAAGGGAAGTGCTTAAGAGGCATATGTGTTCAGATTAAAACCGAGACCAATCAAAGGGAAGGAAACATTGCACTTTACCTACACGCCGATTAATTTCGAAGGGGATGTTAGCAAAGCATATTAGCCATCAAGAGACCTTTCTACGAATGTGTAAGCAAGAATAGGGTTGAGCGTCGCCACAACATCGAGACGGATAAGAAACCGCAGGGGAAAGAAACAGCAGGGGAAAGACCAGACACAGCGGCATGCGTGTTCTCACATGGAATTGGCAGAGAAAATAAAAGTGACCCACATCAGCCCTATCCATAAGTTCTCCCTCAGCCCCTCCTTGCCATGTCCTCGCGGACAAATAAACATTGTTCGGCCGGTTCATGCACAGAGACACAGAGATATCGTCTCTGCCTAGGCCCTAGGTCCTCGGGCACAGACTGTTGAGCTGTCAGAATTCCGAATAGTTGGGACTATTAATACGGTAACGAGATATAAGGAACCCTCCCCCAAGTCGATAAAACACTCACAGCCTCCTACGGTGGGCAGCCACTGGCCGGAGGATTAAGCGAGGAGTCAGTCGGCCGGAAATAGAGCTTGGTCATGCATATTGTACAGTGTGTGCAAAGACAGACTCTTATATCCAGGCTTGAAGCTGGACGCTGCCGGTTTGCCGGTAGTTCTGACATGGTTGAGCAGGTTCGTCACAGCTTGCCGTCCTGCCGTCGCAACTTGATGGGATGGATTAGCCCTGATGATCTCCCGTTGCTGATCACAGATTTGCGGAACTGGGGGGACTGCCAATGGAATCTGAACGGAACCTGTCCATACTGTGCTTGCAGGCGCATTGCCGGTCCTCTTTTTCTGCGAGTCAGCCAGTCGTAATTCGACCTCACCGGTGCACTAGTCGGATCCACAGCAGAGGGTGGAGTGCTGCCGATAGCACACTTTGTCTGCTTTCCGCTGCTCCCGGAGATTGAGAACCGATAGATTGGACCTACAGATCCCAGATCCAGAAGCAGCCCCGCGAGCATCCCTTACTTTATCTCGCGATATCTGGGCCACTTCGCCTTAACTGGCCCGCACTCCACCTGCGATGCTAGCTGCCCGCATGCATCACATGGGTGACGGAAGGCGCCGCGTCAGTGACAAGACGGACATTTCCCGTATAACAAGTCGACGAAACCCAAACCACACAGTCGTTTGCCTTCATCTTTAGTCCCAGCCTTCGACCCGTCCACTCCAACTGGCCATACGCGTGGTTGGCTCAGAGCCTGCACTGTCTTTCGTTCCCAACGTTCATTCCTTCACGTCGCTCTTTTCCACGGTATTTTGCCAGTTACCTGTATCAATATTTATACCATAATGCTGTCTCACATCCTCTTGGCACTTGGTCCCGTGGGTGCTCTTGCGGCTTCTGCATATGCCCCTGCATCCAGCACCTGCCCCTCTGGCAGTCTTGTGCGATCCGCCGATGGCATCTCGGACTCGGAATCAGCCTGGGCCGCCGGGCGCAAGGCTGTGACAGACTCAGCCCTCAAGAGCTGGCTTGAGACGGCCCTGCCCGACGTGGACACTTCCAGCTTACCGACACTGGCCCTCTCAGTATCCGGCGGTGGATTCCGATCCCTGCTCACCGGCGCCGGCGTGGTTCAGGCTCTGGACGGTCGGGATAGCAACTCCAGTACGACCGGTCTGTACCAAGCTCTGACGTACCATGCTGGCCTCTCAGGTGGTGCCTGGCTGCTGAGTGCCATTGCTGCGGGCGACTGGCCCACGATTTCCACCCTCCGCGACAGCGTGTGGGAGGCGCAGTTCGCGGGGGGCATTCTGAACGCAAGCAGCGCAACAACAGTGGGCGACTACCAACAGATCGCTGCGGACATCATAGCCAAAGGCTCAGCTGGCTTCCCGGTGTCGCTGACCGACCCTTGGGGGCGGATGCTCTCATACCAGGTCATGTCTGGCAGCGAGGGTGCAGTTGACTTCACAATGTCGGACATTGGCTCCCTGTCAAGCTTCACGTCGTTCAACGCCCCGTTTCCGTTGATTACCGCCTCCAAGATCACTCCCGACAGCGGGGCATGCGAGCCGTCTGCAGATGAAGCTATTTACGAGTTCAACCCATTTGAGTTTGGATCCTGGTCTGACGATATCTCCGCCTTCGTCCAGTCTGAATACCTGGGCAGCAACATCACCGCGGGTTCTGCTTCTCAGTGCGTCACCGGGTTCGACAATATTGACTGGGTCCTGGGAACGTCTTCTATGCTCCTGAACGAGTACATCTGCAACGCAAGTCTTGGTGTGGACGTTACTACTCTGTTCCCCAGCAGTATGATCACAGTCGTCGAGAAGTTCACTTCTGCTGATGAGTATGGCTACTCATTACTGCCCAACCCCTTCAAGGGTTTCAACTCGACGACTGCCACCAAGCCCAGTACCATATCCAGCTCGAACAACTTGCACATTGTCGACGGTGGCGAAGCCGATCACAATGTACGTATACATCCCAGGCGCAAGCATTCTCGAGCATTCAAGCAGCCACGAAACTGACATGTTCCCGTCATAGGTCCCTTTACTGCCCCTTCTCGAGCCAACACGCAACGTGAGCGTTATCATCGTTAACGACAATTCTAATGACGAGGGTGGCTTCCCCGACGGGACTCAAGTTGTTGCTGCATACGAAGCCACACGAACTGGCCGCCTGGCTGGCCGCTTCCCCGCTGTTCCTGCTGCAGGCGATTTCAGCACCTCTCGAGCACAGTTCTTTGGCTGCGACGAGCCAGACGCCGTTACCGTCGTGTACCTGCCAAACTCAGAGTGGACGTATGCCTCCAACACCGCCACATTGAAATTGACGTACACCCCGGACGAGACGAATTCCATGATCTCGAACGGCAATGAAGTTGCGACGCAAGGCAATGATGAAGCGTGGGGAGCCTGTCTTGCTTGCGGAATCATGCTCAAGGAGGTTGGGAAATCGAGCCTACCCAGCGGGTGTGAGGCATGTCTGGCAGACTATTGCTGGTCTGCGTAACTGGCTGAGACTGGTGCCCACGGACATGTCATCAGAAACGCATAGAAATATATACCAACACTATAGAAACAGAAATGTAATCCTCGTTTTTCAGCGAGCAGTGACCCGAGAGATTGACCGTTGCCATTGTGTAAGAAGACACGCCAGGAGGCACAAGATCACATTGAATAGGTGGATGTATAATGGGGGTATCTACATGGTGTCCTATGGCTTGTGACAATCCATCATTTACCAATCGATGTGTTCAAACATCGTGGAAGTCGTGGAAGTCGTGTGGAGGTGTTGAGGAGAACTGGGGCCGACGGTGCACCCGGATTAAGCTCTCGGCAGTTCAAAAATGCCCTAAGCTTGCTCGGATTTAGACTTGGGTGACCTTTAGCTAGGTCAAGCTAAACCGAGCTCCCCCTTGGAGTTTCAGTGATCACATTGCACACCCTGTCAAACCACCGTGTGTCTATTGTATAGATTGAAAATTCCTGCTGCAAGTAAAGATGGATATTGAATCCGATTTCGTGAGAAATTTCAAGATCCCCCCTTTCGTTCCGCCAGAGGACGCCGAGACGTTTAAAGATATCCAATACTCCTCCCACGGCCATGTCCGTCAGAGGTTGGATCTCTACCTGCCCAAGCACGGAACGCTCGGCGGCAGCCCGCTGCCCCTCATCGTCTACATCCACGGTAGGCCAGTCCCTAAGCTCCAAAGACCTTGACCAAGTCGCATTGCCACTAAGCCATGCCCCCAGGTGGTGCATTCAAGTTTGGGTCCAAAGAATCTCCCTGGATGCCATCCCGCCTCGTCTCGAAGGGTTACGCCATTGCCAGCCTCGACCACCGCCTCAGCGGCGATGCCGTTTTCCCCGCCGCTGTAGAGGACTGCAAAGCAGCTGTTAGGTGGCTGCGCGCCCACGCAACGGAGTACCGGCTCGATCCGGATCGTTTTGTCGCCTTTGGAGAGTCCGCGGGTGCGCACCATGCCTCATTTCTGGGGGTGACTTCTCCAGCTGGCGTGGGCGATGAGCTCGATGTTGGTGACCACCTTGACCAGTCCAGTGCCGTCCAGGGCGTTGTCGACTATTACGGCCCATCGGACTTCCTGCAGATGGATGCCCATCCCCCGGCAGATGGGAACAACACGAAACATGACCCACCCGGGAGCCCGGAATCCTTATACGTGGGCGCAGCGGATGGAATCCAGAACGCACCGGAGAAGTCAGTGAGGGCGAACCCTATTACCTACCTTTCAGCGGCCAAGGCAAAGAGTGTCCCGCCATTTTTCATCTCACATGGTGTCGACGATCATGTTGTGCCATACCATCAGTCAGTCCTGCTGCACGAGGCTTTGAAGGGAGTGGGTGTACCAGTGACGCTGCATCCGGTGGAAGGCGTGGACCATGTGTTTGAAGGGATCTCTCGAGAACAAAGTGATGATCTGGACAAGGAGACGGATGAATTTCTAGCTTCTATCTCTCACTGAGGCGAAGGCGAGGGGTGCAAAAGATTGATTCGACTGGCATGAGATTCAAGGCGGAATCCAAACTGTCTTGCCATTCCGGACTGCTCCATACTTGGATATCTAAAGTAAGGAGGGTTGGCTTATCAATGTCAGATGCCCCGTGCAGCTCGAAATTATGCCAACACAGTAAATACACCCTCCTGTCTACTATGAGACAACCTTTATTCTCCTAGGGGAAAACCTCTCCGCACTTATTGAAGCATTTTCCAGTTTAATACTGGACACAAAGGCCTGGGTCACCCCATGCAGTGACCAGTTGACGCTACGTATGATCAGCACGATTCGTTCATGACCGATTAACACTGGTTCTTTCCGAGGATGCGGGATGGGCCCACAAGGCATTTAGTCTTTTCGGATGATGCAACATGAGACGAGAAAGCCGGCTTGGCCAAGAGTTTAAACTCCAATGACTAGCACTTGGGAGCCGCATAGCAAGCCCCTGAAATATGAGACAGCACCTGCACCCCGCGATGCTTGCGGAGGTGGCTCAGCTGCTTCCATCCTGTGCTACAACATCAAACAGTTTGTCCTCACTCAAGCTTTCTGGCGAGTTAAATTTTGCCTGGAACGCAGCTCGCCGTGCCTCCTGCTGCGATCCCGACGGCACCGCGCGCGGTGTTCTCGAACAGCCCGATGGCAGTCCATCCCTGATGAGGCACGACCCTTGATTAAGGTTGCAATAGTCGTGGATTGACATTGATGACAGTGGTACCATGCATGATAAACCCTATCACACTGAACATTATCATATGATGACCCTGTGCCTCGCCTTTTCTTGTCTATTTCCCGTTTTCTTGTTAGTCCCAACTTCCTCGTGCTGGTCGGGATACCGCGATCATTGAGTGAAGCGCCTTTCTTTTTCTCGCCCAGGAGGCTCTTGTTCATTCGTTCACTAAAGGGCCAGGCTCTCACTTCCATTCATTGATATTGTGAAATTCTAATTCTTGTAGCGATGCGTCTCATCAATTTGCTGGGCCTGGTGGTAACCGTCAGGGCTGTTGACACTCTGGGTGAGTCCCCCATCAAGCACTTGATGCTACCATCCTCAGCATCCTCCCAGAGCCAACACTGACAGTGAGCAGTCGATCTTGGCTACGCCAGGTACCAAGGCATGACAGTTGGTGCTGGGGTCAACCAATGGCTCGGCATGCGCTTCGCAGCACCGTCAGTCCCGCCTCGACGGTTCTCAGCACCCCAGCCGCCGCTCAATGAGAGCAACGTCCAAGACGCAACCAAAGAAGGCACGTTGTGTGTTTCGGCCAACAACCAGGAAGGCCTGCAGTTCGATTCCGAGCGCCAGCCCATGGCCGAAGATTGTCTATTCGCTGCCGTGTATGCCCCTGCCAGTGCCACCGACCAGAGCATGCTGCCAATCCTGATGTTTATTTCCGGCGGAGGATTTACCTCCAACTCGAACGGCAACTTCAACGGTACCGGGCTGGTGGAGGCCAGCGGGGGAAACATGATTGTGATGCGGGCCAACTACCGGGTGGGCATACTGGGCTTCATCGGGGGGACACTTATTGAGGCCGACACCAAAGGCGCGGTGGCGAACAACGGGCTTAACGACAGTGAGTCTTCCTCGTGCTTGGATTGAGTACCTGCAAGCTGACACCACATCACAGTGATCGCCGCTGCGCGCTGGATGCAGCAACATGCTACGAAATTCGGCGGCAACCCGAACCACATTGTCGTCTCGGGAGCCTCGTCCGGCGGCAACGCCATCGACGAACTCCTCGCCGCCAACAACGGCACCGGGTTCCCTGATCTCTTCGTGGGTGCCATTGCGGAGAGCCCTGGCTGGGGCAGTGAGGGCTTTTCGGCAGACCGTGACCAGGCGCTCAACAACAACCTCAACGCGACCGGCTGCCTTAATGCGACGGACCCGATCGATTGCATGCGCATGATGCCCATTGCCGAGTTCCAGAACAGGACGACCAAGGACGGGTGGGGTCCAACCGTTGAGGGGAAGCTCATCGCGGCGCCTCACTACCAGATGTTTGAACAAGGCCGCTTCCAGAACATACCTGTGATATACGGTTACGCCAGCGACGAGGCCACGCCCAACTTCATCTCCAACCAAACCGTCAACACCACCGAGGACGTCGGCGCCGACATCCTCAAGGCCGTCGGGAAGTCAATGACAGACGCAGAGCTCGCGGCCGTCATGGCAGCATACCCGGAATCTCTCAACAATGTCTCGGTCTTTGGGCGCGACATGAACGCCCGCAACGCTTCATTGCGTGAGGGCAGCGGCGCCCAGTGGCAGCGCGATGCGGCCATCAAGACGGAGCTCAAGGAGCACTGCGTGGCGGCCTTCCTGAGCGACATGTATTCCAGCGTTGGACAGGCACAGAACTATGCGTATAGGTACAACATACTCGACGAGACGGCGGGCGGGAATGCCGACAAGGGCCTGTTCTCGCCGCATGTGAGCGAGCTGTATTCCGTATGGGGCAACAACAACACCGACGGCGGTGATCCTGGCTGCATCAAGTTGAACTCGACGGACCCCCTGTCGTGCGCCACCGGTGCCCAGATTGCGCAGGCGTATTGGATCTCGTTCGTCCGCAGCCTCAACCCGAACACCTTCAGGCTCGCAGGCACTCCGGAGTGGGCTGCCTGGACCGTTGCGGACCCCAACCGTATCGTGCTCGATAATGCGGCCGCGAGCATGGAGAAGATGGGCGCCGCGGCTGGAGAGGTGCCCATCGGCGAGCCTCCCATGAACCAGCGCCAGAGGTGCCTCTCTTTGACGACAAACCTCGCGAAGCGGATCAATCTGGGGCTAGGCGAGGGCCAGACCATGCCGGCCTTCGCCAACGGGACGAGAGTAGATCCCACGCTGGCTGTGTTGGGGTCGTCGGCTGGCGCTGCGGCCGCGCCTTCAGTCCCGGGTGGCGGCAGCTCAGGCTCCAATGGGAGTGATACGGCAATAATCATCATCGAAACACATGGCTCGGGCGGTATTAATGCCTCCAGTGCCTTGAACAGTAGTACGGGTGATGGTAATCGTGGCTCTGGGAGCGGAGGGTCTAGTGGTGTCAGCGTGATTCCTCTGGGTACACTGTCCCCGAACGGGACAATGAATGGGACCAGAACCCCCGTGGAAACAAACAGCGCGCCGCCAACCACTCACGGGCTCAAGTCCCTCGCAGCTATCCTGGTCGGAGGAGTGCTGTTTGCCGTCTGAAAAGCTTGCCAGTGATAGACGTGGAAAGCGAGGCAAAACCATTTCTCGGTTTGTGGAATGGGCCCGATTTGATACATCTAGGCCAAGGTTGAAGGCTAACTTGTAATAATCACTCGTATCGAGTTTGGAACGGTCGAAACCCCCTGGCCTCATTAATTATTCAAGCTCTTTCCAGGCAATCAATCCATCTCCCTCGGTTCATCCCTCTTGACTACATAGGTAGCCCTTGTGCAAGCAGATACGTTCTTGCCCTGCAAGCCTTCATCGATTGGTTTGCGTGTGTTTTTTATTGTTTTCATAACATTGTTGTCCGAAATATCATTATCAGTCACCCTTACCCTGGAATATCGAGCGGTAGATAGGCTATGCCGTTGAACGTTCCTCCCGGCTGTTCGACAAGCCCTGGATCAGGCAGGCCAACAAGCCCGAGGATCATCAGGTAGCTGCGGGACCGAATGATTGCTGGTGCTTTGGCTATCTTCTGAACCCTGTGCATCTTGTGGGCCCTGAGCATTTTGTGAGCCCTGGATCTCTTGTAAGCCCTGGATCTCTTGTGATCCCTGAGCGTCTCCTGAGCCCTGGATATGCTTTGAAGCCTGGGCATGTTCTGAAGCCTGAGCACGCTCTAAAGCCTTGGCACGCTCTAAAACCTGGGCATAGTCCAAAGCCAGGGCACGCTCTAAAACCCGGGTATCTTCTAGAACCTGGGCATCTTCTAAAGCCTGGGCGTATTCTAAAGCCGGGCCTTCCCCTGGATCCGAGGACAGAAATCTCAGTCGGCCGTCCTCGATGAAAGCTCCGAAATACTCAACAAGGCTGCGGTCATCAGACTTCCATGTGTACGCTGGGTCAGCCCACGAGTAGCTCCCCACCACCGGGTCCCAGCCGAACGGCGGTGCGCCGAAGAGCTCATCGTCTTCTCCGAGGTCACTGAAGGGATCAGGTTGGAATTTAGCGTCCTAGTCGTCCAGGATCCGATCCACTTCAGGCGTGGTGTACCTCCTCATCGATATTTAGACAGCATCAGGCTAGAACTCAGTCTGCAGTTGCGGGTGATCCTTTGCATACGCCTCGAGATCGAGGAAGATGGCGTCTGAGTCTGTCTTGCCGAGATGATCCATACGCTTGACATCTTCGTGCTCCAGCTCCTCCATCTCCTCTATAGGCTCATTTGTGTTCTTGTCATCCTTTTCATCTTCGTCTGGCTCCATGGCCTTTTGAATTCCGGACGACTCGCCCACCAGGAGAAACTGGGCGTTGGGTACAAGGTGATTGGGCACTGTTCCCATCCACCGTAGGGAGCGAAACTCGTCTAGAATCTGTCGATAACAGATAGTATCAGCTCGGCTGCAGCGCCATGCCAATGAAAGTCGTCAATTTCTTACCTCCTGGGAATACTCCGGGCCCTCGGGCAGTCCAGTATTGCTGGGGGCAGGGTACTGGGGGTTCCTGGTGCTGAGTATCCAGCTGCCTTTCTCCTGGAGGCCGATTGTTGTCTGCACCTCTCCCAACTCGAAAGGAAGGGTAATCATGTAGGCCAGGTGGCTTTCACGTCCGGTCGTGGTCAAGGCATAGACACCCTGGCCGAGCGGGACAGCTGGTGGCGAGTGTCTGACACCAGCCGTCTTGGTGTCGTAGTCATTGGCTGGGAGGAAATCATTTTTCAAGTCGTCAAAGCTCGCGTTGGTCTTCTCCACGAAGGCGATCCAGCGGTCTCGTCCGGTCTTGGGCAGTTTCTTCTTGGGGATGGCGATCAGGCGGGAGTTGCCAGCGTCGCCAATGGGGCCGTCGCCAAGTTTGGCGTCTTTCGGGATAGGGCGAAGCAGGATGAAGGTGCGTGCAATGTCGGAGACCTTGTCTGGGCGGTCGATGCCGACGCGGCCACGGAGGAAGAAATAGATGATGCCTATGATGGGTACGTCAGTGCATTGGCTCTCCTGGTGCTCCCACCCGGGCAGCATTGAGGTAGCCATAGAGAGGGCGTTTGCGGATGCAGCTCAGCGCCTACCTTTCTCGAGCATATTGGACGGCATCGCCCCTTCGCGGCCGTGAGGCTCAACAGCAGTTTCGTGATGGCTTGTATTCTGGTCGTTGGACTCGAGATCAGCCTCGGGCTCGGGTGGGTGGTCATGTTGCTTTTCCGTCTTGTCGTTGCTGCTAGCCGCTCCGGGCCCGCTCTTCTTGTCACTGTCGGCGATGGCAATGGTTCAGCATCGAGGTGGTAAGGCCGAGGGAAACTAGTCCTTACCTCGTCACAGTGTCGTCCAAGGTCGTCTGCACCTTGTCGTCCACCTTCTGGGCCTTTCCTGAGCGGTGCTGGTCGGCATCGTCCAGCTTGCGCTTGTCGCCGGTGGCGACGTCGTTGGAATTAGTCATGACAGAGATGTCCTGTTGGCAGATGAGAGTTGGTGTTGTTAACAAATGAGTGATCTGCTTGTAGACCTGCTGGTAGAAGAATGGCGGGGCTGGCTGATTGGAGAGGGAGAGAGCTGCGGATGTGATGTGCTGTGGGGAATTGTTGTCTGATTGGAAAACGGACGAATCTGGGAAGACGGGCGAGTCTGGAGCTCGACACGGTCTCGGAGGTGCAATGCAAGTGGTATTAAACGGCAGGTGCAAGTCGACGCGTCGACCACGTTATTAGCTGCTTTTGTGTGATGTCATTGGATCATCACCATCAACACCTCCAGCCCGCAAGGATCACAATGGTTAGCTCATGTCTATGACCAGGTATCTAGGACACGTTAGGCAGTGCACACACCTAGGCAAGTTGGCTGTGCTACACGGGGATCCCGCAGGAGTGATCAACAGATAGACATCAACGCGATCGAAGAATGAAATCGGTCTGTCCCTGCTACTTCCTAGTAGGCATTTGTTGGCCAACTGCTCTCAAGGTTGGTGTTTCTGGGAATTTCATTTGACCTATGCCCGTGTGTCTATGTGTCGTCGCCTCTGCATCGCTGGCAGATACAGTCAAACCCCCATGTCTTCTTCAGCAGCGCACGGCGTTCCTCGCGGAGGATGCCCATGTCCTTGCCCAGGTACGAGATGCAGATCTCCTCGCCAGCCGCGATGTCCCTCTTGGCCCGGAACACCCATGTCCTCCCAGCCCTCTCCTTGTCCGTGTTCGGGTCACAGTTGTGGTTGAAGTAGGACGCAGACGGCCACACGCCCCATCCAAAGAACTCACTCCCTTCGTCATCCAGCGACCGGATGCCAAAGCTGTTGCGCACCTCTCGGCCCTTGACTGTGCCCAGCATCTCTGCACTCGCGATGTGGGCGAGCTTCTCTGGGAGTACAAGCGCAAGGAAGTAGTACGACGCGATGTGTCGCTCCAGGTCCGTGGTCGAGCTGTACGGGCGGGCGTCCTCCTCAAGCGCAAGAATGGCCGGCCACTGCTCCGGGTCCATGTGCCGGGACAGGACGGCGTTTAGCTGGAACGACACGACGTCTGCTGAGAACCGACCCGCATCTACCGATGCTGCCACCAGCCTGGCGAGCTCTTTCTTCAGGCGACGCTGCTGGGGCGCGCATGGGAGCAGTCTCACCGACTGCTCGGCCACCTTCCATTTGCCTTCGATCTCTGACGGCAAAGGTCTCACCGCGCCCTCGAACTCGTCCGTGTTTGACCCTGACCTCTTGATCTGTGTCTCAAGCTGGCGCCACGCCTGCAGGCAATCCAGATCGTGCCGTCCATTCCATTCCGTCTGACAGCGGTCCGAACAGAAGGCCACACCGTGGTCGGGATCACGGATGGGCAGTTTCCTGCCACGGTCGTACCAAAAGCACTGCCAGCACACCTCGTTTCGGTACTCCCTGAAGAGAACGTGCGCCGAAAGATCGTCAGCGACGTGGACCACCGTCCCCTTGGCGATATACTGTTTCGCGAAGACCCCTCTACCAGCGCCTGCGGTCTCCCGGATGCTGAAGAGGTGGGACTGCGGCGTGTGCGAAAGAGTGGCCATGCCCCCGAGCAGGATGCCGTCCCTCGGCCCGGAATCTACGCTCCGGAATCCGGCCGGTGTCTTGCAACCGAGGTATTGTTCGGGGGAAGACGGGAAGGGAAGGTGGGCACTGTGCCTCGGATTTAGTCTTTTGGTGTTATTGCATAGTGTTGTCGTGCAGGCCGTGTTGGCCTGGTTGGGGGGTTGGATGAACACAGGTTGACGTAGTGAAGCATGCCGGATTGTGTTTAAAATGAGAAGCCCGGGACTAAGAAAATTTTCAGTCCGTTTTGGACAAGCGGATAGTGGCGTAATTTGCCTGTTCACCGCTTCCTTATCAAACAACGTGCTTAGCTTTGAATCGAGTCATTGGTCAGCCGTCTTACAGTGTTTGCTGCTCAAGTGGCAGGACAAGTGAAATGTACGCTGTTTGCTTTCTAAATGGTGTTCAAAACCTTCCACTCCTCAGCAACACCACAAATTGGTACACGGAGATATCCGCGGAGCTTGTCAATTGAGCTACCAGTCAAGTGCGTTGCTTGTCGACTGCAGACGCTCCCTCGTGAATGAGTTCCACTTTGCTATGCACACAAGCAGGTCTCCCGAGTTCCTGGACTAGTCAATCGTAGATAAATTCATATCAAATACTCCTTGCCACTTCCTGCCTCGTTACTGCGAACGCAGTGAACTTTTGAAAGTGAAACGCTAGTAGGAATCCAAATTTCAAAATTAAAGGTCGCCAAAAGTGAAGTGCATGTCCTCAAAATTCCAGTGGCAGCAATCTGGTTAAGGTTGAAAGCTCAATGACTTGAACAACTCCGGTACATTTTGCCTGCTAATTGGAGTCGGATTCAAGTCCAAGGACGACTTCCCTACTACTTTTGGTGCTGAGTGCTTTGTGTTGAGGTGCATGTTGCGGTCTGAAGACGTTTCCCGTAAGCGCGGCCCCTCCGTCTACAATAGAGAGTTGAAGTCGTTACTCGTGCTCTTGGGACAGTAATAAGAATTATGTCAGGCTGCATGTGAATCTTAACGGATTATCTGCCGCTGTAGTGGTCCTTGCCCTCATGTGACCCGTGAATATGACTTGATCTAACGCAACTCCAAGTCTCCGCAATGATGCAGAGTGTGTAGTCAATCGAAAGAGGCACGCTTTCGCTTCGAGATGCCTGATAATTGCGATTCAGAAATCATCATGCTTCTGTATAGCAATGGTCAAGTACTGCCCTCGAAATGATCACCCAGGTGTTCCCTGTTCTGGTATGTTAACCTTTTGAATTTGTTCATCATCAATTGATGTCACTTCGGATGGGCGGTTCATGAGCAGTCAGGTAGAATATTACTTGACTTCTGCGACCGACAGCCAGGAGATATATACTGAACGAACGAGACTCATCGAATCCATCGCTGCGTTTCTCCTGGAAGAGGATGTAGATTGCAGGCGGGAATCAAGGCAAGCATAACGGAGTGATAATTTGAATAGCTAATAGTGGGCGTATGGCATGATTCTTCTATAGATAAATGTCTAGTGTGTTATGTATGAGCAGATGCATGTTGCGCTTCGCCATCCAGGTGATTAAGGTCGCGTCACAGGAGGAAATGCACGCAAAAGTTCAGTTAACAGGCGCAGAATGGTACGATCGGGCTGGATCTTCGGTACACATGGCATGAGATAGGACAACTCGATATCAGACTTCTTGTAACGTCCCTT
The DNA here is from genome assembly GCA_039880775.1 of Diaporthe vaccinii. Taxonomy (NCBI): domain Eukaryota; kingdom Fungi; phylum Ascomycota; class Sordariomycetes; order Diaporthales; family Diaporthaceae; genus Diaporthe; species Diaporthe vaccinii. The sequence goes on from JBCEDN010000032.1 coordinate 622,127, forward strand.
TTTAATGGGTGGGCCTATATATGAGGCAAACATCTTGGATTTTTTTTTTTAGTGTAGGCGAGCATGAACTGCATTGAATGGCCGGTTCATTGCGACCAAAGTGTCACAGAATGTGCATGTCACTCCTGGTTTTAGTAGCGAGGGGCGTTGCGCTAGCCAGCACAGCATTTTCAAATGCCGGTATTAATTACCTGCTCAGTAGCGGAATCTTCAAACTCACTGAATTGAAGTTTCAGTAGTGCAAACTCTCATTTCTTCAGACTTCCCTCTGACCTTAATTGCCAGAATGAATTGAATCGCTCTGCCTTCCACGCTAGGCAGGGTGGGATTCCATTCCGAACGCTTGGCCATTGGGCCTACCGTAACCCCTGACTCTTGCTGGCAACCCCATTCGTTCGGGCTACGTTCAGCGGCCTAGCTAGACCGCTGTGCTGATGGCCGCAACCGACCTAGGGCGATCTAGTCGCAGACGGCTGAGTGTACCTGTATACTCCGTATAGCCGCTGCGCATACATTTTTACATGTATGTCACTACCCACGGATCTCTTCTGGTGGGTATCGGTTCAAGTTTCAACGGACGGGCGAACACGGTTTCAACGCACTTCCCCGCCCCGTGCTGGCTGCACAACGTCCACCCTGCCACCTGCTGCAAATGCAGCACAGCCCGGCTCCACTTTAGTCTGATGGCTGTGCTCGAAAATCCTTGACGTGTCAAGAGGGCCTCAAAACTTCTGCCACCTAGACCTTCCCTACAAATAATCCAGCCTCCAGCACTCCAAAGAGACCGATTCATCATTTTCACACGTCTCTGGGTCAACCCATTCTGCGCATCATCCTTGCACCTCTCACGACACCTCATAAAACCACCCTCTCCGTACTCTCAAAATGGTCGGATTGATCCCTAACGCGCTCTTCCTGGTGGTCATCACCTCGACGCTCCTCGCCGGCCTTCGACGCGGAAGCGGCCTGACCTTCCAGACACAACAGATCCAGAACGCCACCGGCGCCAAGGCCGTCTCTATCTATCTGGCCATCGGCGAGTGGGCATACGAACGCCTTGTAGGCTTTGCGCGCGGCAGCAAGTACTTCAAGTTTGACCCCAACGTCACCGTGGACGGGGTCAAGGACCAGGTCAATGAGTTCACAGAGGGCATCAAAGCCGCCGCAGAGCATCTAACCAAGACTGAATGATACCGAACGAGCCCGGCGGAGGCTGCACTGGGCCTGGGCGCTCAGACGGGTGCGTGGGACCACGGCTACTGGTATTCGGTCGGTGGTGCCATCTCTGCGCAGGCATGGAGGAGCCAGGGCCATTGGGGACGTCCAACTAACTCATGGATTGAGTATCTTGCATTGACCTGGACACCACCTTTCGACTGGGCATCTTGGGCCGTGGTAGCTGGAGGAGTCCATCGTGTGATCCGTCCATGTAAACATGGACAAAACTGGAAGGCGTGAGTGGCCGTAAAGGGGAGGGGGGAAGGTCAGGATGGCAGACCTTGAAGAGTCGGAGGTGACACAGGCATACGTACGCTGTATGTATGCTGAAGTTTGTTTTGGGAGCAACCGTGATCTCGGGGAATGTGCTGGAAACAATCAACTGCCGGTCCTCGGGAATCTAACCAAGACGTGATACGCATGCTCTCTGACCATTGACCGGCTGACCTGAATGCCCTGTGCTGCCTAGGCATTACTGTTCTCGAGCAAGTCCTACCAGCTCACGTACTGTCCGGGAAGATTACAACGCTGCGGATGACTCGGAATAGTTCTGACGACATTGAAGGTGCGCTAACCTTGCATGGACGAGTTCGCATCCTCCTTGACTTGAAGAGTTGCACAGGAGTTGTGTGCTCAACGTAACCGGTGTAGCTGAAAGTCAACGTTATTCTACAACTTTGCTCCGAGTGCCGCTGTGTGGGTGATGACCGACGAAACCCGCCAGTAAGCATTCCGGCCGAGCGCCGACGCGGCATCGGCGTTGATCCGTTGCTGGCGGCGGGACAACGCAAGGCCACGCGGTCGGGATTTATATAGCAAAATAGATGGCTGCTCACCCATGGGCCGTGCCGGTTCCCTCCCATCTTCATCTGTGGGTTATTGTCAAACTCGACGAGGGCCCGAATATCGTCGACATCTTCATTACCTAGAGCATCGCCATCGACCCAATCGCAAACCAGCTCAATCGCCAGCCTAAGCGCCCTTGACACAATCATAATCATGCCCGCACCATCATCTGCAGGAGAGTTGCCGCTTGGTTATCGCTTGGAGCCAAGTGTCCCTTCCACTGCGGAATATCGCAACCTCCGCAAGGTAGCGGGCCTCACTCCCGTCACCGAGGCACAAGCTGCCCGCGTGGCATCCGGCAGCTGGTATGGCTGCCACATCACCTATCGGAAGAACGACGATGAGCAGCCTCGAGCTGTTGCCATGGGTAGAATCATCAGCGATGGCGGGTGGTATTTTCACATTGCAGACATGGCAACGTTGCCCGAGCACCAGAGGAGGGGGCTTGGGAGTATCGTCTTGCACCGTTTACTGGCATACATCGACGAGAACAAACCCGAAGACGGGACGCCTTTCATAAATCTGTTCGCGGACTTACCTGGACGGAGGCTATACGAAAAGAACGGATTTGTTGCGGTCGAACGCCTTAATGAACTTGGAATGGCCCTGCCGAGCAGTAGGAAGCGTGAAAATTAACACTTCTTTTCGCAATACGAAGTCGTTTCTGGTCAATATAGCTGCGAGTAGCAGGACCCAACGGCCACATAAAATGGGCGAGTCAGTGCCTCGAACTGGAGACTAGAGCCAAAGTGCTAAGATGTGAATAAACTGAAATCGAAGTAGTTGATACTGTTTGCAGTCTGAGTACAATTATCAGTCATCCGGATTCCACCAATCCAGGCTACAATAACTTTGTGTCACATTTTTGGCCGCTATACTATAAGGACAAAAGTGACGCCACTAGTATACAGTACACCCGGGTCCTTATATACGCGACACTCTGGTATACGAAGGATACCAATGGCCAGTGTGTCAACCCGATTGTAAAGACAGGATGAGAAGAGGTGGGTTCAACGCCTACATATGAAAGAACCAGTGACCAGCTCATTTTGCTAGTAGCACCAAGCTAGGATATATGAATATGAGGTAGGATACCTAGTGTCAGAAATAAGGGTGTAAAGGTAGAGTGATAAGGCCAAATAGCCCCCATGGGCCAAAGCAATAGTTGAACCTGAGGTTTAAATCTCTCTAAGGGCGTATATGCTACGCGGCAGCCCTTATATAATTATATAATTATCACCTATAGGGCCGAGAATACTTAAAAGGAACCTATATGATATTATATTCTGATAAACTACCCCCTCTTCCCAAAGCTTATCCTTAAGCCCTTTATATTTATATCGCCCTTACTTTAAATAAATAGCTTCTTTATATTATCTTTATTACTTTTATTACTTCTTATATTACCCTTATTTTAAATAAATAATTTCTTTATATTATCCTTATTTTAAATAAATTATTTCTTCATAATATTTTCACATTATCTTTATAGTTTATTTATAATGCCTTTATAATATCTTTGCTTTATCCTTATAATATTTTTACTTACTTAATATAATGCTTTCTTTATAATATTTTTATAACTTTTCTATATTATTTATATAATTATTATTTATTTATAATATCTTTACTTTACCTTTACTTTATTCTTTATAATACTTTTAAGGTATTTTTAACCCTTTTTTTAAAACTTTATCTTAAGGCTTTTATTTTTATATTACCTTTATTTTAAATAAATAGCTTCCCTATAACTCTCTTAATAATATCCTTAATAATTTAATAATCTTTAATTTAATAAAGTTTTTAATAAGATTAAATTAAATATAAAGTCTTTTAAATATAATATTCGCATTATTTATATTACTTTACCGCTACTCTTTAATACTTTTAAATATTTTTTAAAATAATAATATTATTTAATATAAAGTAATTAACTTTTTTATTAAAGATGTAATAGCTAAGCTATAAAACTTAATAGAATTTATATTTATGATTATATTATAATATATATATAATTTATTAGCTTTAGCTTTATATTATATATTTTATATAATATATAATAAGCTTTTTATTTATAAGCTTAATTTTAAATAATCTTTAATTATTTTTATCTATTAAGCCCCTTTTAATAAGCAGCTTATAATAATTAATAATTTTATAATACTTTTATAGCGCCTTTATATAAGTTTATAAAATAATATTCTTTATAAAATATATATATATAATATTAAATAATATTCTTTTATAATTAATATTTATATATAATTATTATAAATTAATATAATTAATATTAAGGTATTTAATATTAATAGCCTAAGGATTTAAAAAAGGATACTTTAATAAAGAATTAATGATATTAAAGTATAAAATTATAAAACTTATATATATTAAGGTTAAGGTTAAGCTTATAACGCTTATATATAAATTAAGTAAGTTATTTAATAAATAAAATATTAAACCTTATATTATAACTTATAAGCTTACTTTATAAATTAATAAACTTATTAAAAAGTTAAAATATATAAGGATATAATTATTATTATAATAAATAACTTTTATAAAATAGATTTTTTAATTATTAATTTAAATATTTAATTTAATAATTAAATAGCTTTATAATTAATAATTATATTATTAAATATTAAATATTAAATAATATCTTTATATATTAAAATAATTAAATATTACTTTTATATTAAATTATTAATATAAACCTTATAAATTATTTATTAAACCTTATAAAAATATAATATAATTATTATATTTTAATAATTCTTATTTAAAATAGCTATATAATTAATTAATTAAGTAATATAAAAATATAATAATACTTTTAATTCCTACCCTTTTATTATTAATAATAATAATTCTTAAGATATAATTATATAAATTATTATATTTTAATAAGAGATTAACTTCCTTTATATTATATAATAAGCTAAGGCTTATAAGATAGATAAGCTAACCTTTTATAAAGGAGATAAGGGAACCCTTTAGGATTTATTATTTAATATTATATTTATTTTAAATATTATAAATATTAATTTAATTCTTAATATAATATAATTATCTTTATAAAATACCAGCTTAAGAGTAATATTTTTATATAATTTAAATTTATCCTTAAAGATTATTTAGAAAATAATAATAAATATTAAAATGAAAATATTAAGAAAATCTTTAAAGGCTTTAATTACTTTAAATAAGCTTTTAAGAATACCTTTAAAAACTTAAATAAAGAGAAATCTATAAAATATAAGCTTATAAAGTTTAAATAGGGAGGATTAACCTTTAAATATATTATATATTTTAAGCAGTTTATTACTTATATTAATTAAGGAAAAGAAGTATTTATAAATTAATTTTATAAAAGATTAAAGGAAGATATTAAAGATAAAGTTTTTAAGATAAATTAACTTAATAAAGTTATTAAATATATCGTTATAGCGATATATATTAATAATTAATTATTTAAATAATAATAGGAATATAATTATAAAGATCTTAAAAATTATTAGAAAAATTATAATTAGCTAAATATAAGTAAAAAGTATTAATATAATAATAATTTTAATAATAATAATAAACCTTAATATTAACGAAAATATAATAGCATTATAATAAATACCTATATAGGTCTTATAAAACTTAATGCAGCTTAATAAAAGCTAAGTAATAAGGATTGTTATTATAACGGTCCTAATAAATACTTAAGCAATATATTAATCATAACTAAGCTAGATTTAATAAAGAAAGGAAATAAGAAAGCCTTATTAAATTAGCTAGTTTTTAAGGTTTAATATTTAAAAACCCTATAAATTATCTAACTACCCTAAACCTATATATATATAGGCTATACCTATAATATTACCCCCTTACCCCCCCTTTACCTTATTAAGGTTAGGGTAGTATTATTAAGGGAAAGGGGGCCTTTCTTAATATAAAAAGCCTTTATTTTTATAATTTCTACTCTTTTTCCCTTCTTCCTTCTTATTATAATATTAACCTTAAGTAAATCTTCCTTCTTAATAATTTCCTTAATTTTTATATCTTAATATATAATTTTTAAAGAAAAATTATTAAATATTAAATATTCCTTTCTTTTAATTATTTATTTATTATACTTAATATTATTATATATTTATTAAAATATTAAAATTAAATAAGTTTTTAATTTTTAAAAGAAAAACTTTAAAATCTTAATTAAATTATAAGGAAAATAATATAAATACTTTCCTTATTTATTTAACGGCTATATTTATAAATCTATTATAAATAAATATTATAAAATCCTTAAGGCTTATAAAAATTAATATTTTAAAAAATATAAGTTTTTCTTAAATTTTTAAGTATTTTTATATAAATTTTAGTTAATTATTTAATTATTTATATTATATCCCCTTTCTTAATTATTAAATATTAAAAATATTTAAAATTTAAAGGAATCTTAACCCCTTTAATTTATAAGGTAAGTATTTTTTCTTAATTTCTATATAAAATAATTTAAAATCCGCTAATATTAAATAAAATGCTTACTTAAAAAAATTATATATCACTTATTATATTATAATTATTTATAAAGAAAATAATGCTATCTTTATATAAGTTTAAATTCTATCTTATTTATTATATTTTTTATATTAATTCCTTTAAAATTAATAATTATATCCTAATTTATTTTATTAATCTTATTATTTAATATTCTTATATTAATAATTAAGACTTTATTAAAGCTTTTTTTTAAGCATTTCTATAACTTTTTAATTAAATTTTATATTAATATAAATAATTTTTATATTTTAATTAAATTATTAATAATTTAATTCTAAATTATTAATAATTATAAATTACCCCTTTTTATCCTTATTTTAACTTTTTCTTTATTAATAATTCCTATACCTTTCCTTTAAATTCTTAATACTTTCTTTTTAAATTCCGCTTAATTTATATAATTATAAGTAATATAATTAAGGGAATATTAAGCCTACCCCTTTTATTATACTCTCTTACCTTTTTCTTATATTAAGCCTTTCCTAATTAATAGCCCTTATTATTATTATTTTTATTATTTTTATTATTTTTATTATTTTTATTATTTTTATTATTTTTATTATTTTTATTATTTTTATTATTTTTATTATTTTTATTATTTTTATTATTTTTATTATTTTATTATTTTCCATTGCTTTCCTTTTAAAACCTATAAAAATCTTCCTAATTTTCAATTCCTTTACTAACTTATATAACTTAATTTAAAAAGGATCTTACCTCCTTTTTTATTTAACTTTATAATATACCCTAATATACCCCTTAATATACCCTTTATTCTACCCTTAATAATAATTAAAAATTTATATAATTTAATTACCTTCCTTATATTCTTCCTTATATATATTTAATCCTATCTTTTTTTTTCTATTAAATAAAACCTCTTATTATATCCCTTAATTTCTATTTAAATATTATATAATCCTTTCTTAACCTATTTATTAATTATAAATCCTTAAACTTCTTTTTAAACTTATCTTAAACTATAATTTCTTTAAGGTTTTCTAAATTAATTTAATTAAAATCCCTATATTTTACTTATTTAATAAATCCTTTCCTCTTTATATCCCTTCCCACCCTTTAAAACCTTATATATAATAATTTCTTTATAAAAAACTCTTATTATTTATTAATAATTATTATAGAAGGTTAGGAATCCAGCTATAATTATCTTAATAATAAATTACTTATTATATATTATAAATATTTTATATAGATTTTTATATATTATTTATTTAAGAAGCTGGATATCTTTATTATTAAAGGGGAAATTATATATTTTATTTTAAATTTTATATATTTTTAATTAAGCTTTTTCTTTAGCTATAATAACTTATAATTCTTTAAATTTATTTAAATTAAATCTTTAGTTTAAAAATATAATATAGCAGATCTCCTCCTATTTATTAAGAATTCTTATTATTAAACTATAGCTTTTATAATAGCTTAATATAAATCTAAGATTTATTATAATTTTTCTATAAACTTATAAGCTTTAACCTTTAAAGAGGCTATTATATAAGTTTCCATTATAACCTCTTTAAAGATTAAAATTATAGGATTATTAATATATCTATATATAATAAAAAAGGCTAATATTCCTATATTTATATTTTTCTACCTATTTAAGATAATTTATATAATTAATATTTATTTTATTTAATTATCTTAATTTTAGCTTATAAAAGCTATAAGATATACCTTAATCTCCTAATTTATCCTCTTTAAACCCCTATTAATTTCTAAATAATAAGAAATATTAAATCATTATTTAATTTAAAGTAACCAATATATATATTTTTAGAATCAGCTTATTTAATTTAAGCCGTAATTAAAGATAATTACCCTTAGCTACTTATAATATTATACTCAATATTATAAAAAGCGTTTTATATATATTTTTATATTTATTAAAGCTATAAGTTTTAATATAATTTCCTTATTAAGGTAGTTATAAATTACTTATAAATATTAATATCCCTTAAAAGCTAATATATATTTAAATATTATTCCCTTAAAATTTAATAATTTTATAATAAAATTTATAATAATTTCTTTATAATATTAATTAAATATAAAAAATAATTTTAAAAAGGCTTTATATATCTCCCTTTATATCTTTATTTATTTATATATATTATAATTTCTTAAAAATTATTATATTTTTTATTATAATAAAGGTTAATAAAAATATTAATTTATTATAAAAATCATCTTTTTTTTATTAAAATATTTATTTAATTTAAAATTATATATTTTTTAAATAATTTTTATATATAATAAATTAATTTTTAATTCTTTTAAATTAATTTTTTTATATTATTTCTTTATTATTATTAATATATTAAGAATTTATAAATACCCTTAATATTAAAAATATTTATTTAAATTAATATAATATTTAATTATTTAAATTTAAAGTTAAAGTTTTAAATTAAATTCTTTATTACCTTATTATATAACTTAATAAATTAATATATAACTTAAATCTTATTTTATAACTTTTACTTATAATTATTATTAATTTAAATCTTTAAAACCTTAAGCTTATTTAAATTTATATCTTTAACTATTTAAGTTAAATTAAGATATTAATAAAAGAGAAAAGAAATTAATAATAATTATATAATTCTTATATCTTTATCCTTTATATTTATTTAATCTTAATTCCTTTATAAAAGAACGTTAAATATAATTATATTATGCCTTAATTAATAGATTAAGTTAAAGGAGAATTTTATAAGGAATTTTATATATTAAGCTTATTTCTTTAAAAGCCATTATTTAATTATAAATTGCTTAAAATTCTTATAATTAAAATATATTATAAACCTATTTATATTCTTTAATTCTACTTATTATTATTATAAATAATTTATAACTATTAATATTTCTTTATTAATAATTTAATAATTCCATTTAGCTTATATAAGTTTTTAAGAATAAAAGGTAATTAATTATAACTTTTTATTAATTTTATAAGATAGGATATCCTTTAAGGCTTAATTATTATAATCTATTTCTAAAAAGATCTTTTTATTTAAATCTTATTATATTAATATTAAAGCTTATAAAAATATTAACTTTAATTCCTTAAAAACCTTTTAATATTCCTTCCTTTATTTAAATAATATTCCCTTTTTAATAAATATAGTTAATAATATAGTTTTTATAAAGTAATCTTTAATAAATATATAATAAGAGTTAATAAATCTTAAAAAACTCTTAACTCTTTTTATAAATATTAATACCTTTTATTTTAATATTACCTTAATTTTATTAAGATCTAGTATTATATTTATATTAATTATAATAATAAAGCTTAAATAATAGATTTTCTTTTAAGTAAATTTTAATTTATTTAAGTTTAAATATAAGCTATATTAAGCTATTTAATTAAATACCTCCCTTATTTTTCTTATATAATATTCTTAAATACTACTTATATAAATTAAGATATTATTTATATAAGCTAAATAATATTTATTTAAGAGATCTTATAAGATTAAGTTAATATACCTTTAAAATATTATTAAAGCTTTATAAAGCTTAAAAGGTATAATTAATTATTTAAATAACTTATACCTTATTTAAAAAGCTATTTTTTATTTATAACCCTTCTTAATATAAATCTTATAAAAAGCTTATATTATATTTATTTTAATAAATTATATAACTTTTATAAAGTTTTATAGGATTTTTAAAATTAAAGAAAGAAAATAACGGTTTATCTTAATTATTAAGTTTAATACTTAATAATTATAATAAAATTATAGGCTTTTATTAAGCTTTTATATAAAGATTATTAAAGCCCTTATTTCGCTATTATTAATATAAATAAACCCTTTTTCTAATAAATTATAAAGGGTTTTCTTTAATATTAAGAGTTCCTTTTAAGATATCTTATAAATAAGTTTAAAAGGAATAGGAACCTCCTTATCTTAACTATCCTTTTTAAGATTAATCTTATAATCTATATTTAATTTATAAGGGTTTAATTTATCTACCTCTTTCTTTTTTAAAAAAAATAATAAATTATAAAATTCTAAGGATATCTTTATATAAAGCTCTTTATTTATCTTTAATCTTTTTAATTATAACGCTTTATTAATATTTATTATAAAAATAATAAAAATTAATAATTTTATAATAGCTTTCCTATAAGTTTTTTTAATTCTTTAAATATAAACGGTAAAAATAATCTTAGAAATATATATAGCTTTTATTAATTCTTTTATATATTTTAATATTCCTTATAAATTAATATAAAAAACTTATTTCCTTATTCATCTATATTATATTTTTTATTAATAAGATATAAAATATACTTTATTAATTATTAATTAAGACTTTCCTAAAATTAAAGGGAATTCTAATTTAAAAATTATATAAATATAAATAAATCATTTATAACCTTTTATTTTTAAGCTAAATCTTATAATTCCCTTAATTATTACCTTAATAACCCTTAAGGTTACTCCTTTTATACCCCTTAGCTTAATAAGTTAAATAAAGATATTTATTTAATAAATTATATCTTTATTTAATATAATAAAGTATTTATATCCTTTATCTATTAAAGTAATTTCTTAATTAACTTTATTAATAATTATATAAATAAAAGTAGATTTTATTTTTATTATTTTAAGGATTATCTTAATATAAATATTCCTCCCTTATTTTAGAATTTAACTTTACCTTAAAGCTATTCTTTTTCTTATTTAAAGGGCTTAGATTCTATATCTTTTTAATTATTTATTAAATTTAACTTAATAACTTATATAAATTAAACTTAAATTAATAAATTTCCTTTAAATTTATTTAAATTTAAAGGGGTTATATATAAATATTACCTTTAAAAGTATCCTAAGGCATTATATCGCTTATATAGCTTATTTTAAAAGTAATTTTCTTACTTTTCTTTTATAATCCACTTAATTTATTATTTCTTCTTAAAAGATAAACCTTTTTTACTTAATTATATAAGTTTTTTAGTTTTTCTTTATTAGATATTATTTTTTATAATATAATTTATATATATATTTATATCCTTATTTTAATTAAAGGTAAAGCTTATTTTAACCTTTAAGGATTATTAAGCAGAAATTATATAAAAAGGTATTATATTTAAAGCTATTATTACTTTCCTTTTATAATATTTATTCATTAACCCCTTAAATTTATTAATTTATTTAAATCTCTAAGCTACTTATTAAATTATTAATATATATCTTTTAAAATCTTAAAGAAGAATTATAATAATTAACTTATTTTTAAAGATATTAAATATTCCTTTATAAAGCTATATAATATAAAAGTTATTATCTTAGGAATATCCCTTAACTTTTATTAAGGCATTTTTAAAGTTTATTATAAATTCTTTAAAGGATTAACTATTTTTTTACCTTAGCTTAGCTAAATCATCCTATCTTTTTTCTTTATAAATAATTATAAAAAATATTTAATTTATATATAAGATTAACTTTTTTAGGTTATAATCTTTATTAATTCCTTTATTTTCTTAAAATACCTAGATTTTTAATCTTTAATCTCCGCTTAAATATTAATAAATTCTATATTAAACTTTAAGATTCCTATTAATATATCCTATTAAATTATCTACCTTTAATCTTAAGATAAGGGAAATATAAAAATCAATATATTTATTAAGCTTTTTATTTTATATTAGCTATAATAATATCTTTTTTAAAGGTTTAAATAATATTAAGCTGAAATATATTTTAAGGATTATTATTAAACCTTTAAAGGTATAAATATTATATTTAATAATTATAAAGGTTAAGATATTTTCCCTTATAAAAAGGGATAATACTTATCTTTCTATTAATATATTTTAAGAGAAATCCTATTTTAATAACTCCTTAAAATCTTTTATAATTCTTTAAAATATCTTTATAATAATCTTAATAATTACTTTAATTACCTATTATATTATTTTATTTAAAAAACCTTAATTTTAAAGCGCTATATATATTATTTAATTAAACTTAAGGTTATTAATAATTTAATTTAAAAAGTTAGTTTTTATAGCTAAAAATATATTTCTTAATATATTTTACTTAAATCCCTTTTAATTATATTATTAAAGTAATATATTTAATATAATTAATTTTTAATTTTCTTTATTAATAAATTATAAAAAATTAAATAATAATTAAACTTAATATAATAGTCTTAATAGGTATTTAAATAATATATTAGCTATAATTAAGTTAAATTTAATAAAGAAAGGAAATAAGAAAGCCTTATTAAATTAGCTAGTTTCTAAGGTTTAATATTTAAAAACCCTATGAATCATTTAACTACCCTAAACCTATATATATATAAGCCATATCTATAACAATTATAATTATAAAAAATTAAGATACTTTATTAAAAACTATTAATAATTTAAGAAATAATAAAAACTTATCTTTAAGGGATGATAATAAATTAATATAACTTAATAATAAGAATTAATTATACTTTATAATTACTTATTTAATAAATAATATTTAATATATTTAAAAAATAAGATACTTTATATTTATTAACCTAACCTTTATATAAAATATTTAATTTACCTTAATAATAATAAAGAATTAAAAAAACTCTTATTTAATTTTAAATAAATAATAAATATTAATAATAAATATAAAACCCTTAATTAAACCTTTTACTTTAATAATTAATATATATTATACCTTTTAAAAAAAAAGCTTTTAATTAATTTCCTAAAAAACCTTATTAAGAATAATAATTAATTATAAAAAGAAAAAGATTATTATATAATATAATAATAAATAATAATAATTTAAATTATTTAAATATTAAATATATAAGAATAAGCAACTTTTAAAAAGATATTTAATAAAATAATAATTTATTATAAATTAATTAAATAATAAAATAAAAAGAAAATCTTATAAAAAATCTTAATATAAACTTAAAATAATATTTTAAATATAATATCTTAATTACTCTTAATATTAATATTATTAAAATCGTTATTATAAAAATTAAAATAAATTAAATAATATAAAAACTTTATTAACTTTTAAAGAAATATAAATTAAATAATAAATTATATTTATAACTAAGATATCTTAAAGATTTAAATATATCTTAAGCTTTATATATTTAAAATTTATATTAATTTTACTTTTAAGAAAAAGTTAAATTTAATTTATTTTTTAAATATTTTAAAAAAAGATTTATTATTTAAGTTTATAAAAAAGATAAACTTAATTATTAAGAAATTAATAAATATTAATAAAATAAGGCTTATATAATATTTAAGCTTAATTTTAAATTTTTATTAAAATTGTCAGATTCTACACCGCGTCACGGTTGATTATGGTGATTTCACAGGTAAAATCGTAGTTCTTGATGTTGTTGTATTGCTTGTCTTGTCCTGTCAGGTCCCTGCATTGCGGGGGCTGGTTTTGTCAGGCTAAAAGGTGGATGCCTCAGGCATTCACCGTGGTGATCCGTGAATTCACGGTGAATTCACGGTGAACCATCATCTCACGGTGAATTCACAGTCTAACGGTGAATTCACGGTGGATTCACCGGGAACCAGTCATTCACCATATGGTCTTCAATCTGACACACCCCCTCAGACTAGCACATCGTGGTAGGCTGGACTTTATCCCTCTTCCACCGCTTCTTGTCTGTGCTTCATGGGATCTTCCGACAGATTCCGGTCTTTTCGCCGGTTGTTAATGTCTTCTAGGCCCAACTGTTGGAGAAATCCATTCCACTTTCCAGCTGGTAATGCCTTGGTCAACCCGTCTGCCATCATCTGTGCTGACGGGGTATATTCCACGCCGATGGTGCCGTTCTGAACCTCTTGCCGTAACCAATGGTTGTGAATGTCCACATGTCGTAATTTTGTCTTGAGCTGGGTGATTTCGGAATTCACCAGGTTTATGGTCTGCGTGTTGTCGCACTCGATCTTGATTTTCTTCTCATCCAATTCCACCGATAGTTCTGTGAGAAGTCTGCTCACGAACAAGGTTTCTTTTGCTGCTTGTGCCAAGGCGAGGAGTTCCGCCTCCGTTGTTGATGTTGTGACCGTGTCTTGTTTGTTGGCTCTCCACCCAATCATACCTCCAAACAACTTCATTGCGAATGCTTGAGAACTCTTTCGATCAACGGTGTTATCGGCAAAGGAAGAGTCGCTTGCCGCCGTGAATTCGTCCGTGTCTGTAAAGCAGAGAGCAAGATGTTTGGTATTTTCGAGATAGAGAAGCACTCGGTCCGCAGCTTCGTGGTGTTTCTGGCTTGGATTTGTGAGGAATCGTGCGAGCCTTGATGTGGCGAACGCAATGTCTGGTCGGGTGGATATTGCAGCAAATAGTATAGACCCAATCTTTCGTTGGTAGGAGTTGACTTCGGCAGGTTTTGCGGCATCGGTTCGTGGCTTCAGTTCTTCGGTTGTCATGGGGACCTTGTGAGAGAGATTTCTTTTGTTAGCCATCTTGGCAATCTTCTCGATGTATGCGGTCTGGGCCAGCCAGATCCGGCGATTGGGACGGTCCCTGTGGATTTCCATGCCCAGGAACCACTGAATTGGATCCCCTCCACTGATTTTATACTTCTCTTGGAGTTGTTGAGCGAGTTCATCGACTTGTCTTTGTCGGTTCTTTCGATACGCCACAACAATGTCATCAACGTAGAAGAAGATCAGGATGCCGTTCTTTTTGTAACAACAGGGCTCATGTGGTACTTGTTGGTATCCAAGCTCGGCAAGTGTTCTGGTGAATTCCTTCTGCCATAGTAACGGTGAAATCCGTAGCCCATACAGTGCCTTGTTGAGCATTAGGATGGTACCCTTCTTCTCGTAACCGCGAGGCATTCTCATGAAGATGTCCTGATCGATTGGAGCGTGAACAAATGCATTCACTACGTCGTATTGAATCAGCTCGAGATTGAACTTTGCGGCAATGGCAATCAACGTGCGAAACGACCGTCCCGCCAGAGTCGCGGCGTAGGTTTCTTGTGTTTGTCCTCGCGCTTGCTGGTCTCCTCTGACAACGAGCCGTGCTTTGCACTTCTCGAAGATGCCGTGCTTGTTGAATTTGTAAATGTACACCCACATGCAGTCCAGGATTTGCTTTCCTGCTGCACGGGGATCTTTCTTGCGGATTTCGGTCCAGGATCTCATTTCGGCATGACTCTGTAAATGGTCAACTTCAGCTTGCTTGAACAGACTGCCGAATGGGTGGTTTATCAAGTCCTTGTGCCATTTTGGTGGCTCTGGGAGTTGCCTTCTCGGCATCTTCACCCCCTGACGTAGACGTCTCTCAATCTGGGCTTTGTCGAGAATGTTGCCATCTGACTTTGCCATGGGCGCAGCCTTTGTTCCGGCCATAAACGCGGCTTGCCACGGTGAATTCACCGGAGATTCAACGGCTGACGGGATTTCTTCTTCATCTGACCGTGTTTGTATGGTATGTGCCAGGAGTGCCGACGGTGGTGATCGAGGTGGTGTAGGGAGCAGTGTGAACTTGGCATCTGTGTAGGGGCCGTTTTGTCGGTCCTCCTCGGGCCGCACATTTTCTGCTTCCTCTACATTTCCTTCCTGGATCCCTCCTTCATCAGGTCCTTCTAGGCTTTCGGTTTCAAGAAGGTCTTCTCCCTCTGGGTCCGGTATTTCATTGTTGTCCGGGAGCATGTTTCTTTTTGTCCACTCAGCCAGTTGTTCAATATCTGTGGTGAGGAGTTCGTCCGTGAAACCTTCCCAGTTTCCGTCAAACACTTGGTGCTCATTGAAAATCACGTCTCGTGTGTTGATTATCTTTCCAGTGGACGGAATCCATATCCGGTAGATGTTTGACGATTGATATCCCACGAGGTAGCCAATCCAGGCCCGTGGTTCTAGGCGTTGATGCCTCCTCTTCTTGAGTTGAGCATCTGAGGTCATTGCATAGGCTTTGCAGCCAAATACTTTCAAGTGAGTCTGATCAGGTCTTGGATCTGGCCTTGGAATTCCCTGCCTTTTAGCGATAGCAGAGAAGAATCGGTAGTATGGTGTCTGCCAGTCCAATCCATAAGATGGCGTTCGGTTGTTGAGATAGACGGTTGTTCGTCCAATTTCTGGCCATAGGGAAGTCGGGAGCTTTGAACTTGTCCGTAGTGCCCGCATCTTCTCTTTTATTACACCCCCTGAGCGCTCCGCTCCACCGTTTTGTGCTTGTGTATTGGGTGCGGAGGGCTCGATTTGGATGTGTTTCGACTCGAGGTAGTCTTTGACGGCTCGTCTTCGGTTGAATATTTCGCCGTCACACTCAATGATCTTGACTTTTGTTTCGTGTTGGAGTTCCATCATTCCGAGAAAGGATTTGAGTATCTTGAGTATTGTGTCGCTGTCTCGGTTCGTGAGGTAGTAGTCCCATATGTATCCTGAGACTCTGCATGTAAGCAGGAGTTGTGAATTGTAGCCGTGAATACCCGGCTCATAGTCGTGAAAGTCCAGTGCTATTCTTTCGCCTTCTCGTTCAAGGATCTCCCTCGGTGAACGACGGATTTGCCTCGTGATCTTGGCTAGGGCGCATGCTTCGCATTCGACAGTTGTTGGTCCACGGATTCGCACCCCCTGAGACGTGTTCACCAGGTGTTCTAATGCCCTGGGTCCGGGGTGGCCAAGTCGTCCGTGCCAAAGAAGGGCTTCACTTGTCAGTGGTTTCCTTTTGGTGAATGTTGTATGTTTCTTCCTCCAGGCGCTGAATGTAGCCTTTGGTTCGTGAATTGGGTGTTCGATGACATATTGTCCGTGAATGTCCGTGAGTTTGCAGAGGATTGTTTTGTCCCGTCTCTTCAACGTAGTTGGATCCGCTTCATTGTCCCAAAAGATGCCCTTTCTCCGGAGTTGTCTCAGAGACACCAGTGTGGTCAAGAGCTTTGGGCATAGGGCAACGTTTTCGATCCATAGGACGGTTCCTCCGGTACAGACCGGCATTGTGCCGTACGCCTTGATGGGGAGTTGTCGGTCACCTGCCCATAGGTAATCATCGTGTCTGGCTGGCCGTATGTTGAACAGCCTTTCACGGTCATTGGTGATCGATATCGTGCTCGCTGAGTCCAGTATGACTGAGTGTTTCAGAGGGTATTCTTCCGTACTTGTGGCGAAAGCTCCCCTAGCCTCTACACTAGCCACACAGTACCCAGGGAGTCAATCCTCGATCTCGTCGACAGGTTCTTCCTTGGAAGGTCTTGGTGTCTTTGACTTGGACTTTGACCTCGGGCCTTTTATGGCTCGGACCTTTGCTTGCAGATCAGCATCGTCTTCAAGGGCCTTACGTACCTTTTCTTCAGTAGTTTTGTTCCTCCTGAAGCCTTCAAAAGCTTTCTCAGGGAAGACGTAGTAGCAATTTGCAAGGGCATGGTTCCTAGCGCACGCCTCGCATAACTCAGCGGGTTCTTTTGCCCTAGACTGACTGCGTTTCTGGCTTGTACGGGTTCCATGTGGTTTGTTCACACCTCGCCGATTGGGATTCCTTTCCTCAACAGTGTGAGCGTCCTCTTCACTGTCATGGTCTTTCAAGCCATCGTAGGTAGTTGCCCATGCTCCCCTTGCGGTTCTTGCAGGTTTGTTCTGCGCACCCAGAGCTTGCAACTCCTTCCGGAGGAGGTTTCCAATACCACGGTATGTGAGGCTCCCATTTGCAATTTTCTGCTCTTGTGTTTGCCTGAACGTAGTTGTCCACGTTGGCAGCGTCCCTTGTAGGGCTTGTAATAGGTCATAGACCCAGGCAATGGGTTGTCTTGCCTCCGCAATCCCTTGTTGGGTGGCTCTTGCCATAGCGGTTTCCCATCGATCCACCCAGAGCACGGTATCCTTCAGATTCCGTGGTGGTTTGAGAGCATTTTTGTATGCATTTCTTGTTTCTAGCAGGTCATCTGACCGCGACTGTCCGCATCTTTGCCGTAGGTTTTCATGCCATTCCCAGAGGGGTTCTCCCGGGATGCAGCACGTTAACTTGTAGGTCGGATTGACAGTTTGCATCACCCATTTCTTAAGCTTCTGGACTGCAGCCTGTTCTTCTTTGTATTCCGGCTCGAGTTGTTTATACCCTTGCAGGTCCAGATTGTAGAGCTTGAGGCCGGCATCGGTAAGGTCGGACAGCTGCCACTGGCCTTGTCGTTTTTCTTGGATGATTTCGGCTTCTTCGGCATCGTCGTCGGACCCGCCGATGGTTTGGGAAATGGCGCCTCTTGCGGCTGCAACGGTTTTCGTGTATTTTCGCAGTCGTAAGTCGGGTTTCTGCGGCTTTGGAAGGAGGTCTACTCGGTGGTTTATGTGGTCTTCGAGTCCGTAGGTTTCGGCTTGGAGAAGGAACTCATGGTTCCAACCATTCCATTCTTCCGCCTTCGTGAGCATCGCATTTTGGGTCTTCTTGTTGATTTCGTCGGCCATATTGATTGGCTTGAGGCAATGAGACTCTTAATTGTCAGATTCTACACCGCGTCACGGTTGATTATGGTGATTTCACAGGTAAAATCGTAGTTCTTGATGTTGTTGTATTGCTTGTCTTGTCCTGTCAGGTCCCTGCATTGCGGGGGCTGGTTTTGTCAGGCTAAAAGGTGGATGCCTCAGGCATTCACCGTGGTGATCCGTGAATTCACGGTGAATTCACGGTGAACCATCATCTCACGGTGAATTCACAGTCTAACGGTGAATTCACGGTGGATTCACCGGGAACCAGTCATTCACCATATGGTCTTCAATCTGACAAAAATATTTATAAGGATAATAATAAATTAAAAATTATAAATTATTTAAATACCTTATTTATAAAGAATATAAGATTATAAGTTAATATAATAATAAATAATATAAAAAGTATATTATATATAATTAAATTAAAGAAATATAAAAATTAAGAAAAGATAATAATTACTTATAAAAGGATAATAAATAATTATAAATTATAAATCCTTATATATAATATAAATAAATAATTATATATATATTATACTTAAAGTAAAGATTAATAGAAAAATATATAATATATTATTAAATAATAATATTTAAAATAACTTTATATTATTAAATATTATTAATAAAGATAAGATTTTATAATATTAAAAGGAAGACTTTTATAAATTAAATATTATAAAAGATATAAAAATAAGATATAAAGATAATATAATTAATATAAAGATTAATTATCTTTTAATCTTAATTTAAGGATATAAAACTTTTATAACTTTAAATATTATAAATATAATATATTATAAATTAATCTTAAGATTTTTATAATTATAAATTATAAATCCTTAAATTAATTAAATTATTAATTAAATCTTTTAAGATAATATTATTTTTAAAAAAAAGGTTATAATTAATAATAAAAGAAGGAGTTTAATTATTAAAGATAATAAAAAGCTATATTTAAATAAACTTATAAATATCTTTAAAAGTAAATTAGGGATTTAATTTAGAAAAAATAAAGAAGGATTAAATTAATTTTAAATTTTAAAAAAGAGTAAAAGTTAATTAAATTAATAAAAAAATAGCGGATTATTATATAATAATAAAAAGGCAACTTATTATAATAATATATATAAATAAAAAATATAATAATATTTATTTTATTTATATTAAAGGGAAGAGCTTATAAATAAAGAAATAATAAATAAGTTTATATAAATACCTTATATATATTATAAATTTAAAAGAGTTTTTTAAGAAAGATTTAATATAATTTTATTATAATATAATTATTATAATTATAAAATCCTGCTATAAAAAGAGAAAATCTTAAAATATTATTAAATTTATAGATTTAATAAGGAATAACTTAAGGCCCTTAAGGAATATCTTAATAAAAACCTTAAGAAATAATATATATAATTATTAAAATTATTAATAAGATATTTAATCTTATTTATATTTAAAGAAAATAATAAGTTATAATTTTATATAGATTATTAATAGCTTAATAATATTATTATTAAAAATAAATATTTATTACTACTTATTAAGGAATTATAAGATTGATTTAAAGGAGTATAATAATTTATAACCTTAAACCTTAAATATAATTATAATTTAATAAAAATAAAAAAAGGAGAAGAATAAAAAACGGCTTTTTATATTTATTATAAATATTATAAATATTATAAATATTAAGTTATACCCTTTAAATTAATTAATATCTTAATTATTTTTTAAGAAATAATTAATAATATCTTATGAAAATACTTAAATATCTTTATTATTATTTATTTTAATAATATTTTTATCTTTTTTAAAAATCTTAAAGAATATAAAAAATATATTAAATTTTTTTTTTAAAAGCTTTAAGATATAAACCTTTTAATAAAATTAAAAAAAAGTTTTTTTATATATAAAAAGTTAATTACCTTAAATATATTATTAAGCTAAGATTTATTAAAATATAAAAAGATAAAGTTTAAATAATTAAAGAATAATTAATATTATTTAATATTAAGGATATTAAAGCCTTTTAAGGATATATTAATTTTTATAAATAATTTATTAATAATTATAATAATATTATAAAACCCTTTATAAACTTAATATAAAAAGATATTTCCTTTTAATAGATTTAAAAAAAAGAATGAATATTTTAAATATTTAAGGATAAAATTATATAAAACTTAGTATTTAAAGGAATAAATTTAAAGAAAAAATTTAAAATTTATATAAATACCTTAAATAATATAATAAATAGAAAACTTATTTAATAAAATAATAAAGGATAAATATAAATTATTATAAATTTTAATAAAAAGTTTAATAAATTAAAAATATATTATATTACTTTAAATAAAGAATTTATAATAATAATTATTAAAAGGGCTTTACTTTATATAAAGCTTTAAAATAGTAGTCTAGGGTGAATAATTAATGATAGTGATAGTTGATTTATTAAGTTAAAGAGTGCTTTTAAGAGGAGCGCTCTTAATATACTTATATATATTTACTAAATCCCTACCTTTATAAATATAACTAAATAAAGCTATATATTAATATTAGCACTTTTTATTTTCTAGAAATAAACCATACCTATATTAGGTTAATCCCTTAATCCCTTAATTAAATAAATAATTTAATAAATTAAAAACATTACCCCTTAATCTCTTAATTAAATAAGTAATTAAAAGAAATTAAAAATTATTACCCCTTAATCTCTTAATTAAATAAATGATTTTAAAAATCTAGATATTACTCCTTAATTACCTAGTTAAGTAAGTAATTTAAAATTCTTTAAAGATTTATTTTAAAGAATATAGTTATCAACCCTTATTATTATAAATAATAAGGATATTTCCTACCTTAATAATCTTATTCTTAAATACTTAACCTTTTAATTACTTTTTAATAAGTACTTTTAATAATTCCCTTATAAATAATCTTTTTAAAATCTTATTTAAAAGCGCTTTTAAAGAATATCTTTCTAATCTTTTAATTTAAACTATATATCCTTTTTTCTATTCTATTTAAAATATTAAAATACCGCGATTATACCTCTTAAGCGCCTTAAAAAGCGTAATAAGGGTGATGATAAATATTAAAACCTTTATTTAAAGCGCATTATAATATTAATATTCCTTAATTAATAAATTTATTATTAATAAAAATACCGCTTTAATTATTAAGATAAAAGCAGAGATTAAAGCGCTATAATTTATAAATAATAAAGCTAAGTATATTAAGAAAAAGAAGAATAAGGCTTATAATATTATTTTTAAGCATATTATTCCTTATATAGGCTATATAAATAATACCGCTTTTAATAAGTTAATTAAAGACTGCTTTAATAATAAAGATAATAAGGGTAGCTGCTATATTTATTATAATTAAGGCGGCAATATTTATTTAAATATCCTTAAAATCTTAATTTTAATTACGGTTTACCTTTATATTTTTTAAAAGGCTCTTTTATAAGGTTATATTAATATAGCTAGTTTAAATAATGCACTCTAAGTATAGAAGATTGGCTATAAGCTTTATATCATTGGTATATATAATGGCTTAATTATCCATATATATAAGGATGGTAATCCTAAGCTTATTAAGATTCCGGCCTTAATTTAAAAGCTTATTTAAAAACGCGCAGCTAAAAATGCTGCTTTAAGTATCTTAATTAAAAAATATATTTAAAATTAATTAATTAAGAAGATATTATCCTCCTTTAACTCTCTTAAGTTTAATTTTAAAGAGGATGGTATTAAGAAATGTATTTAAAATGAGGCGATTAAGATAATCTAATTTTCCTCTAGCTCTTTTAAGATTAATTCTAAAGAGGATGGTATTAAGAAGCGCACTTAAAATAAGGCGATTAAGATAATCTAATCTTTCTTTAGCTCTTTTAAGATTAATTTTAAGGAGGATGATATTGATAGCGATTTAAAGCTTAGTTTTAAAGTAGGTGGTATTAAGGGCAAGCTAAAGCTTACTCTTGGAATAGATGATTTTATAAATAAGCTTTCTTAGTTAATTTAAGAGAGCTTTAGGAAGTTAGTTTACTTAAGAATATAGATTTAGGGCTTTAATAGATTTACTTAAGAATTCGATTTTTAATAGATTTACTTAAGAATTTAAATCTTTAATATTAAAATAATAAAATTAATTTAACGCCTTAAAACTATCTTCTAAAAAGTAATTATAAAATTCATTATACTTTATTTAATGAATATAATTCATTTTATAATTATATGCTTTTTAAAATAATATAATAAAATATAAAAAAAAAATTAAGGAAAGGTTTTATTATAATTTTAATTATATAACTTCCCTTTTAATATAGATTATAAGCTTATTTTAATTTATAAGCTTTATAAGGATATTATTTAATTTAGCTTTTATTATTATATTAGCTAGGTTATTATTACTATAAATCTACTTTATTTTACTTATTTCTTATTATTTATAAGATTACCGTAATATTATAATATTAATTATTAAGCGCTTCTTTATTATAATTTTAAGCTTAATTAAATATTTATATAATAATAAAGAATTTATATAAATAATAAGGGGGATTAACAATAAGGATAGTTTTAAAATAATGGAATTAAGCATAATTTATAAAGTGATATTAATATTAAAACTAGTTATTATTTTATATACCTTTAATATAAGGATGTTATAAATGATTCTTTTATATTTTATTAAACTTTAATGAATTAAGTTTATATATATTATAAAGCTATTATTATGTAATTCCTTATTCTTAAGAGTAATAATAAAATTAATTTATAAACTTAAATTTAATATATTTATAAATGATTTATCTATAAATATATATAACTTAAATATCTTTAAATTAAATAGGATATATTTTAATTCCTTATTAATATTATTAATTTACTATTATAAATATAAATTAAGTTATTTATAATTATTTTCCATAAGGTTTTATTAAGATTATGCTATTATAAATAATTAGAATAAAGCTTTTAATTAAGATATCGTTATAATTTAAGCTGCTTAAATATATTATAACCTATATTTATTTATTTAATTCAGGTTTTTAAGGTATATAATTTTAAATAATACGCTTTATCCCTTTTAAATAAGATTTATTATATTATTACTTAATATAATCTTATATTTATTAAAGTTTAGGTTATTATTATATATTAAGAATATTAACGTTTTACTTTTTAGTTTAATAATATATAATTATATATTCTCTTTCTTTTAAAATATTAAATTATAAAGGATAAAGGTATTATTTATTTATATCTTAATAAGGTTAAAACTAACTGCATTATTTATTATAATAAATAAATAAGGGTTATATAAGGATGCATTTATATATAACTCTTTATATAAGAAGGGTTAATATATTATAAATTAATATATATTTAATTTAGCAATTTTATAAAATGGCTTAATAATCTTAATAATAATCCCTTATAAATACTTATCAATTAATTCTTTTAATAATATAATAATGATATCTTTTTAAAGTTTAATTTTAAATTATATATATGCTTATATAATATCTTATAAGATTAGGAATTATCTTTTTAAAAATATACCTTTAAGAATTAAGGCTAGAATTAACCTTATATTTATATATTGGATTATAGGTAATTAGGTTAAAATTAAGGTCTTATCCTTATTATTATATCCTTAAATAATTATTTTAATCTTTTTAAATAAGCTTATAAGTAATCCTTTAATCTTATATATAAGGTATATTTTAAATATTTATATATTATAATAGAGGGCTTCGTTATATTATTTAAAAATGATTGCTCCTTTATTAACCAATCCTTATATTTTAATTATTATAAATATCTTAAATAAGGCGCTTAGTATTATAATAATACCTTTTTATTTTAACTTTAAGGCAAGCTTATAGCTATTAATCTCCTTTTATATAATATATTAATTCAGCTTATTTTTTAACTTTAATAATCTACCCCTTCCTTTTTATATACTTAATAACTTATCTATTTAATCTTGCATTTCTAAGTATAGAGTTAAAAGGGTGCTTTTTAAATCTATATCTTTAATAAGCTTATCTTAATTATTAGGTTTTATATAATACTCTTCATTTAATATTATATAATAATATAATCTTATATTTATTAATCTAAATACCTTTAATATAGCTTTAATTTAAATAATTATATTATAATTATTGATAGAGATTAGCTTAAAAGGGCCTATTTAATTATATTTTTCTTTTTAAATAAAAATATCGCTTTAAAGCGGTAATTATAATATATCTATAATATCTAGTTTATATAGCGATTTTAAGGCGTAATTTATATTTTAATAAGCTTGGGATTTATAAAATACTTTTATTATTTTCTATATTACCTTAATCTTTTAAAGTATTATTATTATTAATAGAGATAAATCTATTATTTTAAGGTATATATTAAAAATAAAAAGGGTTGAAATTAATCTATTAAATCTTATGATATTATTTACCGCTTTAATAGTTATTTATAAAATTACTTCCTTTAATATAAATATATTAACCTTAAATTATAAGATTTAAAATATATATTTTAAGGGTATATAATATTATTTTATTTTTTTAATTAATTAATATATCTTGATTAAGATTTATTTATATTTTATTTTTATAATCCTAGCCTTTTTATAAAACTTATTAAAGTTAAATTAAGTTTTTATATTATGGATAATATAATTAGGTGGTCTTAAATATATATTTATCTAGATTTATTAAAGTGCTTCCTAGATAATCTTTATAAAGATATTATATAAGAATAATATTTTTTAAAAGTTTATTCCTTTATTAATAATATAAAGGATTGGTTTTTTATTTAAGAGGTATATAATATTTATAATAATAATATAATTAAAATTATAATTATCTTAAATTATAAATTTAAACTATTAAGGGCTTATTAAATATATTTAATATTAATAATAAAACCTCTTAATAGATTTTATTACTCTTTAATTTATATTTTTATAACTTGCTTAGGTAAGAAGCTTATAAAGGTAGTTTATTAATAGGTAATTAAAGTGCTTATAAAGGCGCCGCAACTTTATTTCTATTAAATATAATATAATGCTTCTTATAATGCGCTTTAGAAAGAATTATAAATATTTAAACTTTATCATTAAGGGCATTAAAAATCTATCTTAAATATAGATTATCTTATTAATTATATTTTAAACTTTAATATTAAGGCGATTTATATCCTTAATTAAAAGGAAGAAGGGTATATTAAAGTTTATTATATAAAATAAAATTAAGTTAAAGGCTGTTTTTATTATTATTAAATTAATTAAGTTTATTTAGCCCTTTTTAAATATAATTTATACTTTGCTTTTCATTAAAGTGTTAAGTTAAATACTTAGGTTTTCTTATTATAGCGCTTTAAATTAGCGTTTTTTAATAATTAAGATTTTTACTGCCTTTATATTTAAGAGAATACCTTAAAATATTATAAGAAAATATTCCTGGATAATTAAATTAATCCTTAGCTTCTTTTTAATTATTAAAAAAATAGCTATATTAATAAAGTAATAAGTAAATATTTAATTCTTAAGGTATTAAATTAAATATTATTCCTTACCCTTATTTTATATTTCTTAATTATCCTTATTTTCTTTAACCTCTTTTATCTTTAAATTTATATTTTTTATATTAATTATTTAAGCCTTAAAGTTATTATCCTAGTTAGTTAATATTTAATTATTGCTTTTATCCGCTTATTATAAATTAAAATATTATCGCTTTATAACATCTTTTTATATAAGGTAATTAATTAATTAATACCCTTATTTCCTATATATAATATAGGTTTTACGGCTTATAATAAATTTAGTTTAATTTAAAAGGCCTTTTCCTTAGCTAATTATATAACCTTTATAATTCCCTCTTTAAAATAATCTTTAAAAATATCCTTTAAATCCTCCCTTATATTAAAATAATAGTTAACCTTATTAGCTTTATTAAAACGGTTTATAATATTAATAATTTATATATATTACTTTTAATATCTTTATAATATATATAAAGCTTTATTTTAATTATTTCGTGAGAATTATATTAAGGGTGATTATGATTTATTATATTAGCTCTTCTGCGTTTAGCTTAAGTATTAATAATATCATCTTAAGCTCCTACGCTTCGCGGCACGTTTTAATCACCATAGCTTATAGCTATTTATTTATATTTTATAGCATTTTAAGCGCTTTTTAGGCCTTAATTAAGGTATTAAAGAGGATATAAAATATCTCCCTAAGCATCTTCTTAATATTATTATTATTTAATTTAATAATACTTAATATATTATTAATTTAATTATTATAATAATATTAATAGTTTATAATAATATTGAAATAAAGC
The DNA here is from genome assembly GCA_039880775.1 of Diaporthe vaccinii. Classification (NCBI taxonomy): domain Eukaryota; kingdom Fungi; phylum Ascomycota; class Sordariomycetes; order Diaporthales; family Diaporthaceae; genus Diaporthe; species Diaporthe vaccinii. The sequence continues at coordinate 649,564 of JBCEDN010000032.1, forward strand.
TAAATCTTTATATATATAATTCTGAAAATATTATCTTTCTTAATATATTAAATCTAGAAATTAAATATTAAGTTGGATATAATTTTTTTAAAGATCACTTTAAACCCTAAAAGGTTGATTTTATATACCTTATATATATAAAATATTAAGCGGATCTTTATATTAAATATATTATATATTTATCTTATATAATGCTAATCCTTATTATATAGCTTAATAAACCTTATAAGTTTATTTAATAAGATAATATTATTATGGAACTCCCTTAAAGGGAGTATATTATAATTATTTATTCTTTATTAGTTTATTTTAAATCGTAGCTATATTATTATTTATTTAATAGGTGGTTAAGATAATAATAATCTTTATAGTATTATATTTAATTAAATAGATTATTTAGATTATTTTGGGATTATTTATAAGCGTTATTTTTATTATTTTAGGTTTATAAATATAGTTACCTTTTTAAGCGATATCTCCGTAATTATTTAGATGGATTTGCCGCCTTATCTTTATTATCTTTCTTTATATATTATGGAAAGGGGGTTTAACTATATAAGGTTTATATTTTAATAGTTTAGCTATATAAGGAGGTTTTCTTAAGCTATTATTTTTATAAATATATATTAAAGGCTTTAGGTTGGTTTTCTAATATAGATCTTGCTATATTAGATTATATGCTTAAGTTTATATAAAATAATTATATTAATCTTTAAGAATATATTTAAATTATAATTTTAGAAGTTATTAATAAACTTTTTAAATAAGTTATAATTATAATAGCTTATTATAATATATTAATAAAGATAATGCGTTATAAAAGCGTTTAATTAATTGGGTTAAAATTTTAGGTTATTAATAGCTTTATTAATATTAACTAACCAGTTAAAATATAATAAGGTTAAAAGCTGGATTTTTATTAATTAAGTAATTTATATAAGCTTCTTTTATATTTAATCCTTTAAACTTAAAAAATCTTTAATTTAGATCCTTGATTTAAATATCAGCTTAGGTGGCATATAGCCTAGATAATAAAAGTAAAAGTAATAATAAGCTGAATATTAAGAAAAGAGAATAATAAGGGAAAGGAAAAATTAAGAAGGGGGAAAGAAAGAATAATAGGTACTTATTAGAAATTAGGTCCTTAAATAGTTATAAAGCTATATCTATATAAATAGATTACTTCTTTATTATATATATAATAAGATATACTTTAAAGATAGTAAATTAATCTTACTAAATATTTAAATATTCCTACCCGCTTTAAAGTAGCTAATTAAGCAGATTAATTAAGGAAATCATTCTTATTAAATATTTAAAGATTCCTATCTTAATTAAAATGCCTTTTTAAAGCTAAAGATAGCCTTAAAATTAATATATAATATATAATTAATAAGGGGTTAGCTTAATATATTAAATCCTTATAATAAATAATTGATATCTTTTCTTCTTTTGCTAATCTATAGCTATTATTAACTATTAATTAATATTAAAAGGGCTTTATTTTATATAAAGCTTTGAAATAATAGTCTGGGGTGAATAATTAATAATAATGATGGTTAATCCATTAAGTTAAAAAGTGCTCTTAAAAGGAGCGCTCTTAATATACCTATATATATTTACCAAGTCCCTACCTTTATAAATATAACTGAATAAAGCTATATACCAATAATAATATATATATTTTAAAAATAATAATATTATTTTATTAAAGCTTAAAAATAAATTAAATTCTATATAAATTATAAAAACTTAATAACCTTTATAATAATTAAATAACTTAATAAAAAATAAATTAAATATATAAAATTCTTATTTTAATTTAATATTAAAGTTATTTATATTAAAAGAATTAAGAATATTTAAGTTAATGCTTTTAATAAATAACTAGATTATTATATCAAAAAATCTCTTTTAAAATAAATAATATTTAAAATAAAAAAAGGTAAAAGTTTTATATTTAATGGAAAACTTAATATTATAATTAAAATTAATAAAATATTAAAGGGAATATTTAAGAATTTAAAAAAATAAGATAAATTAATTAAGGAAATATATAAAGCCTTAATATATAGATATTAAGGTATTATAGCAATGGTTAAATAAATTTAAAAGATATATTAAATTTTAAATCTTAAATAAAAAATAAAGGAAATTATTAAATAATATAATTTTTATAATAAAAATAAAACCTTTTAATATAAGCCTTATGAATTATTCAAGCCCTTATTAATACTTATAGTTATTTAGTTATTTATTAGCTTAAACTTTATTATTAAGCTACTTTTTTTATAAAAACCTTTAATTAAAATACTTTATAATAATATCTTAATAATAATTTATAAATTAAATAAATATATATATTTTATATTATATAAGGAAGTTAATATAATAGAAAAACTTATATATATATTCTTATAAATTATTATAAATAATTATAAATAATTATAAAATATTATAAGAAATTATCTTAAATAAAAATAAGCTCTTTATATTAAATTTTTAAAAATTATTAATAAAATAACTTAAAGTAAAATATAAGCTCTTAATAATAGCATACTTATAAATAAATAAATAAATAAAAAGAATTAATTAAATTATAAAATAATACCTTTAATATTATATTAATTAATTATAAAATAATTAAGTTAAATTATTACTATTAATATAATTTACTTATAATAATATAATAATTAATATAATTAAATAATCACCTTTCTTTATAATTTATAAATATAAACCCTAGATATATTATAAATCATTATTAAATATAATAATTATAAAATTAATAAAATAAAAAGTAATTAAAATTAAATAAATTTAAAAGGATATTTAAAATAAACTTTCTTTTATATAAGAATAAATAGCAAAATATATAAATCAAAAATAAATTAAGGGATTAATTCTTAAGGAAAGAGATAAAGTTTACCTTCTTTATTAAAATATTAAAATTAAATAACTTAATAATAAATTTAATCATAAGAAAATTAAATTATTTAAAATTTTATAAAAACTTTTAAATATTAATTATAAATTTTTATTACTTTATAAAATAAAATAATATAATAACTTTTATATTTTACTTTTAAAATTAATATTATAAAATATAAAAGTTAAAATATAAATTAAAATTATTAATAAATATAATAAGGAATATAAAATAAAATAAATTTTAAATTTATAATAATATTAAGATATAATAAAATATCTTATTAAATAAAAAAGATATAATTTAAGTAAAAATATATAGGAATTAATAAAGAATTTAATTTATTATATTAAACTCTTTAAATAATATTAAGCTTAAAATATAATTAAAGATAAAATAAAGATAAAATTAATTAATTAATAAAATTAATTAAGATAAAACCTTATAATAATTTAATAAATAATTAAATCCTTAATTAAATAATAGAATTTATTAATTAAGGGATAAATTAATTAAGAAAAGGCCTTAATTAATTTAAAAAATCCTTTATTAATTAATTAATTAATTAATATAATAATATAATTAATTAATTTAATCTTATTAAATAACTTATCTTATTAATTAATTATTTTATTAATTAATTAACTTTATTAATTAATATAACTTAATTAATTAAATTAATTTATTAATATATTTAATTTATTAATTAAATTATTTATTAAATAACTTATTATTAATATTTTTATTTTTAATATTAATAAATAGATTTATAATTTTAAATTTAAATTAATTAATACCCTTATTTATTATAAAACTTTAATTAAATATATTAACTTTATTATTAATATAAAGCTATAACTTTTATAGTTTTATTTTATTAAAATTAAATAAGCTATTATAAATAACCTTAATAGATTATTTAATAATATATTTATATTTAACCTTAGCTTCTTTATTTTTTATATATTTTAATTCCTTTAGATTATTAATTCCTTAATATATAATATATATTATCTTCTTATATTATATATACTTTTACTTTTATAACCTTAAAGCTTTCTTTTAATTCCTTTATATTATGAACTAACATAATTAGCACCCAAGTATTTAATTTTAATAATCTAAGGGTTTGGGAAAGGATACCTTAATAGAGAAATAACGGTATTAAATAATGGAATTATAAGATAATATAAAATCTAGGGTTAGGGTTAAGGACTTACTCCCTAGGGATGGATATATTAAATATAAAATATTTAATATATCTAACTTAAGATAGATATATTAGATATAAAATATCCAATATATTTTATTAAAGAATTAAAATATATAAGGATATAATTATTATTATAATAAATAGCTTTTATAAAATAAACTTTTTAATTATTAATTTAAATATTTAACTTAATAATTAAATAACCTTATAACTAATAATTATATTATTAAATATTAAATATTAAAATAATATCTTTATATATTAAAATAATTAAATATTACCTTTATATTAAATTATTAATATAAACCTTATAAGTTATTTATTAAACTTTATAAAGGTTTAATATAATTATTATATTTTAATAACTTTTATTTAAAATAATTATATAATTAATTAATTAAGCAATATAAAGATATAATAATACCTTTAACTCTTATCTCCTTTATTATTAATAATAATAACTCTTAAGATATAATTATATAAATTATTATACTTTAATAAAAGATTAACTTCCTTTATATTATATAATAAATTAAGGCTTATAAAATAAATAAGCCAGCTCTTTATAAGGAAGATAAGGGAATCCTTTAGGAATTCATTATTTAATATTATACTTATTTTAAATATTATAGATATTAATTTAATATTTAATATAATATAATTATCTTTATAGGATATTAGCTTAAGGATAATGCTTTTATATAATTTAAATTTATCTTTAAAGATTATTTAGAAAATAATAAGAAATATTAAGATAAAAATATTAAGAAAATCTTTAAAGGCTTTAATTATTTTAAATAAGTTTTTAAGGATGCCTTTAAAGATTTAAATAAGGAAAGATTTATAAAATATAAGTTTATAAAACTTAAATAAAAAGGATTAACCTTTAAATATATTATATATTTTAAATAACTTATTACTTATATTAATTAAAGAGAAGAAATATTTATAAATTAGTTTTATAAAGGATTTAAGGAAGATCTTAAGAATAAAATTTTTAAAATAAATTAACTTAATAATTTCACTAAATATATTATTATAATAATATATATTAATAATTAACTATTTAAATAATAATAGGAATATAATTATAAAAACTTTAAAAATTATTAAAAAAACCATAATTAACTAAATATAAATAAAAAATATTAATATAATAATAATTTTAATAATAATAATAAACCTTAATACTTAAAAAGATATAATAGCATCATAATAAATATTTATATAAATCTTATAAAACTTAATATAGCTTAATAAAAGCTAAATAATAAGGATTGTTATAATTATAAAAAATTAAAATACTTTATTAAGGATTATTAATAATTTAAGAAATAATAAAAGCTTATCCTTAAAGGATAATAATAAATTAATATAACTTAATAATAAAAGCTAATTATATTTTATAGCTATTTATTTAATAAATAATATTTAATATATTTAAAAGGTAAGATACCTTATATTTATTAACTTAACCTTTATATAAAATATTTAATTTACCTTAATAATAATGAAGAATTAAAAAACCTTTTATTTAAATTTAAATAAATAATAAATATTAATAATAAATATAAAGCCCTTAATTAAACCTTTTATTTTAATAATTAATATATATTATACCTTTTAAAAAAAAAGCCTTTAATTAGTTTCTTAAGAAACCTTATTAAGAAAGATAATTAATTATAAGAAAAAAAGGATTATTATATAATATAATAATAAATAATAATAATTTAAATTATTTAAATATTAAATATATAAAAATAAGTGATTTTTAAAATAATATTTAAAAAAATAGCGATTTATAATAAATTAATTAAATAATAAAATTAAAAGAAAACCTTATAAAAAATCTTAATATAAACTTAAAATAATATTTAAGATATAATATTATAATTACCTTAAATATTAATATTATTAAAATTATTATTATAAAAGTTAAAATAATTTAAATAATATAAAAACTTAATTAACCTTTTAAGAAATATAAATTAAATAATAAATTATATTTATAATTAAGATATCTTAAAGATTTAAATATATCTTAAGCTTTATATATTTAAAATTTATATTAATTTTACTTTTAAGAAAAAGTTAAATTTAATTTATTTCTTAAATATTTTAAAAAAAAACCTATTATTTAAATTTATAAAAAGGATAAATTTAATTATTAAGAAATTAATAAATATTAATAAGATAAGGCTTATAAAATATTTAAGCTTAATTTTTAATTTTTATTAAAATATTTATAAAGATAATAATAAGTTAAAAATTATAAATTATTTAATTACTTTATTTATAAAGAATATAAAATTATAAATTAATATAATAATAAATAATATAAAAAGTATATTATATATATTTAAATTAAGAAAATATAAAAATTAAAAAAAAAAAATTATTTATAAAGGGATAATAAATAATTATAAATTATAAATCTTTATATATAATATAAATAAATAATGATATATATATTATATTTAAAATAAAGATTAATAAAAAAATATATAATATATTATTAAATAATAATATTTAAAATAATTTTATATTATTAAATATTATTAATAAAGATAAAATCTTATAATATTAAAAAAAAACCCTTATAAACTTAATATTATAAAAAATATAAAAATAAAATATAAAAATAATATAATTAATATAAAGATTAATTATCTTTTAATTTTAATTTAAAGATATAAAACTTTTATAATTTTAAATATTATAAATATAATATATTATAAATTAATCTTAAGATTTTTATAATTAAAAATTATAAATTTTTAAATTAATTAAATTATTAATTAAATCTTTTAAAATAATATTATTCTTTAAAAAAAGGTTATAATTAATAATATAAAAAGGAATTTAATTATTAAGGATAATAAAAAAGTTATAGCAATAAACTTTACCTGTAATCATATTAAACCTTTATAAGGTTTAATAAGTAACTTATAGGGTTTATATTAATAGTTTAATATAAAGGTAATATTTAATTATTCTGGTATATAAAGACGCTATTTCAATACTTAATATTTAATAATATAATTATTAGTTATAAGGTTATTTAATTATTAAATTAAATATTTAAATTAATAATTAAAGAGTTTATTTTATAAAAGCTATTTATTATAATAATAATTATATCCTTATATATTTTAACTCTTTAAGGGGCTTATTAATTCATAAAGCAAGCTTATAATCTATAATATAAAGCTTAATACTTTATTTATTAAGCAGCTTACTTAACTTATATATAAATTTTATAAGCCTAACCCTAACCCTAATATATATAAGTCCTATAATTTTATACTTTAATGCTATTAGGTTTATATTAAAGTATTTTTTCTTAGATCCTTTATTTATTAAACTTAAATACCTTAATATTATTAATATTAATTTATAATATTATCTCTCTTTTTATATCTTTTATCCTTAAAGGTTAGTTTATATCTTTCTTTATATATTTTTCCATTTTTATTTATACCTTCTTAATTCATTATATTTAATAAAGTTAAAGATTTTTATATCTTAAAACCTTTCCATCATTTTTATAAAGCTAATTAATAAAATTCCTTATTCTTAATAATCTTATAAAACATTATTATTATACCTTATTATTCTTTCTATAATAATTATAGTATTAAGATATATAAAATCTTTGCTTAAGATTTTAATTAATATATTAAATATATTTAATAATAGCGCTTTAAGTGCGATATTTTAAATTTTAATAATTCAAAGGACTTATTATAAATCTTAATTTAATATTAAAAGCTAAAGGATGAAATTAAGAAATTAAAGGAAAAGCTTTTAAGGTTATAGAAATAAAAATATATATAGCGTAAGAAGATAATATAAGCTATTTATTAAAGCTTATAAAATCTTAATAAATTAAATTATATAGAAAATAATAAGGCTAAGGTTAAATATAAATATATTATTAAGTAATTTATTAAGGTTATTTATAATAGCTTGCTTAATTTTAAAAGAATGGAATTATAGGAGTTATAGCTTTGCATTAAGGGCGAAGTTAATGTTTTTAATTAAAATTTTATAATAAATAAAGATATTAATTAATTTAAATTTAAAATAGTAAATCTAAATATTAATATTAAAAATGAAAATATTAATAATAAATTATTTAATAAATAATTTAATTAATAAATTAAATATATTAATAAATTAATTTAATTAATTAAACTATATTAATTAATAAAGTTAATTAATTGATAAAATAATTAATTAATAAGCTAGGTTGTTTAATAGGATTGGGTTGATTAATTATATTATTATATTAATTAATTAGCTAATTAATAAAGGGTTTCTTAGGTTAATTAAGGCTTTTCCTTAATTAATTTATTTTTTAATTAATAGATTTTATTACTTAATTAAGGATTTAATTATTTATTAAGTTATTATAAGGTTTTATCTTAATTAATTTTATTAGTTAATTAATCTTATCTTTATTTTATTTTTAGCTGCATTTTAAGCTTAATATTATCTAAGGAATTTAATATAGTGAATTAAATTCTTTATTAATTCTTATATATTTTCACTTAAATTATATCCTTTTTATTTAATAAGATATTTTATTATATCTTAATATTATTATAAATTTAAAATTTACTTTATTTTATATGTTTTATTATATTTATTAATAATTTTAATTTATATTTTAATTTTTATATTTTATAATATTAATTTTAAGAGTAAAATATAGAAATTATTATATTATTTTATTTTATAAGGTAGTAAAAGTTTATAATTAATATTTAAAAATTTCTATAAAATTTTAAATAATTTAATTTTCTTATAATTAAGTTTATTATTAAGTTATTTAATTTTAATATTTTATTAAAGAAGGTAAATTTTATCTCCCTTTTTAAAAATTAATCCTTTAATTCTTTTTTAATTTATATATTTTATTATTTATTCTTATATAAAAGAAAGTTTATCTTAAATATTCTTTTAAATTTATTTAATTCTAATTGCTTTTTATTTTATTGATTTTATAATTATTATATTTAATAATAACTTATAATATATTTAAGGTTTATATTTATAAATTATAAAGAAAAGTAATTATTTAATTATATTAATTATTATATTATTATAAGTAAATTATATTAATAATAATAATTTAATTTAATTATTTTATAATTAATTAATATAATATTAAAAGTATTATTTTATAATTTAATTAATTTTTTTTATTTATTTATTTATTTATAAATAGGCTATTATTAATAGCTTATATTTTATTTTAAGTTATTTTATTAATAATTTTTAAAAATTTAATATAAAGAGCTTATCTTTATTTAAAATAATTTTTTATAATATTTTATAATTATTTATAATAATTTATAAAAATATATATATAAATTCTTTTATTATATTAGCTTCCTTATATAATATAAAGTATATATATTTATTTAATTTATAAATTATTATTAAAATATTATTATAAAATACCTTAATTAAAGGTTTTTATAAAAAAGGTAGCTTAATAATAAAGTTTAAATTAATAAATAATTATATAGCTATAAATATTAATAAGGGCTTTAATAATTTATAAGGTTTATATTATAAAGTTTTATTTTTATTATAAAAGTTATATTATTTAATAATTTCCTTTATTTTTTATTTAAGATTTAAGATTTAATATATCTTTTAAATTTATTTAATTATTATTATAATGCCTTAATATTTAAATATTAAGGCTTTATATATTTCCTTAATTAACTTATTTTATTTTTCTAAATCTTTAAATATTTTTCTTAATATTTTATTAATTTTAATTATAATATTAAATTCTTTATTAAATATAAAACTTTTATCTTCCTTTATTTTAAATATTATTTATCTTAAAAGAAATTCTTTAATATAATAATTTAATTATTTATTAAAAGTATTAATTTAAGTATTTTTTATCCCTTTAATATAAATAACTTTAATATTAAATTAAGAGAGAAATTTTATATATTTAACTTATCTTTTATTAAGTTATTTAATTATTATAAAGGTTATTAAGTTTTTATAATTTATATAAAGCTTAATTTATTTTTAAGTTTTAATAAAATAATATTATTATTTTTAAAATATATATATTATTATTATAAATTCTTTATTTAAAATAATATAATATATCTTTAATTTATTAAACTTCTTATTAAAGTTTATAATAATTTATATTTATCCCTTATTATCTTATTAAGTAAATTCTTTGCTTATTATATTATTTAAAGTATTTATATAAATTTTAAATTTCTTCTTTAAGTTTGCTTCTTTAAATATTAAATCTTATATAATTTTATCTTTAAATATTTAAAATATTTATTTTTCCTTTTAAGTTTATTAAAAGGAGATATCTTTTTATATTAGATTTATAAGGGATTTTATAATATCGCTATATTTATTAATAAATTATTAATAGAAATTAATATATCTTTAAAAGGCTTTAATATCCTTAATATTAATTAATATCAGCTATTTTTTAATTATTTAAACTTTATCTTTTTATATTTTAATAAATCCTAACTTAATAATATATCTAAGGTAATTAACTTTTTATATATAGAAAAAGCTTTTCTTTAATTTTATTAAGAAGTTTATATCTTAAAGCTTTTAAAGTATTTTCTTAATATATTCTTTATATTCTTTAAGGTTCTTAGAAAAGATAAGAATATTATTAAGGTAGGTAATAATGAAAATATTTAAATATTCCTATAAAATATTATTAATTATCTTTTAAAAGGTAATTAAGGCGTTAATTAATTTAAAGGGTATAACTTAATATTTATAATATTTATAATAAATATAAAAAGCCGTTTTCTATTCTTTTCTTTTTTTTATTTTTATTAAATTATAATTATATTTAAGGTTTAAGGTTATAAATTATTATATTCCTTTAAATTAATCTTATAATTCTTTAATAAATAATAATAAATATTTATTCTTAATAATAATATTATTAAATTATTAATAATTTATATAAAGTTATAACTTATTATTCTTTTTAAATATAAATAAGATTAAATATCTTATTAAGGATTTTAATAATTATATATATTATTTCTTAAAATTCTTATTAAAATATTCCTTAAGGGCCTTAAGTTATTCTTTATTAAGTTTATAAATTTAATAATATTTTAAGACTTTCCCTTTTTATAATAAGATTTTATAATTATAATAATTATATTATAATAAGATTATATTAAATTTTTCTTAAAAGACTTTCTTAAATTTATAATATATATAAGATATTTATATAAGTTTATTTATTATTTTTTTATTTATAGGCTCTTCCTTTTAATATAAATAAAATAAATATCGTTATATTTTTTATTTATATATATTATTATAATAAGTTATCTTTTTATTATTATATAATAATTTATTATTTTCTTATTAATTTAATTAACTTTTACCTTCTTTTAAGGTTTAAAATTAACTTAATCTTTTTTTATTTTCTTAAAGTTAAATCCTTAATTTACTTTTAAAGATATTTATAAATTTATTTAAATATAGCTTTTTATTATTCTTAATAATTAAATTCCTTTTTATATTATTAATTATAACCTTCTTTTAAGGAATAATATTATCTTAAAAGATTTAATTAATAATTTAATTAATTTAAGGATTTATAGCTTATAATTATAAAAGTCTTAAGATTAATTTATAATATATTATATTTATAATATTTAAAATTATAAAAGTTTTATATCTTTAAATTAAAATTAAAAGATAATTAATCTTTATATTAATTATATTATTTTTATATTTTATTTTTATATTTTTTATAATATTAAGTTTATAAGGGTTTTTTTTTAATATTATAAGATTTTATCTTTATTAATAATATTTAATAATATAAAATTATTTTAAATATTATTATTTAATAATATATTATATATTTTTTTATTAATCTTTATTTTAAATATAATATATATATCATTATTTATTTATATTATATATAAAGATTTATAATTTATAATTATTTATTATCCCTTTATAAATAATTTTTTTTTTTTAATTTTTATATTTTCTTAATTTAAATATATATAATATACTTTTTATATTATTTATTATTATATTAATTTATAATTTTATATTCTTTATAAATAAAGTAATTAAATAATTTATAATTTTTAACTTATTATTATCTTTATAAATATTTTAATAAAAATTAAAAATTAAGCTTAAATATTTTATAAGCCTTATCTTATTAATATTTATTAATTTCTTAATAATTAAATTTATCCTTTTTATAAATTTAAATAATAAGTTTTTTTTTAAAATATTTAAGAAATAAATTAAATTTAACTTTTTCTTAAAAGTAAAATTAATATAAATTTTAAATATATAAAGCTTAAGATATATTTAAATATTTAAGGTATTTTAATTATAAATATAATTTATTATTTAATTTATATTTTTTAAAAGGTTAATTAAGTTTTTATATTATTTAAATTATCTTAATTCTTATAATAATAATTTTAATAATATTAATATTTAAGGTAATTAAGATATTATATCTTAAATATTATTTTAAATTTATATTAAAATTTTCTATAAAATCTTTTTTTAATTTTATTATTTAATTAATTTATAATAAATTATTATTTTCTAAAGTATTATTTTAAGAATTACTTATTCTTATATATTTAATATTTAAATAATTTAAATTATTATCCTTTATTATTATATTATATAATAATCCTCTTTTTCTTATAATTAATTATTTTTCTTAATAAGATTTCTTAAGAAATTAATTAAAAGCTTTTTTCTTTAAAAGATATAATATATATTAATTATTAAAATAAAAGGTTTAATTAAGGGCTTTATATTTATTATTAATATTTATTATTTATTTAAATTTAAATAATAAATCTTTTAATTCTTTATTATTATTAAAGTAAATTAAATATTTTATATAAAGGTTAAATTAATAAATATAAAATATCTTACTTTTTAAATATATTAAGCATTATTTATTAAATAAGTAGTTATAAGATATAATTAACTCTTATCTTTAAATTATATTAACTTATTATTATCCTTTTAAAATAAATTTCTATTATTTCTTAAGTTATTAATAATCTTTAATAAAATATCTTAATTTTTTATAATTATAATAATCCTTATTATTTAACTTTTATTAAATTATATTAAATTTTATAAGATTTATATAAATATTTATTATAATATTATTATATTTTCTTTAATATTAAGGTTTATTATTATTATTAAAGTTATTATTATATTAATACTTTTTATTTATATTTAATTAATTATAATTTTTTTAATAATTTTAAAGTTCTTATAATTATATTCTTATTATTATTTAAATAATTAATTATTAATATATATTATTATAATAATATATTTAATAAAATTATTAAATTAATATTTTAAAAATTTTATCTTTAATATCTTCCTTAAATCCTTTATAAAATTAGCTTATAAATATTTCTTTTCCTTAATTAATATAAATAATAAGCTATTTAAAATATATAATATATTTAAAGGTTAATTCTCTTTATTTAAGTTTTATAAACTTATATTTTATAAATCTTTCCTTATTTAAATCTTTAAAAATATCTTTAAAAACTTATTTAAAATAATTAAATCCTTTAAAGATTTTCTTAATATTTTTATTTTAATATTTTTTATTATTCTTTAAATAATCTTTAAAGATAAGTTTAAATTATATAAAAATATTACCCTTAAATTAATATTTTATAAAAATAATTATATTATATTAAGAATTAAATTAATATTTATAATACTTAAAATAAATATAATATTAAATAATAAATCCTTAAAGGGTTCCCTTATCTCCTTTATAAGGAGTTAATTTATTTATTTTATAAGCCTTAATTTATTATATAATATAAAGGAAGTTAATCTCTTATTAAAATATAATAATTTATATAACTATATCTTAAGAATTATTATTATTAATAATAAAGGGGATAAAAGTTAAAAATATTATTATATTTTTATATTATTTAATTAATTAATTATATAGCTATTTTAAATAAAAATCATTAAAATATAATAATTATATTAAATCTTTATAAGATTTAATAAATAATTTATAAAGTTTATATTAATAATTTAATATAAAAGTAATATTTAATTATTTTAATATATAAAGATATTATTTTAATATTTAATATTTAATAATATAATTATTAATTATAAGGTTATTTAATTATTAAATTAAATATTTAAATTAATAATTAAAGAATTTATTTTATAAAAGCTATTTATTATAATAATAATCCTATCTTTATATATTTTAACTTTTTAATAAGTTTATTAATTTAAAGTGAATTTATAATTTATAATATAAGGCTTAATATTTTATTTATTAAATAACTTATTTAGCTTATATATAAATCTTATAAGCTTAATCTTAACCTTAATATATATAAATCTTATAACTTTATACTTTAATATTATTAAGTTTATATTAAAATATCCTTTAAATCCTTTTATTTATTAAGATTAAGTATTTTAATATTATTAATATTAATTTATAATATTATAAATACCTTTAAAAATAAATTAAGGATTTAATTTTAAAAAAATAAAAAAGAATTAAGTTAATCTTAAACCTTAAAAAAGAATAAAAGCTAATTAAATTAATAAAGAAATAATAGATTATTATATAATAATAAAAAAATAGCTTATTATAATAATATATATAAATAAAAAATATAATGATATTTATTTTATTTATATTAAAGGGAAGAGTTTATAAATAAAGAAATAATAAATAAATTTATATAAATACCTTATATATATTATAAATTTAAAAAAGTCTTTTATAAAAGATTTAATATAATTTTATTATAATATAATTATTATAATTATAAGATTTTATTATAAAAAGGGAAAGCCTTAAAATATTATTAAATTAATAAATTTAATAAGGAATAATTTAAGGCCCTTAAGGAATATCTTAATAAAAACTTTAAAAAATAATATATATAATTATTAAAATTATTAATAAAATATTTAATCTTATTTATATTTAAAAAGAATAATAAGTTATAATTTTATATAAATTATTAATAATTTAATAATATTATTATTAAAAATAAATATTTATTATTATTTATTAAAAAATTATAAAATTAATTTAAAGAAATATAATAATTTATAACCTTAAACCTTAAATATAATTATAATTTAATAAAAATAAAAAAAAGAAAAGAATAAAAAATAACTTTTTATATTTATTATAAATATTATAAATATTAAATTATATCCTTTAATTTAATTAATACCTTAATTATTTTTTAAGAAATAATTAATAATATTTTATAAAAATATCTAAATATCTTTATTATTATTTATCTTAATAATATTCTTATCTTTTTAAAAAACTTTAAAGATTATAAAAAATATATTAAGAAAGTATTTTAAAAACTTTAAAATATTAATTTCTTAATAAAATTAAAAAAAAGCTTTTTTTATATATAAAAAATTAATTATTTTAAATATATTATTAAGTTAAAACTTATTAAGATATAAAAAGATAAAATTTAAATAATTAAAGAATAATAAATATTAATTAATATTAAAGATATTAAAATCTTTTAAGGATATATTAATTTTTATAAATAATTTATTAATAATTATAATAATATTATAAAACCCTTTATAAACTTAATATAAAAAGATATTTCCTTTTAATAAATTTAAAAGGAAGAATAAATATTTTAAATATTTAAAGAAAAAATTATATAAAACTTAATATTTAAAGAAATAAACTTAAAAAAGGAATTTAAGATTTATATAAATACCTTAAATAATATAATAAGTAGAAAATTTACTTAATAAAATAATAAAGAATAAATATAAATTATTATAAATTTTAATAAGAAATTTAATAAATTAAAAATATATTATATTACCTTAAATAAAGAATTTATAATAATAATATATATATTTTAAAAATAATAATATTATCTTATTAAAGCTTAAAAATAAATTAAACTTTATATAAATTATAAAAATTTAATAACCTTTATAATAATTAAATAACTTAATAAAAGATAAATTAAATATATAAAATTTCTTTCTTAATTTAATATTAAGGTTATTTATATTAAAGGAATAAAAAACGCTTAAGTTAATACTTTTAATAAATAATTAAATTATTATATTAAAAAATCTCCTTTAAAATAAATAATATTTAAAATAAAGGAAGATAAAAATCTTATATTTAATAAAGAACTTAATATTATAATTAAAATTAATAAAATATTAAAAGAAATATTTAAGGATTTAAGAAAATAAGATAAATTAATTAAAGAAATATATAAAGCCTTAATATATAAATATTAAAATATTATAATAATAATTAAATAAATTTAAAGGATATATTAAATCTTAAACCTTAAATAAAAAATAAAAGAAATTATTAAATAATATAACTCTTATAATAAAAATAAAACCTCTTAATATAAACCTTATAAATTATTAAAATCTTTATTAATACTTATAATTATTTAATTATCTATCAATTTAAATTTCATTATTAAATTATCTCTTTTTTAAAAACCCTTAATTAAAATACTTTATAATAATATCTTAATAATAATTTATAAATTAAGTAAATATATATATTTTATATTATATAAAAAAATTAATATAATAAAAAAATTTATATATATATTTTTATAAATTATTATAAATAATTATAAAATATTATAAGAAATTATTTTAAATAAAGATAAACTTTTTATATTAAACTTTTAAAAATTATTAATAAAATAATTTAAAATAAAATATAAGCTATTAATAATAACTTATTTATAAATAAATAAATAAATAAAAAGAATTAATTAAATTATAAAATAATACCTTTAATATTATATTAATTAATTATAAGATAATTAAATTAAATTATTATTATTAATATAATTTATTTATAATAATATAATAATTAATATAATTAAATAATTATCTTTTTTTATAATTTATAAATATAAACCTTAAATATATTATAAATTATTATTAAATATAATAATTATAAAATTAATAAAATAAAAAGTAATTAAAATTAAATAAATTTAAAAAGATATTTAAAATAAACTTTCTTTTATATAAAAATAAATAATAAAATATATAAATTAAAAAAGAATTAAAGGATTAATTTTTAAAAAGGAAAATAAAGTTTATCTTTTTTAATAAAATATTAAAATTAAGCAATTTAATAATAAACTTAATTATAAGAAAATTAAATTATTTAAAATTTTATAAAAACTTTTAAATATTAATTATAAACTTTTATTATCTTATAAAATAAAATAATATAATAATTTTTATATTTTATTTTTAAAATTAATATTATAAAATATAAAAATTAAAATATAAATTAAAATTATTAATAAATATAATAAAAAATATAAAGTAAAATAAATTTTAAATTTATAATAATATTAAGATATAATAGAATACTTTATTAAATAAAAAGGATATAATTTAAGTAAAAATATATAAAAATTAATAAAGAATTTAATTTATTATATTAAACTTCTTAAATAATATTAAGCTTAAAATATAATTAAAGATAAAATAAAAATAAGATTAATTAATTAATAAAATTAATTAAGATAAAACCTTATAATAATTTAATAAATAATTAAATCCTTAATTAAATAATAAAGCTTATTAATTAAAAGATAAATTAATTAAGGAAAGGCCTTAATTAGCTTAAGAAACCCTTTATTAATTAATTAATTAATTAATATAATAATATAATTAATTAACTTAATCTTATTAAATAACCTATTTTATTAATTAATTATTTTATTAATTAATTAACTTTATTAATTAATATAATTTAATTAATTAAATTAATTTATTAATATATTTAATTTATTAATTAAATCATTTATTAAATAACTTATTATTAATATTTTTATTTTTAATATTAATAAATAAATCTATAATTTTAAACTTAAATTAATTAATACCTTTATTTATTATAAAACTTTAATTAAATATATTAACCTTATTATTAATATAAAGTTATAATTTTTAAAGCTCTATTTTATTAAAATTAAGTAAGCCGCTATAAATAATCTTAGCAAATTATTTAATAATATATTTATATTTAGCCTTAGCTTCTTTATTTTCTATATATTTTAATTCCTTTAAATTATTAATTCCTTAATATATAATATATATTATCTTTTTAAATTATATCTTCTTTTATTTTTATAATTAAAGTATCTTCTCCTTTATAACTTAAAATTTATCCTTTAACTTTTAATATTAAATTATAATATTATATAGCTTAATAGGATTAATATTTTATATATCATAATATAATTATCCTTAATGGATATATTTAGCATAATAACTTAAATCCTTTTTAAATATTTAATAAAAAGGGAATTTATACCCTTTATAATAAAAATAGGAAGATATAATAATAATATTTTAAAGAATAATAAATAATAAAAAATCCCTTACCTTAATTTTCTTAATATAATTAAATAATTTTAATATATAAGATTTCTTAACTTTATTAAATATAATAAATTAAAAAAAGTATAAATAGAAATATAAATAATAAGCAGAAATATATAAACTAACCTTTAAAGATAAAGGATATAAAAAGGGAGATAATATTATAAATTAATATAATTAATACCTAAGTACTTAATTTTAACAGCCTAAGGATTTAAAAAAGGATACCTTAATGAAGAAATAATAATATTAAATAATAGAATTATAAGATAATATAAAATCTAGGGTTAAGATTAAGGATTTATCCTTTTAAGGATAGATATATTAAATATAAGATATTTAATATATCCTATTAAAGAGTTAGGATATATAAAAATATAGTTATTATTATAATAAATAGCTTTTATAAAATAAATTCTTTAATTATTAATTTAAATATTTAATTTAATAATTAAATAACCTTATAGCTAATGATTATATTTTTAAATATTAAGTATTGGAATAATATCTTTATATATTAAAATAATTAAATATTACCTTTATATTAAACTATTAATATAAACCTTATAAATTATTTATTAAACCTTATAAAGGTTTAATATAATTATAATATCCTTAATTTTATCCTTTAACTTTTAATATTAAGTTAAGATTTATAATAAGTTTTTTAAATTATTAAGTTTTAAAATATTATATTTAAAATACTATTATTAAATATACTTTATATATTAATTAAAATCTTAAATAAAAACTTTATATATTTTAATATTATAATTATTATAAAAAGAATAATAAAGTATAATGATAATATTTTATAAGATTATTAAGAGTAGGGAATTTTATTAATTAGCTTTATAAGAATAATAGAAAGGTTTTAAAATATAAAAATCTTTAATTTTATTAAATATAATAAATTAAAAAGGTATAAATAAATATAAAAAAATATATAAAAAGGATATAAATTAACTTTTAAAGATAAAGGATATAAAAAAGGAGATAATATTATAAATTAATATAATTAATATTAAGATATTAAGCATTAATAACTTAAAGGTTTAAAAAAAAATACCTTAATAAAGAATTAATAATATTAAAATATAAAATTATAAGATTTATATATATTAAGGTTAAAGTTAAGCTTATAATATTTATATATAAGCTAAGTAAGCTATTTAATAAATAAAATATTAAGCTTTATATTATAATTTATAAGCTTACCTTATAAATTAATAAACTTATTAAAAAATTAAAATATATAAGGATATTATTATTATTATAATAAATAACTTTTATAAAATAGATTTTTTAATTATTAATTTCAATATTTAACTTAATAATTAAATAACCTTATAATTAATAATTATATTATTAAATATTAAGTATTAAAATAATATCTTTATATATTAAAATAATTAAATATTGCTTTTATATTAAATTATTAATATAAACCTTATAAGTTATTTATTAAAACTTATAAAGGTTTAATATAATTATTATTATAATACCTTTATAATGCCCTTATAATGCTTTTATAATATTTTTATAATTTTAAAAAAATAATTAACTTTTAAAATAATAAGGTTTTATTATAATATTTTTTTATAAATAATATTTCTTTATAAATAATATTTATATATAACGTTTTCACGGCTTAATAATAGATTCTCCTTATAAATAATTTTCTTTTTATAAATAGTTCTTTTTATAAATAAATTCTTTTTATAAAGGGTATATATATATAATGTCCTTAAAATAAGTTCTTTATAAATAATGCTTATATATAGCGTTTTTATAGCTTAATAATAAGGTTTTTTCATAAATAAGTTTTTAAAAAAGGTATATATATATAGCATCTTTATTATTAAGTAAGTTCTTTTTATAAATAAGTTTTTTTCTTATAAATAAGTTTTTATAAATAATATATATATATATATAGTATCTTTATTATTAAATAAGTTTTTCTTATAAATAAATCTTTTTCCTTATAAATAAGGTTTTATAAATAAGTTTTTATAAATAAGTTCTTATAAAGGGTATTTATATATAATATTCTTATTATTAAATAAGTTTTTATAAATAAGTTCTTCTTATAAATAAATCTTTTCTTATAAATAAGTTTTTATAAATAAGTTTTTATAAATAATGCTTATATATAGCGTTTTTATAAAAATAAATTCTTATAAATAATGCTTATATATAATATTCTTATAATTTAATAATAGAGTCTTCTTATAAATAAATTCTTTTTATAAATAGTGCGTTTTTATAAAGGGTTTTTTTTTATAAATAAGGCTTTCTTATAATGCCTTTATAATACATTCATAGCTTGATAAATAATTAATATATTTAAGCCTTATTAATTTACCTTTTAAAAGGGGTGGAGGTTTAAATTATTAGAAATAAGGGTATAAAGGTAGAGTGATAAGGCTAAATAGCCCTTATAGGCTAAAGTAATAGTTAAATCTAAGGTTTAAGTCTCTTTAAAGGCGTATATGCTGCGTAGCAGCCCCTATATAATCATATAATCGCCACCCATGGGGCCGAGAGTGCCCGAAGGGGACCCACGTGACATCATACTCTGATACCTAGGTACAATCTCAACCTGTGCAGCTCACTCAATTCTACTAAAGCAGACGAGCGGGACGGTGGACAGAGCCCTGCTTAGTAATTTATGTTACCAGACCCGAAGTGTTCTGAATGTATCAGATATAAATTGGGATAATGTTTCATCTTTATCCGTAGCCAGACCACGGACAATGATAATGGCATGTCGTAATGAGGGTTCAAGATCGAGCCGGAAGGAGAAGAGATCTTTCAACATACAGAGGGGCATGATCTGGCGTAAGATGCAAACTCATTTACTAGCGCATTCCTCCGCACATATGAGATATGTTGACTGTAGCTATATTCAGATCCAGTTTTGTTGACATCTCAAGTATGATGTGCTTGACGACTGTGTTTTTCCATGCTGACTTGGCCTCATCCTAGGTCTATGAATACACACGTGGGATCTGACGTTGAGTAACCTGTAAAAGCGAAAAGGTAAGAGGAATATCTGCTCTAATCTTTGCTTGGTAACAGGACAGTGTAATTCCTCCAGCCGCCGTTTTTCCTTGCATGCTCTGTTGCTTGATCATGCTGGTCCAGTGTAAATTCGGCCAGCTCAGACCCACTTTCAAGTCCGATCCTCAGCCGAGCTTGCTCGATCATGCGAATGATCTGTTCCAAGGTCTTCTTGTTGCACATCCATTTCCCTTTGATCTGGATATCCCGCATCCCAACATATGCGTAGGGAACTGGCAGGGTTGCGCTTGAGCCACCGCTGAGACAACCCTGCCTCCCCGCTTGAGGACTCGAACTGCCGCCGACAAATAAGGTGCCAGGGCCTGTGAGCTCGCCGGGAGTCCAGTCGTTGTAAACTTCTGCTCCCGCACCGTTTGGTGTCTGCCGCAAAACGGCGGCAGCGTCGATCTCGATGTCGCCCGTCATAACAACATAACTCAGTTGTGGTGGGCTTCCCAGTTTTGTCTTCATAGCCTCAAGCTTTGCTTCGCTTCGACCGAGAGCAATGACGTTTGCGCCGACTGCCAGCGCGATTTCAACAGCGGGTCCGCCAAAGGCACCGCCGGATGGCCCAACGACGACGGTCTCGGCGACCTTGACAACAGCTGCTTCAATGATGGCACCCGCGGCGACTGCATAGAATGGTATGGCCGCCAACTTGCTTGTCGAATAGCCGAGTTCGCCGCACAGGCGCTTCTCGTCGAGGGGGTAGATATTCTCGAGAGGCGACTTGTGATAACGTTGCAGGGTCCCGTCCCGCCACTCGCCTTGAATGAGCTTCTTGCCGGCATCAAGCTGGCCGCCGATATGCCCAGACATGATCATGACATTGGGGTCATCACGCGCGCGGACAGTAGAGTCGATATAGACCAGGTCACCGGGCTTGACGCGCACGGCATCGTTGCCGACTGCGTGAACTCGGCCGACTCCGTTGGGGTTGGGGACACATGGCAATGGAAAAATGGGCAGCTTAAGGGTGCCATTGTGAACGAGGTGTGCGTAGGCTGGGATGGGAGATGCGAGAACTTTGGTGACGACTGAACCGGTGGTTGCTGATGGGACAGGAAGCGGTACAACCTTGAGAGGCTGGGAGAAGGATTCGATCCAAAGGCCGCGGTTCGTGATTTGGTCTGAGGCTGACATTGTGGCGGGTCGTCCAAGAGGATTACCACTTTTGTGTTTGTGGAACACTTGGCTGTATGTAAGGTGCTGTTCCAAGGGCTATCCAGGCATAAGTGAAGTCGCAGCCAGCACGAACAGCTCGTTATAAATGGCCATCTTGTGAGTCTTTTGACGTCCTTTCAGATCGGTCTGTTGGCACACTCCGAGGTGGGTATTTGAGGATGGAAAAATTAGACCCGTCCAGTTGTGACAAAATGCCATTTGCTGCCGGCCCCTGGTTGTTCTCTGTGAGCCCGATTCCGATTGTTTGTGGCCCAGTTATCTGCCGTGGAAATTGCGGGACGGATGCTGAGTGGGTTCATGCCACGGCTGACTCCACTGGCAGTCAGGAATCGCAGCAGGCTCTGCGATGCACTGGCCAAACTCGATCAAAACGGGTTGCCAGAGATAGACTAACTCGTCGGATGTTCCAGGACGTGGACACTATAGCTTGACTCGGCCTTGGAATCGTCCTCTTGGGAACCAAAGACCATCCCTTGCCCACGCCTGCTTAATCTCCATCGTAGGTAGGCCTTGATGTCGTGGACGCACGTGAATCGCACCTCGCCTTGCCTTAGGGGCTCACGCACCGTCTCGTATGATACAGGCGGGTGCTCGAACGACCTCATGGCCTGCACTTGGCCTACAGCCGCTACTGATACATGGAGAAAATCATCAATGTCTACGAGCTGGTCCTGCAATGCCGATGTTGGGTTGGGCCGGGAATTATTCGGTGGGTGGGCAGGTGGTGGCGTGTTATCATTCGCCCTTAGGCCACGATGCCTGCTGCGTCTTCAAAGAATGAGGCTCTGCGGATTCGCCAAGAGAGTCACCGATTGCCCTCATGCCAGTCGAAGTTTAGAAAACTCTATTCAGGAGCAGGCATGTTGCAGCATACCGGCCCGAATGGTCGCGTCTGCACGGAACCCTGGTAAGCCCGCAGAGCCACAGCTAACAAACTCGTGGCGTATCGGGAGCAGCTCCAGGGGATGTGATCGGGCAGCGGGGTGCGAGGCACCTGAGGGCCCACACAGAAGAGCACCCGCTGCGGCCCACAGACTACCGGGCCACGCCAAGGTGCCGTGACCCTGGGCCTGGCAGGTCCTGGGATTATATCCACGAGGTAAACCTTCCTATGCTTACGTCTACATACACATCAAAGAGGTCAAGAAAGGATGCAGACATTCAGCGCGCCTGTTGAGTCTTGGACCGCGTGGCCTTTTCCTCCCGAGAGCTGTCTTCATCAGCCGAATGCAGCCCAGCCATCAGCCTAGCACATGGCTAATGGCTACACCCGGCAGCAATCATGCTAATTCGGTGCAGATGATGCAATCCGCATTTGGTGCCGCCCGGGAGGGGTGAGACGTGTCGATGCGCAGGCGTCCACCGTGGTGAGGAGAAAATGATTACAAATGCAATGTTTCATAATCAAACCCTACGTGTAGATACAAGTTAGACAGTCTTCTGCACATATACAAGACAACTGTGCTCCTCCATCTGTCGAAAGGGCTCATTCTCAAGTCTGTCCGCCCCTAAGTATATGCCACAGAGGCCGCACAAGAAACCACAACCATTGCACGTGTCAGGATCCAGTGAGAAGCCACAAACAGCACAGCACCACCATCATGGCGTCCAAGGGAGCAGCGATCAAGCTTTATACCAACCACGGATGCCCATGTAAGTACACTCATCCCTCGTCCCTGGCACCTGCACTTGGTGCGCCATCGGGCTTTTGGCAGTCGTCCTGACCAAGCCACTTGCGAAACCCAGGGGCTCATCGTGCCCACATCGCTCTGGCCGAACTTGGCATCCCTTTCGAGGAGGAGATCATCGACCTCAGCACCCCGCGTACCCCCGAGTACCTCAAGGTCAACCCGCGCGGCCTTGTTCCTTCCCTGTCCTACAACGGCGAGATCCTCACCGAGTCTGCCGTCGTCGCGCAGTTTCTTGCCGACACGTACCCATCCCACCTCCTCCCGGCCTCCACCGACCCCAATGGCGCATTGGCCAGGGCTCGCATCGCCTTCTTCGTCGACGCGTGGTTCACCAAGGCCAATAGCTTCTGGTTCAAGGCCCTCTTCGCCAAGACGGCCGAAGACGCCAACGAGAGCGCAGAGGAGCTCGTCAAGGGCATCGCCAAGGAGATTGAGCCTTTGTTGAAGGATGCCGGGCCTTTCTTCGGGGGGAGCAAGAAGCTCACCTTCGCCGAGGCAGGCCGTCCTCCTAGCAGGTATTACTCAAGAAAGCCATGCTGACCGCGTTCCAGGTGTTGACCGGCCCCTTTGTTTTGCGCATCAAGACTTACGCCAAGGTGAGTGAGCCCTCCATGAATTCCAACGTATAGGGTTTTGACGCCGCAAATTTGCTAATGTGTCCAAAGCATGGATTACTTCCATCCAACGTGGCCAAGGACTTGGAGGAGAAAACGCCAAATTTCCACAAGTGGTCGGAAGCAGTGAGTGCTTCACCTAGCGTGACGGGGATTTTCAATGAGGCCGAGAACGTGGCTAGGACCAAGGACAGACTTGCAAAGGCCAGGGCTTAGTCTGGTTGGCCCTGTGCACTGAGCAGCCACGCGTTCACTGAGTTACGAATTTTGGAATCGATCACTGGTGAAGTAAAATGCAATCCTCATCAAGCCGGAATTTGTATGCGCTCCTCGGTACACTGTGAAGCCGTGCTATGTCACTGCCTCTTTTCAGCGATTTCTTGCGGCCACAAGTTCAGTTTCAACCCACGAGATGGAAGAAAGTGCGGGCCAAAGAGGTATGGCAACGTACTCGCTCGGTAGATGTGGGAAGTGGTATACCATCAAAGTGATAAGTGGTTATGGCAGAAATGCCTCGCTCCTATTCTCCTGTAACGTCGCAGTCGTCTTACTTGCCGCAGTAATCAGCACTTTTGATGATGTTTTGTCAGTGATTAGGACCTGAAGTTGCGAGGGTGTCAGCACACCAAGCATGACACGATGCGGCACATTCGACCTTGAATTCCAGGCCAATTTCGTGCCCATAACTATTCAATTCGCTTAGTTTTCTCCGAAAGATTGACACTGGTCCAAAGGTTGAACACAGACACGAGCGAATCATGAATGCTCAAGCCTGGAACCAATGTTGGATAGGCCTCGAAAGTTGGAATATCACCAATGCAAGGAGTGCTAAGGTTTGGTACAGAAAATGGGAAGCAAAAGAGGCAATGCTCATCGAAAGCAGGCTCGGTCAGTTGTGATGATCACAAATGCAACGCCCAGCAAAGAGGCGGAGTGAGAAGACTAAACTGAGGTGGGTGGCAAGATTCGAATTTACTTCTCATTCTTCACCTACATATAGGTTTTGCAAATAATAACAATTTGTTTGTCTTGTCTTTTTTCTAGGAAAAGAAATCCAAATGGTATCCGCTGGACAAAAGAAAGTGAAACCCCAAGGCACAACATTCTGACAATATCATGTGGTAGTCCAATCTCAGCTACATGGAAGGCACCAGTCCTTCCTGACACTGCTCCAATTTGCCTGGAAAGATTGGAGCAATTTGGTAGAGCAACAGTGAGGACTCGGCTGGTGGGCAGGTCTTGGCCGAATGAGGCTTCTAACCCCTCAAGCGGCCGGCCCCGTTGCGGTGGGAGTCCATGGAATACTTTTCGTCCTTGGCGCCTCTGCGCCTATAGCGGCTTGCGCCTGTCCTGCGCTGTCGGTAGGCTGCGACGGTCTCATAAATCCAGTAAAAGGTGGCAAGGGCCATGAGCGCAAAGGCAGCCCAGGTGAGGGCCTCGAACTTATTGCCAAGTTGCACCTCGAGGCCTATTTCGTCGCCACCCCTCTTCTGGATCTCCTCCTTGACCTTCTTCACGCCGACGGTCGTTAACAGGCTGCCGACCAGGAGGAACAGCATTGCCAGAGCCGCAATGAGGAAGTTCGCCAGAGGAATCTTCCGACCTCCCGAGGGGATGATAAACAGGGCAGCAGCCGCCCCGAGTATGGCAAGCCCGGAGAATGCGACGCCAAGGATGTACATGATAGCAAGGGCCTGAAACAACTTGGGCAGGTCATCCAGCTTGTCCTGGAGTTCATCTGTGATGCCCAGGTCGGACAGGCTCATGTTGAATGGCCCGACGGAGAGTTCCTTGTCCAGCATCGCAGAAATGTTCATGTATGCTGCAGGAGCAGGTTAGCCACCTCGCGTCAGACCACCCGCACACATGATGCGTCGAGGGTCAGGAGAAGCTTACAAAAATCCATCGGGGTGGTGCAGTTGGTGATGTTCTGCCAGGCGTTGCTGGCAGTAGCATTCGGCGCATAGTTGCCCTCGCACATGTTCATGACGTGGAGGCTGTAGAACTGCTCGATCCCAAGCTCGTCGGCCAGCTTGTCGGCGACGTCGTTGCCTATGTCATCCAGTATACTGGCGGCCTCGCTCTCTAGGGACCCGGCAATGGCGGTTGCGGAGGCCTTGATAGAACTAAAGAAACCACCAATACCACCACCATCATCAGTGGACGTGGGCGTAGGGGTGGCTGTTGCCGACGTGGAGGAGGTATTATCATCATCGCCGTTGACCAAGTTGGTGATGAAGTCATGGCCGAGGGTGGATGTGTTGAAGAGCACGATGTGGTACTCTTCCAACGTGCCCGGTTCCTTGCCTGCGAGCAGGGCCACCAGGGCGAGCGCGAAGGCCGCCATGGAGAAGATGAGCGGCAAGCCGACCGAGAACTTCATCGTGGCGGCGCGCACAAGCTGGCTGGCTGGTGGACGACTGGGAAAATGAGGGGGGGGGGATATTCTATCAGCGCCCAGGGGGCGGTCTGGTGATGTGATCGAAATTGGCAAGAAGGAAAATAAGACGTGAAGGACAAGTCCACGTCGAACACAAGATGATGACGGGAGGATACCGCAAGTTGAGGGCCGAACCAGAGCGAGGCAGGCGATCGGAGTGCTGGATATATGTATCCAGAGCATCTACCCATGTAGACTAATACAGAGTGCAGTAGCTCGGGTGGTGGATCACTGAATCCAGGTGTGGCCCATCCAGGCCTGGCTGTTCCGCACAATGTCTAGTAATGTCTAATCATGCTCTTGACCGCACACACTTGAGTGCCGACCTGGCCAAGAGCTCGTAACACCAGCACCCTCCGGGGGGGGAGGAGGTCATTTTTTCCCCCCAAGGATGGGAGGTCGACTCTGGCGTCACCGAGGGGACTCTAGGGGTGCATTCCAGCGGTGGACAGGGCCAGAAAGGGCGACATGTCTGCCATGGCAGCCGGGAAGCCAGGATTGGGGCCATGGGTCCATTGGGCCGCTGGCGATTTTTGTCTCGAAAGGGGATTTGGTGTGCTGATGGTGTGTTGTCCCATTACGTCGTTTGGGTAAGCTGTATCATGGTGGGCGGGAAAAGTTGGCCTTGGTTGGCTGGGAGCAAGTTTTGCTGAGTACCCAGCTGTGAGTGAGAATTAGTGTACGTAGTATGTGTGTGTGTTCCTTTTGGAAGAGTCATGAGAGGACGGGACATGGACGCGTTGAGTCTTTGGGCCTCATCCCCGTCGGTGGGATACATGAGGGACATGGGTGGCACAATCTGGCCAATGACTGGGGATACATCCCCTGCAGATGTGCGTCATCGCCAGGGCGCGAGGCACGATCCTACCATGTACACCGCATCGGGGGCAGGGAAGCGCAGCAAGATTTCCAGCCTCTGGACCTGGGAAAGGAAAGGCTCGGAAGGTCCCTTGTCAGTATATCCGAATGAGAGTGAGTGTGTGGCTTGAACTGGGCATAACTGATAAAGATTGGGTCTTCTGGCGCACAGTAACTGCCGAGCTTGAATGGCTGCCCTGGTCTCTAGCCGGGCAGCTGGGGCCTTGCCCATGACCATGTTCAGGGTCCAGAGTCCCTGCGTCAGACTGTACTGTCGTCTGACTGACTGATATTCTTCAGCCCAGCCCAGCTCCCAGCTCCAGAGTTCCTTGGTAGTCATCAGCCAGGGTCGATTGCTGCTTGCTTCCCAAACCTGCTGAGGCCTCTTGCTGGCCCTGTTGAGAAATTTGTACGCTTGTTGACGAGGAGGCCAAAGACGTGAGAGACCAGAAGCTGAGCAAGGTAATCATGGCGAATTCATTGACAGTAGGGAGAGTTTACTGATGCTGTGTCCCCAACTCCCCTAACCCTACGCGTGTGGTAGGTTGGGGCTGGCATCTGGAATGGGATGAACTGATAAGATAAGCTCCTCCACGCAGCCGTGGACGTCATGACGCGCCGTCGCGTTACCTCAACAGTGGGCCATCGAACAGGGTCGCCTCTCGCCGGCAATCGACGACACTTATTCATTGACCCGTCTCTCCTGCAATGAGATAACCTCCAATACCGCCAGCATGGGTGTCCAGCCTGACCAGAGCGCCTCCGATGGCCCTCTGCCTGCCTCCAGCGGCAACAAGCGCAAGCGCAAGCGCCAACCCACGGCTGGCCATTCTCCCACCGACAACAATGGGACTCCTGCTGCGCCATCGCGACACGACAACTGCGACGAGGGCGACGAGGAGGTGGCCTCGGGTGTACTTGTGCCTGATGTCAAGAAGAAGGCAAAGAAGCCCAAAGACCCCAGCACTGCTGACCCTCCTGCCGAGAAGCGGCTTCGGAGGTCTGTCCAGCTCCTGCCTGCTCCCACGTCGCTGCTTCTGACAAGGACCTCTCCTCTCAGGTTCCGTCCCAAGGCTCCCTCGTCCTTCGATGCCGTCTACGAACGTGCCACGACCCAGCGATTCTTTCTGCTCTCGAGGACCCGCTCCGGCACTGCCGACTGCCCCGAGGAGCTGTTCGAACTGACCGGTTCCACCGGCAACATCTACCGCGTCCACATCCAGAAACAGCCCACGTGCAGCTGCCCTCACGGCACAGCAGGGAACCAATGCAAGCACATTGTGTGGTGTCTGAAGTCCATCCTCCGGGCTCCCCATGCCCATGTCTACCAGCTGGCCCTGCTTAGCACCGAGCTCCGGGACGTCTTCGCCAACGCGCCCGCGCCTGCCAGCGAGTCCGGCCCAGAAACGGACAAGAACCGCAAAGCAGTCGAAGGCGACTGTCCCATCTGCTTTGAGGAGATGCAGGCTGGAGATGCCAAGGAGCCGCTGGTTTGGTGCAAGGCCGCTTGTGGCCAGAACATCGTGCGTGGCCTCTCTCTCCCTCCCTGCCGCAATAGATGCGTGTGCCCCGGTCTTGCTAACAGCTGCAATCACAGCACAAGGAGTGCTTCGAGATGTGGGCTGCCACGAAGAAAACTGGCAGTGGCGTCGGTAGGGCTGTGGTCTCGTGTCCGTACTGTCGATCCGCTTGGGAGGGCGACAATGACATGATCAACAAGATCAACACTTCCGGAACACCAAACTCTGACGGCTACGTCAATGTTGCCGACCAGCTTGGCATCAGCACCGAACAAGACTACAGCACATACTCGACATGGTGGACGGGACATCCGGGCTATCGAGGTCGACGCTGAGGCCCACTCTAACCGGCTACAGCCCATCTCAACAACATTCTACAAGACTCCTCAGTTCTGCCAACTGCAAGGTAGAGATCGGCTCCACTCGTACAAGCAAACGAAAATTGGCCGTCGCAGGGATCGTTTGGCTTCTGTCTCTGTTTCTTGGAATTTCTTTCCAGTCCTTGATACCCGACTGCTGCTTCATTGGCTCGTCACGTTTTCAATGTACAGTATTCACTGTTTAATTTGCATCTCACGTCAAGTTGCCTTTAACAGATTACCAAAATGCATTGACAAGAAATATATATTGTACAGCCTCTTCCCATTGCCCCAACTCCGCGCCTGTCAAGGAAAGAAACAGTCTAGCTGGGTGGCCAGGTCATCGCAGAGCCATGCGTCACCGACGTGATCATGCCAGCATCACCACCAAGTGCCTCCATATACTTCCACCCTTCCGCCGTGTCACCTCTCGTCCCCAGCCACAGCTCAGGAGGAGCGCTTCTTGAGTTTCTGGAGCTCCTTCTCCCTGGCGGCGACATATCTCGCAAAGCTGCGCCTCGCCTCGGCCTTTGCAGCCGCGGGCGGGGCAGCTCCGGCGGTCGCATTACCAGCTGTGGCGGCCTGTACCATCTGGACCGGGACGACACCGCCGAACGGACCGGCATTGGCGTCGTTCATGCATCGCACGAGACAGACATTGTCCTGGCCGGCGACGGTGCCCGTGCAAGCCTGGTTGGCCGGCACCGCCGCTGTCAAGGCCTGCTCGGATGTCTGCGTGTCACGGCTGCGAGAGTTCTCTCCCGGCGGCATGTCCGTGACCTTGATGTCTGTCCATGTCTAACAAAAGGAACAAACCAGTCAGCTTCCTGTGCACCACGCTGGGTTGAGGGGACGGGAAGGGGGGTTCACGGAAGGATCTAACATACCGCAGCGGTAGCGTCATCGTTGATGGCACAGCTGTATGGGCCACCGCCATCGCCGTTGACCTGGTGCAGGGTCATCTGGACCTCGCCGCCCTGGGTGACCTGCGGCAGGGCCTCGCCCGTCTCGCCCATGATGGCGGTCGTTCCGGCCTCGACGTCGTTGTCACCACCGGCCAGGGTCTCGCCCACGGTGTCGGCGGCCTGGCCCTTGAAGCGCGTCGAGTCCTGCTGGAACGGGTTCCGGCGGGTTCCGTCGCGAGGCGTTGCGGTGTCGATGCCAAGGGCCATGCCCTGGCCACCTGCATTGCCAGTCGCCCTGACAATGGCAGCGTGGCCAGCCACGAGCGGGGAGAGGAGGGAGAAGAGGACGGCTACGGCGAGAGTCTTGGAAGGCATGATGCTGGCCTTGTTGGGTCTGTTGTTGTGTGTAGAGGGTGAATATGAAATTAATTAGAAAAGCTGCTGACTGTGGCGAGCAACGGGAATGGAGGGCACAAAGACAATTAAAAGGCAGGTTCGGCTGCTGGGTACTGGTGCTGATGCCGATGCTGAAAGACTGAAGATGCTCCTGATGATGGCTTCAACCCAGTCATTGAGGCCGGTACGGGAATGCAACTAGTTTTATAGACGGCATCGCTGGCAGCATCACGATGCCGACACGAGGTGAATGGGGCCTCCGTACGGCCTTACTACGGTCCTCACATTCTCGTTGCCCAGTCAAACCAGTGTGAAGGGCCCTAAATTGATCAGATTGAAGCCTTCGTAACTGTTCAATACGGTCGTGCACACCCTCCCCATCAGATGCCGGTGTTGAACATTAGATGCCAACAGATCCAAACCACACAATGCCCCCTATACGCGACCATCTATCCAGCCCCTGAGCAACTCCGGACACTCCAAGCCGGATCTTCTGATGATCAACGGCAAGGCCCCAAACAACACGCTCTTGGCTAGAGCCGAGGTGATCGATCGCGGCCGAGTGAGGCTTAGCCCAGCCACCTTGTCAGCACCGAGTCCTGCGATTCAGCCTGCCTTGCGTGTCCGCTCTGGAGTGATTCTGGCGATCCTTGGTATGCACAGTCCTGGTGGTCCACTGACGCTGGCTACCCGTCTGTGCACGCTCTCAGTTGCCATGACGCGAATGACCACGGAGCACCTCAAGCGCAAGCCACAGGGGTTCACAATGGCTGAGAGGGATCAGGGCCAAGCTTATTAGCCCGGAGAGCCAAGAGGCAGATCACGCTGCCTTATATGCCTCCGCACTGCCGTCCGAGCGTCAATTCCAACCACTCTGTCCACTCTGTCCGCTAAGCCCCCGGCACCGATACCTCGTTTAGCCTGGAACCGTCCAAACGAAACTCGCAAATCATTGTTTCTCTTGATGTTCCGTGGGCGAATCGCATGTCCTTTGTAGCTGGGGCTACTCCAGTCCGTGCCCCTGTAGCACCGCACGCCTGACACAATGCGGTTCGAGCAATGGCGGGCTTGGCTGAGACTGGCGTGCTTGTTGAGCCTCAAAGTTGGAGACCCTCTACATATATCACAACGTCGTCCCAAGGTTGGTCAAACTCATCTCATCCCCACCAGGCTCTAGGACTGCATTATGGATGCGTTTCAACCGCGACACAGGAAATGACAGGTAGGCTAGGACTGCACCAGGGGGGAAAGAAATCGATGACCTGTCGGCTGAGTGTGACTTCTTGAGTGGATGACCAGCCGTTGAAAGGCTCCCAGCTCAGTATCCACAATCAGGGCCGAGAAACAGGAGGGAAGGGGACAATGAAATGTGAGTCAGATCTTATGTGTCGAGCATGCGTGTCCTGGCTTGCCCCATTTTTTGCCAGACCTCCAGCTCCGTGGATGTCATTCTGTCCCTTCCGGGTGCGCACTTGACTTTTCAATTTTCACCGGTTGCCATTTCAAACAAACACGTCACTTGAGCAGGTTCCATAGAATGCAATAGCAGAACAAATGTCGATGGGAGGGAATGGCGGAAGCCAGAAGACGACATCATCGCGATACTCAACCCGGGCACATCCAAGGTGACACTGGATTCCCTCAAAATTGAAATGGGTTCGCAATTCTCTCATAAAACTCGGGTTAGTCTGAAGCCGATGTGCCTGGGGCCCGAGTAAGTCGTGGTTACCAAAATCAGCGTAGATTGTACAACATTTGAGACAAGTGTTCAAGCACCGATATGTCCATATCATTAACGCGGTCAGGCAGAGTCAAAATCAGACGTTAACATATGATGAAAGCATACCGTTAAACCCGGAACAAGTCTGACTAATGCACCCCAGGCGTGGCGTATTCGGTTGAAACAATGTGACCAGGCCAATATAATGAATCTGGCCGCGAGGAGTATGGTGACCTCAAACTGTGAGCCATCTCCCAACAGTTTAGTATGACTTTTGAGATAGGCCGGTCTCATGATTGGAACACGCCCAATTTTTCATGATTATATGCGTGCACAGGTGCTAATGCCTTCCAGTTGCTGAGTCTCAAAAGGTATATGATTAGATGCTTGAATCTTCTATGCGATGCAATTCTTTGGCGGCTTTTTTTCCTTAAACATGCCTTTCCCATTGTGCTGTTTGCCTGCGGCCCTCGAGACGCCTTTGTAATTCCGCAGATTCCATGCCATCCAAAGCAACTGGCCCAATGTCATTGAACGCCTGCCCCCTTCCTTGTAAACGAAAACGCTGATCATTATGCCATCAGAGGACTTCCACGCTCTACTGCCACATGGGCCGTTGCGAGTGTCCGCCCCTCGAGGACATGACCAGCATCTCGAAACCCTCTACTCTATTTCTCAATGATGAGTTTTCCTTGGCCAATGACCGGTTCTTCCTCTCCAGGTGGGCGATGTACTCGGTGGCCTTGCTCAAGATTGTGGCCTTGTTGAGCTTGTGTGCGGGCGTCACCCCGCCGAGGTCGTCCTCGATGTCCAGCCCCGCCTCGGCCTTGATCTCGTCCATTATATTTGTGGATTTGTTGACCTCGTCGTCTGCGTGTTCCAGCCTGTGCACCATTACCCGCAGGGCCGGGACGCTATCCCGCAGGGCAGCGATCTTGTCGTTCAGGTTGGTCCGGTATCGCTTCTCGATCATGTTGTGTGCTGTCTTCTTGGGACCGAGGGCAGGCTTGGAGGTTGTAGTTGAAGGCGACTCCTCTTTGGTGGACGGCGCGGTGTGGCGACGCCGAGGGGGTGGTGGCGAGCAGGACGAACGGGGTGACGAGGGCGAGGACGCATCATCATCTGACGACGACTTCCTCTTGAGGTTTGCGCGAGCAGGATACCTCCTCTGCTGGCTTGCTTGTGTGGGCTCTGGGGGTGTAGGAAGGCCAGTGTTGGAGGCCTGGGCAGGGACCGAGCTTGGTTGGCGCTGAGGCATGGCGAGGTTCATCTGTGGTGACTGGAACAAGGGCCTTGTGTCGTTGACACCCTCACTGCCAAACTGCACAACGTCGTCCAGGCCAGGGTTGGAAGCATCCATTTGACCCAGGTCCGGGCTCATGACAGGGATCGACGACAGGTCGGGGCTGTCGAGGAGCTCGCTCTTGAGGAAGAAGTCGGAGTCGGGGGACTGCTCAAGCTTGTCCCAAGAGGTCCACTCGTCCCCGGTGGTGAAGGAAGAAGCGAAGCCAGGGAATATGGGCGAGACGGGTGATGCAGATCCCGGAGAGGGCGCCGAGTCGGTGGTGAGCTCAGCGGCACTCCAGTCCTCTATCGAGTTGTAGAGGGGGAGGTTGAAGTTTGTCTGGGTGTTCTATGTAGATGAGGCAAGATGTCAGAGGGCCTGGCTGTATCAAGTGACGGGATGCAGAAGTGAGACGAGGCGTGAAGAGGGGCATGATATAGCAAGAAAAGGGTAGTGTCCCAACAGCAGCGGGACAATGGCTTGACAGGCCCGAGTGGGTCTGCGGGTCGGAAGTAGCAGCACGGAAGCATGCTTCACAGGTGCGCTGATGCCAGCAACAGCAGACCATGGGGGAATAATTCAAGCGAGGAATGAGCTTGATGGAGGAGGGGTAAGGCGAATGAGGGTGAAGTGGACCACGAGGGCCCGGGCTTGGGAGCCAGAACTGACCTGTTGTCGTTTGATGGTGGAAGGCTGGGGTTGAGGGTACGTGCCGAACAGCAAGGATTGTTGGCTGACACCTGCTAGGTCGGATATGTCGAAATTGTCCATTTGATTGGTCGACCTGGGAGGGTTCTATATGCCCAGGTGGTGATGCGAGCTGGGTAAGGGTATGTACTGAATCCGCTCCGGGTCGGTGGTGTTCTAAGTTCTAGAGACTTCTTTCTGCTGGCTCAAGCCACGGGAAGAAGGAAGATGACAGGGGGGGGGGGTGGTGGCGTGTGTGTGTTGATGTTGATATCGAATGGTTGTCTTGTAGGATGTTGGGTGATCGATGCCGGCTGGAGTCTAGGGAGACAAAAGGCGTGATGTTGTTTCTGTTTCTGGGGTGGTGTTTTCCTTGTGAGACGGCGATCTATTCTCATGTACTGTGTGGGTGGGATGATGAGGCTACAAAGGCCGTGGGTGCACATAACCGTGAGCAGAAGCATCCCAATAGATATACCCGACCTGGCATCGCGGATTCCCGTTGGGTACCATGTTGCCTCGGGCTCTTTCGGCGGGAATGGGAAAAGAAACCTTACAGCCACGGGCTTTGACATGCTCGTACTTGCCCAGCATGCGCCGTTGGAGGGCAGGGGTTGCGGGCTGGATCTGCTGTGCGACATGTGGAGCAGTCAACTTTCGATTTTCGGTCCGGCATCATACGAGCGGAAACCATGGGGATGACTGGCCACGCGCCCCAGTTCGAGGCCGAGCGCGGACTCGCAGTCACAGCCCAGAGGTGACCGCACCTGGACCCTTGCAGCCTTTTCCCGTCCACATACATAGTAGTCATATCTTTGTTGCTTGCACGGGGATTCCGGGCCCCGAGTGCCAACGTGACTGGAGGATTTGGGCCGGATGGGCGGATGATGATCGTACTGTTAGTAGTAGGTTGTTGTTAGCGGCCAAGCCTGGGCCAGCCTAGCAAGGGCAGCCTTTGGCGAGTGCTATGCCGTGTTAAGGAGTACCTCTGCACGAGGAACTGGCATCTCATCCTCCGCACTCTCTTGGGCAGGTCTTGCCGCTTGCCGCATGCCGCAGGGTCTTGGAGCTGCTCGTCGTCGTTAGCAGGCACCATCCTTTTGCACACATCTGCCGTGGCGACTTCCGGGCCTGCAAAAGCGCGTGTCACTGCTTGATCGTCAGCCCAGACAGCGGCTGGCCCCGTCCAGTCGCATTGGGAACGGTCGCTAACGGCCACGCTGCAGCTGCCAGGTCGAGTTTTTTCCCGGAAAGCCCTGCCTGCAATTCAGTGCCCCCCCCTCCGAATGAATCGATGCTGCATCGATGGTGGACGTCGCAATTCCAAAAGCAAAATACCACAACAACCAAGGCACGGCGGACATGGGATATTCCTGCAGGGTCGCGGCAACATTCTGCTCGCTTGACACATCTACTACCTTGCACGACTCCATCACGAATCGAGATCTCAGTAATCGCGAGCGCGATGTTTCGATCGCACCCGAAGACTCCCGGCCCGGTCGAGAAATCAGGAGA
Source organism: Diaporthe vaccinii (assembly GCA_039880775.1). Taxonomy (NCBI): domain Eukaryota; kingdom Fungi; phylum Ascomycota; class Sordariomycetes; order Diaporthales; family Diaporthaceae; genus Diaporthe; species Diaporthe vaccinii. The sequence continues at coordinate 686,434 of JBCEDN010000032.1, forward strand.
GTAAGGAGCTTGGGGGCCCGGCAGCGGGCGACAATGGCCAGCCAGGGGGTGTGCTCATGGGGCCAGGGCCAACTGGTCCGCACCAGCTTCTTCACCTTGGCTTCGAAAGACCGCAATCCTTCGCATTCAGTCATTGTCCGTATGCCAGTCAGCCAGAATCTTCACAAATTCCCATTCTGCAGATCACAGCCGAGGTCTCAACCCCCCCTCTCTCTCGTCAAGACCTGCCACGCGCCGGGCCAATATGATATGTCAGTCATCGGGGTTGCCCTACGCGTGGCGATCCCGGGTGAACGGAGACCGTCAGGCCGGCTCCACCTGCCTGCCAGTGCGCTCGCCGAGGTGTGAAAACGACGGTCCAGAACGGTGTCGCTGCAGCAGGGCACAGCACGCAAAAGACCATGCGAAGACCATGCGAAGTCATCTCCAATGATCATCCTTCCCCAGAGTCTACGGTGGGGTCCCATCGGCGTGGAATGGACAAGACAAAAAGGGGCGTCTGAGGGCCAAGACTGCGATTAGATCAGCTCGGTTCACCAGCTTCCCACAACACGCTACTCTGCTGCAGGTGCTCAGAAAGTGGCGTGATTTCTGCGAGTGGGGTGAACCCCAACGGATAACGAACCACCAGGTCTTTTTACGGAACTTGAATTAAAGTTGCCTTTCAAAACAATCAAAACAATAGCATGCATATTAAAAAATTACGTAATACACCAGTCTTTCACGAAGAGTACGAATGCCCGTCACGCTCCACCGTCCCAGACGGAAGCACTAACACTGATCTTGCTAGTATCTAATTAAGAGGTAGGTTGGGTATGCCGACGGGCTCGGATGTTTGAAGCTCCCCTTAAGCCCTGAGCAAAGGGCGAGGGCACCTCACATAGATGCTGTCTCTGACCTGCCAACATGAAAATGGCACAGCTTCCATGCCGGGGACTTGCTTACATCTCTGGACCTCAAAAATAACAGGGGCCGAGACGGGCTTTCCTGCGCACGGGGAGGTAGTAATGCTTTCTCACAGTTGGATTTGGCATGACTGCGTTGGAGTGCAAGCTTTGAAAGAGCGTCCCCTCTCATAGGAAGAGACAAAGACGTCAGTGCGCTTGGGAGCTATAAACTCTTTTAGAAAGGCAAGATTAAGAAACTGGGAGAATCCGATGCGCCTAAAGCTTAAGAGCTAGGGCCTAATAGAAGCGATATTTTTGGGCCGGAATCAAGTGAACATATATTGTGCTACGATGTTCACAGAATTGATGCGGATAGACCGGGAGGAATGGATAGGTAGACCGGCCTTGTCGGGATGATCGTAATACCATTAATACGTCCTCTATACATGAGTATGCCAGTTCTACACCGAGTTATAATATAGTAATGCATATGTCTGGTATTTCCGTACATGCAGTAACAAGTTCCAATTTCAACCGCCGCCTTGGGCCGGTTATCATGATGATGAAACTCGTCTTCAACGCAAATTGAAACGACCCGACACCTATCTGGGAGCAGTGCCTTAGGCCGTCGACGTATATTGGTGAGACCAGCTTCTTGTACACCATATAAGCTCTTTCTGCCGTAGATAGATGCTAAAGAGTGAGTTCAACCGCGGAAAAGATGCCTTGGGATGCCCTGGTTGGCTTGAATGTTGATACCAGCTGGCTAGTTAAAACATAGATTGAATTCGGCCATGGGAACGGCTAGGCCGACGTCATGGCCATCCCAGAAGACAAGCAGAGACGGTAATATGTATTTCATAATCTCCGTGTAGGATGCTAAGTCGTGACCATCGCTGCGTAACCGCGAATCAAATGGTGGCGGGTCGTTCCCATTGACCATAGCTGGTGTGTGGGATCAGATCCGGTGCTACCGAGCTTCGGATGTCGGCACTTCGCCACAGTTAGCATCTCGACTAAAGGCGGAGGGCAAATCCAACCATGGGATCGACCATCATGTGTTGATTGTGTGTGCCAGTATTTGGATTTGTGCGCACGTTGTGCTTCATCTGTCTTTGATTCAGTGTACCACAGCCAAAGGCGCTCTACTTATGCGCTGCTAACTTGCGAAATGGCTTTCCCCATGCATCGCGGCCCAAGGCAATATCAGTAGAAAATGTTGGAAGGTGCGAGGGCCTTATGCCCATATACTAACGCTAGCCTATAAATAGGCTCCTTCTAAGTATTTAATAGCGGGAGCTTCTTCTCCTTAACATATAAAAAAACAACTATCATTTACTTTATTATTTTATCAGGTTATAAGCCTGGAGTCGCTTATAATATCTTAAAACTTTAAGAATTATTAATACTCTTATTTCTATAATCGTTTTTATACCCAAATCATTAGGATTTTAATATTATAAGCTATTTATCTATATTCTATTATTATACCTTATGATAACTATCATAGCTAATAGTAATTTATAATAATTAAATATTCCTACCCTATTTAATATTCACTTATTCATTTATTTATATTAATTAATGCTAATTATTATAAATATAAGTATATATAAATATCACTTAAATAATAAATATATTTAACTTTAAGCTTAACCTATTATCTCTCTTAAAATTAAACTTAAAAGGGGAGAACTTCCTAAATTAAAGGGCGATATAAAGTTATAAATTTTAATTCACTAATCTTAATAAATATATTATAGGTATTAAAGAATAATTAGCTAAGGGTAAGGCCCTTATAAAATAGGAAAAATATAATAATTAAGCCTTTATTATATTCTTAAGTTTTATATATCTAAGCCTTATAATATTTATTATATCATATAATAAATCCTTAAATATCTAAAAGATATTAATTAATTGATTTAATTATAATATTAATAATTTAATTATCTACCTCTTTTACTAATTAATAAATTTATAATATAAAAATAGCTTTAACTTATAAAGCTATTTAAATATTTTTTAAAACCTTTAGATGAAACTTTATATTAAAATCTTGATATTAAGGTAATTTATAAGGAAGTTAATAAAGTTACTTTTTAAGAGTAATAAGGTTAAAGGCTCCTTTTTCCTAATAATATTCCTAGATATTATAGATAATATTATTAATAATTTAAGTAGCTAAAATCTTATTATATTTTTTAAAATTAAGCTTAAGATAATGGATATAATTTTATATATAAAGGTTGAATAATCTAAAGCTTACTTTACCTTTATTTAAAAGAAGTTAATATTAAAGGGTATAAAAAAAGCTATAAAGTTTATATTAATAGGTATTAACTTTACCTTTAATAAAGAATATACTTAATGCTATATTTAAAATTATATATTTATTAGCTATTTATATATTAATTATATAAGGCTTATTAAATATAAGGCTAATTAAGAATAAAAAAAGGGTAAAAAGTATATTATAATAAATTAAGCTTTAGAAAAAGATATTATAGAGTTATTAAATAATGATGATAAGGAAGATATAATAATATTATATATTAATATTAATATTTTAATATATATAATAAAATTATTTAAAAATATTATAAATAACTTAATATTATAAATCTTTAATTTTAATGCTTTAAAGTATATAATAAGATATATAGAAGATTTTAGTTTTTTATAACTATATTTAGGTATAATTATTATTATTAGTGGTAATTAACTTGCTATAAAAGGTATTAACTTTATAGAGATCTTTCTGTAATTGCTAGATGGCTTAATTATTAAGAGTATCTTTATTGATGTTTTATATAGTCGCGCATTAGGAAATATTCATTTGTTTAATTGGACTATAGTCTGGAAAAGATTCCATCTAAACGTATATTTAAAACATAATTAAAGAGTTCTTAAATATAATAGAAATTTAATTTAATATTAAGATTAAAATATTTAGATTAGATAATAAAGGTAAATATATAAATAAGATGAATATTATATTATTTCAATAATATAATATTATATATAAGAAATTATTACCTTATCATTATAAGTTAAATAATATACCTGAAAGATTTATATATATAATTATCATAGATATTAAGATAATGATTTATAATAAAGATTACCTTTTTCTATAGCTTAAGGTGATTTCTTATATTATATATTTATAAAATTAAAAACCTTATTTAGCTCTTTTATATTAAATAATTTCATTTAAGGTATTATATAAATAGAAACTTAATATTAAATATTTTTAATTATATTTCCACCTTATATACCTTTATATCCTTATTAAGGCTTATAAGTTAAAAATAAAGTTATTAAATAAAATTAAAAAGGCTTATTTTATAAGTTTTAAAGTTAAAAATAAAAATATTTTTTATTTATATATATTACTTTAAAAAGTTATTATAATTATAACTTTAAGTTATATTATATAGTTTATTTTAAAATTAATAAAGATTATATAGATAATTAATTAATTAAAAGAAAATATATTATTTAAGATAAAGGTATTATTAATATTTTAATTAATAAAACTTATTAAGCTAGAATTTATTAATAATAAGCCCTTTAAGCTTATAAGGCTTATATAATAATAATAATTAATATTATAACTTATTATTATTAAACCTTTTATATCTTAGAGATTATATTAAATATTTAATTCTTAAAGGTAATAATTTTAACTTTTATAAAAAGTAAGAGAAAATATGAATATTATTAAGTTAAATTTAATATTATTTAATATAAATAATTTAAAAGATTTTAATAATTTAAACTTAATATTAATTAATATAAATCTTATATTAAAATTTATATTAATAAATATTAATTATCTTAATTAAATTATTACCTATATATTATTTATTAATATAATAAATATTAAAGATATACCTTATATCTATATTTAGGTTATAAAAAGTAGAAAAAAAGATATTTAAATAAAGGTTATTTAAAAAAAACTTAAGTTATTATTAAATATAAATATATAAATTAAGGTATTTATTATTATAAATTAATATATTATTAACTTTTATTAAGTTTATATTAAGAAATATAATATATTTAATAAACTTATTTATTATAAAGCTTATTTTATTATTTATAAATATATATAAATTTATAATATAAATTATAATAATACTTATAGCTTTATAATATATTATAATAATTTAAGATTAATTATTATTATTATAATTATAATAGGTTAATAGCTTTAATAGTTTAATATTAAAATAGCTTATTTATATAATTATTTAAAATATAATATTTATATATAATTATTATAAGGATATTAAATATTATTTAAGAATTAATATATTATTTTAAAATTTTTAGGTACCTTATATAAACTTAAGTAATTAGGTTATGAATAATTTAATACTCTTAGAAAAGAATTAATTAAATACTTTATAGAAATAATATTTAACCCTTATATATTTATAAGGGATTAGTTGATTATTATAGTTTATATTAATAATATTCTTATAATTAAAGAATCCTTTTATATTAATAAATTTTATATAAAGCTTATATAATAATTTAAGTATAAGGATCTTAATCTCTATAGGTATTTATTTAGCTTAAAAATTATTTAAATTAATAATAATATTTATATATTATAAAAGGGATATATTTAATAAATTTTAAAGTAATTTAATATAGTTAATTATAATTAAAGATAAATCCTTATAAATCTAAATTTATTTTTATAATATAAAGAACTTAATAATATTATGATAAATATAATAGTATATTAATTATTTATTAGATTTATTAATTTTCTTATTATTAAAATAAGATTAAATCTTATATTTTTATATATAATGCTATTAATATTTAATATAAAACTTATAATTTATTACTTTAATATTATAAAGGGGGTACTTTATTATATTTAATATATGCTAGATTATGTTATAAGATTTTCAAAATAAACTTTATTTTAGTTTATTATATTTGATATATATGGTAGTTAAAAGACGACGAATCTTATAAGATATTATGGGTGAAGTTTTAGTATAGGAATTTTAAGATTTAAATAATAGAGAGTGATTTTGTAATATTTATAATATATAGTGAATTTTATAAAGCCTTTAAATATAGGAATCTATTTAAGCTAGCTGCTTAGCATTTATATTAGGATGGAGATATGGTGCCTGAAAAACCAGTGATATTTTATTATAAATTATATAAACTTATAAAGTTTATGAAAAGATACCTATACTCTTTATTAAAAAGATAATTTATATGATTATTTAAATATATTAAATTTAATTTATTAAGATGCTTCTTAGTAGGATTATTTAAAGGATCTTAATATTTCATATTATTTATTAATGATTATATTTAATATTATTAGATTTATTTTATTATTTAAAAGGATGATATTTAAAATATAATTAAGGAATTCTTAAATATAATAAAAACTTAATTTAATATTAAAATTAAAATATTTAAATTAGATAATAAGGGTAAATATATAAATAAGATAAATATTATATTATTTTAATAATATAGCATTATATATAAGAAATTATTACTTTATTATTATAAGTTAAATAATATATCTAAAAGATTTATATATATAATTATTATAAATATTAAGATAATAATTTATAATAAAGATTACTTCTTTTTATAGCTTAAGGTAATTTCTTATGCTATATATTTATAAAATTAAAAACCTTACTTAACTTTTTTATATTAAATAATTCTATTTAAAATATTATATAAATAAAAACTTAATATTAGATATTTCTAATTATATTTCTACCTTATATACCTTTATATCCTTATTAAAGCTTATAAGTTAAAAATGAAGTTATTAAATAAAGCTAAAAAGGCTTATTTTATAGGTTTTAAAATTAAAAGTAAGAATATCTTTTATTTATATATATTATTTTAAAAAGTTATTATAATTATAATTTTAAATTATATTATATAGTTTATTTTAAAGTTAATAAAGATTATATAGATAATTAATTAATTAAAAGAAAATATATTATTTAAGATAAAGGTATTATTAATATCTTAGCTAATAAAACTTATTAAGCTAGAATTTATTAATAATAAGCCCCTTAGGCTTATAAGATCTATATAATAATAATAATTAATATTATAACTTATTATTATTAAACTTTTCATATTTTAAAGATTATATTAAATATTTAATTTTTAAAGGTAATAACTTTAGCCTTTATAAAAAATAAGAGAAAATATAAATATTATTAAATTAGATTTAATATTATTTAATATAAATAATTTAAAAGATTTTAATAATTTAAATTTAATATTAATTAATATAAACTTTATATTAAAATTTATATTAATAAATATTAACTATCCTAATTAAATTATTATTTATATATTATTTATTAATATAATAAATATTAAAGATATACCTTATATTTATATTTAAGTTATAAAGAATAAAAAAAAGGATATTTAAATAAAGGCTATTTAGAAAGAATTTAAGTTATTATTAGATATAAATATATAAATTAAGGTATTTATTATTATAAATTAATATATCATTAACCCTTATTAGGTTTATATTAAGAAATATAATATATCTAATAAACTTATTTATTATAAAGCTTATTTTATTACTTATAAATATATATAAATTTATAATATAAATTATAATAATACCTATAGCCTTATAATATATTATGATAATTTAAGATTAATTATTATTATTATAATTATAATAAATTAATAGCTTTAATAATTTAATATTAAAATAGCTTACTTATATAATTATTTAAAATATAATATTTATATATAATTATTATAAGGATATTAAATATTATTTAAGAATTAATATATTATTTTAAAACTTTTAAATACCTTATATAAACTTAAGTAATTAAACTATAAGTAATTTAATATTTTTAGAAAAGAATTAATTAAATACTTTATAGAAATAATATTTAACCCTTATATATTTATAGAGGATTAGCTAATTATTATGATTTATATTAATAATATTCTTATAATTAAAAAGTCCTTTTATATTAATAAATTTTATATAAAGCTTATATAATGATTTAAATATAAGGATCTTAATCTTTATAAGTACCTACTTAGCTTAAAAATTATCTAGATTAATGATAATATTTATATATTATAAAAAGGATATATTTAATAAATTTTAAAGTAATTTAATATAGTTAATTATAATTAAAAATAAACCCTTATAAATCTAAATTTATTTTTATAATATAAAGAACTTAATAATATTATAATAGATATAATAATATATTAATTACTTATTAAATTTATTAATTTTCTTATTATTAAAATAAGATTAAATCTTATATTTTTATATATAATGCTATTAATATTTAATATAAAGCCTATAATTTATTATTTTAATATTATAAAGAGGGTATTCTGCTATATTTAATATATATTAAATTATATCATAAGATTTTTAAAATAAACCTCGTTTTGATTTATTATACTTAATATATATATTAATGCTTCTTATAATACTAACCTAAATAACTTTAAAGCATTTAATAGATATATATAATTTATTAATGGCAGCTTAATTATCTAATCGTTAAAGCGCTAATTTATAATTGTTAAATCTATATATAAGGCTAAGTATATAGCATATTCCTCAGTATCATCATATTTTTAGTAGATAATTTAAGCCCTTAAAGATTTAAATATCCAGTATATGAAATATTTACCTATCCTATATATTAATAATCAGTTAGCATTAAACCTTATCTAAAATTATAAGATTAATACCTAATCTAAGTATATTGCTATCTATTATTACTTTATTTATAAAGGAATTAGGGAAATATATAATGTTTATTATATTATATTTAAAGATAATTTCATTAATATCTATATAAAAGCGTTGCCTCATCCCGCTTTTAAAGAGGCTTATATAAGATTAAGATTAAATAAATGAATATAAGGTTTATATAAAGGGAGTTGGTATTAACTAGTGCTATTTAATATTTAAATAATAGGCTGGAAATGATATAAGTGGAATATATAAATATTATATAACATTTATACAATGGTCTTGGTATAGATTATAGCGGAATATTCAGACTATATTTTAGCTATTATATATTACATCTCTTATTATCGTTAAGACGATGATATTTGCGATGGAGGGTGTATTGAAAGGTATAAGGGCTTTATGCCCATACGCTAACGCTAACCTATAAATAGGCTCCTTCTAAGTATTCGATAGCGGGAGCTTCTTCTCCTTAATACATAAAAAAATAACTATCGTTTGCTTCATTGCTTCATCAGAAAATGGGGATATGGAGGCTTAGCAGAGACTCATTAGCACTGAGAACGCCCAGGTTAGCACAAAAGAACAGAACGAAATAGCCGGTCTCACGATCTACAATGGAGGATTCCTAACCCAGTCACGGTATCATCGCTTCGCTGTGGCGGTGTGCGAAGAGCGGCAGAGGATCAGCTCAGCTCGGCCGTACTATGTGAGGCCAGTGTAAGATGACGGCAATGGCCTTTGATGACAGACGGGGCGTTGGCTGTCATTGGTGGTTAGCCCTTAGCTGTCTCCGCGGTAAGAACGCACCTCGTATTAGAAGCCAACAAGTCCGTATCAGATGAAACCAAGCCACTCCAGCCTTGCGGTAGTTGCCATTCAGCTCATACGTAATATCATAAGCTTACTTACGCTGACATGAGTGGTGTCTCTAAACAAATCGGCAGATCAAGAATATAAAATGTCCTCGGTTGTCGGTTCGATTTCTGGATTGTATAGATTTTGATTCCACCACCATCTCCTCAAAAACAAGAACAAAGACTCGTTGAGAAACGCACGATCAGCCACCAACTATACAAGCAGTCAAAAATATACAAAACGACAAGATGAAGTCCTTCATTACCATCGCTTTTGTCTCTTTATCCCTGCTCCTCGCCAACAGTGGCGCAAACGCCGACTGCATCCCGGGCTTTAGTTCCCCGTCCATGGAAGAATGCAACAGCCACTGTGGGACCTATGTATGTGTTTCGAGTGGAGGCCCGTACCAGTGCGGTTATTGTCAATACGAGTAAAGGGAAGTGCGCAGGTGGGGATTAGGGGGCCGGAAGGGGTGGGGGATGAAAGAGGCTGGGACAGATGAGAATGATAATCGCGGCATTGACATTAGTCCGTGACAAACAGCAATGCAGTGACGGTAGAATTCTCAGACGAACCGGTAAACCTCACTGCTTAGGGATAGTTCGGATTCATCAAGTTATTTGCCAAATTAGCACGATCGACACTAAGGACCGTGAGAATCCATCTATCAGCTTATTCAGAGATCATTGCAAGAAGCACTAGACTGAGTCGATATATATCTCTTTTACAACTTTGCAGCGTCCTACAACATGAGTATATGCTGATACTGTCTGAGTATGCATTGGCTTTGGCAAGGTGTGGGTAGTTGATCAGGTGTTTGCGTACGATGAGAACGTTATTCACTAAGGCAAGGCTCTCGACCCAGCCATGGAATTCTGGATTAAGTGCGCTCCCGACTTTGCTAATGGACCAACGCCAACAGCACAGATAGAAATAAAAATCAGCCAGTCGACTTTCCAGCAATTTCGAGCCTCTTCAGACTTGAAGACGACTAGAAAGCTGAAATGTAAGAGTCCGTGAGGCTAAGGATGAAGGGCATGGCTCGCTCAAAGCTGCATTGGGATTCGGGAAGGCCGTCGCCTTTAGAGAGCTTTATGCCGCCGATGTCAACGAGTGAATCTGTTTCCCGGAAACCCCATACAACAGAAGCATTTCGGAGACAAGTCATACCCACCCCTGGCAAAGTATTGACTAACTTATCTTTCAATGATTTGGCTGAGACAGCCGCACCGGCATTAATTCCTGATGTCGATGTGTCGTCTAGGTCGACTGAACCGTCAAAGACAAATCAAACCGTCCTGTCTGTCCGATAAACTTCTTCAATTCTTATTCAATTAATCTGCCATTATTCAGCTCCCACAAGAGCCAGTACCTCAACCTCGATGTCCCCGCCAAATTCCTCAATTATGCCAGCGCCAACACCGGTAGCAAACGTGTTGCAACATGAGAACAAAGCATTCAACAGTGATATCTAGGGGATGACTCAGTCCAAATATACACCTAAGCATCCACCCTTAAGGCCTTTAATATAACTAAGGCTCTTGACGTTTTGAAAGGACACATCAACCACGCGGAGTTTGGGCAGGTGGTGCTGATAGTATATCATCATTGGCGTCTGTATGGCCACAAAGAGCATTACTGTTAAGGATGAGGCGGGAAGTACTAGAGCGGCGATATATCTTTGGCCTCTGGGGCTGTGCTTGCTCTAGAGCCGCCACCGCGCCTGTGTCCTGAAGTCCAGATTTAACCAGCTTAAGCTGGGGCTAATAGCTCCGGAGGCGGGATGGAGGAGAGGAGAGGCTGTTGTGCTTACGGATCGGCTGCACATAATCCGGTATAAGGGTGCATTGGAGCTGTTCTTGCACGGGACTCTTGTATTCCCACTGCAATCACACTGCTGGACCCAATATGGATGAGAAAGTAAAGCGATGAGGGTCTCGATATGTACATCGCGGGGGGGAGTGAGGGAGTGACGTCACCCAACGAGGTGGTCGAACACCCACTGAGTCAATCCACTAACAGTTGGGGCTTGCTTGTGCCTAGCAGAGCAGCAGTGACTGGGAGGATCCACGGAGCTAGGTAGCTAGCTGTTGGGGCTTACTTGTACGACATGGAAAGGGAAGGAACCAGCCCCGCTACTCGGAGGCAGCCTAAAACCACCTGGACAATTCTGACAGCAGCCACGCAATCAACTCAAGCCGACAAAGCTTCTTTCTCACCTTCAACAGCTACGATCATCGTGCTACTTGCCAGAGAAACTTCCAACCTCACCGTCAAACGATAGCATCTGCGATGGGCGTACGTTCCCAGCACTGATCATCACCTGCCAAGGAAACTGACCAGGTCCCACAGTTCGCTTCCAAGATGGCGGCGGCGGCAGCTGCCGGGGCTGTTTCCCAGAACATGGGACAGTCATCTGGAGCTCCTCCTCCTGGCGCTCAACAGGTGAACGATGCACCCATCACTTTCCGTCTTTCTGCCTGTGACCGAGGGCTAACAGGAAGCTTCAAGGGATATCCTCCGTACCCAGCCGCTGGTGCTGGCGGGTCTCAGCAGCAGCAGCAGCAATCTTACCCGCCGCCAGCCGGCAGCTTCCAGGCCTACAGGCCCCAGGGCCCGCCGTCAGGAGCAGGTGGTGGAGGAGCAGCAGGAGGAATGCAGGCCGACGAGAACCTCTTCCGCCAGAGCCTGGAGCAGTGCATCCGGGAGAAGAACCTCCAGAACATGCCCGCCTTCCGTGACCCGTCGTACATCACCAACGTCGCCCGGGTCGCTGGCCCCAAGGTAGAGTCGCTGTGCCGATCGTGGCAGATCCCGCTCGAGGTCGGCAAGGACATAGTACGCCTGGCCCTGTTCGACATCGTCATCTACGTCGACGACAGCGGCTCCATGCTACCCAAGGGCGGCAAGCGCGTCAGGGACATGATGCGCGTCCTCAACAGGGCTGCCTATGCCGCGACCCTGTTCGATCCCGATGGCGTGACCGTCCGATTCATCAACAGCACCGCTCAGGGCGACAACATCCGCAACGAGGCCGACGTGAACCGCCTCATCGAGTCTGTCGACTTCCGGGGCCGCACGCCCATCGGCACCGAGCTTCGTCGCAAGATCTTGGAGCCCCTCGTGCTGCAGCGTGCGAGGCAGGGCCAGATGCAGGTCCCTGTCCTGATCATCGCCATCACAGACGGCGAGCCTGCGGGCGAAGACGATGACGCCATCTTCCGAGCCATCAAGGACGCCTCAGACGAGCTGGCCCGCACGCCCCTGGGCCCCGGCGCCATCGCCTACCAGTTTACACGTAAGCACCATCCTTCCCCCCCTTTCCCGCTCCCCGTCTCTCACGTTTTGGGATGTTTCAGAATGCATCACTTTGGTACCCGTAGTAGGTGATTAACACGCACTAGAGGTTGGCGAGGACGAGGAGGCCCGACGCTTCCTCAACCGTCTTGACACCCATCCCCAGGTCGGAAGCCTCGTGGACGTCACCGCGTCCCTCGAGATCGAGCAGGAGGAGATGACTCGCATCAACCCGTCCATGGCTCTGACGGCCGACTTTTGGACCCTCAAGCTACTGCTGGGGTCGATCGATTCTTCGTGGGATACCGCCGACGAGAATACTTCTCAGCGCCCGGGAGGGGCTGCGCCGCCAACGTATGGCAACCCATATCCGCCTTCAGGTGGTCCCCAGGGAGGCGGATACGGAGGAGGCTACAACCAGGCATATGCGCCGCCGGCAGGTCCTCCACCAGGAGCACAGGGTCAGCCCGGGGGATACGGCCAGCCCGGGGGATACAGTCAGCCGCAGCAGCAGCAGGCGTACGGTCAGCCACCGGCGGGCTATCAAGGGGGTGGCGGTGGTTACCAAGGCAATGCCCCCCAATCGTACCCTGGTGGACCACCACGTCCTGGTCAGGGAGGTGCGGCGTATCCTGGCCAGCCGAAGTGGTCATGAGGGCAGTCATCACAACGGAGCGGGCTTGGCCTGTGGCTGGTAGCGGTCTCGGGTAGATGCTGAGAATGCGTGCGTTGGCGAGAGGCTGCAGCCTGCACGAGCACACTCCAAGTCAATATTCGGGTCGGCCGTCAGCCCTCTTAATTGCTCTCCTTTCTGCCTAGAAGACAGTGATAATTTATCTCTATTAATTCCGTTCTGTTATCGGCATTGTGTTTTTTTTTTTAACGCTAGGTGTTTGAGCGTTTATCACTGTATGAAGGGACTGATGCATACTGCTTAAGAGGCATAGTATGTGTACAGATTAAAACGAGACCACTTAATTCCGTTCCTAAGGGCCAATGCTAATGAATCCCACCAAAAATAACACCACAAAACGAAACCCATACGTGAAGCCCAACGGGCGATGAGATTGTAACACAGTAGAGCAGTAAATTGCCCGATGTCGTAGCTGCCGGAACGAGCATGGTGAGGGGCCCAGCGTGGCCAGCTAACTAGATGACTTGGTAGAATATGAACAGTAGTGCCCATGCCGTTCATGATCATGACAATATACCAACTGAGAGTCGTTGGCGAAATGTAATGGTGAATACAATATGCTTCAGACTGTTTGTTGGCCAACGGCTGATTTCAATACTCATGTGGTTGTTGCATGTGCAAACATAAGCAAGGGGAGGTAGGATCGTTTGTGCTGTCTAATAAGCTTATCTCTGATGCAAGACGTCAAGGATTTGTAGCATGCATAAGCACTAAGAAGAAAGTCTATTAGACACGACTTAAGTACGCCTCTGGCCCAGAATGTCCTCTTTTCGCCCCCTTGATCTTCACAAGAGATTCCAAGATGACCGAAATACTCAAATCCCACCCGGCACTCCTCATCATTGACATGCAAAACGGGCTCTGCCACCAAGAGGGTTGCTTCGGCAAGCTCGAGATGCCAGTCTCCAACCACCTCGCCATCGTCGAAACCATCAACAAGCTCCGCGCGGCGAGCCACGCCGCCAAGATTCCCGTCATCTCCACCCGCCTTTGCTACAATGAAGACTACTCAGACGCCGGCGTGCAGATGGAAGAACAAGCTCAGATCAAGGAACTACGCGGTCTCATTCGGGGCACTTGGGATGCTGACGTCCTTGACGAGCTCGCCCCCGATACAACTCGGGGCGAAATTGTAATCAACAAGAACCGCAATTCTGCCTTTTTCAACACGGGCCTCGAAGACCTGCTGCGCAGTCACGGTGTCAACCAGCTCCTGTGCACGCGTGTTGGCAGTAACGTCTGCGTCGAATCGACGGTGCGGGACGGCGCGGCGCGAGACTACTACTGCAAAACACTCAGCGATGCTACGGCCACTCTGACTATGGAGGATCACAATGCTTGTATGAAGAACCTGGTCTGGTTTGGTGGCGTTGTGACGGCGGATGATGTCTTGTGGGCCTTAAAGCAGAGGCAAGAGAAAGGGTGAATCAAGTGTTGCCTTTAGGTCGTGAAATCAGACCTGGGCAAGGCCTTGAGAAGTGCCATTAAAAACGACGTCATAGGCACTTTTTCATCAACTAGGTCAGATTATGCATTAAAACAAGAAAATGATGATGGTAAGGTCATTTGTTTTGTGTGAAACCCTAACTTTTCATTTGAATGAAGAGATGAAAACCCCATCATCGGTGACAGGGACAAGTTAAGACGGTAAAGGATAGAACACTGGTACCGCAGCCTTGAGAACAATCCTTTCTTAGCAAAGCAACTCGGTCAAAAAAAATTTTATTCGTTCGCTCAGCAAAGAGAACAAGAACTCTCTTCCCCGGAATCGACGGCTATTCTCACGTGGAGATTGTTGAAAGCGAACTCTCCGACCATGCTAGGATGCTGCATTGCCTGAGTGGTGCAACGCGTATCTTGTGCACCATCGGTAGCAATGAGATACACCTGGGATGCGTATGAATAAAGATTTAGTGGATGCAATTCTCGCTGCTTTGCAGGAGTCAAAGGAGGGAATGACTGGAGCATGGAAACGGCCACATATGACAATCCTCTCGTCCAAATCATTGGGGAAAACCTTGACTAAACACCAACCGCGGTTGATTCACTGACTGCTCATGAGTACTCTCAATCACATTCACTTCGACTCGATTTTCGCAGAGAAGATACTCGTGTCGTCGTATTTACCCTCTGCCACCTTGATGCACGCCCCATTCCTCTTCGGGGGGGGGGGGTATTCAGCTTGAGGCTATACAATTTTAACTGAACGACCCGCGCCCAATGCTTCATACGGAGACTTGGGAGCAGCGATGGCGGAGCTGGTATTTGCGCCGGTTGAAACCGAGATTAAGGCCGTGACTATTCAGGCGGTAATTAAAGATATTTAAATTGTAGCCTGTTATTCTACAAAGCATACCGGAATTGACGGTCCTCCCTATCCGTCACATCACTCTTAAGTGCACCTGTCTCATCCAGCAACACTTGCCCCCCACGTGCATTCTGAGCCTCCTCATTACCAGCATTCTTTTCTGTCGCCCGCTTGGAATTGTCCTTGTCGCACACATATCGATACCAAACAATAGTTAAAAACAACAAACACCACGTCGCAATAGCCGTGACAACCCCTGAGAAGTATCTCGGCTTGTGCGTCCACAACTGCGGCGCCCCAATACACCCCGCACAATACCCGATGAAAAACATGGCATTGACGATGGACCGCTTCGTATTTCCTTTGACGTTCGATGCTGTCAGGGAGATGAGAATGGACCACGGGGCAGTGATGCAGGATGACAACCACGAGGCGGCGATCATGCCCCAGCCAGAGTCCAGGGACAGCTTTAAGAGACAGATGGTGCCTGCTAGGGGTGGAATCACGAGGGCAAGGGCAACAAGTGTTCGGTTTCGTGGCATCAAGACGCATCCAAGCACGCCAATCCAGAGCATGGTGATCTGGACTGCACCTGATGGAGCTGTGTATAACATTGTGTGGTACTTGTCGTACCCGATGTTGTTGATCACAAGGGAAGCGAACTATCGTACAGTTAATAGACATTCGTCGGCATTTAAGATGAGCCCGGAAATAAATACTTACCGTGAGTACAGGCGATTGCATGGTTACGAGCACCCCAAACGCAAAGACAAACCATGACTTGGGATCGGACAGGGCCTCCTTCAGCTGGGCCACTGAGAAATTGGTCTTGTCGCCGCCCTCTCGATCTTGGACCATCCGCAGCGACAAGACTTCTTTTTGCCGAGCGTCAAGAAACCATGCGTCTTTAGGCCCATTAGGCATGAGAATAAAGAAGACGACTCCGGCAGCCGAGGTCAGGGCGCCACAAATGAGGAACAGCACTCTCCAGGGGGAAAGAGTCAAAGACATGTTCTTCCCAATACCGTACATGAGCAAGCAGCCGATGATTTGTGCCACACCGTTCATGGTGATCCAGAGCCTATAGAGGATGTAAGGACTTGGTGTCTTTAATTCGAGAGGTCCTTCCACTTACGCTGTCCTAGAGGCATGTTCATTCTTGCGGTACCATACACTGGTGATCGTGATGAATGCCGGAGATACCGCACCCTCGGCGAATCCTAGCAGGAACCTGACGGCGGCGAATCCGGCGAAGTTGGTTGGAGCAGCAAGGCACATGCAGATAGCACCCCAGACGACTACCGTAACGCCAACAAATTTGGTAAGATGGAGTCTGCTCATCAGATAGACAAATGGATACTCGGCGACTAGCTGGCCAACATAAAATATGGAACTGCACCAAGAGTACTGCTGGCTTGTCATGTTTAAATCCGTGATAAGACCGAAGATCTGTCAACTCAGTTAACGAGGAAGTCCCCAGTCACGAGACCTTCTCTGTTGGATGCAGAAAACTTACACTTGCGTAGCTTAGACTCTGCTTGTCCAAATACTGAAGAAAGAAGACGACACACATCATGGGCAGGATTGTAAGATCAATCTTGCGCAACACCGCTCTCTCTTCCTCGGCAGTGTAGGACTCCTCGATATCCACAAGACTGCCGGGCTTCTCGTCGAGATTTGCGCAGTCCGACGCATCTTGGGCAGAACTTGAAGTGCCTTTTATTTCTGGCGACTTGTCATCAATTGAGGAGGTCATCGTAAAGTTGCTGTCTTGATCGAGTAGTTGTAGTGGTAAGATAGAAGGACAAGTTCGCATCAATCGACTTCGTTTATAGTCGCGCTCCCGAGCGGGTTTATTATCTTCAGTGGAGCCGGGTGTCAGTCGGTGCTAACAGTCTGTACTTTCTCATCAATTTACTGGCAATTTGGCGACAATCTGATACGAAATGATGATCAAGTGGCCCATGTCACAATCATTGGGCGGACATGCGATAAGCAGCCGGCTTCTGGCCTGAACCGCATGCCGGAGTATGGCCGTATGGAGAGGGGATGTGTTGCTTTTGCGCAGAGTTCCGAAGATCAGCCGACACCGATGGAAGCCGGAACCTCGAAATAAACTTTGTTACTTCTGTCGTACCCCGACTTTCTCGTCGTGACATCAATCAATTCGAGCAGCTTGAGAACCGACCTCTGAAATGGTTACCGAAGCACAGCTCAAGCCCTGGCTGCGGCCAAATCGCAAAAGTTACATCTTGACCAACGCCAGCGTCGTTGACGTTGCCAACGGCTCGATTCGCAAAAAGGCAGCTGTCAAAATAAAAGATGGTCTCATCATCTCGGTAGAAGATGCTCCCGGCCTCACCTCCGATGCCCAGAATGAGGGTTTCCAGGCCATCGACTGCCAGGGCAAATTTCTGAGCCCAGGGCTCATTGATTCGCACGTCCATATCATGGCCGTCCCAGGCTTCGGCGATCTCTCCAAGGCATTTGGAAATCCCAACGATGTATCGGTGCTCCGTCAGCCGTATGTGTGCGCGCAGATGCTATACCGGGGCTTCACGACAGTGCGGGACTGTGGCGGCGCACTTCTGGCGCTGAAGGAGGCCATTGAGGACGGTGTGTTCCCGGGCCCTAGGCTGTTCATCGCAGGCCATGCACTCTCCCAGTCCGGGGGACACGCAGACTACCGCGGGCCTCACGACGACAGCATGTGCTGCGGCGGTACCACTACTGGCTTAGGGAGGATAGCAAACGGGGTTGCCGAGTGCATGCAAGCAGTCAGAGAGGAGATCCGGACCGGTGCGGACTTCATCAAGATCATGGGCTCGGGCGGGGTGTCAAGTCCGACGGACAAGATCGACCATCTCCAGTTTACGGGGTCCGAGATTAGGGCTATGGTGGAGTGTGCTGCGAATGCAGGGACGTACGTGACTGCACATGCCTATACGTCCCAGGCGATACAGCACTGTATTGAGAATGGGGCTAGAGGTATCGAGCATGGCAACTTTATCGACGAGCCAACGGCCAAAATGATGGCGGAGAAGGGCTGTTTCTTGACACCGACCCTCGTCACGTATGCTGAGATGGCATCACCCAAGTGGAAGGGGTATCTGCCTCCAGAGTCTGTCTCGAAGAATGAGGCCGTGTTGCAGGCTGGACTGCAGGCGCTCAAGATTGCCTCAGATGCTGGCGTGACCATCTGCTACGGGACGGACCTACTTGGGCCACTTGGAATGGCACAAACATATGAATTCGCCTTGAGATCGCGAGTCTTGTCACCACTGGCCGTGCTGCAGAGCGCGACTATCAACCCTGCTCGTCTGATCAGACGGGAAGATTCGCTGGGTCAGATCAAGCCTGGCTTTGAGGCAGATATTTTGATTCTGGAGTCGAACCCACTGGATGATGTTACTATTCTTGATAATCCCGAGAAGAACGTCCTTGCCGTGATAAAGGAGGGCAGGATACAGAAGAGCAGGTGGGAACCCTTCATTGAGGATGCTATTGCACCAGTACGTATCAAGCCGTCGATATAGACGAACAAAGTGCAGCCCGATGCACAGCTCTTGGGATGACGACAGGATCAACGGAGTAGGCTGCTAATGAACAGGTCTTATCGACTGGGCTTCTGAGCGACACACATCGTGTAATTAATTTATGAAAGGTTTTGGGGATGTATTTCATCCGGTACCCATGGCGAAAACTGAGGAATAACAAGTCTCAGGGCACAGAATCGTCAAAAGGCAATCTAGGACTTTACATCCCTGCCTCAGGGAGAACTTCATAGAATGTCATAAGTTTTGCTGGGCCGTGTGGGAATGCATAACCTGATTGAAGGGGGCCATCATTTCGCTTGACATAAATAGTGGTCAACGCCGCTTGATTGCATAATACGCTACCCCTCAGGTATTTATCTGTCGTTTTACTGGTTAATGTGCCGGTCTTTCATAATCAGCGATCCCTTTAAAACAGCTGAAGTTTCAGGAATGTCTTTTTTAGATTGGATAGTCTGTAATTACTCAGCTTGCAGAGTGTCTGGGCACTGCAAGTGAGCTTACGCCCCCATCAAAAACACACCAACTATGCCTAGGAGACGACCTCATGGAAGTCCATGATTTCAAAGACGAAGTGGAGTCGTGACCCCGTTCACCTCGACGCCATTATTGGTAGTGGACATGGGAAATGGAAATACGGTGCAGTCCATCTTCGAGCGCATAGTGTCGGATCGCTTCTCAGCTAGGGTTTCATCCAAAGTCCACGAATACTTGTGTACAGAGTATGTTGAAGGCCGGACAACCCTTTATATAAGCTTATGTTATTATATATAAAAAGGCCCAACTGCTGAAAACATAGAATTTTTAAATTTTTAATATATTATAAATCAAGCCTGTTTTTTTAAAAAGTATAATGATTATACCAAGCCTTTATAGGGTTCAATAGGTAACTTATAAGGTTTATATTAACAATTTAATATAAAAGTAATACTTAATTATTTTAATATATAAAGATATTATTTTAATTATTTAATAATATAATCATTAATTATAAGGCTATTTAATTATTAAACTAAATATTTAAATTAATAATTAAAAAATCTATTTTATAAAAGCTATTTATTATAATAATAACTATATCCTTATATATTCCAACTCTTTATTTATCTTAATATTAAATCATTTAAACCGCTGGTAATATTTATAATCCATCCTAATCATTATTAAGATTACAGGAGGTCTTATTAATCCACCTTAGTTAATAGGTCCGTGACCTTAACCCTAAGATCTATATATCCCGTAACTCTATACTTTAATGCTATGATTTCTCCGTCAGGGTGTCCTCTTTTAAACCCCTGGGTTGCTAAAACTGAGTACCCTAGTGCTGATTATATTGGTTTATAATAAAAAGCTTTAAAAATTTATATTTTTTAATTTAATGTTTAGTTAATAATTTTAAATTTTAAAAAGTTAATTATTTAAATATTTAAAATATAAGGTATTATTATTTTTATTTTTTATAATAATTATTAAATTATATTTATAATAAATATATTTTAAAATTAAAAGTAAATATAAAGATTATATTTATATTTAATTTATTTTTAAAATTAATATTAATAAATATATTTTATTATAAAAATATTTAATATATAAAATTATAAATAAAAAAATAACCTTTTTAAATATAATTTATTTATTTATTTTATTATTTTTTAAGTTTTAAGTTTTTTTATTTAAATTTATAAACTTTTATTTTAAATTCTCCTATTATTATATAATTTAAATTTAAATACTTATTTTCTTATTATTATAATAATTAAAATTAATATAAAAACCGTTAAAACTATATTATTAATAAAAATATTATTTAAATTTAAAAATAATTACTTTTATATTAAATTATATAATAAAAACAATTATATATATATTATTATAAATAATAAATATAATTATATATATATTTATATTTATTTTAAAAACTTTTATTATAAATAAATTTAATATATATTTATAATTAAAAAATATATTATAATTTTAATTTTATATTTTAAAAATATTTATTTAATTATTTTATAAATATTATTTTAATTTAAAAGTATTTATTTTTATATTAAATTATAAAATAAAAGTAATTATTTATATATTATTATAAATAATAAACGTAATTATTTATATATTCATATTTATTTCAAAAGAAACGTCAGAAAGTGGAAAACATTTTTTCGGAAGCGAGAGTGGATGAAAAGCAAGAGGGCGGCCCCAAGGGTATGATTGAGCTACCAGCGAACCAACGCCCAGTTGAGCTCACGGGCGTTTGAGATGGTAGTGAGCTATTGGGATATCAGAGGCCTGAAGAGCTGTCAACGTCATGAAACGCGCCTTTTATGGTCTAATGCCTTATGAGTATTGATTATCCAGCCGTGGCCAACAACTAACACAGGGCTAATGTGAATACATTGAACCATCTTTCTCTCGTGACGGAGTTTTAACAGCCACAGGAGAGGAGTAGTAGGATTCAAGTGCTGTTTAAAGTAGTACCAGGCCTAAGTTCGGGAACAGTGCGAAGGGGCGAGGTACAGATGCTTGTGAAAACAAACGTGCTTACTTCAAATTATTTTCCTTGTTTGTTTTCTAAGAGAATTAACCTTGTAACACATGCGGTGATTGGACATGGGAGCGATACAACGGTGGCTCGGCCGTCAAGCCGATGAGAAATGGAGGAGGCGAAGAGCGTAGCCAGTGACAAGTAAACATAAGCCCCATAAGTCCGTAATTTGTTGAACGGATGATAATACCATTGAATCGTCGCTCCCAAAATTGGCCAATTAATATTCCCGAGGAGATCGCGAGTTTACTTTCTCGATGAAAGACGTCTGGAGCTGATACCTACCTGTGTACATAGGTATGTAACCAAGGACAGATCTGTATTCCTCCCATCTCCGGCTGACCTTCCCTATGCTCCATTGGCGGATGGTAGGCTAGCAGGACCACGCAGGCAGGCAAGCCCCTGTGGCTGTCCGCTGACCCCCCCCCCCGGACCCGCCTATCTTGGGAGGGGTGACATGCAAGCTGATAAAGATACTCGGTGCTTACCTGCCTATCACATATAAATACACTAAACTCGAAGCAACACACCGACAGATGCGTCTTCTCACATCCACAGCAGTTCACAATCATTGCCAATTCTACACACTCGCCTTTTCTGTGGTTTAAAGAAAAAGGGCTGTTTTGTCGCCCTCCTCTCTTTTCGCGGGAGGCGCTTTGTAATTAAAGCGAATAACACAACGATGATCACTGGTCGTAGTCCCCACCGTTAGCAAAGAGTCCCCGCACATGCAGCTCCATTCCCCTCGCATTGAAAACCCAGATGTAGTAGCTCTTGGAGGAAATGATTGACATGTTCGTTGGCACCCGCACCGGCACATATCCCACACTTTGTATTCATAAACACTGGCCATTTTGGGACACTTTCCCCCTAGACTGGCTCCTTCAGAGACACGGACTCCAATACTTCTCTGCCATATACGCACATACACTCAACAATAGCCACCCTTGTATTCTGTCTTACGCGCACACATTAAGCCAGAATAACGACAATGGCCGGTGTCGCCCCTGGAAAAACCTTCACTCCAGGCTTGGACTTCAGCGGGCAGTCATATAGCAATCTCGCGAGGAAAGTGGAAGCCGATGTCTCACGCGCAAATGAGATTATCCAGGAGAAGCTCCCACTTCTTGGTGAGCTCAAGGCTCTACTTCAGATCAGCTTTGTGGACAACCGCACCTTTTTCATCGACGCACGATCTGGCACCGCGTCTATCCTCACTTCGACGAACGACGAGCCTGACACGAAACTAAATATTAAGCCTGAGTATATTACACAGTTCTACGACGGCAAGCTTGAGCCACGATACGGGCTTTTCAAAGATGCGTTCTTCAACGAGGCGTCCATGCCCTCGGGCAGGATTCCCGTGGCTATCAAGTTTGCCGATCTGCTGACTCCGAGCCCTCCTGTGCCGCCGAAGCATGCTGATGCATTCGCCCGGCTGCCGCAGCCAACTGAGGACATCGAGCAGGTTAAGCGAGATATCAAGGAGTTTGGATACGGTATTGTTAAGAACGTCCTGACGCCCGAGCAGTGCGCCATCATGAGGAAGGCCGTACAGGAACAGGCCGCAGGCGAGCGCGAAGCGGGCATCGCGCAGATGGACGGCGGCCCCGAAGCCGTCAACCGTTAGTACCACTCTTCTCCTGCTACGGAACCCCGTCTATCATGCTTTGGAATATGCTAGAATGCAGCACTTTAGCATTCGTAGGAAGACTAACGTCACCATCAGAGCGGCTCTGGACTCTGGTTAACAAGGGGGATGACTTCTTGGACCTGCTCAACCACCCCGTCATCGACGAGATGATCCCGTGGTTCCTGGGCGAGCACGCCATCATCACGACGTACACGGCCAACATTGCGCGGCCGGGCAACCTGCCCATGCAGCTGCACACGGACCAGGTGGCCGTGCAGCCGCCGATCCGCGACCTAGCCTTCGGCATGAACATCATGTTCTACCTAGAGGACGTGACCGAGGCGAACGGTGGGACGCGCGTGTACCCGGGTTCTCACCTGGGGCAGATCGCGCCGCCCGACATTTTCACGGTGGAGGGGACGGTGGCGGCAGCGGCGCCGGCCGGGTCGGCACTGGTGTTTGAGAGCCGGCTGTGGCACGCGACGGGACCGAACCGCGAAGCCGCCGGTGAGCGGCCCGTCATCCTACTCTTCTTCATGCGGTCCTTTATCCGGCAGCAGGAGAACAACTTCCTGTCGCTGCGCAAGGACGTCTGGCCCAAGCTGTCCGACCGCGTCAAGCGCATGCTAGGCTTCTACACAACGGGCGCGCTCGGCGGCGTCGACGGTGAGGTGAGGGAGGGCCTCTTTGTCGAGTGGAAGGAAGGAGTGGGCAAAATGCGCGCGCCTCATAAGGGGTAAATTTTAGTATGTCGACATTAAGAGTGGAGCTATATTGCATTTATAGCTAAAATGAAAATGACATTATGGACAATAGCTAATTAATTTAAAGGAATTATAACGCTAGGAAGCACTTATAAGGACCTCCTATAAAAGATGAAATAAAATATAATAACTGCTTTAATTAAAAAACATCTAATACATTATCTATTTTGAAATTTATTGAGGATTAATATCTATAACTAGGTAGGTTTAAAGACTTGTCGAGGAATTTAGTTGAACTATTATCATGGCGATATGGGCCAAACACGTGTACCGGCTGTCATCATTGGATCCATTCTCATGCACAATGCAACTGTTGGCTGTTGGCGATGCGGCTCTTGGCCAGCTGGAGGCCGTCAGGCAGCCACCCCGCCCACTATTGCGACTTTTTTTCATTTGAGAAGCGGCATGCCACACAGATCAACTGGGCTTAACCTACACAACAAGCTGTTACATGTGTGCAGGTGATACTTGGACATCATGACCGCACCGTCGAGCTCGCCCAATGCCCGCTACAAGATCCCTGATTGGTTCGTGGAGCGCAATGTGAAGACGCCAGCAGACCTTTCGGACCAGATCGTCTTTTGCAACTGCGCCTGTTGCAAAGAGGAAATTGCCGAAGACGAGGGCAGTGGCGTGGATCTCGCAGACGAGGCGTGCCCTAATAAACCAGGGCATGACGTTGAGGATGATGGAGACAAAGAGCTCGATGATAGCTGTGGCTCGTCGAGTGGCAGGGAGCTGTTCACAGACAAGATAAGGTACAGCACGTTTGTAAAGCTCCGCGACATGACTGCAGCAGCTTTTGTGACCGACCGCGGCGGGAGACTTGGGCCAGAAGTACACCACGCTGCAATCAAAGAGAGATGTATGCCACCTTCACACTGACAAATCCAACAGTATAGAGACTCCATGTCAAATAACAATAACCCCCAAATTTTGGCTAGCCGCAGACTTCAAGTTGGGTCCTCATCCCGCCACATAATGTTTTGCAGCGCCCATAATACACGGTGGATGGCCAACAGGTACGAAAAAGATTACGCTATGGCCACCGGCTCTTGAGCAAGAATTCGTGAGTCGCAGTGGACTCCAGACGTTACGACTGAGAAGCCTTGAGGGTCGTGCGAGGTTGGGGCGGAGGATGTGTGTCGGATGGCTGCCGGATCTTGAGACACGGGTTCCGAGGTTCTGAGAGGTTCTGAATCATAGTTATCGAAAGGCCAGAATATTCATCACAATGTGTCTGGGCCAATTAAATCATTGTATCCATGCATATAAATGCACGCGGTATTTAGGTCATCCCTGAGGTACGTGAAATTATTGCCTGGCCAGATTCCCTTGCCCAGTGTCGCGACAAATGGCGGTAACACACAAGTGCTCGTCTCTTGGTGGGTTGTTGCCATTTCCGAACGCTGGGGATACAACATATCAAATGGCTTATGGTGTTATTAATCTGGTTCACTTATTCATCCCCATCTCTCTAGCTACGGAGTACGGCGGACGGATTCGCCCGTAACTGTCTTCCTAGAGTACGTACATATGCGAGCCACACATGCAGGTTCCTTGACCGGTGAGTATTCCAGCTGCAGTATTCACGCCTTGGCCGGCAGCTCTGAACCACTTCCCAGCCAACCAGCGAAGTTCAGCACTGACTGCATCCGCCGACCTTACATAGCGGTCCACGGATGTTCCTCAGCATGGAAGGCATGGTGATTTGGTGTCACATACTGAAGATGATCTATCACTCGCAAGCCCCCTCAATCCCTCAGATTTTGTCAGATCGGAAGCTCCCGGCCAAGAAATAGCCGCCCGGGCATCGAGTTCAGTCGCACAAAAGGTAAGTGGCGGCGCCAGTGGATTTAGACGAATTGCTCCGCTTAGGCGGTGTGTTTCAGCCCGAGCTTTGTGCAACAAATCTTTGCTGATTTTGGCTACGATATGCTTGATATCACCTCTGATGTTCATTGCCTTGTCCAGACTTCAAGGAGTCGGAAGACATGGAATTCCATTACAAAACTGATATCTCCTCGGCAGAGCTGCAGGAGACGCTCAGAGTACTCAATATAAGCAATCATATCCGAAACGCACGACCCAGTGCTTCTTCTGAATATCTTCATTCTTGAACGTCTTACGAAATAGCCATCATGCCCACCCAAGGTTCCGCTTCGAATGGAACTGCGGATGTAGACATCCTCGATCGTCTGTTTGATGCCGTCCGTGACGCAGAACCCAGCACTGTTCGCGAGATATTGAATTATCAGCCCAGCCTTGTCAATAGTTTCAATAAGTTTCGCCCCGAGACACCGCAATGCCTATTTGAGAGACGCAGGTTCGAGTACGTCTTGGCCCAAGATATCCTCTCCCGCGAAGATGATAAAGTCATCGTTACAGAGTTCTGCCGTCAGAGACCCTTGCACCTGGCATGCATTATTGGAGATGTGGAGACAGTGAAGGCAGTGTTGGAACAGAAGGACCACATCAGACTCCATGAAGAGAACGACAATGGAGAGACATCTTTCAGTTTGGCATGCCGCTCTGCGAATCTCTGTACCGCTGAATTGCTTTTGGACAACGGTTTCAAGTTGTCACCCACCATGGTGGACAACGGTACACTGGACTACCTAGTGTATCGCGGCGTCTACCCCGAATGGTCCGAAAACCCTCCAGAGGACCAATTTGATGTTTTCCATCGAGTCATCGAGAAGGTCATGGATGAATTCCTTGATAAAGCGTCAAAAGGCCAGCTGCTGCGCTCTGTGGCAGAAGAAGGCAACCTGCCAATGTTAGAAGCTGTCCTCAAGGCTTGGTTGCCCAAGCCCGACCTGAATGCTGCAGATGAATACGGCTGGACACCGCTGCATTCAGCAGCAGCCGGGGGCCACCTGGAAGTCGTCGAGAGGTTGTTGGAAAAAGGCACGGATCCCAACGCTCGGACCAAACCACCGAACCAAGTGGACGCTGGCGAACTTGCCGTGGATTTTCTGAACGGGTCAGAAACTGCTGAGGACATTCTGCTCAGGATCAAGGCCGCCCAATCAAACGGGGATTCGATCCAAAATGCTGCTGAGCACAACGAACGCCCATGCTGGCAGTGGGTGTCCCACGATCGTCATCGGTCGGGAAAGAAGCAGCGCAAAGTGGAGGAATCCACTGTTGAGCAATTGATCGAAAGGTATGGGGAGAAAGGAATATCACAGGCTCAAGGGGAGACTCTATGGTGCCATCTTGAGATCAATTCAGTAAGTGCAGTACCTCTCTATCCCGTCAGATCCTTGAAATAATAGAATCATCCTACCCGAGTGTTGATACTGACGATGGGTTTCCATAGGAGCAATGGATCAAGGTATGCTCCTTTCTCATGGTGTTGATTTCGAATTGACCATCAAAGACTGACGGCACTCTTCACATCTACAATAGGATCTTTGCAGGAACCTTTTCAGCCAAGATCTCGTCAAAGGACGAGAATATCTTGGTCATGTGCGCAACGTGTTCGACTTCGCCATTCAGTTACCTCTCAATCAACACAAATTGTCAGAGGCACTGTTCCGACAAATAAATGAAAGGGATGACATAGCTCTGGTGGTAGGTCTGGTCTGCGAAGACCCTGAGCAATTTCTCTTTCGCAGGCTTTGCTCATCACTTGCTTCACAAGATTCCAATTATAGATATCGACATCCTCAAACCTGGGTTCGCAGACACCCGCCCACGCTACTTTTGGAGGACACCCAACAGGCTTGCACCAAATAAGACCCTGGACATCGATGAAAACCATATTCAAAGAATGAAAAAGGTCCACGACCAGCTCAAAAATGACGTGCACAGTTCTCGGACGCTTGACGCGTACGCTGATATCGATCTCTCTGACGAGTGGCTGGACAGATACAATGTCGATCAGGTCCTCTCAAGGTGGTTCGACAAACACCATGAACAGAAAGACCATACCCTCCCGCATAGATTCGGTGCAAGTCAAAGTTCAAGGCTGCGAAAGTGGTTCCTAACAGCGACACGTGGCCTACCATGGACTGGTGGCAAATCGGCTGACGTGGAATGGCAGGAAGTTGAAGCCCTCGTGCAGGAAGCCACATCCAATAAATTGATTCTTGTTGTTTCACAACTATGGATGTTCAAGTTCGGTGGTAAGTCTGTTGTGGCCGAGCGCCCGTATCAAAAGCTCCTGCAGTGACGGTCGAGAGACCGACAAGCAGTACTTGTAGAGACGTTCTAGACCACTGACACTTGTGGAATGATGGCAGATGTCTTGATCACCTCGTATCCGGAGCGCTGGGACTCCTCATCTAAAAAGTCTCAGTTCTTCGAGCTGCTCCGAAAAATGGTGGAGAAGCGCCCACGAGAGAGATTTGGATCCAAACTACTTTTCCACAAAATTCTGGAGGAATCGATGAAGTTCCAGGCTAACATTTCTTCAAATCTGCTCTCATCATACAACGTATCAAGTGTTGGTCAATCATCCGTGGGCGCACCACGACACAAGCAGGTCGACGCAGCAAGCTACCTCGAGATATTTGGCAAGGAAGTTATGCGTATAGTGAGTGTCCAGCCCTTGAATCATCGAGAACCCTTGGGCGTTGTAGGAATATCAGTCTCATTTAATGGCATTAGTGGCGAGAAGTGGATAAGATCTACCAGGAATTCAAGCCCGGCCAAGGCAAAACGGATGAAAATTTCGCTGAGTATACAGAGCGGGCCACAGAATGCCTTATCAGTCTGGACGACGTTCTCGACGAGATAGGAACTATCAAGGGTGTCCTCGAGTATCAGTTCAGTGTCTGGAATGGATTACACGCAGCTGACGCGAACGAGGTTCACACCAAGGTTCTGCCCACCGACACGAAGACTGGCTCAGTTGATGCTAGAAAGCTGCGACAGATACCATCAAGAGACAAATGCGGGTGTGACCATGATTTTGATCGAGTCCCTGATCTGGAAACCTGCACGGGCGACTCCAAGAAACTCCGTCGAACACCGCTGAAAGGGGAGTGCTCATGGGATCCTGAGTGCAATCCAACTCGTTCACGTGAAAGCTTCTTCAAGCATGGGGTGTTTTCACACGTGGAGAAAGTCGAGAAAGACGCAAAGATGCTCCGAGAAAAGGCTTGTTATATGTTACTCCTCAAAACCTCGTGGAGTCGACGAGTATGGAAACTGATGGACGGACCTTTCCCTTTAGGTCAAAACCCTAACAGAGCTACTTTATGGGCAGGCCGGTACTGAGAGCGCCATCAAGTCTTACGAGCTGAGCCGAAACCTTACAGTTTTTACATGGCTGACGGTTGTGTTCGTAAGTGTTGCGCCAACACTAATCCTCTGGCCGTGTATCTTCATCCGTAGATTCTGATATCGGCTAGGCACCTTTATCCTTCGTCACAGCGCTTTTTTCACTTCAGATCGAGTCCTTTCCGCAAGGCTCATGGGAAGGATGGCAAGTGGCAACCGGTTCCGGTATGTGCCTAGTTCTAAGACCATATCCTCTGCACTTGTCTAGCCAATGCACTGACGCGTCTCACACATCTGCACAGTTGTGAGTGTCGTTGTGACCTGGCTCTTCTGTCGCTTATGGGTAGGAATAATTAAGGGCGAACATTCAAAAAAGGTGCCAGCTGGTTTGCACAAGCTGAGAGGATCAGCGACAGGCATTTCAGGGTACTGAACTTCAGAATGATAATCAGACATCCAGCACCAGTGGAACCAGCAGCAGTGACCGAACGCAGAAATCAGGCAGGGGTGCCGCATTGAATTCCATACATGCACGAACAACATATGTTGTTCAGATTCGTCTGACCTTTGTTTCCTTAGTATCTAGTGCATATCTCTCTCTCAAGATTGGGCCACAATATTGCTGAGTGGTATAGCATTCACCTACCTGGTTTTTTTGATGCCAGTGATGTCATGTATAAGACTGAGACCAACATCCATTCTGGAAAATGAGGCGCAAATCATTTAAGGTCCGTAATGGCTTCAGGAGACGAGTTGGTGCCGGAAGTGCCGCCAGTGCCGCCTCTACGTCGTTGCCATGATACGTCAGCTGCTCCTGGAATCTCTTGCTCTTAGACATGTTATTCCAGACGCCAGTTGTTAAAAGCAAAGCAATATAAACGATAAGTGTAAGCGCGGCCAGGTTCGCATGTGTCTTTGGGCAGGTGTTCGTGCGGTCCCAACCAGCACATATCCGTGCGCAAGTCTGGAGCGATCGCAATATACAAGGCCATGTATGCCGCATGATAAAGCATGACGCGTCGAGTTGCAGAGGGGGCTTACAGGAGAATAAGGCTTTAAGATCTCAGGGTGTCACAATAATACAATTATTAAAGTGTAAAAGGCTTAATACATCCTAGTCCATCGATTTACATATAAGCATTAATGCCTAAAGAGGTTTCCAATACTTAAATTATAATAAATAAAGTATAAGGTATAGTGATTTATATATTAAGCGTAATTAATAACGTGATAAAATGAACCTTAAGAGCAGATTAAATATATATTATTAACTTTTTAAATAATTTAATTTAATATTATTAAAAGATAATTATTAAAGCCTTTAATAATAATAATAGCTTTAATTTATATAAATTATTATAAATACTTTATAATTATTAAATATTTTTAATTTATTAAAGTTTAATATTTAAATATTATATTATATATTAATTATTAAAAAGTTAATAAAAATTTATAATATTTCTTTAAATACTTTTTTAATTTTATTTAAAAATTTATAATTTTTATTTTAAAATAAAATTAACTTTTTAATATTAATAAATATAAAAAATAAAAAAACTTTTAAATTATATAAATAATAAAATATTTATAAAAAAAGTTATTATAATTTTTATAATTTTTTTATTATATTTTTTATAAAAAATAAAAGATTAATGAAAAATTAAATTATATATATTTAAAATTAAAGTTTTTAATATATTAAATAAAAAAGTTATAATTTTTTATTTTTAAATAATAATGCCCTTTATATAAATTATTAAGCCTTTATTAAATAATCTTTTAAGCCTTATATTATAAACCAATACAGCCAGCACCTAAATATTCAATTCTAGTAACCTAGGGGTTTAAAAAAAGATACCTTAATAAAGAAATAATAACATTAGATAATGAAATTATAGGATATATAGATTCCAGGGTTAAAATTAAAGACCTATTTAATAAAAAAGATTATTTAAATTATTAAATAAATTAAATAAGCCAACTCACCTAATTTATTAAATAAATTAAATAAGCTATTAAAAAGTTAAAATATATAAGCATATAATTATCATTATAATAAATAGCTTTTATAAAATAAACTCTTTAATTATTAATTTAAATATTTAATTTAATAATTAAATAACCTTATAATTAATAATTATATTATTAAATATTAAATATTAAAATAATATCTTTATATATTAAAATAATTAAATATTACCTTTATATTAAAATATTAATATAAATCTTATAAATTATTTATTAAACCTTATAAAGATTTAATATAATTATAATATTTTAATAATTTTTATTTAAAATAACTATATAATTAATTAATTAAATAATATAAAGATATAATAATACCTTTAACTCTTATCCCCTTTATTATTAATAATAATAACTTTTAAAATATAACTATATAAATTACTATATTTTAATAAAAAATCAACCTTCTTTATATTATATAATAAATTAAAGCTTATAAAATAAATAAGTTAACCTCTTATAAGGGAGATAAGGGAATCCTTTAAAGATTTATTATTTAATATTATATTTATTTTAAATATTATAAATATTAATTTAATATTTAATATAATATAATTATCTTTATAAAATATTAATTTAAGGGTAATATTTTTATATAATTTAAACCTACCTTTAAAGATTATTTAAAGAATAATAAGAAATATTAAGATAAAAATATTAAGAAAATCTTTAAAGGCTTTAATTATTTTAAATAAGTTTTTAAAGATATTTTTAAAGATTTAAATAAAGAAAGATTTATAAAATATAAGCTTATAAAACTTAAGTAAAGAGGATTAGCTTTTAAATATATTGCGCACTTTAAGCAGCTTATTATTTATATTAATTAAGGAGAAGAAATATTTATAAATTAATTTTATAAAGGATTTAAAAAAGATATTAAGGATGAAATCTTTAAAATGGATTAATTTAATAACTTTATTAAATATATCGTTATAGCGGTATATATTAATAATTAGCTATTTAAATAATAATAGGAATATAGCTATAAGAACCTTAGAAATCATTAGAAAAACTATAACTAGCTAAATATAAATAAGAAATACCAATATAATAATAATTTCAATAATAATAACAAACCTTAATATTTAAGAGGATATAATAGCACTATAATAAATACTTATATAGGTCTTATAAAACTTAATATAGCTTAATAAAAGCTAAATAATAAAGATTATTATAATTATAGAAAACCAAGATATTTTACTAAGGATTATTAATAACTTAAGAAATAATAAAAGTTTATCCCTAAGGGATAATAATAGGTTAATATAACTTAATAATAAAAGCTAATTATACCTTATAATTACTTATTTAATAAATAATACTTAATATATTTAAAAAATAAAATACCTTATATTTATTAATTTAACCTTTATATAAAATATTTAATTTACTTTAATAATAATAAAGAATTAAAAGACTTCTTATTTAAATTTAAGTAAGTAATAGATATTAATAGTAAGTATAAAGCTTTTAATTAAATCTTTTGCTTTAATAATTAATATATATTATATCTTTTAAAAAAAGAAACCTTTAATTAATTTCCTAAGAAACCTTATTAAGAAAGATAATTAATTATAAGAAGAAAAGGATTATTATATAATATAATGATAAATAATAGCGATTTAGATTACTTAAGCATTAAATATATAAGAATAAGTAATTTTTAAGATAATGCTTAGAAAAATAGCGGTTTATAATAAATCAATTAAATAATAAAATTAAAAGAAGTCCCTATAGAAAATCCTAATATAAACCTAGAATAATATTTAAGATGCAATGTTTTAATTACCTTAGATATTAATATTATTAAAATCATTATTATAAAAGTTAAAATAACTTAAGTAATATAAGAATTTAATTAACTTTTTAAAAGATATAGATTAAATAATAAATTATACTTATAATTAAGATACCCTAAATATTTAAATATATCCTAAGCCTTATATATTTAAAACTTATATTAATTCTACTTTTAAAAAAAAACTAAATTTAACTTATTCCTTAGATATTATAAAGAAGGATTTATTATTTAAATTTATAAGAAAGATAAATTTAATTATTAAGAAGTTAATAAATATTAATAGGATAAGGCTTATATAATATTTAGGCTTAACCCTTAATTTTTATTAAAATGTTTATAAGGATAATAATAAACTAAGGATTATAAATTATTTAGCTGCCTTATTTATAAAGAATATAAGATTATAAGTTAATATAATAATAAATAATATAAGAGGTATATTATATATATTTAAATTAAGAAAGTATAAGAATTAAGAAAAGATAATAATCGCTTATAAAGGGATAATAAATAATTATAAATTATAAATCCCTATATATAATATAAATAGATAATTATATATATATTATACTTAAAGTAGAGATTAATTAAAAAATATATAATATATTATTAAATAATAATATTTAAAGTAACTTTATATTAAATATTATTAATAAAGATAAAATTTTATAATATTAAAAAGAAAACCCTTATAAATTTAATATTATAAAAGATATAAAAATAAGATATAAAGATAATATAATTAATATAAAGATTAATTATTTTTTAATTTTAATTTAAGGATATAAAATTTTTATAACTTTAAATATTATAAATATAATATATTATAAATTAATCTTAAGATTTTTATAATTAAAAGTTATAAATTTTTAAATTAATTAAATTATTAATTAAATCTTTTAAGATAATATTATTCTTTAAAAGAAAATTATAATTAATAATATAAAAGGAATTTAATTATTAAAGATAATAAAAAATTATATTTAAATAAACTTATAAATACCTTTAAAAATAAATTAAAGATTTAACTTTAAAAAAATAAAGAAAGATTAAATTAATTTTAAATCTTAAAAGGATAAAAGTTAATTAAAATAAAAAATAATAAATTATTATATAATAATAAAAAGATAACTTATTATAATAATATATATAAATAAAAATATAATAATTTATTTTATTTATATTAAAAAGAAGAATTTATAAAAAAAGTAATAAATAAACTTATATAAATACCTTATATATATATATTTAATTTAAAAAAATCTTTTTATTATAATTATATTATATTATAAAAAAATTAAAAATATTAAATTTATAAATTTAATAAAGAATAATTTAAGGCCCTTAAGAAATATCTTAATAAAAACCTTAAGAAATAATATATTTAATTATTAAAATTATTAATAAAATATTTAATCTTATTTATATTTAAGAAAAATAATAAGTTATAACTTTATATAAATTATTAATAGCTTAATAATATTATTATTAAAAATAAATACTTATTATTATTTATTAAGAAATTATAAGATTAATTTAAAATAATATAATAATTTATAGCTTTAAATTTTAAATATAATTATAATTTAATAAAAATAAAAGAAGGAAAAGAATAAAAATAGCTTTTTATATTTATTATAAATATTATAAATATTAAATTATATCCTTTAAATTAATTAATACCTTAATTACCTTTTAAAAGATAATTAATAATATCTTATAAGAATATTTAAATATCTTTATTATTATTTACTTTAATAATATTCTTATCTTTTTAAAAATCTTAAAGAATATAAAGAATATATTAAGAAAATATTTTAAAAGCTTTAAAATATAAACCTTTTAATAAAATTAAAAAAGCTTTTTTATATATAAAATATTAATTACCTTAAATATATTATTAAATTAAGATTTATTAAAATATAAGATAAGATTTAAATAATTAAAAAATAATTAATATTAATTAATATTAAGGATAAAGCCTTTTAAAGATATATTAATTTTTATAAATAATTTATTAATAATTATAACGATATTATAAAACCCTTTATAAATTTAATATAAAAGATATTTCCTTTTAATAAATATAAAGGAAAAAATAAATATTTTAAATACTTAAGGATAAAATTATAAGATTTAATATTTAAATTTAAAAGAAATTTAAAATAAATATTTTAAATAATATAATAAATAGAAAATTTACTTAATAAAATAATAAGAAATAAATATAAATTATTATAAACTTTAATAAAAGTTTAATAAATTAAAAATATATTATATTACTTTAAATAAAGAATTTATAATATAATATATATATTTTAAGAATAATAATATTACTTTATTAAAGTTTAAAAATAAATTAAACTTTATATAAATTATAAAAATTTAATAATTTTTATAATAATTAAATAACTTAATAAAAGATAAGTTAAATATATAAAATTTTCTTTTAATTTAATATTAAAGTTATTTATATTAAAAGAATAAAAATATTTAAATTAATGCTTTAATAAATAATTAAATTATTATATTAAAGAATTTCCTTTAAAATAAATAATATTTAAAATAAAGAAAGATAAAAGTTTTATATTTAATTAAAAACTTAATATTATAATTAAAATTAATAAAATATTAAAAAAATATTTAAAGATTTAAAAAATAAAATAAATTAATTAAAGAAATATATAAAGCCTTAATATATAAATATTAAGGTATTATAATAATAATTAAATAAATTTAAAAGATATATTAAATCTTAAACTTTAAATAAAAAATAAAAAAAATTATTAAATAATATAACTCTTATAATAAAAATAAAACCTTTTAATATAAACTTTATAAATTATTAAAAACCTTATTAATATTTATAGCTATTTAATTATTTATTAATTTAAATTTTATTATTAAGTTATTTTTTTTATAAAAACCCTTAATTAAAATATTTTATAATAATATCTTAATAATAATTTATAAATTAAATAAATATATATATTTTATATTATATAAAAAAGTTAATATAATAAAAGAATTTATATATATATTTTTATAAATTATTATAAATAATTATAAAATATTATAAGAAATTATTTTAAATAAAAATAAGCTTTTTATATTAAACTTTTATAAATTAAAAAGATAGAAATAATAGCTATTGTTTTAAATATAATTTTTAATATATTAAATATTGTTTTAAAAATAATAAAATAATATTACGCCCCTTATTTTATATAAGATAAATAATATTATACCTTTTATTCCATATAGGATAAATAATCTTATACCTTTTATTTTATATAAGATAAATAGTATTATACCCTTAATATTATACTTTTTATTTCATATAAAATAAATAATATTATACCCTTTATATTATATTAAATAAATAGTATTATACCCTTTATTTTATATAAAATAAGTAGTATATAAAGAATAGTTTTAATAAATATATTTTAATTATATTAATAGCTAAATAGTAGCTTATTATTTAATAGCTTGAAAATATACCTTATATAATGATTATATTAAACCTTTATAAAGTTTAATAAGTAACTTATAAGGTTTATATTAATAGTTTAATATAAAGGTGATATTTAATTATTCTAATATATAAAGATATTATTTTAATGCTTAATATTTAATAATATAATCATTAGTTATAAGGCTATTTAATTATTAAGCTAAATATTTAAATTAATAATTAAAAAGTTTATTTTATAAAAGCTATTTATTATAATAATAACTATATCCTTATATATTCTAACTCTTTAATAGGATATATTAAATATCTTATATTTAATATATTTATTATAAGTTAAATATATTAAATATCTTATATCTAATATATCTATCCTTAAGGGGGTAGTAAGTTTTAAATCTTAACCCTAGATTTTATATTATCTTATAATTCCATTATTTAATATTATTATTTCTTTATTAAGGTATCCTTTTTTAAACCTTTAAGCCATTAAAATTAAATATTTAAGTATTAATTATATTAATTCATAATATTATCTTCTTTCTTATATCTTTTATCCTTAAAAATTAATTTATATATTTCTACTTATTATTTATATTTTTATTTATACCTTCTTAATTTATTATATTTTATAAAGTTAAGAAATCTTATATATTAAAATTATTTAATTGCATTAAGAAAATTAAGGTAAGGGATTCTTTATTATTTATTATTCTTTAAAATATTATTATTATATCTTCTTATTTTTATTATAAAAAGTATAGGTTCCCCTTTTATTAAATATTTAAAAAGGATTTAAATTATTATATTAAATATATTTATTAAAAATAATCGCATTATAATATATAAGGTATTAATCTTATAAAGCTATATAATATTATAGCTTAATATTAAAAGTTAAAGGATAAACTTTAAATTATAAAAGAAAAAATATTTTAATTATAAAAGTAAAAAAAGATATAATTTAAAAAGATAATATATATTATATATTAAGGAATTAATAATCTAAAGGAATTAAAGCGTATAGAAAATAAAGAGGCTAAGGCTAAGTATAAATATATTATTAAGTAATCTATTAAAGTTATTTATAGCGGCTTGCTTAGTTTTAATAAAATAAAGCTTTAAGAATTATAGCTTTATATTAATAATAAGGTTGATATATTTAATTAAAGTTTTATAATAAATAAGGGTATTAATTAATTTAAATTTGGAATTATAGATTTATTTATTAATATTGATAATAAAAATATTAATAATAGGTTATTTAATAAATAATTTAATTAATAGATTAAATATATTAATAAATTAATTTAATTAATTAAGTTATATTAATTAATAAAGTTAATTAATTAATAAAATAATTAATTAATAAGATAGGTTATTTAATAAGAATGGATTAATTAATTATATCGTTATATTAATTAATTAGCTATTTAATAAAGGGTTTCTTAGGCTAATTAGGACCTTTTCTTAATTAATTTATCCCTTAATTAATAGATTTTATTACTTAATTAAGGATTTAATTATTTATTAAGTCGCTATAAGGTTTTATCTTAATTGGTTTTATTAGATTCTATACCGCATCACGG
Organism: Diaporthe vaccinii; assembly: GCA_039880775.1. Taxonomy (NCBI): domain Eukaryota; kingdom Fungi; phylum Ascomycota; class Sordariomycetes; order Diaporthales; family Diaporthaceae; genus Diaporthe; species Diaporthe vaccinii. The sequence goes on from JBCEDN010000032.1 coordinate 724,879, forward strand.
TTGATTATGGTGATTTTATAAGTAAAATTATAGTTCTTAATGTTATTATATTGCTTATCTTATCCTATCAGGTCCTTATATTATAGGGGCTAGTTTTATTAAGCTAAAAGGTAGATGCCTTAAATATTTATCATAATAATCTATAAATTCATAATAAATTTATAGTAAACCTTTATCTTATAATGAATTTATAATTTAATAGTAAATTTATAATAGATTTATTAGAAACTAATTATTTACTATATAATCTTTAATTTAATATACCCCCTTAGATTAGTATATCATAATAAGCTAGACTTTAGCCCTTTTCCACCGTTTTTTATTTATACTTTATGGGATTTTCTAATAAATTCCAGTCTTTTTATTGGTTATTAATATTTTTTAAGCCTAATTATTAAAGAAATCTATTTTATTTTCTAGTTAATAATACCTTGGTTAACCTATTTATTATTATCTTTATTAATAAGGTATATTTTATATTAATAGTGCTATTTTAAATCTTTTATTATAATTAATAGTTATAAATATTTATATATTATAATTTTATTTTAAGTTGGGTGATTTTAGAATTTATTAGGTTTATAGTTTATATATTATTATATTTAATCTTAATTTTCTTCTTATTTAATTCTATTAATAGTTTTATAAGAAGTTTATTTATAAATAAGGTTTCTTTTATTATTTATATTAAGGTGAGGAGTTCTACCTTTATTATTAATATTATAATCATATCTTATTTATTAGCTCTTTATTTAATTATTCCTTTAAATAACTTTATTATAAATACTTAAGAATTCTTTTAATCAATGGTATTATTAATAAAGGAAGAGTTATTTATTACTATAAATTTATTTATATTTATAAAGTAGAGAGCAAGATATTTAATATCTTTAAGATAAAGAAGCATTTAATCCATAGTATTATAATATTTCTAGCTTAGATTTATAAGGAATTATGTAAGCCTTGATATAGCGAATATAATATCTGGTCGGGTAGATATTATAATAAATAATATAAACTTAATCTTTTATTAATAGGAGTTAATTTTAATAGGTTTTGCGGTATTAATTTATAGTTTTAGTTTTTTAGTTATTATAGGGATTTTATAAGAGAGATTTCTTTTATTAGCTATTTTAATAATCTTTTCAATATATATAGTTTGGGCTAGTTAGATTTAGCGATTAAGATAATCCCTATAGATTTCCATACCTAAAAATTATTAAATTAAATCCCCTTTATTAATTTTATATTTCTCTTAAAGTTATTAAGCAAGTTTATTAATTTATCTTTATTAATTCTTTTGATATATTATAATAATATTATTAATATAGAAAAAGATTAGGATGCTATTCTTTTTATAATAATAAGGCTTATATAATACTTATTAGTATTTAAGCTTAATAAGTATTCTAATGAATTTCTTTTGTTATAATAACGGTGAAATCTATAGCTTATATAATGCCTTATTAAGTATTAAGATAGTATTCTTCTTCTTATAACCGCAAGGCATTTTTATAAAGATATCTTAATTGATTAAAGTATAAATAAATATATTTATTATATTATATTATATTAATTTAAGATTAAACTTTATAATAATAATAATTAATATATAAAACGATTATCTTATTAAAGTTATAATATAGGTTTTTTATATTTATCCTTACGTTTATTAATCTCTTTTAATAATAAGTTATACTTTATATTTTTTAAAGATATTATATTTATTGAATTTATAAATATATATCTATATATAATTTAGGATTTACTTTCCTATTATATAAGGATCTTTCTTATAGATTTTAATTTAAGATTTTATTTTAATATAATTTTATAAATAGTTAACTTTAGCTTGTTTAAATAAACTACTAAATGGATGGTTTATCAAGTCCTTATACTATTTTAATAGTTTTAAGAGTTGCCTTCTTAATATTTTCACCCCTTGATATAAACATCTTTTAATCTAAGCTTTATTAAAAATATTGCTATTTAATTTTATTATAAATATTGCCTTTATTCTAATTATAAACGCAGCTTATTATAGTAAATTTACTAGAGATTTAATAGCTAATGGGATTTCTTTTTTATTTAATTATATTTATATAATATATATTAAGAGTATTAATGGTGGTAATTAAGGTGGTATAAGGAATAATATAAATTTAATATCTATATAGGGGTTGTTTTATTAATCCTTTTTAGGCCGTATATTTTTTATTTCCTTTATATTTCCTTTTAAATCCCTCCTTTATTAGGTTTTTTAAGCTTTTAGTTTTAAAAAGTTTTTCCCTCTGGATCTAGTATTTTATTATTATCCAGGAATATATTTTCTTTATTTATTTAGCTAGTTATTTAATATTTATAGTAAAGAGTTTATTTATAAAACCTTTTTAATTTCCGTTAAATACTTAATGCTTATTAAAAATTATATCTTATATATTAATTATCTTTTTAATGGATGGAATTTATATCTAATAGATATTTAATGATTGATATCTTATAAGGTAGTTAATTTAAGTTTATAATTTTAGGTATTAATGCCTCCTTTTTTTAAGTTAAATATTTAAGGTTATTATAAAGCTTTATAGTAAATATTTTTAAATAAGTTTAATTAAGTTTTAGATTTAGCTTTAGAATTCCCTACCTTTTAATAATAATAGAAAATTAATAGTATAGTATTTGCTAATTTAATTTATAAGATAATATTTAATTATTAAAATAAATAGTTATTTATTTAATTTTTAGTTATAAGGGAGTTAAGAGCTTTGAATTTGTTTATAATGCTTATATTTTCTCTTTTATTATACCCCTTAAGTATTCCATTTTATCATTTTATATTTATATATTAAGTGTAAAGGGCTTGATTTAAATATATTTTAATTTAAGGTAATTTTTAATAGCTTATCTTTAATTAAATATTTTATTATTATATTTAATGATCTTAATTTTTGTTTTATATTAAAGTTTTATTATTTTAAGAAAGGATTTAAATATCTTAAGTATTATATCGTTATTTTAATTTATAAGGTAATAATCTTATATATATCTTAAGACTTTATATATAAGTAAGAGTTATGAATTATAGCTATAAATACCTAGCTTATAATTATAAAAGTTTAATATTATTTTTTTATCTTTTTATTTAATAATCTCCCTTAATAAATAATAAATTTACTTTATAATCTTAATTAAGGTATATATTTTATATTTAATAGTTATTAGTTTATAAATTTATATCCCTTAAAATATATTTATTAAGTATTTTAATACCTTAGGTTTAGGGTAGCTAAGTTATTTATATTAAAAAAAGGCTTTATTTATTAATAGTTTCCTTTTAATAAATATTATATATTTCTTTTTTTAAGCATTAAATATAGCTTTTAGTTTATAAATTAGATATTTAATGATATATTATCTATAAATATTTATAAGTTTATAGAGAATTATTTTATCTTATCTTTTTAATATAGTTGGATTCGCTTTATTATTTTAAAAAATACCTTTTTTTTAAAATTATCTTAAAAATATTAATATAATTAAAAGCTTTAAATATAGGGTAATATTTTTAATTTATAAGATAATTCCTTTAATATAAACTAATATTATACTATATATTTTAATAGGGAGTTATTAGTTATTTACCTATAAATAATTATTATATCTAGCTAACCATATATTAAATAGCCTTTTATAATTATTAATGATTAATATTATATTCACTAAGTTTAATATAATTAAGTATTTTAAAGGGTATTCTTCTATATTTATAATAAAAGCTCCCCTAATCTTTATATTAATTATATAATATTTAAGGAGTTAATCTTTAATTTTATTAATAAGTTTTTCTTTAAAAGATCTTAATATTTTTAATTTAAACTTTAACTTTAAGCTTTTTATAGCTTAGATTTTTACTTATAGATTAATATTATCTTTAAAAGCTTTATATATCTTTTCTTTAATAATTTTGTTCCTTTTAAAGCCTTTAAAAGCTTTCTTAAGGAAGATATAATAATAATTTATAAGGATATGGTTTTTAATATACACCTTATATATATTAATAGGTTTTTTTGCCTTAGATTAATTATATTTTTAGCTTATATAAGTTTTATATAATTTATTTATACCTTATTAATTAAGATTCCTTTCTTTAATAATATAAATATCCTCTTTATTATTATGATCTTTTAAGTTATTATAAATAGTTATTTATACTCCCTTTATAATTTTTATAGGTTTATTTTATATATTTAAAGTTTATAATTCCTTTTAAAAAAGGTTTTTAATATTATAATATATAAGGCTCCTATTTATAATTTTCTGCTTTTATATTTATTTAAATATAGTTATTTATATTAATAGCATCCCTTATAAGGCTTATAATAGGTTATAGATTTAGGTAATAAATTATCTTATCTTTATAATCTTTTATTAAATAGCTTTTATTATAGCGGTTTTTTATTAATTTACCTAAAATATAATATCCTTTAGATTTTATAATAATTTAAAAATATTTTTATATATATTTTTTATTTTTAATAGGTTATTTAATTACAATTATTTATATTTTTATTATAAGTTTTTATACTATTTTTAAAGAGGTTTTTCTAGGATATAATATATTAATTTATAAGTTAAATTAATAGTTTATATTATTTATTTCTTAAGCTTTTAGATTACAACCTATTTTTCTTTATATTTTAACTTAAATTATTTATACCCTTATAGGTTTAGATTATAAAGCTTAAGGCTAGTATTAATAAGGTTAGATAATTATCATTAGCTTTATTATTTTTCTTAGATAATTTTAGTTTCTTTAATATTATTATTAAATCCATTAATAGTTTAGGAAATAATGCTTTTTATAGCTATAACGGTTTTTATATATTTTTATAATTATAAGTTAGGTTTTTATAGCTTTAAAAGGAGGTTTATTTAATAGTTTATATAATTTTTAAATCTATAGGTTTTAGCTTAGAAAAGGAATTTATAGTTTTAATTATTCTATTTTTTTACCTTTATAAATATTATATTTTAAGTCTTCTTATTAATTTCATTAGCTATATTAATTAACTTAAGGTAATAAGATTTTTAATTATTAAATTTTATATTATATTATAGTTAATTATAATAATTTCATAGGTAAAATCATAATTCTTAATATTATTATATTACTTATTTTATCCTATTAGGTCCTTGCATTATAAGGGTTAGTTTTATTAAGCTAAAAGGTAGATGCCTTAAGTATTTACCATAATGATTTATAAATTTATAATAAATTTATAATGAATCTTTATCTTATAGTGAATTTATAATTTAATAGTGAATTTACGATGGATTTATTAAGAATTAATTATTCATTATATAGTTTTTAATTTAATAAGTTTTATTAATTAATTAATCTTATCCTTATTATAAGGTTTTATCTTAATTAATTTTATTAATTAATTAATCTTATTTTTATTTTATCTTTAATTATATTTTAAGCTTAATATTATTTAAGAAGTTTAATATAATAAATTAAATTCTTTATTAATTTTTATATATTTTTACTTAAATTATATCCTTTTTATTTAATAAAGTATTCTATTATATCTTAATATTATTATAAATTTAAAATTTATTTTACTTTATATTTTTTATTATATTTATTAATAATTTTAATTTATATTTTAATTTTTATATTTTATAATATTAATTTTAAAAATAAAATATAAAAATTATTATATTATTTTATTTTATAAGATAATAAAAGTTTATAATTAATATTTAAAAGTTTTTATAAAATTTTAAATAATTTAATTTTCTTATAATTAAGTTTATTATTAAATTGCTTAATTTTAATATTTTATTAAAAAAGATAAACTTTATTTTCCTTTTTAAAAATTAATCCTTTAATTCTTTTTTAATTTATATATTTTATTATTTATTTTTATATAAAAGAAAGTTTATTTTAAATATCTTTTTAAATTTATTTAATTTTAATTACTTTTTATTTTATTAATTTTATAATTATTATATTTAATAATAATTTATAATATATTTAAGGTTTATATTTATAAATTATAAAAAAAGATAATTATTTAATTATATTAATTATTATATTATTATAAATAAATTATATTAATAATAATAATTTAATTTAATTATCTTATAATTAATTAATATAATATTAAAGGTATTATTTTATAATTTAATTAATTCTTTTTATTTATTTATTTATTTATAAATAAGTTATTATTAATAGCTTATATTTTATTTTAAATTATTTTATTAATAATTTTTAAAAGTTTAATATAAAAAGTTTATCTTTATTTAAAATAATTTCTTATAATATTTTATAATTATTTATAATAATTTATAAAAATATATATATAAATTTTTTTATTATATTAATTTTTTTATATAATATAAAATATATATATTTACTTAATTTATAAATTATTATTAAGATATTATTATAAAGTATTTTAATTAAGGGTTTTTAAAAAAGAGATAATTTAATAATGAAATTTAAATTGATAGATAATTAAATAATTATAAGTATTAATAAAGATTTTAATAATTTATAAGGTTTATATTAAGAGGTTTTATTTTTATTATAAGAGTTATATTATTTAATAATTTCTTTTATTTTTTATTTAAGGTTTAAGATTTAATATATCCTTTAAATTTATTTAATTATTATTATAATATTTTAATATTTATATATTAAGGCTTTATATATTTCTTTAATTAATTTATCTTATTTTCTTAAATCCTTAAATATTTCTTTTAATATTTTATTAATTTTAATTATAATATTAAGTTCTTTATTAAATATAAGATTTTTATCTTCCTTTATTTTAAATATTATTTATTTTAAAGGAGATTTTTTAATATAATAATTTAATTATTTATTAAAAGTATTAACTTAAGCGTTTTTTATTCCTTTAATATAAATAACCTTAATATTAAATTAAGAAAGAAATTTTATATATTTAATTTATCTTTTATTAAGTTATTTAATTATTATAAAGGTTATTAAATTTTTATAATTTATATAGAATTTAATTTACTTTTAAGCTTTAATAAAATAATATTATTATTTTTAAAATATATATATTATTATTATAAATTCTTTATTTAAAATAATATAATATATCTTTAATTTATTAAACTTTTTATTAAAATTTATAATAATTTATATTTATCCCTTATTATTTTATTAAGTGAATTTTCTATTTATTATATTATTTAAGGCGTTTATATAAATTTTAAATTCTTTTTTTAAATTTATTTCTTTAAATATTAAGTTTTATATAACTTTTTCTTTAAATATTTAAAATATTTATTCTTCCTTTTAAGTTTATTAAAAAGAAATATCTTTTTATATTAAGTTTATAAAGGGTTTTATAATATTATTATAATTATTAATAAATTATCTATAAAAATTAATATATCTTTAAAAGGCTTTAATATCCTTAATATTAATTAATATTAATTATTTTTTAATTATTTAGATTTTATCTTTTTATATCTTAATAAATCTTAACTTAATAATATATTTAAGGTAATTAACTTTTTATATATAGAAAAAGCTTTTTTTTAATTTTATTAAAAGGTTTATATCTTAAAGCTTTTAAAGTACTTTCTTAATATATTCTTTATATTCTTTAAGGTTTTTAAAAAAGATAAAAATATTATTAAGGTAGGTAATAATAAAAATATTTAAATATTTTTATAAGATATTATTAATTATTTCTTAAAAAGTAATTAAGATATTAATTAATTTAAAGGATATAACTTAATATTTATAATATTTATAATAAATATAAAAAGTTATTTTCTATTTTTTTCTTTTTTTTATTTTTATTAAATTATAATTATATTTAAGGTTTAAAGCTATAAATTATTATATTCTTTTAAGTTAATCTTATAATTCTTTAATAAGTAATAATAAATATTTATTCTTAATAATAATATTATTAAGTTATTAATAATTTATATAAAGTTATAATTTATTATTCTTTTTAAGTATAAATAAGATTAGATATTTTATTAATAATTTTAATAATTATATATATTATTTTTTAAAGTTTTTATTAAGATATTCCTTAAGGGCCTTAAGTTATTCTTTATTAAGTTTATAAATTTAATAATATTTTAATTCTTTCCCTTTTTATAATAAGATTTTATAATTATAATAATTATATTATAATAAGATTATATTAAGTTTTTCTTAAAAGACTTTTTTAAATTTATAATATATATAAGGTATTTATATAAGCTTATTTATTATTTCTTTATTTATAAACTCTTCCTTTTAATATAAATAAAATAAATATTATTATATTTTTTATTTATATATATTATTATAATAGATTATCTTTTTATTATTATATAATAATTTATTATTTTCTTATTAATTTAATTAACTTTTACCTTTTTTTAAGGTTTAAGATTAACTTAATCCTTTTTTATTTTCTTAAAATTAAATCCTTAATTTATTTTTAAAGGTATTTATAGATTTATTTAAATATAGTTTTTTATTATCTTTAATAATTAAATTCCTTTTTATATTATTAATTATAACCTTCTTTTAAAGAATAATATTATTTTAAAAGATTTAATTAATAATTTAATTAATTTAAGGATTTATAATTTTTAATTATAAAAGTTTTAAGATTAATTTATAATATATTATATTTATAATATTTAAAGTTATAAAAGTTTTATATTTTTAAATTAAGATTAAAAGATAATTAATCTTTATATTAATTATATTATCTTTATATCTTATTTTTATATCTTTTATAATATTAAATTTATAAGGGTTTTTCTTTTAATATTATAAGATCTTATCTTTATTAATAATATTTAATAATATAAAATTATCTTAAATATTATTATTTAATAATATATTATATATTTTTTTATTAATTTTTACTTTAAATATAATATATATATAATTATTTATTTATATTATATATAAGGATTTATAATTTATAATTATTTATTATTCCTTTATAAGTAATTATTATCTTTTTTTAATTTTTATATTTTCTTAATTTAAATATATATAATATATCTTTTATATTATTTATTATTATATTAATTTATAATCTTATATTTCTTATAAATAAGATAGTTAAATAATTTATAATCTTTAATTTATTATTATTCTTATAAATATTTTAATAAAAGTTAAGGGTTAAGCTTAAATATTATATAAATCTTATCTTATTAATATTTATTAATTTTTTAATAATTAAGCTTATTTTTTTTATAAATTTAAATAATAAATCTTTTTTTAAAATATTTAAAGAATAAGTTAAATTTAGCTTTTTTTTAAAAATAAAATTAATATAAGTTTTAAATATATAAAACTTAGGATATATTTAAATATTTAAGGTATCTTAATTATAAATATAATTTATTATTTAATTTATATTTTTTAAAAAGTTAATTAAATTCTTATATTATTTAAGTTATATTAATTCTTATAATAATAATTTTAATAATATTAATATTTAAGGTAATTAAGATATTATATTTTAAGTATTATTTTAAATTTATATTAAGATTTTTTATAAGGTTTTCTTTTTATTTTATTATTTAATTAATTTATAATAGATTATTATTTTTTTAAATATTATTTTAAGAGTTATTTATTCTTATATATTTAATATTTAAATAATTTAAATTATTATTATTTATTATTATATTATATAATAATCCTTTTTTTCTTATAATTAATTATCTTTCTTAATAAGGTTTCTTAGGAAATTAATTAAAGGCTTTTTTTTTTAAAAGGTATAATATATATTAATTATTAAAATAAAAGGTTTAATTAAAGGCTTTATATTTATTATTAATATTTATTATTTATTTAAATTTAAATAATAGGTTTTTTAATTCTTTATTATTATTAAGGTAAATTAAATATTTTATATAAAAGTTAAATTAATAAATATAAGATATCTTATTTTTTAAATATATTAAGTATTATTTATTAAATAAATAGTTATAAGGTATAATTAGCTTTTATCTTTAAATTATATTAATTTATTATTATCCTTTTAAGATAAGTTTTTATTATTTTTTAAATTATTAATAATCCTTAATAAAATATCTTAATCTTTTATAATTATAATAATCTTTATTATTTAATTTTTATTAAATTATATTAAGTTTTATAAAATTTATATAAATATTTATTATAATATTATTATATCCTCTTTAATATTAAGGTTTATTATTATTATTAAAGTTATTATTATATTAATACTTTTTATTTATATTTAATTAATTATAATTTTTTTAATAATTTTTAAGGTTTTTATAATTATATTTTTATTATTATTTAAATAATTAATTATTAATATATATTATTATAATAATATATTTAATAAAATTATTAAATTAATTTATTTTAAAAATTTTATCTTTAATATTTTCCTTAAATCCTTTATAAAATTAACTTATAAGTATTTCTTTTCTTTAATTAATATAAATAATAAGCTATTTAAAATATATAATATATTTAAAAGCTAATCCTTTTTATTTAAATTTTATAAGCTTATATTTTATAAATCTTTCCTTATTTAGATTTTTAAAGGTATCCTTAAAAGTTTATTTAAAATAATTAAATCCTTTAAAGATTTTCTTAATATTTTTATTTTAATATTTTTTATTATTTTTTAAATAATCTTTAAAGATAGGTTTAAATTATATAAAAGTATTATCCTTAAGTTAATATCTTATAAAGATAATTATATTATATTAAGAGTTAAATTAATATTTATAATATTTAAAGTAAGTATAATATTAAATAATAAATCCTTAAAGGATTCCTTTATTTCTTTTATAAAAGGTTAATTTATTTATTTTATAAGCCTTAGCTTATTATATAATATAAAGGAGGTTAATTTTTTATTAAAATATAATAATTTATATAGTTATATTTTAAGAGTTATTATTATTAATAATAAAAAGGGTAGGAGTTAAAGGTATTATTATATCTTTATATTATTTAATTAATTAATTATATAGTTATTTTAAATAAAAGTTATTAAAATATAATAATTATATTAAATCTTTATAAGGTTTAATAAATAATTTATAAGGTTTATATTAATAATTTAATATAAAGATAATATTTAATTATTTTAATATATAAAGATATTATTTTAATATTTAATATTTAATAATATAATTATTAATTATAAAGTTATTTAATTATTAAGTTAAATATTTAGATTAATAATTAAAGAGTTTATTTTATAAAAATTATTTATTATAATAATAATTATATTTTTATATATTTTAATTCTTTAATAAGATATATTAAATATTTTATATTTAATATATTTATTATAAGTTAAATATATTAAATATTTTATATTTAATATATTTATCTTTAAGGGGATAATAAATCTTAAATCTTAACTTTGGATTTTATATTATCTTATGATTTTATTATTTAATATTGTTATTTCTTTATTAAGGTA